>CM043704.1:36936038-37536038 GCA_023935145.1 Bretschneidera sinensis
GATCATTACCCTCGGCTCTTCTATCAGAAAATGGTGTCTCCCTCTCAAGCTCTTCAGAAACTGAAGTCGTTTCTACTTAAAACAAAAGGTGTCAGAGGCCCCAATTTATAAGAAGGAAAAATGCACTTAACGAAGAAGAATAAATGTAGAAAACGAAAAAAGAGAAGACGTTTCGCTTCTCCAGGTGACCTTTCGCCTCCCGAGATTGATGTTCCGATTGCCAAGGACAACCACCTAAACGTGTAAACTGCTCTCACCGTTCCAAGATGTCATTTCACTCTCCCAAGCAGTAATGACCCGGCTCCCACGCACGTTCTGGGTTCAATTAAAAGCCCGTCCCAACAAATAACTTCCTCAAGCACATAAATGTACTCAAGGAAGTGGGGGGCCTGTGATATGGCCCAAAATACTCCAGCCCAAATGAGCTCCAGGCCCAGCAAAACGACCTCGGCCCAAATGAGCTCCAGCCCAAATAAGCACCAGACCTACCAGAGCGGTCTAGTCCAAATGAGCTTCAGGCCTGGCAAGATGCTCCAACCCAATAAGAAGCCCAACTAAACTCTCCAGCCCAACTAGTGTTTTGATCCAGTGACCCTTCCAGCCCAGACAAGCTGCCAACATCCCCTCCGGCCCGTTAAAATCTCCAAGCCCATGAAGGATGGCCTGGAAAACCTGCTCCTGGATCCCCCCCATGACTTGACACCCTGCAGCCACTAGCCACCCTACTGCCACCCTGCAGCTACCCTACGACCGCCTAGCCCTGCAGCCACCCTACGGCCGCCCTACGGCTACCCTACAGCGCCCCCTCTCCCGAGCTTATAATCATGATCTCCCCATTGGAAAACTACTATAAATGGGCCAAGGTATAGACTTCACCATATATTGAAACATACACACTTCTACTTACACTTCAACTGCACAAGCCCTCGGCTTCTTTTGAGCCCTCGGCTTCTCCTTTAAATCGTTGCTGACTTAAGCATCGGAGTGCCATCGAAGGACCCCCCTCTCTTCCTTCTGAGGATCTTCAGTTCACCTCTGTTACCTGTGCAGGCCCAAGCCATGTCCTCACTCAAGCCACACCAACCTCCAAGCCCCGTCCTCACCCAAGCCACGTTAGCACCAGCAGAAAGCGGCATCAACAGGAGTGCATTACTTACTTTGCATGCCATGATACCATCACTTTTTTTCATAATTTGGGAGTACAGTTCTCTCGGTAACGTACGGAAGTGAGCAATACATAATATGGAAGTTTTCATAATTTGGTGATCTTGATTAGATAAAACAAAACACATTTGATTAAACGGATTTCAAAATATTTATAACATATTTAATCCACTGCTCAGTTTCAATAAGATTTATAGATCCTCTTAAAGACTGAAGTTTAAACTTAATAAATCTCACAAAGCAATCCCCTTCCATCTCATGTGCAAACACACCCTGTCCCTCTCCCTCATATGCCTCTTGTCTCACCAGATTATGTTTTGTTCTACTCATTTCCTCTAATCTCATTTGTAAATTCTCAGTCTTTTCTTCTGTTACATTCATTCTCTATATAGCACGATCAAGAACTTCTCCCAACTCATCCCTCCTAATATCATATTCTCTCCCACCTCTACTAGTACCAACTATATTAGTAACCTGTTCCTTTGCATGAACCACCGACTCAACCTCCCTCTCCGCTTCAGCTCTTCTAAATATTGGGGGTCTACCACGTCCTCTCTGATTTAGAACTCTACCTCAAGCTCTAGCACGTTCACGTGTCATTCTCATACTTTCTTGACGTAGAAGTGAGCAATACATAGTATAGAAGTTTCCATAATTTGGTGATCTTGATCAGATAAAACAAAACACCTTTGATTAAAAGGGGTTATGACATGGACAGTGATTAGTCTTTCTTGCACAATTAATCATTGTTAGCCATATTTCTTAGTGTTTCCAAACCACCTTGCACCTATGAATTATTATTGTTCATTTATTTAGGGTAAATATACTGTATTCAGGGACGGATCCAAGGGATGTCTCAACTTTTCTCTCTCTCTCTCCACCCCCCCTCCTTTTGCTCAAGTCATGATAGTGGGCGGCCTCACTAGTCATTTGAGTAATTCTGGGTTAAAACATGTCTAAAACCAATATTTTAATTAGTGTAAAACTTTATTAATAATTTTAAAAAGTTTCATGATAATATTATTTTTTTTATCATGTGAATCAACTAGTATACTACTACATATCACGTGTTCTATATTTCGTGATAATCTTGAGTACATTAGCTTACAATGCTTAAAAGTAGCACTTAAGCACTTGCTATCATACAAAAGGGTTGCTAAGATAGAGCCTACATTAACCGTTTGATCTAAATTATATTTTAAATTCGATAAAGGCTGAGCTGAATCAGTTTGTAAGATGATTGTATGAAAGTCCTTTACCTTAGCCTATGGAACATGCCTTCAAAATTGCCAAGGCTTCCACATGCAAAGCCTAGTAAGCGTTATCTGATAAGGCTCTCCAATAGATACACCAATCACCATTCAAAACAATAAAACCAATTTATGTCCTGGTGCGCTTCCAGGCACCACCAGTTTCTAGATAGCAGAAAAAAGCTTCGTATTGCCCTTCCCTCTGTCCAAGTTTGCAATATGCAGTTAACAAAAGTGAGAGTTTAGATGTAGTAATGGAAGAGGGATCAACTCACAGTAAAGGTGGATTACTCTATTCCTTGATGAATAATGTATTGAAGAAACAGTACAAAGTGCCTGACTTCAGATCTTGAATTGACTCCAGTAATAACACCACCCTAGATCTATCAGGATGTATGATCATGATATTGGTACTAAAATCCAGTCATAAAACTTTTAACAACTATATTACCGACACTAATGGAAGAACCAAGAATCATACGACTTCTTTTTTAAGCTATGCATTTAAAAAGAAAAAAAAGCCGTAACCAGACAAGTGACTTTTTAAGTTCTTCCAATGACGATGCTTTTATATTTTCATTCTTATAAGACAAACAAGAGCAGTGAATCTGGTGATAGAGAGACAATAAAAATAGCATCAAATTTTAAGAACATAACTGTCAGAATTCATTTCCTTCGGGTCATGTAGTATTTTCTCATTTGTCCATCCTTATGTTAACTAATTTTGTTGTTCACAGATCATTGTTCGACAAATGAACCTGCCCAGCATGAATTACAAAAGAGATGACCACATATATATGTATATATATGTATATATATGTATATATTCTCTGAGTCAACTGTCAAAATTAAAACCAACAAATGAGATGAACCAGATATATTACATGGTATGAAGAGTTACAATGTCAAATTGATGTCTAACTAATGTTTTAAATTTCGTTCTGTTTCGCTCGAAACAGTCAAAACATTTCGATTTTAACACTAAACCGAAATGAATCACCCTATACTTCGTTTTGCCTTTTGTTTCAGTCCATTTAGACCAAAATATTGCAATGCTATTTTTTAATATTTTTTTTAACATTTTAAGGGAATAATTTGGAAACTTTCACTCTCTCTTCAATTGGTGATTGAATCTAGTTGGATAGTTCCATAAAGAAAAACAGCAACTCTATTTTGGATGATGTGAGTGAAAAATTATCAGATTTGTGTTGCTTGTATTATTATTTGGATTTTAGATAATGTGAATGTTACATTATCTTTATTGTTTGATGTTTGAATGATGATTGTTTTATTATAATATGTATATATATATATATATATATATATATATATATATATATATATATATATATATATATATATAAAAAGGTAGATAATTTGATAGTAGGATAAAGTCATAATTTGGATTTATACAAAAAAAAAATCTAATTGATTTCAAATAAAAGTTTGGGTAGGATTAATTCGTATATTTGAATGGTGATTGTTTTCTTATGATTTATATTTATAATTATATATACTTTTAAATATATATAATTTGATAGGTATGTATCTGAATATACCGTCAAATCCGAAACAACGCACTGACATTTCATTTAAATATCTAAATTAAAACGTTGTTTGACACGAAATTTACAACCTTGGTTCCAACAACTCTACTTTCATGTTATTTATTTAAAAAATAACATTAACCACTCAAGCTTACTTCTCTAGCATTTGTAAACTTAAAATGTTGTTTTTATATAGTAGTAAGTGTTAGCATTATTCCATATGGTGGGCTTACATTAATTTGGGTTTATTGGGTTTTGTCGTAAAACGGGCTTATTGTTGGTTTATTAAGTGAGACATAAAGAGAGCTCAATAGAAAAATCTATTTATAGTGGGCCTACTACTCTAATGTGTCTAATATGAGCTAATTAATGTATGCCATAATTGACTTTAGGTCTTATGATGGGTGGGCCATTGGATCACTACATAAAGTATAAGCTAGGTTTCCCCTCTTATTCTCAACCGTAGAGAATACATCTTCTTCTCTACACATTAGATAAAGGTTTGGCTCTTCAAGGCTAGCGTATCAAGGAAAACAAGGAGGGAAAGTACCTATTGCTTGGCTAAGGATCCTTCCTTGTGATTGATTGAAGATTCCGCTTAATCATCAATCATAAATCCTTAGTAAGGTATGTGTTCTTTCTATCTATTTAATATTAGGTGTTCTCTACTATTCTATGGCGATTCTTTGGGATTAAGGATATTAATTGAAATCTACATGTGGTATTAGAGCCACCATAGATTAGGTTTAAAACCCTAATTAAAGTTTCAATCTATGATTGAATAAGTATGATAGAAAGAATGTTAGGGTTTATGATTCTAGCAATAAGGATGAATATGCTTGATTCATTCACATGATGGTTGATACTAATATTAGGTTTGATTTGCATGTTAATGTGGATTGAAATCTTTGTTTATAGAAACATGTTTTAGGGTATTGGTTGTAATGATTTGGTTGAATGATTCTACTTAAAATGCTAGGTTTTGATCATTGAATTGAATAAAGTGTTTAATATTGATTAGAACACATAAAATATCAATTAAAACCCTTAAATGTTGTTTGGATATAAAGGAAATTGATTTGTGTGTGAAAAGACGTGAAAATCAAGTAATAATCATCAGGTGTAAGGTTGATAGTAAACTATCACTTGTGGATAGTCGACTATCCTAAGGAAAAGATATGGACGTAAACTTTCAATAGTTGATTGTGGCCTATCTTAATCCTAAAGTGGAAGTTTTGGATAGAAATTTTTAATAGTTAACTGTGGTTTTCGATAATCGATTATTACTTGAAGATTTTGGACAAAAGGTTTTGATAGTCGAATATTACTCTATTTTGCCTTATTTTCACATAAAGTGCCCCAAATCATATCTAAACCAACTCAAAGCAATTCGTAAAGAAAATATAAAATTGTTAGCAATGTAACTAGCATGAAATATGATTTTAGAGACATATTTAGCCCTTCGTTTTCAAGTCTAAGATCATATCCTATTGTTTTATATGGTAAATATAAATTATGTCCTAGTATAGGAAAGTTTCATAAGTTTGATTGAATTGTAGCCACCAAAGTGGCCTTCTCAATTGGATTTATGAAATATAAATTCTATACGATACTAGGATATCTCTAATTCTAGTATATGATCATTCACCCAAAGGTGGTGATTGTCGATTGGAACTTAAAGAGTCACACGGGAGCATAAGGTTGAAAAGTGACTGATTGAAGTGGTTTATACACCCAAAGGTGGTAGATAATTGTAAATTGAAATATATTTCTATGGTCGTTTCTATGTAGAGAGTTTCATAATGAATGTCATGGATTCAACCCAAATATGTTTACATAATGATGAGTATGAGTTCTCATGAAGTGTACTCATTTCTAATTTTAATATACGCTATTACTCCACCACTTCTCAATGATATTGCATTGTTTAACTATTACAGTCACTGCCTGCAACAATATGGTAACTATTGAGGTTTTTACTGGGTCAAACTTTAAGAAGTAGAAAGGGGATGTGGAATTTACCATGGAAATGAAATATGTGCATTCATCATTGACTATGGATAAGCTAGGTGATCTCACAGCTACTAGTATTGAGGATGAGAAGTTGGTTCATACTACATGGGTTAAAAGTAATCATATATGTCTATTATCAATGAGGAGGTCAATCCAAGATCACCTAAAGAGTAGCTTACTTATTGAGTGTACAACTAAGGAGCTTGTGGTTGTTGTAGCACTTAGGTACCATGTTTCATCGAATACAGAGAGTATGAAACTTCTGTAGGAACTATTTTCTATAAGGTATGATGGTTTTGAAGAGGTTAGGGATTACATTATTTGGATGGTTGACTATCAAACCAAACTAAAATCCTTTATTTCTCCCTTCTTGATCCTTATGTTGTTCACCAAGCCCTAAACACACTTATACATGAGTTTAGCATTATCAAAACCAACTAAAAATCCTAAGATGAGGCTTGGAACATCACTGACCTAATCTCTAGAGTGGTTACTGAGGAAAAGAAACTCAAAGGAGAAAACCCAAACTGCATGGTTTGGTTCAAGTTCAAATATCAAGAAAGCCAAAAAGCCAAAAACTAATGCCCTTAAAGATGTTCAATATACTCGTAAGGAAACTAATCAATCTAGCAATGTAAAGGTCCTAAAAGGTTGTCTTTAAGATAGAATAGTGTTTCTTTAGTATGTAGAAAGTTCATTTGAAGAAGGATTTCACTAAGCTAAAATCTTGGCTAACTAAACATGAGCATGAAGGTAATAACTCATTGGCACTTGGGATTTGTGAATCCAACCTATATGAGTCCTTTTTAAGTTTGTGGTGGATAGATAGTGGTGCAACTAATCATGTTTCTTTCACCATATAGGGGTTCATAAGCAAGAGGAAACCAAATAAGGAGGAATCAAAGGTTATGGTGAGAAACAATAAAGAAGTGGATGTAGACTTTGTAGGAGCAGTTTGTTTAAATTTGGATTTCAGATTTATACTATTATTAAGAAATACATTTTTTGTACCTTCATTTAAGCATAATTTAATTTTTTTTTTGGTTTTGAGTAAGTGTGATTAATCTTTTTTTATTAAAAATTTTATGGAAATTAATTTTGATTTGTCCATTGCATTTTGTCTTATGGATTGTATAGAATGTGTTTAGCTCTAAATGGAATCTATGCTTTTTCTTATAATGCTGAAAATGTTTTCCAAAAGACTCTTATACCTAAGGAACAGTCTTCTATATTATGGCAAAAAAGGTCTGGCCACATCTCTAGGTAGAGAGTAGAAATATTGATAAATGATAACATCATACCTACTCTTGACTTCAGTGACTTAGAGACATGTGTTGACCGTTGTAAGGGCAAAATGACCAAGATAAGGAAGAAATGTGCAACCCGTAATTCATAACTTTTTGGGATAATTGATACTGATATTAGTGGACCATATTCAATTACATTGTTTAAAAGTAAATACTTTATCACATTCATTGATAATTATTCCCATTATGGTTATTTGTTCTTGATTAAGGAAAAGTGTGAGGCTCTTAAGAAATTCAAGATTTTTAGGACTGATATTGAGAAACAGTTGGGAAAAGTTATCAAAATTTTTAGATATGATTCGGATGGTGAATATCATGGTAAACATGGAGATATAAGATAGCAAAAAATCCTTTTTGTCAAATATTTGGAGGATTCTAGGATAATGAGTCAATTTACTATGCTTGAAAGTCCTGAACAAAATGGTATGGCCGAAAGACGAAACCACACCCTTAAGGACATGATTTGGAGTATGGTGAGTAAGTCAAATTTACCGAAATAACTTTGTGGTGAGGTTATAAAAATTTCACTTTATATCCTCAATAGAGTCCCTAATAGAGTAGTAACCAAACCACCATTTGAATTATAGACTAAAAACCTAGCCTTACCATCTTAGAGTTTGGGGATATCTTATGGAAGTACACGTACATGATCTTTCTAAAAGCAAGTTCAATGCTAGATCTACTCGTTTTTTCTTCATAAAATACCTATATCATTCAAAAGGGTATAGGTTTTATTAATAAATCAGAGGTACAAAAGTTATGGAATCACAAAGAACAAAGATTTTAAAGCTTAATATAGCCGAAGAGGATAGTTTTTCTCAGACTCGACAACATAGTGAGGAGGTTGGTAGAAAAATGTCTTTCTTTTTACTTGTTCAGATGGATGTCGTGGTTCTTACACCAATGGTAGCACTTGTAGAGTAGTATGAGCCAGTTGTTGAACCAGTTTTTGTTAAGGTTCTTAAGAACAATATATTGTTATGGAAGTTCCATTTAGAATCCACTATGGAGAGAAGATCAGCCATTCCACCTGACTACTTGGTCTATCTAGGAGAGAATGAGTACGATAACGGTTGTGTGGTGGATCCACTAACGTTTAAAGAAGTTGTTCCTAATCCTTAGTCTGATTTGTGGTGGGACACAAAGAGAGATGAGATGTATTTGATGAGCTATAATGGTATTTGGGAGCTTATTGAGTTACTTAAATGTTGCAAGCCCATTAGTTACAAGTGGGTTCACAGACTAAAAAGGATTCCAAAGAGAAGATAGAGAGGTTCAAAGCAAGAATGATTGCTAAAGGTTTCACTAAGAAAGAATGAATTGACTACAATGAGACATTCTCATCGGTCTCTTCTAAGGATTCTTTCAAGGTGATTATTGAATTAGTGGCTCATTATGACATAGATCTATATTAGATGGATGTGGAAACTATTTTTTCGAATGGAAACCTTAAGGAATAGGTCTATATGGTACAACCTAAGAGTTTTAAGGAATATGGTAAAGAACATATTGTGTGTAAACTCAAGAAGTCTATATATAGTCTCAAGCAAGCTTTTAGGCAATGGTGCTTAAAATTCGATGATGTAGTGACTTCATTCGGTTTTGTTGAGAACAATGTAGACCAGTGTATACATCACAAAGTTAGTGAGAGCAAGTTTATTTTTCTCATTTTGTATGTGGATGATATCTTGTTCGCAAGAAGTGACCTAGAATTGATGCATGAAACAAAGTAATTATTTTCTAAGGAATTTGACATGAAGGATCTTTGTGAAACATCTTTTTTCCTTGGGATTGATATCTATATTGATCGATCTCATCACTTGTTGGGATTCTCTTAGAGGGTATACATTAACTGTATTTTGGATAGGTTTACTATGTACAATTGCAAACCTGGAAATGCTCTCATTCTCAAATGTGATAAACCAAGCTTGTTATAGTGTACTAAAAATGGTACTGAGAGGAAAGTTATGAAGAAAGTGTCTTATGCTAATTCAATTGGGAGCATTATGTAGGCACAAGTCTATACTAGATCAAATATTGCTTTTGCAGTTGGACTTTTAGGAAGGTACCAATCAGACACCGATCATGATCACTAGATGGTTGCCAATAAGGTATTGAAGTACTTGAAGGGGACAAAAGACTATATATTGATTTAAAAAAGGATTTATAATCTTGAGTTGGTGGGTTATATGAATTCAGACTTTACCAGTTGTCAGGATGACATGAAGTCTACATCTGGTTATGTTTTCATGATGGTATGTGGGGCTATGTCTTAGAAAAGTGTTAAGCAAATGATAATTACTTCTTATACTATGCAGGAAGAGTTTGTAGCATCCTATGGAGCAACTACTTAGGTAGTTTGGCTAAGAACTTCATTATAAAGTTATCAGTTGTTGACTCCATTGCTAGGCCCATCTAATTATATTGTGATAACAATTCAACCATTTTGTTCTCCAAGAATAACAAAGGCATCATATGGTCCAAGCAAATAGACGTGAAGTAGCTGACAATTTAATAGTTGGTAAAGAAAAGTGAGATCACGGTGGAGTATATTAGTATAATGATATGGTTATTGATCCATTGACTAAAGGCCTTTGCCCTACTGCTTTTAAGAAGTATATTGATAGTATAGGTTTATGAGCATCTTTGATGCAATTGGTTAGTGGGAGGCATAATTGTGCTCTATTGTAATTAAAATTTTCATCTAGTTATTCATTTTTTGGTATATATTGGATATATTATGTTGACAATGATCATTGCATGCAAATTTAGTTATATACAGTTTATCAATCAGTTTAGATATTACTGTTGTATTTAGCATATGGATGCTTAATATGTTTGTCATATGTATATATCCGTCTTAAGATGTGTGTTAATGTTAAGTAAAAGTTGGGCCATTCAGTTTGTAGCCTAAAATGTATGTCTTGTGGCACATAAAGTATATCTCGAGATATTAAAGTTGACGATTAAACATACAAGTTTTGTTGAAAACTATAAGAGATTTTCTTTAGTGCGCTTGTGTTACTCAAAGAAGGGAAAATCAAAAGTGACCAACAAGGTCACAACATATAAAGATCAATTTTGTGGATGTTATTTGTTTGCTACACTACCATATTGGATCTATGTCGATGGAGTTTATTGACTCTTGTGATCATAAAATGTTTTATGTCGCTCAAAAGATGCAGTTGGTGCCATGATTCAATGTGAATGAATCCATTGGACCAGATTGACACTAAAGGTAGTCTCTAGGACAATGTTTTAAAATGTGCAAATAAAGTTTTACAGTTGACATGAGAGTCGTTTTAAAAAGATAAAATATGTTTTCAAAAACTAACCACAATTAATGTTGTCCAATTGAGAGAATATTAACATTATTCCACACGGTAAAACACATTAGTTGGGGATTATTGGGTTTTGTCATAAAACAAAACTAAGTATTGGTTTATTAAGTGAGTCATAAAGGAAGATCAATAGAGCAACATATTTATAGTGGGCTTAATACTCTAATGTGTCTAATATGAGCTAGCTAGTGTAGGCCAAAGTTGACATT
This sequence comes from Bretschneidera sinensis, assembly GCA_023935145.1. NCBI lineage: Eukaryota > Viridiplantae > Streptophyta > Magnoliopsida > Brassicales > Akaniaceae > Bretschneidera > Bretschneidera sinensis. Next base: position 36,946,870 of record CM043704.1, read on the forward strand.
TGGGTCTATGATGGGTGGGCCATTGGATCACTACATATAAGCGAGGTCCTCTTCCTACTCTCAACCCTAGAGAATACATCATATTTTCTACACATTGGGTAAAAAGGCTTACCTTATCAAGGCTAGTGTATTAAGAAGAACATTGAAAGAAAGTATATATTGCTTAGCTAAGGATCATTCCTTGAGATTGATTGAAGATTCCACTGCGTCATCAACTATGGATCCTAAGCAAGGTATATATTCTTTCTATCTATTTAATATTAAGGGCTCTCTACTCTTTTATGGTAATTCCTTGGGATTAAGGATATTAATTGAAATCCTATAGCAAGGACAATTGTCTTATTGCTCTATTATTAGGTCTGGTCACAATTGGCTACACATTGTAAAGTTGAGCATAGGGAGAGATAAAAGTCATAAAAGTTTAGCTAAAGAAAACAAAAATAGGTTTGGGTACTCACTAGTTATTATTAAGCTATTCCAATTTTTTTTAAAGAAAGTAAAGATTTTGTGCTTAATTTTTTAATCACTTATATAATTTATTTAAGTTGATATAGGAGATTTATTTAGTTATGTTATTTTTTAAAAATTTAGTTTTATGAATTTTTAATAAAATGATAAAAAATTTCTTGAGTGAACACCTTTTCCTGCCCAAGATAACATTTCTAGATTTGTCCTTGATTATATTCTCAATCTCGAGTTTTGCATATAAATGTATAACCAGATTTATTGGTTTGAAAAACTGACAACTAACTCTTATCGTTTAAAACCTTTAATTAAAACATCCATAAAATCCTTATATATATATATATATATATATATATATATATATATATTCATCTTGAATTTGTGATAATGTATTATGTTGAACACTCAATAATTATATTTTCTTTATCATTATTATCATTCAATTGTTATATTTTTCATTTATTTCTCTATTTGTTTTCTTTTCAAACTAGTAATTATTGGTTAAAATCAAAACGTAACACCATATGGTACCACTAGATGTTTCTCGACTTTTAGCGTAATTTGGCCATTTTTATGATTATAATGTAGTCACGTAATGATGTTAAATGACTTTAATCAAATTATTTAACAACAATTCATGTTTTAAATCTATTTGTCATGTACAGATTAAAAGTTTTGAATAAATGCTTAATGATGATCAAATTAACGGATTTAATTGTAATAAATTATAAAACTTGAGAATGGAAATGTAATCTTATTTATTTATTTCGAAGAATAAGTATCATTTTCTCATATATTTTCACCATCATGACATAATTAGTGGCGCAACTTTATTTGATTATTTAATCAAAATACATTGAACAATTAATAATCCAATATTGACAATTAAAATACTCATTGTATTTACTTAAATTATATAATGTATTTATATTCATACGCATGCAACTTGTACGTTATCTTCAGCAGTAAATCGACCGAGTGTGTTTTAATTACAGTCATTGATGTTAACAAGCAAGTTTCTTGGATAGATCTGGATAAAGATTCTCCCACCTTCTTTGTGTTATACTTTTATATGTATAAAATTAATATTTTATATGTCTACAAAATTAATAATAGATGATTTTGTTTTAGTCAGCATCCATGACTGGAAATTTCAAGAAACTTTGTAATTTGGAATTTTCTTTTAAAAGAGTTTGGACAATGAAGCTTATGGAGACCATGACATTACGACGAATCAACCTTTGTTTATGGTTTGTAGGTAAAAGTCACAAAATGAGACGAGTTGCTCTTGGGACAACCCCTTCGCCCTTTTCCTGCTTCGTTTTTCTTTCATTTTCATCCCTTTTTAATTTGGATACAAGGTTAGTTAGTTGTCAACTTTATTGTTTGTCTCCTTGGTGTTTTAAGTAAAGCATGTCCCCATTTATATAATAGGGAGAAATTCTTACATAAATTGAGTGACAGGATCAAATAAACAGTATTTTCAAAAGATATATATATATATATATATATATATATATATATATATATATATATGCCTTTGATAAATATAAATTTGAAAATACAGAAATAGTTGCCAGAGTAAGAAGTTTATAGTGCAAAGAGGGAGATGGTTTCACTCAAAACAATGTAAAAGCTCGCTCGCACTCCTAAACTCTGAACAATACATTGATAATACAAATATTTATAGAATCTTGAATGGACTTCAACCTTCTTCGAATCCGGGTGTGCGAACTTAAGATAGAATGGAATCCGTGAGTGCTTAGTCATCTTTTGCTTTTTGATCGTCGGTCTTCTTTTTGGATTTTGGATTTTGGCTTTTTCTGCTATTACTTTTTGATTTGTCAAGCATCTACTTTTTGCTTTTGGATTGTCGGTCTTCTTTTTGGCTTTTGGCTTTTTTCTACTTTTGCTTTTCGATTTTGTCGGGCATCTGCTTTTGCTTTTTGACTCATCAGGCATTTGCTTTTGGCGTTTGATACCTTACGATAAATCAAATGCATCATAAGGGTCTTGAACATCTTGAAAAAGAGATTTGGACTGATCATCAGGGATCTGGGTGGTTTCATCATCACTGTCTAATATTAACGACAGTTCTTTTAATAATTTCTTCTTCTTTTCTTTTTTGGTTAGGATCTTAGTTTTTGATGAGGTTGATGGAGGTTTAATATATTTGGAGTATTGGGGGCTATCGAAAAACCAATTTTTGATTACATCAATGCTGGCAAATGAGCAATCATATTTAGCCCACCATTTGACTTTGTAAATTCGTTTAATGGCTAGATAATCCCAGGGGGTTTCTGATACAATATAATCCCAAGAAATAACCCAGGGAATGGAGAAAATAACATGAAAAAGCATTTCATGGGAATAAGCTTTTTTAGCATTTGTATTATGGTTGAAATAAGTCAAGAATTCTTTAATAGGTGGAGGAAGTATGGATGAATCTCTTCCGAAAAAGAACCACCAATCAAATATCCAAACTGAAAGATTTATAAAAAAACCTTTTTGTCAAAGAAAATGAACTAGAAATGGGATTTGGGTCTGATAAAGAATTTATTGTACCATGCCCTTTGATAGTCATGATAATTATATGTGGGTGGAACAAAAGGTATGGAAAAGGTTTATGGCTGATAGTGATCATGGATTTTTTCTGGGATAACAATATTGAGGATTTTACATTTTTAATAAGTAATGATATTGGGATCTGATGGGTCTTTGGTGTGGGTAATTGATAGGTGCTTAAATATTTATTATTTAAGCCCCTTAATTTACATTTGTTAATTCCTAGTTTATGTTAATTTAGTCCATTTTACTTCATTTCTGTGTTTCTCATGCTTTTATAGGGTCTTAGAGAAAAAGAAGCATTTTTGGCACTTAAAGGAAGAAATATGGAAATCCTGGAGCAACTGCTGGCTAGAGTGCGATCGAGCGCACTCTTCGGTACAATCGAGTGCACCAGTGCTTGTGCGCACGCATAAAAGGCTCGAACGCAGCATTACGATCGAGCCCACCACGAATGTGATCGAGTCAACATGTATGGGCGTAAACAGTAAAATAGCAGAACCAGTTTTGGAAATAGAAGAGGTTTTGTGTTTTAGGAAGTTTAGGGTTTCCAGAGTCGTCTAGGGTTATTCAACCCCTATAAATAGACTTGTAAAACACAGAAAAAATATCTCCCTTTTTAGGAGCAGATCTCCCATTTTAGGAGCTTATCTCCGTTTTAGTTTAGTTTTTGTTCAAGGAAGTCAGAGGCCGGATGAGCCCGGAGGAGAGATTGTGGAGACAAATTGACGACTCTTCTCCATAGTGTTTTCGGGTTTCTTCTTTCCTTTTTATTTTATTTTATGATATTGTTTAGCATCACAACTATATGTAACTAATTTTCTAGTAAGGGCCTGGTTGAAGCCCTAATTATGTTTACTCAATAATTCAGTATTGATGCCTTTGCGATATTTTTGTTGTGATGCTTAACTTGATTAATGCCTGTTTTTATTTAAATTCCTCATATGTGTTTATTGATCAACATATGCATGTGGTATGGATTAGTTTGTTGAATAAAATTGGATGACTGAGTCCTGGGTTCAACAATAGTAACAAAAGATCTCCACGCCGGATTCTTTGGTTAATCAACATGGGAAACCAGGAGTAGATACCATGCCCTAGGTCTCGTGTGGTAGTCGATTTCCACAGATCTTATGCTCTCTTAAGGAACAACTCAGTATACACCATACTGAATCCCTTAAGAAAGAAAAGAGTTAGAGTAGATACCATGCCTAACTCATTGCTTAGGGAAATCAATAGCTTAAGGAGTAGATACCATGCCTTTAGGTTGACAACCATTAGGTATACATGACACGAGTAAAACATTGGCATACTGTTTTGTTGTGGTAGCATGATTAGTGGTGGATATCAAGTCCCTACGCCTTTATCTTTATGAAATTCCAACTCAATATTTATTTCTCTTATTTTTATTTTATTATTGCGAAACTAATTCTAAATCAAAATTTACCAATCCCTGTGGAGATGATCTTGCATTCGCACACTATACTACTTAGTTGACCTTATGCACTTACAAGTAAAACAAGTCCGATTATTCGCTTATTTATTTATGTAGATAACCGTACAACAAGTTTTTGGTGCCGTTTCCAGGGATTGCACTAAATTTATTTTTAGAATTCTTTTCTTTAGTAATTTTTACTTTTATTTTTATTTTTTCTGTTCTATTTATATTTTCTTTATCAAACAACCTTAATTTTTTTTCTTCATCTTTTCATTTTTTGTTTTTGTTCAGGTGTGCAGCAGAGGAGTTTCTGTCCTCATTGCGATCGAGCGCATTAGTGTAGCGCTCGAGCACAGGAAGAACAGTGATTGAGAGCAATTCAGGGTGTGCCCGAGCTCAAAAGGTCTAGAGAGTACCCGAGCAGCAGTACCGAAACTACTGCACTGAAGCGATTCAATTGATTCATGCACAGGCTTCGATCCAGAAATCTAACCTTCTTTCCACTCAATACAGAGCAAGGAGTAAATAGCAAGGACATGTATGAAGTGAACTTAAATGGTGGATTTCCAAATTGGTTGGCTGCTATGGAAAGAAAGATAGATATGCTTGTAAAAGCTATGACTACGTAGAATATCTCACCTAGTCCATGAGCCAAACAAATCCAAGTATGTGCTATATGTTCTCGTTTTGATCACACTACTGACACTTGCCATTTGTATTCATCTGCAGATCAAGAGCAACCAAATTATGTGGGACCGAACAACTACAACATATATACAAATACCTATAATCCTGGATGGTGAAACCACCCCAACCTCTCATAGAGTAACAATCAAAATGCCTTGAACCTTCAAGGACAGCAAAGAAACTCCCAACAAGCAGCTCAAATAGTTTCGAAATCAAAGGAGAGTGACCTAGAGAGTCTTGTGATGCAATTGGCAACTCAGCAACAACAGTTGATGGCTTCACAAGAACAGTTCATAGCAGAAAGAAGATAATTCCAGACTGAGCAAAGGCAAATCACTGCAAAGCATGAGCAAACCATTCAAAGACTAGAAGTACAAGTGGGGCAATTGGCTAAGGAGCTAAGTGAAAGAAAACAGGGAGAATTTCCAACCCAAACAATACCCACTCTAGGTGTTGTTAAGCAAGCTTTTCAGTTCCATCACATTGATCCATTGGAGACCACCCTTACCCTTAGTTTCACAAGATCGAATATAAAGCCAGCATATGAGGATGTTACTGATGACATCATTAAAACTGTGCACCTCCTTGAGGCCACTCCAAAGCATCCAAATAAGTATACCGATCCATACGAAATTCTTGTGCCTACTAATACTACTTTTTTCCCTTTTATTGTCCAGGCACCAAATTGGAGTCGAAGCAATTGCCGAAATATTTGACTTATGCTTATATAGGAGAGAATAAGACACTACTTGTGCTAGTTGCTGCTAATCTTAGTTTTGGGGAAGAATAAGGCTTGGTCTGGCTGAAGACGATAAACTTAGCGCTCATGGGAGGCACCCCACATCTTATCCTTTTATTTTTATTGTTTATCATATTTATTGTTATTTATTTATTTTTAGTACTTCTTGTTTTCCCGTGTTACGTTAGTTTTCCTTTTTAGAGACAATATGTGCACCCGTTCAACTTTGGGGGTGTGCTATAAGCCGTGCCGGCCCAACTAGTTCTACATCTCCCAGGTCAGATCTTTCTATGTTATTCACACATTGGGGACAATGTATAATTTAAGTTTAGGGGTATGGGAGACACATTCACACACTTTGTCCTAGTTTTTTTGAAAAGATAAAATGCATGTTCATACCGTTATAAAATTTTTGGGTGATCTAAACAAAACAATATGATTTGACTTCATAAGTGAGCTTAAGACCTTGAATATATAGGCTAATAATTAAGTTTTAAGCCTTAATCACTTACTCTTAGGCATTTAAAGATTTACAAGTTTGACCTAAACTAATGCAAGCACATTAGCACATAATTGTGTGGGGTATGACATGTAATTTTAATCTGTATGTTTTTTTGGCTTGACTATGAACTGGATGACTTGTTAGATAAACACTTTGGCATAGAAAAATAGAAAAATATTGTTATTACTCAAAAAAGAAAAGTCCTCCTAATGGTCCTTAAACAAACTTTTCACTGAGTAACTAGCCCTCTCGCCTCAGTGAGCAGTGAGTGTCACGTTAAAAGGTGGGAATTTTGCTCACAATGATCATTAAAAAGAACTTTCCACCGAGTAACTGGCCCTCTTGCCTCAGTAAGTAGTGAGTGTCACGTCAAAAGGTGGGAATTCGGATTGGTAGCATTAAGACCAGTTAGTTTTGTAGCCTTTTTGACTCATGTTAGTAAGTCCTTAGGGGTGTCTTTACACCTAAATGCCCTAAAATCATATGGTTTGGGAGTCATTGGCTAAACGCTCACTACATGAATCGAATAGAAAGCTTAAAGGAACTAAGCTTGGCAAAAATCTCACAATAAAAGAAAAAAAAAACTATACCATTTTTGCTCGGTCTAATAGGAAACTTGGTGAATCTTGAGACCCCAAAACACTACACATTATAGTTATTCGAAAACCTAATCTTTTATGTGCTAGTTCACCACACACAAAAATCAAACTTGTGATATCTTAACCAGCCTCATGAAGGTGATTAGCGTTCAAAACTCTTATTCATTGTAAAGATTTGTTTGTATTTGTTCAGCTTGCTCATGAATGCACATCACAGTTTTGTGTGATACCTAAACTTTTGTGGACACCATGAATATTGGATTTATTTGTGTGTTGTTATTTTTCATTTTAGTTTTTTTTATTTTTTTATTTTTTGTGATGCTAAGGAACTAGCAATATGTAAGTTTGGGGGTGTGATAGGAGCCTAAATATTCATATTTAAGCCCCTTAATTTACATTTGTTAAGTCATAGTTTATGTTAATTTAGTCTATTTTACTTCATTTCTGTGTTTCACATGCTTTTATAGGGTCTTAGAGAAAAAGAAGCATTTTTGGCACTTAAAATAAGAAATCTGAAAATCCTAGAGCAGCTGCTGGCTAGAGTGAGATCGAACGCACTCTTCGGTACGATCGAGCGCACCAGCGCTTGTGCGCACACATAGAAGGCTCGAGCGTAGCCTTGCGATCGAGCGCACCACGAATGTGATCGAGTGCATATATATGAGCGTGAACAGTAAAACAGTAAAACCGATTTTAAAAATAAAAGAGGTTTTGTGTTTTAGGAAGTTTAGGGTTTCCAGAGTCGTCTAGGGTTATTCAACCCCTATAAATAGACTTGTAAAACACATAAATAGTATCTCCCTTTTTAGGAGCAGATCTCCCTTTTTAGGAGCTTATCTCCCTTTTAGTTTAATTTTTGTTCAGGGAGGCCCGAGGCTGGACGAGCTCGGAGGAGAGATTGTGGAGACGAATTGACAACTCTTCTCCATAGTGTTTTTGGGTTTCTTCTTTCCTTTGTATTTTATTTTATGATGTTGTTTAGCATCACAACTATGTGTAACTAATTTTCTAGTAAGGGCTTGGTTGAAGCCCTAATTATGTTTACTCAATAATTCAGTATTAGCACCTTTGCTATATTTGTGTTGTAATGCTTAACTTGATTAATGCTTGTTTTATCTAAATTCCTCATATATGTTTGCTGATCAACATATGCATGTGGTATAGATTATTTAGTTGAATCAATCTGGATGACCGAGTCCTAGGTTCAACAATAGTAACAAAAAATATCAACGCCAGATTCTTTGGTTAATCAACATGGGAAACCGGAAGTAAATACCATGCCCTAGGTTTCGTGTGGTTGTCGATTTCCATAGATCTTATGCTCTCTTAATGAACAACTCAGTATACACCATGCTGAATCCCTTAAGAAAGAAAAGAGTTAGAGTAGATACCATGCCTAACTCGTTGCTTAGGGAAATCAATAGCTTAAGGAGTATATACTATGCCCTTAGGTTGACAACCATTAGGTATTCATGACATGAGTAAAGTATTGGCATACTGTTTTGTTGTGGTAGCATGATTAGTGGTGGATATCAAGTCCCTACGCCTTTATCTTTATTAAATTCCAACCCAATATTTATTTCTCTTATTTTTATTTTATTGTTGTGAAACTAATTCTAAATCAAAATTTACCAATCCTTGTGGAGATGATCTTGCATTCGCACACTATACTACTAAGTTGACCTTGTGCACTTGCAAGTAAAACAAGTTTGATTATTCACTTATTTATTTAGGTAGATAATCGCACAACAGTAATTTCCATTGATTTGGTGTCAATTAATATGAGCTCATAGAACTTTTGGGTCTTTTTTTAGTCTTCTGGGATATAATGAAAACCTGCAGGGAAAATTTTATTAGTATAAAGATATTTACTAATAAAATCAAGATCATTTGTGGGTCGGTCGATGCATGTGCATCTAATATATTCTTGGTGTGGCTTTTGGATATATTGGTTGGTATGTGGGGTAAATGTTTGGAAGGAAGGTGTTTAGGAAAGTGTTTGGGCATATGATTGGGAGGATAGATTTGGGAATTCAGATAAATTTGGGAATTTTTCTAAGGATGTGAACCTGTTTGATTTTTGAAAGATTTTTGGCTGTATGGGAATTGGTTGATGACTTGGAATTTGGATTTTTGTGGCGTAATCATTCAGGCTTTGGGGCTTTGGTGAAGGTAGAGGCACCTTTTGCTTTCCTTTTTAACCTGGTGAACTCATACTCATGCTTTTCTTGAATTGTTTGATTCCTGCAAAAATTCTCGTGTGAGGAAGTCAGGCAAGCAATTATGCTCTCCTTTAATGTACTCGATATCAAAATCGAATGCACTCAGAATCGCTTGTCATCTAGCAAATATTTGTTTTGAAACAAGATTTTGAACATCTTTTTGTAAAATTTCTTTTGCCGATCTGCAATCAACTTTTAATAAAAAAAAAGGTTTTGTTATATAAATCATCTTGAAATTTTGAAATGCATAAAACAATTTCTAAAATTTCTTTTTTGATGGTAGAGTAATTGTTTTTAGCACCAAGCCATCTACTGGAATGGAATCTGACAATTTGTTCATTGGTTTTGTGGGGAAGGATTTGTTTGAGAATGCCTCCATATCCTATATCTGAGGCATCAGTTTGAACAATAACTTTTGCATATGGATGGAGAATTCCTAGACATGGAAGACTTAAAACTTTTGATTTAAGAAGTTTGACAACATCTGTATGTTGTTGTGACCAAGGGACATGATTTTTGCGAAGTCTTTTGTATAAAGGTTCGCAAATTTGCTTAAGAAGTGGGAAATAATCAGCTATATAATTTAAACAACCAAGGAATCTTTGTAATTGTGTCATATCTTTTATTTCATCTGGAAATTTATTTGCAAATTCAATGGATCTATCGATTGGCTTGATAGTTCCTTGAAAGATAAGGTGTCCTAAGAATCTTATCTTAGTTTGAAATAATTTCATTTTTGTGATAGATAACACTAAACCATTATTTTTAATAATTTGAAAAAATGTTTTCATATGTTTAAAATGTTAATCTATAGATTTTGAAAATATTAATATATCATCGATATAGGTAATGCTGAATTTAGAGTACTCATTAAAAATATCATTAATGATGTTCTGAAATTCAGAAGGGGCATTTTTGAGTCCAAAAGACATTATATTCCATTCATAATGACCAAATGGGACATTGAAAGCAATTTTGTATTTATTTGCTTCATTTATTTGAATTTGCCAAAATCTGGATTTTAAATCAAATTTTGAGAATATAGTAGAATCATGTAATCTATTGAGAAGATCCTTTATGTTAGGTATTGGATATCTAATCCATTATAAAACTTTGTTTAAAGGTTTGTAATTGATGACAAGCCTGGGGGCTCTTCTTTCAAGTTCAGCTTGTTTTTAGACATAAAAAGCTGAACAGCTCCAAGGAGATTTGCTTGGCCAGATTAATTTTTTATTTAATAAGGTATTGATTTCTTCTTGGCAATAATTTAATAATTCTTGATTCATTTGAATTGGTCTCGATTTGGATGAAATGTTTTTTTTCATCAAAATCTGGTTCATAAAGTAAAGAAACTATATGGTTCTTTATTTCCCAAAAGGCATTAGGGAGGTCAGTATAGATTTCTTTTCTGAATAGCTCTTAGAGTTCTTTGATCTGCGATTGTATTTGGGGTTGTCTGATATGTTGTTCTATTTTTTGATAATTTATTTCTTCTTTGAGAAAATTTATGTGAGCTTGTTTGTTTTGTATTAAATTTAATTGTCTACTCAGACTATTGGCTTGTAATAGGTTTAATTCTCTTGTATCTATTGGTTGTAAGAATTGAAAGAATAGGATTTGTCATAATATATTGGTTTCTATTCCTAAGTGGCTTACCTTGAAGGGATATATTTGTGTTAGGAATGGTGTGCCTAAAATAATGTTTTGGTGTATATTTTTAACAAGAATGAAATGAGTTTTTATACAATAACCATCATTATAAACATGTGAATTTGTAATTTTGTATTATACATTTAATTTTGAACCACTAGAGGTATTTAATCTTTCTGTAGTTTTTTCATAATACTTTGTAGGTATAAAACCTTCTTTAATACAATTTTGGTCTGCACCAGAATCTACTAAAGCGGTAGTATTGATATGATCTTCTTTGTTAATAACAATAGAAATCTTAATATACTATTTCTGATAATTATTTTTTTCTATAAGATTAACAAAGCCATCTTTTAAGTCATCATCTATATTTATTAAATTAGTATGATTAGAAGTTTCAGGAACTTCTTTGGGGACTTCTTTGTTGATTTGTGAAGAGATTGATTCTTTAAGTTTATTAATTTCTAAATTAATCATTTTTGCCTTTAAATCAATTGCATCATTTTGAATTTCTTTTATTTGGTCTTTCATAATATTAATTTCCATTTGTAAGTCTTGTGTGGTGGCTATTTGAGGTTTTTGAAAACGATTTTCAAAAATCTCTGCGAGGTTATAAGGTTCAAGTGGTGTTACAATCTTGTTTTCTTCTTGAATTATATCTCTTAATTTTACTAGATAATATTTTTTGATTATAGGATCATCTATTTTGTCAATTATATCTAAAAGAAATTCTTTTTGAGAAGTGGTCATATTGATGGATTTACAGAAGCAAAGTCTATCTTCACAATCGCATTGCGAATCAATGGATTCTTCTGAATTAGTACTCTCTTGTATTGTGTAAATGATTTCTTCATTATCAGAGGAAGAATATTCTTCTTCTGTTTGAGAGTCATTTACCATTACTTTTGTCAATTGTTGCTTTAGAGATTCCTCAATATCTAATTCATTAATCTTTTGTTTAACCTTACAATTTTTTGCCCAATGTCCAAGTCTTCCACACTTGAAACAGGCTTTCGAGGGAGTTTGGGATTTTTTTGTTTTTCGAAAACTAGGTTTTTGGGTTTTATGGGTTGAGGAAGATTTTATAGGTTTTTTGTATTTTTGTTTTTTGAAAATCTTTCGTTTCTTTTTATTTTCGGCCGATGGGGCTTTTAGGGTTTCATAGCCATACTGACTACAAAATGATCCTAATTCTTTTCTACTTTGACTTAGTTCTGATTTCATTTTTGATTTTAGTTTAAGGTCATTGCATATTTCTAGACCTTCATAATTTATGTAGCTGATGATTTCTCCATAAGAGAGATGGTCATAAGGAACAGATCCACCATTTAGGTCTCTGATCCTTTGTCTAACATTTTCAGCAAATAATTTTGGAAGTCCAGATATGAACTTTTCTTTCCAACAAGCATTATTACTATCTTTTCTTGTAAACACTTTGGCAAGAAAAACATCCTTATACCATCTGAAATCTTGTAAAGTAGGACAAATTAGGTTTATAAGTATTTCAGAGGATCTTGCTGCAAATTTATCAGGGTCTCCATGGAAGTGTTTGGTAAAAGCATATATTAGGGTTTCAAATGCATTTTCTTGGTTTATAGGTACTACCCTTGATATCATTTCTCCAGTTTGTGGGTTTTGGACAGTTTGGGTAGTATTTATTTGTATGGTTGCTTTAGTGATTTCGTTTCGATTTTGTTCAGTAAGGTAATTATCCCACCATCCTTTGAGGGTTTTAGTAAACCCAGCAATTATGGCAAGAGTTACCTTTTTGTCTGGGTTGTCAATTCTTGTCCTATAGGCAGTAGCTACCATAGTAATTTCTTGAAGGGTATTTATAATAATATGTTCACTTGCTCCTTTTATATTCCATTCGTATATTGAAGTGTCATCATATCTTGCTTAAGTAGCAAAAGTTCTTTCTTCATATTGGTCTAGGGTAATAGTTTCTAGTTTTGGGCAGAGGTGCATTATTGAAATTTCTTCTATAAATTTTATTAATATCATTAGATTCTTTGATTTCATTGATAATATCTTTTTCTATAACGTTAATATTGTTTGAGGGTCCTTCTGTTGTAAGGGATAATCCTCTTAATCTTTCATTTATTGATTTTAAGATATCATCAGAATTATCAAGTTTGACTAAATTTTGTTTTTCAATATTTATAGGTGTAAAAATAGGTTGGAATAAATGGGATTGGATAGGCTTTTGAATAATTTGAGGGAATTCTCTCCCGGGGAATTTTGGAGTGGAAGCACTTACCTTTTCATCAATGGAGTCGATGGAAGTAGCGATTGAGTTGAGTTGATTTGAAATAGTATGAAGATTTTGGTTGGTGAAATTATTCTGAGAATAAATATTTTGAATGTCTTTACTTAGGACAGGATGATCATCAGGAGCAACTGTTTGTTTAAATGGGGATGCAATCATGGCATATGAATAGTAGGGTAATTTGATAGCAATTTTTTGTAAAGGCGGATGAATACATGATATTTTTTGATCATTTGATGTTATCCATAATTGATCGAGTCGGGTAATAATATCTATTTCGTTGTGTGTTTTTTTTTTTTTCCAAAATCAGGATGATTTTGGGTAAAGGGGTTAAAGATTTTATTATTGAATGTGTACATCTCAAAGAAATCAAAGAAATACATATTGCATCGTATTTCTTTCATATGATTGTAACATTCTTCACGAATATGAGATCTTGCTTCATTAGAAAAGTTTGCCATAAACCGATCAGTTTTGGCCTTATTTTCTAGAGATAAAAAATCATTTTTGAGTCTAATTTTATCTATTTCAAAATTAGAATTAATTATAACATTAAGTTCATGATCATGATCACCTACCAACGTCAGATCGGGTTGGAGAAAGTTCTCCATTATTCTTTTTGGATGTATCTCCTACTTGAGATTGATCTATAGCTGATTTGAAAGAGCTTGTTTCATAGAATCCTCTAGGTATAACAGGGTCAAAATTGACCCCTAATAAACTTTGTTTGGAGTTCCTAGATGAAATATCAAAACTGTATCGAGGTGGAATAATTTGAGGGTCATCATAGAGTGAGGTTCTAATTCATCTAGAACTAGAAGTTCTAGAGAGTTGTTGGGAATCATTAGGTGTAAATCTAATGACCACACTACCATCTCTATGTTCATCAATTTGAGATATGTTGGGAAACCACCCTTAAGTTACCCAGGTGGTGATCTTCCAAACACCCAAGTCTAGAATGACTTGTAAAGAAAAGATACAGCAAACGAAGCAAAGAAAGAAGACATCAATTGTTATCGAGGTTCGACAATAGCCTACGTCCTTGTGAGCTCCTCCGAGCCCTCTGCACTAAATCAATGAGTTCTTAAAACTTACAACAACTCCGCTCTAAGAAACCCAAGTTCTTGAAGAACCAAGAAGAGAAGAAAGAAAAGATAAGAACTATTACAAAGCCCTCTATCGAGTCTATACTACTCTCTCTTCCTAAACCTCCAGCCTCTCTACAATGAGTCCCTCTTGTGTTTTCTGTCTTTGCACTCCTCACACAATTCTCTCATTCACATGTTCTGTCACACACACACTTGTGTCTTGTATCACAATGTGTTTCATTGTTGTGTTGAGATTGAATCTAGGTGACCATTTATATAGTGCACCACTTCTTGAACCTATCATGAAGTCAATCTCCACCCTTAGATCTTAAGGATTAATCAACCATAGCCTTTGATCAAGTCTAAGTAATCCTGTGTGTTTTGATTATGCATCCATGCACTTAACAAAAGTGGCTAAAAACCAACCTTAGTGTGCCTTCAGGCTGCGGCTTGAATAGGGCATGCTGCGGCTTGGAATAGAGCTGAACAATTTCCTCTTTTCACCTTTCTGGGCACCGTGGCCTAGGGGAGGTTGAGCCATGGTGCACACCTCCTCCAAGCATCCTTAGTGCTGGGCGCCACGGCCTGGGAAGAGCTGGGCCGCGGCTCACACTGGTGTGCACTCCTTTAATATGCTGAACTTCATTCTTCCATCTCCCGTTTAATCCTTTGACAAACTCCAACAATCTCTATCTTTGTCTAAGCGATTAAACCCGAACCTATTGTGCAGAGAACTCAGTATCCAAACTCATCTTGAGTTATCATTCAACCGACTCCAATCCTAAGAAGTCCAAGGCAATGATTGAACCTTCTTAGAGGTAGAACTTTGGTACCTAAATCTGTAGGACTTTCTTCCGTGGCCATATTGTCCACATGAATGCATCATTCCGTAACATTTTCCCGAATGAAATGATACCAAACATCCATGTGCTTTGTCCTCTCATGGAACATCGAATTCTTCCATAAGTGCCATGCACTTTGGCAATCCGAAGACACCACCACCTGATCTTTTAGGACCATCAACTCATCTAACAACCCTTTGCACCACATAGCCTTCTTTATTGCTTCCATAGCAGCTCTATACTCAGCCTCAGTTGTTAAGAGTGCTACCACCGGCTGCCACTGAGCCTTCCAATACCTCAGCAACCACTTCATCCCAAGCCAATGCTTCTTTCCGGGATTACTCACAAATCTGCTGAGAACACCCATTGCTTGAGAGATGTAGTGCCTAGTGCTCACCATCGTGAACATGACTGGTCCAACCGCACTAGAGTAAGGAATCTTTTCCATTTACTTCTTCTCCTCATCCATTCCAAGACATTGTTCGCTGGAGAACTTGAAATGACTAGCAAGGGGAATCTTCATTGGTTTACCATCTTTCATAGAAAACTTGTACAACATCTTTTCTATGAAGGAAGACCGAGAAACCTTCAACTTGTTTCTTTCCCTTTCCCGAATTCTTCTCATCTCAAGGATCTTTTGTGCAAGGCTAAGATCCTTCCTCTCGAACTCCTCACTGAGTTGAGATGTAAACCTTTCCATCCTCTCCCTGCTGTTCCGAACCAACAACATATCCACGACATAGATGAGGATACTCACAATTTTCTCCACCTTGTGTCCAGGTGAGAAAGTTTCTGTGAAATCTATGCCTTTTCTTCTCGTGAACCCCTTCGCCACCAGCCTAGCCTTGTTCCAGACTTCATTTCCTGGAAGGTACCCTTCTTTGACCTTTTAAGTCCACTTACAATCCACAACTCTCTGTTTTCCCAGAATGTGCACCAATTCCCAGGAGCTGCTATTCTTTAATGAATCCATTTCTTCCTCCATAGCTAGCTTTCATCTTGGCGAGTCCTTACATCCCATGGCATTAATGTAAGTTTCTTGTTCACTTATCCCTCCTTCTGTCTAAAGAGCTGCTACATTTACAACATCCGTAAAACCATGTCTTGAAGGTGGTCTATCCAGCCTCCTTTCTCGGTCTCTTGTGAGCTGATAGTCATTCTGACTTGCTGCATCAACCTATTTTAGTTCAGCCTCCTCTTGAGTATCCTAAGCATGGCCTTCATTAATGGGATCTACTTGGTCCAAACCCTCTTACCTTCCTTGCTCTACATGAACTGAATTCTCCTTGATGCGATGCTCCACAAATTCCGGGTTGGTTTGCTCACTAGCCCCTGCAGGGTTAGTTTTCTCCAAATAGAGAAATAACAATTCATTTAAAATGACATCCCTATTTATTATGAGTTTCAATCCTTTTTGCTCTAAGGACCACAACATATACCCCTTAGCCCCTTCCCCATATCCTAGAAACACACATTTTCTAGATCCCAGGCTAAGTCTATCATCCTTTTGATGCGCATACTTAGCACACCCAAAAGTTCTAAGGTTGTCCAACTCAGGGGGTTTACCACTCCACATCTCCTCGGGATTCTTGAGCTCTAAAGCTCTAGAGGGTGATTTATTAACCAAATATGTAGCAGTAGACACCGCTTCCCCCGAAAAACATTTGGGAAATCTGGATCCCATTAACATACACCTAACCTTTTCCATAAGGGTCTTATTCATCCTCTTAGCCGAGGAGTTTTCACAATCGTTCTATATTTTAGAATCCCATTTAACCTACAGAATTTATCAAGTTCCTTGTTAAAACATTCTAAGTCATTATCGGTTCTTAACACCTTAACTACATCTACCCCTTTGAGTCTCTACCAGCTTTTTCCACACCACTAACTTATTCAAAGCATCTGATTTATTTCTAACCAAATAAACCCAAACCTTTCTTGAATAATCATCAATTAAAGACAAAAAGTAAAAGTTACCTCCCTATGCTGGTGTTCTTGCTGGCCCCCAAAGGTCCTAATGAATGTAATCAAGAATGCCCTTAGACTTGTGCACTCTGGTGTTGAAGCTGACCCGGTGTTGCTTCCCAAGAATGTAACACTTGCAAAAATCAAGTTTCTCTACTTTGTCTCTTCCAAGTAGACCATCATTGCTAAGAACTTGCAGGCCCTTTTCGCTCATATGTCCCAAGCGAGTATGCTAAAAGGCTGCCTTATACATCTCAGCCATCAAGCTTGCTACTTGATCCTTGATTTCTGTCTCTCTGATCATCTTATAGAGTCCATCCTTTCTTGCTGCTTTGATCACTACCAAAGATCCCTTGGTCATCTTAATCTTTCTTCCCTCTGCTTTGTATGTGTATCCCATGGAATCTAGCTGCCCCAACGAGATCAAATTCCACTTCACATACGGAAGATACCTCACATTCCTCAGCAGCCTTGTCATTCTATCAAACATCCTCAACTGGATGTCTCATTTGCCCCTAACTTGGTAAGAAGTTTCATTCCCTAGGAAAACCCTTTCATCATCAGTTTCCTTGAAATTCTTGAACCAATCGCAGTGAGGGCACATGTGATGAGTGCACCCAGTATCCAAGATCCATTTCCTGTTGTCTTCTTACTCCTCACTCACACATGAGCACACAACAAGAACATCATCATCTTACTGTTTTGTCTTGGCAACCGAAGCCTCTCCATTCTTGGTATGGCTTCTTTCCTCATCCCTCATCTTCTCCTTGCAATCTTTCTTGAAATGACCCTCTTTATGGCAGTAGTAACATCTCTTCCCTCCAAATCTCGGTTTGGAATGCACTCTCCCATGGCTTTCTCCTCTACCTCTGTCCTAGTAGTAGCCATGTATGTTATTGTGCACTCTCCCATGGCTCTCTCCTCTAATTTTGTCCTGTTAGTAGCCATGTATGTTACTGTGCGCTCTCCCATGGCTTTCTCCTCTACCTCTGTCCCGGTAGTAGCCATTATTGCTGCTATAACGAGTTGCTAGCCTTCTTTTAATGAACAACCCTTCTCCACTTGATGCACTCCTCATATTAGCATCAAGATTATCTTGCAACTCTTTATTAGGATCTAATTTAAAAGAAAAGATTCGTTTACAAAGATACCTCTTATTAGGGAGAGTCTTGGCAAGAAACAACTCATCTAGTTTCTTCCAAATGACAGCTAGATCTTCCGAGTCTCCAATGTCTCTTGTGACATTATCCGACATGTGTAGAAAGATGGTGCTATACGCCATCTTCTTCATCTCATTTCACTGGACCTCCGTGATACTTGCTGGAAAAGCATCGTCTTCTCCAATCGCCAAGTCCCCCTTTTGTTGCACAAGAACTGCCTTCGTCTTTTGCTTCCAAAGGGCAAAGTCTCCCTTTTCATCAAACTTCTCAACAATGAAATTTGAACCCATCTTGTGGAGAAGATCCCTGATTTATGCAGCACCCACAATTGCTCTTTAACTTCTTCTAAACCTCAAGAACACGATTGAAGATGGATCTCAATACCGTTCTTGAATCACCTTCAAGAACACGATCTGATCTTGATCTTTACTCCATTCTTGAATCACCCAAGAAGTTGATATTTGATTCTTGGAGTCTTGACTCCAATATCTTCTGTTCTTGCTCCGACACCCACTCTTCAAAACTCCTCCGGCTCTGAGACCACTGTTGGTGGAATCTTTTCTAGCTCTGATACCACTGTTGGGAAACCACCTCAATGATGCCCAGGTGATGGTCTTCCAAACATCCAAGACTAGAATGACTTGTAAAGAAAAGATACAACAAACGAAGCAAAGAAAGAAGATAGCAATTGTTATCAACATTTGACAATAGCCTACGTCCCCGTGAGCTCCTCCGAAACCTCTGCACTAAATCAATGAGTTCTTACAAGTTACAGCAACTCTACTCCAAGAAACCCAAGTTCTTGAAGAACCAAGAAGAGTAGAAAGAAAAGATAAGAACTATTACAAAGCCCTCTATCTAGTCTATGCTACTCTCTATTCCTAAACCTCCAACCTCTCTACAATGAGTCCCTCTTGTGTTTTGTGTCTTTGCACTCCTCACACAATTCTCTCATTCACATGTTCTGTCACACACACACTTGTGTCTTGTATCACAATGTGTTTCCTTGTTGTGTTGAGATTGAATCTAGGTGACCATTTATATAGTGCACCACTTCTTGAACCTATCATGAAGTCAATCTCCACCCTTAGATCTTGAGGACTAATCAACCATAGCCTTTGATCAAGTTTAAGTAATCCTGTGCATTTTGATCATGCATCCACGCACTTAACAAAAAAGGCTAAAAAACAACCTTAGTGTGCCTTCAGGCCACGACTTAGAATAGGGTGTGCTGCGGCCTGGAACAGGGCTGAATAACTTCCTCTTTTCACCTTTCTGGGCGACGCGGCCTGGAGGAGGCTGAGCCGCAGCGCACACCTCCTCCAGGCATCCTCCATGCTAAGCGCCATGGCCTGGGAAGAGTTGGGCCGCGGCGTACACTAATGTGCACTCCTTTAACATGCTGAACTTCATTCTTCCATCTCCCGTTTAATCCTTTGACAAACTCCAACACCTTTGGTACCTAAATCTGTAGGACTTTATTTCGTGGCTACCTTGTCCACATGAATGCATCCTTTCATAACAATTTCCCAAATGAAATGATACCAAACATCCATATGCTTAGTCCTCTCATGGAACACCAGGTTCCTACATAAGTACCATGCACTTTGGTTATCCGAAGACACCACCACCTGCTCTTTTAAGACATTCCACTCGTCCAACAACCCTTTGCTCCATATAGCCTCTTTTATGGCTTCCATAGCCACTATGTACTTTGCCCTAGTTGCTGAGAGTGCTACCACCGACTGCCACTGAGCCTTCACGTACCTTAGCAACCACTTCATCCAAAGCCAAAGCTCTTTTCCGGGTTACTCACAAATCTGCTGAGAACACCCATTGCCTGAGAAATATCGGGTCTAGGGGTTATCATCATAAACATGACTGATCCAACCGCACTAGAGTAAGGGACC
Organism: Bretschneidera sinensis; assembly: GCA_023935145.1. Lineage (NCBI taxonomy): Eukaryota > Viridiplantae > Streptophyta > Magnoliopsida > Brassicales > Akaniaceae > Bretschneidera > Bretschneidera sinensis. Next base: position 36,966,971 of record CM043704.1, read on the forward strand.
TTTACCATTTCCTTTTTCTCCTCATTCATTCTAGGACATCGTTCGCTGGAGAACTTGAAATGACCAGCAAGGGGAACCTTCACAGGTTCACTATCTTCCACAGAAAACTTGTACAACACCTTTTCTATGAAGGAAGACCGAGAAACCTTCAACCCGTTTCTCTCCTTTTCCCGAATTCTTCTCATCTCAAGGATCTTTTGTGTAAGGCCAAGATCCTTCCTCTCAAACTCCTCACTAAGTTGAGATGTCAACCTTTCTATCCTTTCTCTGCTATTCCGTACCAACAGTATATCATCGACACAGACAAGGATAATCACCACTTCATCCACCTTGTGTCCAGGTGAGAAGGTTTCTCTGAAATCTATGCCTCCTCTTTGCGTGAACCCCTTCGCCACTAGCCTAGCCTTATTTTAGACTTCATCCCCTGGAGAGTTCCTTTCTTTGATCTTGTAAGTGCACTTACAATCCACAACTCTCTGTTTTCCTGGAATGTGCACCAATTCCCAAAAGTTGTTCTTCCTCAAAGAATCAATTTCTTCCTCCATAGCTAGCTTCCATCTTGACGAATTGATACATCCCATGGCTTCAATATAAGTCTCTAGTTCACTCATCCCTCCTTTTATCCAAGGAGCTGCTGCACTCGCAGCCGCAAAACCATATCTTGAAGGTAGTCTGACCAGCCTTCTTTCCCAGTCCCTTGTGAGCTGATAGTCATTCTGACTTACTGCATCATCTCTTTCTAGTTTAGCCTCATCTCGAGTGTCTTGAGCTTGGCATTCATCAATGGGCTCTACTTGTTCCAAACCCTCTTACCTTCCTTACTCTACTTGAACTGAATATTCCTTGATGCTATGCTCAACAAATACCCTATTGGTTTGCTCACTATCCCCTGCAGGATTAGTTTTCTCCAAATAAGGAAATAACAATTCATTAAAAATGACATCCCTACCTATTATGAGTTTAAATCCTTTCTTTTTCTAAGGACCACAACCTATACCTCTTAGCCCCTTCCCCATATCCTAGAAACACACATTTTCTAGACCTTGGGCTAAGCTTATCATCCTTTTAATGTGCATACGCAGCACACCCAAAAGTTCTAAGGTTGTCCAACTCAGGAGGTTTATCACTCCACATCTCCTTGGGAGTCTTAAGGTCCACAACCCTAGAGAGTGATCTATTAACCAAATATGCAGCATTAGACACCGTATCCCCCCAAAAACATTTGGGTAATCCGGATCCATTTAACATGCACTTAACCTTTTCCCTAAGCGTCTTACTCATCCTCTTAGCAACTCCATTTTGCTGAGGGGTTTTCACAACTGTTATATGTCTTAGAATGCCATTTAACCTACAGAATTGATCAAGTTCCTTGTTAAAAAATTCTAAGCCATTATCGGTTCTTAACACCTTAACTACCCTGCCCTTTTAAGTCTCCTCCAGTTTTTTTTACACCACTAATTTATTCAAAGTATCTGATTTATTTTTAAGCAAATAAACCCAAATATTTCTTGAATAATCATCAATTAAAGACAGAAAGTAAAGATTACCTTCTTATGTTGGTGTTCTTACTGGCCTCCAAAGATCCGCATGAATGTAGTCAAGAATGCCCTTAGACTTGTGCACTCCGGTGTTGAAGCTGACCCAGTGTTGCTTCCCAAGAACACAACACTCACAGAAATCAAGTTCCTCTACTTTGTCACCACCAAGTAGGCCATCCTTGCTGAGAACTTGCAGGGCCTTTTTCGCTCATATGTCCTAAGCAAGTGTGCCAAAGGGTTGCCTTATCTATCTCAGCCATCAAGCTTGCTGCTTGATCCTTGATCTTCGTGTCTCCGATCATCTCATAGAGACCATCCTTCATTGCTGCTTTGATCACTATCAAAGATCCCTTGGTTACCTTGATCTTTCCTCCCTCTGCCTTGTATGTGTACCCCATGGAATCTAGCTGCCCTAATGAAATCAAATTTCTTCTCAACTCCGGAAGATATCTCACATTCCTCAGCAGCCTTGTCATTCCATCAAACATCTTCAATTAGATGTCTCCTATCCCTCTCACTTTGCAAGAAGTATCATTCCCCAAGAAAACCTTTTCGTCATTGATTTCCTTGAAATTCTTGAACCAATCCTTGTGAGGGCACATGTGATGAGTGCACCCGGTATCCAAGATCCATTTCCCACTGCCTTCTTGCCCCTTGCTCACACTTGAGCACACAACAAGAACATCATCATCTTGTTGTTCTTCCTTGGCAACCGAAGCCTCTCCATTCTTGGTATGGCTTCTTCTCTCATCCTTCATCATCTTCTTGCAATCTTTCTTGAAATGACCCTCTTTATGGTAGTAGAAACATCTCTTTCCTCCAAATCTCAGTTTCGAGTGCGCTCTCCCATGGCTTTCTCCTCTACTTTTGTCCCAGTAGTAGCCATGTTTGTTACTATGCACTCTCCCATGGCTTTCTCCTCTACCTCTATCCTAGTAGTAGCCACTGTGCGCTCTCCCATGGCTTTCTCCTCTTCCTCTGTCCAGGTAGTAGCCATGTATGTTACTGTCATAAATAGTTGCTGGCCTTCCTTTAATGAATGACCTTTCTCCACTTGATGCTCTCCTCATTTTGTCATCAAGATTATCTTACAACTCTTTAGTAGGATCCATTTTAAAAGCAAAGATTCGTTTACAAAGATACCTATTATTAGGGAGAGTCTTGGTAAGAAACAACTCATCTAGTTTCTTCCAAATGACAATTGGATCTTTCGAGTCTCCATACTCCCTTGTGACATTATCCGACATGTGCAGAAGGATAGTGTTGTACACCATCTTCTTCATCTCATTCCGTTGGACCTCCGTGGTACTTGCTAGAAAAACGTCATCTTCTCCAATTGCCAAGTCCACCTTTTGTTGCATAAGAACCGTCTTGATTTTTCGCTTCCAAAGGACAAAGTCTCCCTTTCCATCAAACTTCTCAACAATGAAGTTTGAACCCATCTTATGGAGAAAATCCCATATTTATGCAGCACCCACAATTGCTTTCCAACTTCTTCTAAATCTTAAGAACACGATCGAAGATTGATCTCAATACCGTTCTTGAATCACCCTCAAGAACACGATCAGATATAGATCTTTACTCCGTTCTTGAATCACTCAAGAAGTTGACCTTTGGGTCTTGGAGTCTTGCTCTGATAACCTCCTGTTATTGCTCCGATACCTAGCCGTACAAGCTCTGATACCACTGTTGTGGTATCTCCTCTAGCTCTGATACCACTCTTGGGAAACCACCCTCAAGATGCCCAGGTGGTGATCTTCCAAACACTCAAGTCTAGAATGACTTGTAAAGAAAAGAAATAGCAAACGAAGCAAGAAAGAACAAAAGCAATTTGTTATCGAGGTTCGACAATGTGCCTACGTCCCCGTGAGCTCCTCCGAGTCCTCTGCACTAATCAATAAGTTCTTATAAATACAACAATACCTCTTTAAGAACACTATCTAATCTTGATCTTAACACCGTTCTTAAAGAATGAAAGAAGTGAGAAAAGAAAGTGATAAGGTCTTGAGTTACCTTAGAATTTTCCCCAAGAAAATTCCACTTATAAGTCCTTTGAATCCCCAATCCTACTCTCTCTCTCTAAACAACCAGCCTCTCCAATGAGATCTCTCATATGTTTAGTGTCTTTCTACTCTCACACAACCATGTGTTCTATTTCACACGCATTCACATATCATTCTCTTCACAAGTTATTTCTCATATTCCCTTTTTAGATTGAAGCTAGGTGACCCTTCATAGAGTGCACCACTTCTTGAACCTATCTTGAAGGTAAATCTCCACCCTTAGATCTTGAGGACCAATCAATCATAGCCCCTCATCAATCCTAAGTGATCCTGTGCATTTTGATCATGCCTCACGCACCATTTGAAAGACTGAAGCATAAGCATCAAGTGTGCCTCATGCTGAGGCTTGGAACAGGGCGTGCTGAAGCTTGGTGCTTCATGCTGAGGCTTGGATAGGTTGTGCCGCGGCACTGACCAGGGCACCCTCTTCATCCTTTCTGGGCGTCGCACCTTGGGGAAGCTGAACCGAGGCGTGGCCTAGAGGGCACACATCCTGGACTTGCTGCAGGGTGAGGGGCACACACCTTGAGCCGCAGCCTGGAGACCTGATGCTGAAGCTTCTCCAACCTTGTTTAAACCTTAGACAAATACCGAAAAGATAACTGGAGTTGGTGATAGCTTTTGGAGGACATAAGGCTTCAAGATTCCAATGATCAAGGACAGTGATTTGATCCCATTTCAAAAGCTTGGGAGTAATAGTATTAGCATGAAATGTATTTGCTTCGAGAAACAGTGTTTCTCCTAGTTTAGTCTAAAGAAGGGCTTTGGGATTAATTTTTGTAATCATAACTTTATAATAAACTTTGTATATCAAATTCAGGTTTCTAGTACCTGTCTTGATATCTAATCATTTTAATTGAATATCTAAAGTTAAAGTGTCAATTAAATGAGGATCATACAGGTCTATTGAAAAACTTGATAATTCTGATGATATCTTAAAATCAATAAATGAAAGATTAAGAGGATTATCCCTTACATCAGAAGGGCCCTCAAACAATATTAATGTTATAGAAAAAGATATTATCAATGAAATCAAAGAATCCAATGATATTAATAAAATTTATAGAAGAAATTTTAATAATGCACCTCTGCCCAAAACTATAAACTATTACCCTAGACCAATATGAAGAAAGAACTTTTGCTACTCAAGCAAGATATGATGACACTTCAATATACAAATGGAATATAGAAGGAGCAAGTGAACATATTATTATAAATACCCTTCAAGAAATGACTATGGTAGCTACTGCCTATAGGACAAGAAGTGACTACACAGATAAAAAGATAACTCTTGCCATAATTGCTGGGTTTATTGAAACCCTCAAAGGATGGTGGGATAATTACCTTACTGAACAAAATCGAAACGAAATCACTGAAGCAACCATACAAATAAATACTACCCAAACTGTCCAAAACCCATAAACTAGAGAAATGGTATCAAGGGTAGTACCTATAAACCAAGAAAATGCATTTAAAACCATAATATATGCTATTACCAAACACTTCCTTGGAGACCCTGATAAATTTGTAGCAAGATCCACTGAAATACTTATAAACCTAACTTGTCCTACTTTACAAGATTTCAGATGGTATAAGGATGTTTTTCTTGCCAAAGTATTTACAAGAAAAGATAGTAATAATGCTTATTGGAAAGAAAAGTTCATATCTGGACTTCCAAAATTATTTGCTGAAAAGGTTAGACAAAGGATCAGAGACTTAAATGGTGGATTTGTTCCTTACGACCGAAATAATTGCCAGAGTAAGAAGCTTACATTGCAAAGAGGAAAATGGTTTCTCTCATAACAAAGTAAAAGCTTGCTCGCACTTCTAAACTCTGAACAATACATTGATAATACAAATATTTATAGAATCTTGAACGGACTTCAACCTTCTTTGAATCTGGGTGTGCAGACTTAAGACAGAATGGAATCCGTGAGTGTTTAGTCTTCTTTTGCTTTTTGATTATTGGTCTTCTGTTGGCTTTTTCTGCTGTTGCTTTTTGATTTGTTAAGCATCTGCTTTTTGCTTTTGGATTGTCGGTTTTCTTTTTGGCTTTTGGCTTTTTTCTGCTTTTGCTTTTTGATTTTGTCGGGCATCTGCTTTTGCTTTTTGACTCGTCAGGCATTTGCTTTTGGCGTTTGATACCTTACGATAGATCAAATGCATCGTAAGGGTCTTGAGCATCTTGAAAAAGAGATTTGGACTGATCATCAGGGGTCTAGGTGCTTTCATCATCACTGTTTGATAATAACGACAGTTTTTCTAATAATTTCTTCTTCTTTTCTTTTTTGGTTAGGATCTTAGTTTCTGATGAGGTTGATGGAGGTTTAAAATATTTGGAGTATTGGGGGTTATCGAGAAACCAATTTTTGATTACATCAATGCTGGCAAATGATCAATCATATTTAGCCAACCATTTGACTTTGTAAATTCGTTAGATGGCTAGATATTCCCAGGGGGTTTCTGATACAATATAATACCAAGAAGTAATCTAGGGAATGGAAAAAATAGCATGAAAAAGCATTTCATGGGAATAAGCTTTTTTAGTATTTGTATTGTGCTTGAAATAAGTCAAGGATTCTTTAATAGGTGGAGGAAGGATGGATGAATCGCTTCCGAAAAAGAACCACCAATCAAATGTCCAAACCAGAAGATTTTTAAAAAACTTTTTGTCAAAGAAAATGAACCAGGAATAGGATTTGGGTTTGATAAAGAATATATTGTAGCATGCCATTTGATAGTCATGATAATTATATGTGGGTGGAACAAATGGTATGGAAAAGGTTTGTGACTGATAGTGATCATGGATTTTGTCTGGGGAAACAATTTTGAGGATTTTACATTTTGAATAAGTAATGATATTGGGATATACTGGGTCTTTGGTGTGGGTAATTTCCATTGATTTGGTGTCAATTAATATGAGTTCATAGAACTTTTGGGTCTTTTTTGAGTCTTATGTGATATGATGAAAACCTGCAGGGAAAATTTTGTTAGTATAAAAATATTTACTAATACAATCAAGATCATTTGTGGGTCGGTCGATGCATGTGCATCTAATATATTCTTGGTGTGGCTTTTGGATATATTGGCTAGTATGTGGGGTAAATATTTGGGAGGAAGGTGTTTGGGAAAGTGTTTGGGCATATAATTGGGAGGATAGATTTGGGAATTCAGATAAATTTGGGAGTTTTTCTAAGGATGTGAACCTGTTTGATTTTTGAGGGGTTTTTGGCTGTTTGGGAATTGGTTGATAGCTGGAATATGGATTTTTGTGGCATAATCATCCAGGCTTTGGGACTTGGGTGAAGGTGGAGGCACCTTTTGCTTTCATTTTTGACCTGATGAACTCATACTCATGCTTTTCTTGAATTGTTTGATTCCTGCAAAAATTCCTGTGTGAGGAAGTCAGGCAAGGAATTATGCTCTTCTTTAATGTACTCGATATCAAAATCGAATGCACTCAGAATCGCTTGCCATATGGCAAATATTTGTTTTGAAACAAGAACATTTTTTTGTAAAATTTCTTTTGCCAATTTGCATTCAACCTTTAATAAAAAGGTTTTGTTATATAAATTATCTTGAAATTTTGAAATGCATAAAATAATTGCTAAAATTTCTTTTTTTGATGGTAGAGTAATTTTTTTGAGCACCACACCATATACCAAAATGGAATCTGACAATTTGTTTATTGGTTTTGTGGGGAAGGATTTGTTTGAGAATGCCTCCATATCCTATATCTGAGGCATTAGTTTGAACAATAACTTTTGCATCTGGATGGAGAATTCCTAGACATGGAAGACTTAAAACTTTTGATTTAAGAAGTTTGACAACATCTGTATGCTGTTGTGACCAAGGGACATGATTTTTGCGAAGTCTTTTGTATAAAGGTTCGCAAATTTGTCTAAGATGTGGGAAATAATCAGCTATATAATTTAAACAACCAAGGAATCTTTGTAATTGTGTCTTATCTTTTATTTCATTTGGAATTTATTTGCAAATTCAATGGATCTATTGATTGGCTTAATAGTTCCTTGAAAGATAAGGTGTCATAAGAATCTTATCTTAGTTTGAAATAATTTCATTTTTGTGATAGATAACACTAAACCATTATTTTTAATAATTTGGAAAAACGTTTTCAAATGTTTAAAATGTTGATCTATAGATTTTGAAAATATTAATATATCATCGATATAAGTAATGCTGAATTTAGAGTAATCATTAAAAATATCATTAATGATGTTCTGAAATTCAGAAGAGGCATTTTTTAGTACAAAAGGCATTACGTTCCATTCATAATGACCAAATGGGACATTGAAAGCAGTTTTGTATTTATCTGCTTCATTTATTTGAATTTGCCAAAATCCGAATTTTAAATCAAATTTTGAGAATATAGTAGAATCATGTAATCTATTGAGAAGATCTTTTTTGTTAGGTATTGGATATCTAACCCATTATAAAACTTTGTTTAAAGGTTTGTAATTGATGACAAGCCTGGGGGCTCCTCTTTCAAGTTCAGCTTGTTTTTGGACATAAAAAACTTAATAGCTCCAACGAGATTTACTTGGACGGATTAATTTTTTATTTGGTAAGGTTTTGATTTCTTCTTGGCAATAATTTAATAATTCTTGATTCATTTGAATTGGTCCTGATTTGGATAGAATGTTTTTTTCATCAAAATTTGGTTCATAAGGTAAAGAAACTATATGCTTCTTTCTTTCCCAAAACGCATTAGAGAGGTCAGCACAAATTTCTTTTTTGAATAGCTCTTCAAGTTCTTTGATCTGCGATTGTATTTGAGGTTGTCTAATATGTTGTTCTATTTTTTGATAATTTATTTCTTCTTTGAGAAAATTTATGTGAGCTTGTTTCTTTTGTATTAAATTTATTTGTCTACTCAGACTATTGGTTTGTAATAGATTTAATTCTCTTGTATCTACTGGTTGTAAGAATTGAAAGAATAGGCTTTGTCCTAATATATTGGTTTCTATTCCTAAGTGGCTTACCTTGAAAGGATATATTTGTGTTAGGAATGGTGTGCCTAAAATAATGTTTTGGTGTATATTTTTAACAAGAATGAAATGAATTTTTATACAGTAACCATCATTACAAACATTTGAATTTGTAATTTTGTAATTTACATTTAATTTTGAACCACTAGCGGTATTTAATCTTGCTGTGGTTTTTTCATAATACTTTGTAGGTACAAGACCTTTTTTAATATAATTCTGGTCTACACCAGAATCTACTAAAGCGGTAGTGTTGATATGATATTCTTTGTTAATAACAATAGAAATCTTAATATACCATTTCTGATAATTAATTTTTTTCTATAAGATTAACAAAGCCATCTTTTGAGTCATCGTCTATATTTATTAAATTAGTGTGATTAAAAGTTTTAGGAACTTCTTTGGGGACTTCTTTGTTGATTTATGAAGAGATTGATTCTTTAAGCTTATTAATTTCTAAATTAATCATTTTTGCCTTTATATCAACTGTATCCTTTTGAATTTCTTTTATTTGGTCTTTCATAATATTAGTTTCCATTTGTAAGGCTTGTGTGGTGGCTATTTTAGGTTTTTGAAAACGATTTTAAAAAATCTTTGCGAGGTTATAAAGTTCAGGTGGTGTTATAATCTTGTTTTCTTCTTGAATTATATCTCTTAATTTTATTATAGGGTCATCTATTTTGTCAATTATATCTAAAAGAATTTTTTTTAAGAAGTGATCATATTGATGGATTTACAGAACCAAAGTCCATCTTCACAATCACATTGTGAATCAATGGATTCTTCGGAATCAGTACTTTCTTGTATTGTGTAAATGATTTCTTCATTATCAGAGGAAGAATATTCTTCTTCTGTTTGAGAGTCATTTACCATTACTTTTGTCAATTGTTGCTTTAGAGATTCCTCAATATCTAATTCGTTAATCTTTTGTTTAACCTTACAAATTTTTGCCCAATGTCCAAGTCTTCCACACTTGAAACAGGCTTTTTAGAGAGTTTGGGATTTTTTTGCTTTTCGAAAACTAGGTTTTTGGGTTTTATGGGTAAAGGAAGATTTTATAAGTTTTTTGTACTTTTGTTTTTTGAAAAACTTTCATTTTTTTTTTATTTTCAGCCGATAGGGCTCTTAGGGTTTCATAGTCATACTGACTACAAAATGATCCTAATTCTACATAAGACTTCAAGCAGATCAATCATAATTTGTCACATCAATTTTTATTTTATATACTTAAATCTGTGTTAATTATCATAAAAAAATCCATTTATAACTATGAAGAAATTAATTAATAAGCACATTAATAAAATTTAAAAAAATTAATATTATTATTTTATCTTTCTGTTGATGCCAAAAACGGTTGGTGTTGATGTGGCCTGGGTGCTGACGTGGCCCGGGAGTTGATATAGCTTGGGTGCTGATATGGCCTGAGCCCTACACAAGTTACAGGGGTGAACTAAAGGCCCTTGGAAGGAGGGGAGGGGGAGACCTCTGAGGGTGCTCCGAAGCTTAAGTTAGCACGAGGGCTTGAGGGAGAAGCCGAGGGCTTAAGGAAGAAGCTAAGGGCCTAAGTAATTGGAGTGTAAGTAAAAATGAGTCTGAATGCTTGTGAATTCCATACGTGGGCTTATTTATAGTCATCCACTCATGGGAAGGTATTGATTACAAGTTCAACAGAGGGCGTACTGTAGGGTGGCTGTAGGGTGGCGTGCCGTAGGGCGGTGTAGAGTGGCTACAAGGCTGTGTGTAGAGGGGCTGCAGGGCTGTGCGTAGAGGGGGCCCAGGTGTGGGTTTACCGGGCTGCTCTTCATTGGGCCAGAGAGTTTGCTGGGCCGGAGGGTTTACTGGGCCGGAGTGCTCATTGGGCTAGAGTATTAGTTTACTGGGCCGGAGTGCTAATTGGGCCGGAGTATTTTGGGCCACATCATAGGCCTCCCACTTTCTTGAGTATATTTATGTACTTAAGGAAGTATTGTGTGGCACGGGCTTTTAATGGAGCTGAAGATGTACGCGTGAGTCAGACTAGTGTTTGGGACAGCTGTCCTTGGGAGCCGATTCGTCATTTTCGGGAAACGAAGAGTCGTTTGGAGAAGTGTAAGTAGCCTCGAAACCATAAAGTCTCCTCGTTTTTCTCTTTTTGCATTTAATCCTCTCGTCGAGCGTGTTTTCCCTTCTTATAAAAGGGGCCTCTGACACCGTTTCCTTTAAACTGAAAAAGGTTTAGTTTCTTGAGAAGAGTGGCGTTTGGCCGTGCCTTCTGACTGAGGGGTCACATAGAAGATTCTGATGGTGAGGGTCCCAGCGAGGGAGGGGAGTCAGCAGTTCCCTGAGAGATTTATGGAAGCCAAAAGGGCGGATGGGCCCACTCTGGAGGGGGAATGTCGTTCAACGAGTAAGGACCTTCTCCTGATTCCAAGCGGGAGTCAAGACCTCTTTCAGATTCCGAGTGGGGATATGGACCTCTTCCAGATTCCGAGCGGGAGCGGTTGAGGAGGTCCCTTGGGTCAGGAGCTGCTCATGGTAGGTGAGGGATTTCAGGCTCAGGAGGGAAACCGAAGAGGGTTGAAGAGGGTGAGGGAGCTTGTGTACTGGACTGCCTAAAAGCCTGGTGTTTCGATTTTCCCTTTGTACTTCGAGGCCGTTAGGGCCATATTTTCCTTGTACTTCGAGGTCGTTAGTTGTAATTCTCTTGAATTAATAAAATGTCTTTCTTTAAATCTTTGCCTTGCATGATATCTTTACCTTTCATACTTATTCAATAAAATGAACTTGATTTTGGGCATAATGCGGGAGAAGCTTCAAATGCTTGAACTAGGAGAAGTCTTGGCGGAGCGTCTGACAATTGTCTCACGATGCTCGGACCTGGAGAACTTGTCCGACCTTTTGCGAAGCAGCTCAAACGCTTGGACCTGGAGAACTTGTCCGAGCATTTAACAAGCAGCTCAAACGCTCAGACCTGGAGAACTTCTCCGAGCGTTTACGAAGCAGCTCAAACGCTCGGACCTGGAGAACTTGTCCGAGTGTTTGCGAAGTAGCTTAAACACTTGGACTTGGAGAACTTGTCCAAGCGTTTGACAAGTAGCTCAAATTCTCGGACCTGGAGAACTTCTCCGAGCGTTTACGAAGTAACTCAAACGCTCAGACTTGGAGAACTTGTCCGAGTGTTTGACAAGCAGCTCAAACGCTCGGACCTAGAGAACTTGTCCTAGCGTTTGACAATCAACTCAAACGCTCGGACCTGGAGAACTTGTCCGAGAATTTAACAAGTAGCTTAAACGCTCAGACCTAGAGAACTTGTCCGAGCGTTTGCAAAGCAGCTCAAACGCTTGGACCTAGAGAACTTGTCCGAGCATTTGAAAAGCAAATCAAATGCTCGGACCTGGAGAACTTATTCGAGTGTTTGACAAGCAGCTCAAACGCTTGGACTTGGAGAACTTGTCCGAGCGTTTGACAAGCAGTTCAAATGCTCAGACCTGGAGAACTTGTCTCAGCATTTGACAAGCAGCTCAAATGCTCAGACCTAGAGAACTTATCGGTGCGTTTGACAAGCAGCTCAAACGCTCAGACCTAGAGCACTTGTCCGAGCATTTGACAAGCAACTCAAACGCTCGGACTTGGAGGACTTGTTCGATCATTTGACAAGTAGCTTAAATGCTCGGACTTAGAGGACTTGTTCAAGCGTTTGACAAGAAACTCAAACACTCGGACCTAGAGGACTTGCCCGAGCGTTTGACAAGCAGCTCAAATGCTCAGACCTGAAGGACTTGTCCGAGGGTTGGACAAGCAGCTCAAACGCTCGGACCTGGAGGACTTGTCCGAGCGTTTGACAAGCAGCTCAAACGCTCAGACCTAGAGGATTTTTTCGAGCGTTTGATAAGCAGCTCAAGCCCTCTGACCTGGAGAACTTGTCCACGTGACCAAGACTAGGAGAAATTATGCTCATGTTGTTTCTTCCTTCTTGCGTATGCGTGCTTTTTCCTTTGGGCCCACTGGGTTTCCCTTTTTTGCAGGTGCAACAAACAATGGTGGTGCATTAATGACAGTAGGAGGCGTGCTTAGATTAACAGCTGTCACCTTTAGGTATGAAAATGACACCTTGGTGATAGCAAAAGGCGTGTCGCTTCGTTTGGAGAGCTTGAGTTAATGCCTTTCGATTCTCCTGCCCCGGCTTCTATAAAAGAGGGTTCGTGCTTCTTTCATTTCTCACTTGCATTTTTTAGAGTTCATAGCTAGAGAAGACTTTTGAGAGCGCTCAGTTTTTCTAGGAGGCAACCCCAAAAAGAATTTGGTGAGTGAGATATCCGAGAGTGATATAAGCGGGGATCTTTCCAGGGAGCTGGAGGAGGCAATGGGAGTTTCCTTTAGCCTTTAGCCTTTCATTCTTATAGTAACTTGGTGCCAGACCTCGAACAAGCTCGTTCTTTGTGCAAAGATGGATGCGGCTGCCAAGGCTATGGAGAGGGCGAGGTGCATGTCCCGAGAGAGGAAAAGGGCTACGGAGGCTGGTAGCTCTGGGCAGGAGCAGAAGAAGGCTCCGCCTCGACCCCGGTTCAAGTAGCTGAAGGGAGCCCTCCGAGGGTTCTAGCTTCCGAGGGGGTAGAACACCCCGCTGCACCTATTCCCTCAGAACCGTCTTCCTCCAGGGGAGGATCTGGAGCTACTGCTACTTTCATGTCGCGGTGGGCACTGAGGGGTGATGACTTGGTGTACGCTTACCCGAAGGTCGCGCGTGAGCACCTTATCTTGGGGATCCTTCCCCGCTATATGCTGGAGCTCTCGGTAAAGCCCCTTGAGGCGTTGTGCTCTGCTGCGGAGACCACTTTTTCCTAGGTAATGCCCCTTTACTTTATTCTGTTTTTTTACTTGTTTTCTTTTAATAATGTTTGCGTTTCAGGCCGGAGTCCTTGGCGGCGTCCTCGCTCGACGTTGTGTGGATCTTGGTGATCGCTTGGCGAAGACCGAGTATAAGCTGGAGGAGACCCGGGGGCTAGTCTGGGTTTTGTTTTCTTCCTTGGAGTCGGCCGAATGGGCCAAGGAAGATGCCGTCTTTGAGAGGGACTAGCACCGCAAGTCCAAGGATGCCCTCAGGAATGAGAGGGACCTAACCCGGGCCCAGATGGAGGAGGTGGTCATGAAGGCTGCTGAAAGAGAGGAAGAACTGCTGGATCAGGCCAGGGACTAGATCATGATGGGCTTTAATGAGGCCAAGAGGCTGGTTGAGCTCCTTTACCCGGGGCTCAATTTTTCAGGCCTCGATCTTGGTGCTCACCCGGAGAAATGGACGTGGTTAGCCCGGAAGATCCTGGCGCTATAGAGGTCACCGAGGATGAGGCCCAGGGGACTGTTAGGAGTGATACCCAGGAAGTAGGGGGTAAGGATGAGGCCTAGGAGGCTTCCACTTCCTTAGACTAGGTTTTCTTGTGCTTTTCTGTACCCAAGGCCATTAGTGCCTAATTTTGTACTTAAGTTTTTACTTAATGAAATTTTCAGAATTTCAAACTTCAAACTTTATTCAACCTTTGGTTTTACGCTTCATTGATAAAATTTACAGAGATTCTCTGCGTTCCAAGTGCGTGGGATGTGTTTGCCATCCAATTCCTTGAGCTCGTAGGTGCCAATCCGGCAAACCCTTCGGATTCGGTATGGGCCTTCCCAATTTGAATCGAGTTTTCCCATGTGGCGAGGACGGTACACTTCTCTCTTTCGCAGGACGATGTCATGAAGTTTGAAGCTCCGGTTTTGGACTCGGGAGTTGTAATACCGAGCTACCTTTTGCTGGTACGTGGCTAAACGGATCTGGGCTCTGTCCCGTGCTTCATCAACAAAGTCTCCGTTCATCTTTAAGGCTTCCTCATTGTTACTTGGTTCGAAAAGCTGTACGTGCATCGAGGGAATTCTAATTTCGACGGGGATAACAGCTTTTGAACTGTACGTCATGAAGAACGAGGTTTCCCCCGTTGGTGTACGTACGGTCGTTCAGTAGGCCCAAAGAACGTTGGGGAGTTGGTCAGCCCAGTGTTTGTCTTCTTCGTCTAGTCGTCTCTTGATTCATTGAAGGAGGGTCTTATTGGTGACTTCGGCCTGGCCATTGGCCTGCGGGTATCCAACGGATGAGAATCGATGTTTGATTTGGAGATCTTCACAGAACGTTTTGAACTGGGAGCTATAAAATTGCTTTCCGTTGTCGGTGACCAATATTCGAGGAATCCTGAACCGACATACAATCGACTTCCAAACGAAGTTTCGGGTTTGGTGGTCCGTGATGCTGGCCAGTGGTTTTGTCTCGACCCACTTAGTGAAGTAATCAATGGCCACGATGAGGTACTTCTTCTGTCCAACAGACTTAGGGAAAGAGCCAAGGATGTCCATCCTCCACATAGCGAAGGGGAAGAGACTAGTGATGGAGACAAGAGGGTTAGCGGGTCGGTGCGATATTGGAGAGTATCGTTGACAGTTTTCACATTTCTTGACTAAATCAGCTGCATCTTCTTTCATTTTGGGCCAATAATACCCTTGGCGGAGGACCTTGAAGGCTAAGGCCTGGGCTCCCAAGTGGCTCCCACATATTCATTCATGGACTTCTCGGAAAGCATAGTTGACCTCCTGCGGCCAGAGGCATCGTAGATAAGGTAGAGTCAAGGCCCTTTTGTATAATTGTCCTTCTATGATGGTGTACCGGGAGGCTTGGGAGATTAGTTTCCTAGCTTGATCTTTCTGCTCGGGTACTATGACATCCTTCAATACCAGAGGATTGGGTCCATCCATGCTACTTCCTCTTCCACTGGTAGGACTGGAGTTTCGTCTATGCTTAGGACGGAGAGAGTTTCCTGGTAAATAGCTTGGGTCAACACCAGGTGCTGGGATAAGGCCAGGTTGGCCAAGGTATCTGCCTTGGAGTTTTCAGCTTGGGGGATCTGAGTAATCCGGAATGTCTTGAAGTTCTCGATGAGCTTTTTCACTTTTTGAAGATATTGGGCGAGCTTCTCTCCCCGAGCCTCAAACTCTTCTTTTATCTGACTCACTACTAATTGAAAGTCGCTAAATGCATCCAGAACTTCGACGGCCAATGGTTTGGCCAATCTTAGACCAGCTAGGACGGCTTCGTACTCCGCCTCATTATTAGAGGTCTTGAACTCAAACCTTAAGGCGTACTCGATCGTAAAGCCTTCTGGACTACAAAGAATGAGTCTTGCCCCACTCCCCAGTGAATTGGATGATCCATCGACATGGAAGGTCCACCTCGGAAGGGATCTACTGGTCCTTGATGTTGTTGACTCACCCGGATCTATGGACAGAGTTGTCTCTACAATGAAGTCTACCAAAGCCTGGCCTTTGATTGCTTGTCGAGGTCGGTAGTAGATGTTGAACTCTCCCAGTTCTACCGCCTATTTTACCATCCTTCCAGATACATTCGGATTATCCAGGACCTGCCTTAGGGGTTGATTTTTCAGAAGGGTGACAATATGCGCCTTGAAATAGGGTCGGAGCTTCTGTACAGCTACTACCAGGGCGTAGACTATCTTCTCAATAAGAGGATACCTTGTCTCAACTTCGTGGAGAATTTTGCTAACATAATAAATGGGCTTCTGGATGCCTGCTTCTTCCCGGACGAGGACAGAGGCCACGGTGCGGCTTGGTTAGGAGTGGTGGTGAACTTAAATATCTCTTCAAATCTTCAAAAGCTTCCTGGAAACTCTCGAACCAGGAGAAATCTTTCGCTTTCTTGATGGCTTTAAAGAAAGGCAGGCACCTTTCCGTAGACTTAGAAATGAACTGGCTCAGGGCTGCGACTTTGCCAGCGAGCCGCTAGACTTCTTTTACGGACTTAGGGGGGTTATATCGAGGATAGTTTTTATCTTTTCCATGATGACTTCTATCCCTCTCTGGGTGACCATAAACCCTAGGAATTTACCCCCCGTTACCCCGAATGCACACTTTGAGGGATTTAACCTCATGTTATGTTTGTGTAGTACTTCAAACGCCTCTTCTAAGTCAAAACAGTGGTTATGTGCCTCTGTGCTTTTAACCAGCATATCATCCACATAGACTTCCATATTCCGCCCTATCTGTTCCTTGAAGATTTTGTTCACCAACCTCTAATAGGTTGCCTCAGCGTTCTTGAGCCTAAAGGGCATGAATTTATAGTAGTATAACCCTCGATTAGTGATAAAGGCTGTCTTGTCCTGGTCTGATTTATGAATAAAGATCTGGTTGTAACCGGAGTACGCGTTCATGAAAGAATGAGTTCATGCCCTGAGGTGGCGTCCACTATTTGGTCAACTCAAGGGAGAAGGAAGCTGTTTTTTGGGCAGGCCTTGTTTAAATTGGTGAAGTCAATACAAATACGCCACTTACCACTGGCATTTCGGACCATTACCACATTGGACACCCACTCATGGTACCTTACCTCTTTGATGAAACCGGCTTTCAGCAATTTATCTACTTTAGTGTCGATAGCTATTTGGCGCTCGGGGGCAAAGGTCATCTTCTCTTAAATGACCGGCTTGCATTTGGGGTCAACATTCAGGCGATGCTTGATGGTTCCAAGGTTGATCCTCGACATGTCTGATGCTGACCAGGAGAACAGGTCTTTGTTTTTCTAGAGGAGGGAGAGAAGTTCTTTCCTGTGTTCTTTAGAGAGGTTTGCTCATATTTGGATGGTTTGGGTAGGGTCCTCCTCGAGTGGTACTGGGGTTAGCTCCTCCACAGGTCATCCTCTTGGGGTCTTCATCTCGTCTTTGAGATTCTCTACTTCGAGAGGCAAGGCCTTAGTCTTCTTCTTTTCTTTGACAGCGTTCAAGTAGCAGGCCCGGGAGACTTTCTAATCTCCTCTGATCACTCTCACACCTTCACTGGTGGGAAATTTGACTTTCAGGTGATAAGTGGAGACAATAGCGTTCAGTTTGTTAAGGGTGGGTCGGCTGATGATCATACTGTAGGAGGAGGGCTGCTTGACTACCAGGAAGATGGTCTGTATTGTGGAGGTCCTTAGCGCTGTTCTTGCTGTTACTGGGAGGACTATGCTTCCTTCGGCGAACACTGAAGATCCGTCGAAACCATAGAGGGGGGCCGGGGCTGGCTTTATATACCCATCCTTCAGTTCTATTCATTGGAAAGCATCATAGAGGGGGGCCGGGGCTGGCTCTATATGTCTATGAAGCTTTCATTGTCAATCAGGACCCGTTGTATTTCATGGTTGGCCACCAAGAGGGAGACCACCATTGCATCGTCGTGAGGAGTCTGCACATCTTTTAAGTATTCTTCTGTGAATGAGATAACTAGCTCTGTTCTCTTCTCTTGTGGGGACCACTAACGGAGGCTACAGCCCTAGTGTATGCTTTACTGTTATGTCCTGAACTGCTTCCTGCTGCCGAGCCTCCGTAAATTGTTTTGATGATTCGGGTGGTGGTTGCCACTTCTTGCTTTTTCTGACTGGGCCCTTCTTGCTTAGTCCTAAGATTCTTTTGAGGATCCTGCCGCTCCTGCTATTGGCAATAGGGATGCCCAGCGTCTCTTTTTGATGGTGTGGGCTCATCCCTTCTCTGAAGCTCAGTAAACTCTTTTAAGTATCCCCAGTTGATAAGAGCTTCAATCTGCTCCTTTAGGTCATGGCATTCCTCAGTGTCATGACCATAGTTCTTGTGGAACCGGTACCACCATCTCTGGTCCCCCTCGAGATGTGGCTTCCTGAGTGGCCATTGGAGAACAGACTTATCTTGGAGTTGCATGAGGATGTTGGTTCTGGTCACATTGAGGGGGGTGAAGCCGTCTACTCGGGGGTGGGGTCGATACCTGTTCTCTTAATGGGGCCTCTTGACCACTCCTTTATGAGGGTCAGGGTCCTTCCTCTTCTTCTCTGTTTCTCTCTTTCTTTCCCTTCTGAACGCTTGGTCATGCTCTGCCAGCATGTACTTCTCAGCTCGGGCCAGAATCTCATTCATGTCTCTGGGCGGGCACCGAGTGAGTTTGGAGCTGAAGATACCAGACCTTAATCCATTATTAAATTCCATTACCTGGACATTTGGGTCGAGGTCAGGAATCTCCCACGCCACTCTATTGAACCGGGATATGTAGGCTCAGAGCCTCTCATCTTGATGCTGAATGATGTTGAAGAGGCTTTCTGAAGTTTTCTTCGGCCCCTTACTACTGAGGAAGTGCGAGACGAAGGCGTAACTGAGCTCTTTAAAATTACTGATGCTCCCTGGTTTCAGACATGAGTACCAAGTACCTGCTGCCTTTTCTAGAGTTAGGGGGAAGGCACGGCACATGACCTGGTCGGAGTGCCGGTGCAGCATCATAGTTGTTTTGTAATGCTGTAGGTGGTCCATCAGGTTTGCAGAGCCGTCATACATTCTAACATGAGGCATCCTGAAGTTGGGTAGAAGCGGGGTCTCGAGAACATCTTCCGTGAATGGAGGGTCTTGGATGCTGAGCTCATCTATGATACTGAGATTCTTGTGTCTCAGAGCCAAGTCTATTTTTTCTTCCATTTCTTCAAACCGTCTGTCTAAGTCGAGATTGCTTTTTGAGGAGGAGCTCTCCTAGGATCGGTTGTAATGCAGCGAGGGCTCGGTAGGGGGTTTGTTGTAGGTCGGGTCATCCCTGTTAGATGACTCTGCTTGCTCTGAAGCTTGGTGAGGAGGGAGGGAAGGTTGTTGACCTCCTCCCCGAACCTGGGCCGCTAGGTTGGCCATCATCCTGGAAAGCTCCTAGAACTGAGCTTCAGTCGTTGGGGCTTGAAGGTGTGCAGCCGCTTCCTCGTCATTAGGAGAGTCAGTTTCGGAGAGATGAGGGTGCTGCTCTCTGGTGGGGGGTCTTCTACTCGATCCAGAGGTGGCGTGCTCGGGGATCGTGGGGAACCTAGGTCTAGATTGGTGACTGCGAGCACTGCCTCGGATGGGAGTTGAGCATGCTATTAGCGTTTTCTTGTCGGTCCTTCTGTTACTGCTCCTTGGTGGCATCTTGACAGATGAGTTCTTTTGTATTTTTTTGCCTGCACTGTAGCGAGAGATTGTGGTCGTTGGTTTGATTCCCACAAACGGCACCAATCTGTTGATGCCAAAAATAGTTGGTGCTGATATGGCCTGGGTGCTGATGTGGCCCGGGAGTTGATATGGCTTGGGTACTGATATGGCCTGGGCCCTGCACAAGTAACAGGGGTGAACTAAAGGCTCTTGGAAGGAGGGGAGGGGGAGAACTCCAATGGCGCTCCGAAGCTTAAGTTAGCACGAGGGCTTGAGGTAGAAGCCTAGGGCTTAAGGAAGAAGGCAAGGGCCTAAGTAATTGGAATGTAAGTAAAAATGAGTCTGAATGCCTGTGAATTCCATACTTGGGCTTATTTATAGTCATGCGTTCGTGGGAAGGTATTGATTAGAAGTTCAGGAGAGGGTGTGCTATAAGGTGGCTGTAGGGTGGCGTGCCGTAGGGTGGCGTGCCGTAGGGTGGCTGTAGGACTACGGATGTAGGGCGGCGTAGAGTGGCTGCAGGGCTGTGCGTAGAGGGGGCCCAAGTGTGGGTTTACCGGGCTGCTCTTCATTGGGCCGGAGAGTTTGCTAGGCTGGAGGGTTTATTGGGCCGGAATGCTCATTGGGCCGGAGTATTAGTTTACTGCGCCGGAGTGCTAATTGGATCAGAGTATTTTGGGCCACATCACTTTCCATTACTAATAAATCTCTCAAGTATATGGTAACTTTGAGCTACGGATTATGCAACAATTATACAAAGTAAGGTGTCAGTTGGTTTGTGGACTAGACCCACATAAAGGTTGTCTCTTGTTTGATTGTCTAATCAGGTCAAATTGGATTTATGTCAAATCGACTTCTAATCCGTGCTAAATAATGCCACAGCTAACTAAAGCGAGATACATCTAATTCCACCAATGGAATTATCCATTTTCTCTTTATCATAAAAAATATTCACAAGAAAGAATAAGATACTCTCTCGGTTTAGTTATGTATACACGACGGCAAAAAAGTTTGGCAAAAAAGTTTATGTTTGCTTGAAAGATATTTAGTCGAATATTCATGCCCAACGTATTAAAAAATGTTGCTATACCTAAAATAAATTTGATACTAATTTGGCTTTTTTTACACAATTACAAAAAACAAAACAATAAAATTCTCCAAATAGAACACTGAAATGATGATGGAAGAGAAATAAAAATATAAATATTCGAGAAACATCTTTATTGATGATTTTTAAAATATTCAATAATATAACTAAAAATAATTAAAACAACTGGTTGAAATATCAATAATTTAACTAATGTTACTTTGAGAGACTTGATTAACAGTACTCGATTGCGCTTTTGCTAAGAGTTGGAGAATTTATTGACTCATAGAATATTTGTTTCACTATGACTTTTTGTTTTGAGGACTAATTGATATAATACTTAATTGCTTTCTATTGTACTTGATTGCTATGCTACTTTTTTTTTTTATAAAAAAAATGGGTAAATAGAACTTGTATGAACCATTAGCATGAAAAGACAGTTGAGCAGTGATGAATTGGGGTGGAGTTCCAAGCCAATACTCAGCGTTCGTTACAATTAACGCATTTCGCGCAAGAAAATGAGTAGTATTATTCGCTGTTCTAAGAGCATAACGAAAGGAGCACATTTAAAAGAAGAAGCTAGACTGTAGAGATCATAAGTGGGGCGGGCTGACATTGAACACCCGTTGTCTTCCATCGCTTGCACCAGCCTTAGACAATCCGTTTTTAACTTGATCTTCAGACAACCCTATTGAACAGCAAAGTGCAATCCCTCCCTAGCAACCATGATTTATACAAGAAAAGGATCACTTATCTGAGGAAGTTTAGCAGACTTGGCAGCAACGAAGGAAGCATTGTCATCTATCAAGATTGCTCCACCACCAGCAATTTTTTCTTGCTTAGACGGCCGTATCTGTATTTAGTTTAATAATATAGCTACCTGTTGACGACCACCTTGCCGCTACACTTAACTTTGTACTCCCAGCTGGGCCATGACTGTCATGCATGGAATGAAACTCCAGCATGTAATTAACTGCTGCTGAAGCTACATCAGCAGCTGTCATACCAGGTTTTGCAGCCGTGATAGTATTACGGTTATTCCAAACTGACCATGCCGTAACAAACCATAAGCCCAGCTTCTCTTTCTCCCAAAAGTCAACCATTGAATATAGCCATTCCTTAACCCCCAAAGCAACAGTCAGTAAAATTAAAGCTTGAATCAATATCTAATTCCCATACCTCACATGCGATGGAGCACCTAAAGATGGCATGGTTAACGTCCTCCTCCTCGTTACCACACAGACCACAAATCGTCGAGATATTTACTCCTCGCCTAAAGAGTTTAGCTCTGCAAGGAATCACCAAATGACATACTGCCAAGCAAATATTTTTATTTTATTCGGGATAGGGAGGGACCATAAACATTTCCAGACCTTATCTTTGTTTTGGTCCAGGACCCCCACCCCCTGTCGTAGATGCCGCTAACTGATCGTTTTCCCTACACCAACCTGATAACCACTCTTCACCAAATAAAGCCCAGAAGAAGTGTAATGCCAAATGCATATATCATCGTGGTGATGCTAGCTTAACGGAATAGAGGCTATGGTGTCCACTCCATGGGGAAGGAAACGAATGGTTAAAGCACCATGATCCCAAGAGGACGTTATGGGATTAATAAGTGCTGCTACTGTTTCTTCCGGATCAAAGAAGGCATTGGGAGAGACTACTCTGAAAGACCACGGGACCGGTACCCAAGGATCCTACCATACTTTGATCTTATCTTCATTACCTACTCTCCATCGCAACCCATTAAGTAAGATAGATGGTCTTCCCCAAATACATCACCAAGTGTGGGAAGGGTTAGATCCAATATTCGCATATAAAAAACATCATTAGGAAAATATTTAGCTTTCAGAACATTAAAACATAATGTGTCAATATGAGTGAGTTATCTCCACCCTTGTTTTGCAAGAAGGGCAAGATTGAAAAGATGTAAATCACCCCATACCTCCCTCGAACTTGGGACGACACATTTTTCGCCAGCTAATCAAATGAATTTTTCGATCACTAGATTGTTGTCCCTACCGAAATCTACTCATCATAGTCCCCAATTCATCACAAGAGTTTTTTGGAAGTTTGAAACAAATCACCGAGTAGGTAGGAACAGCTTGAGCAACAACTTTAATTAGAATTTCCTTTCCCGCACGGGACAATAATTTTTCCTTCCACCCTTTGATCTTTCCCTAAACCCAATCTTTGAGAGTCTTGAAAGCAGAAATTTTTGAGCGTCCAATCATAATCGGCAACCCCGAATATTTCTCATGACAATTTACCCATTGGACTTGTATAGAATTTGCTAAACCCTCTACCACCTCTCCCCTACAACTAAAGCTGAAGCACACAGTTGATTTGTCAAAGTTAACAATCTGCCTGGAAATATCCTCATTTAAGGCCAATACATTAGAAATTTCTTCACATTCAGCAGAATTAGCCTGACAAAAAAAATACTATCATCTGCAAAGAATAGATGTGAGACTGATGGCCCCTGGCGACTAGCTTTTATGCCATGGATTAGACCTGTGTGTTCTTTCTATCTGATAAAGGAAGATAATACTTCAGCACATAATAAGAAATAAATAGGGGGATAGGGGGTCATTTTGCTGAAGACCTTTAGTAGGAGAGATGTGCTCTTTTGGTTCACCATTAATTAGGACCAAATATGACACTATAGACACACATCACATAATAAGTTGAATCTAATTAGAGTGGAAACCTAGTCTTCCCATAACGTTTTTTTTTCAAAAAAAAAAAAAAAAAACTCCATTCAATTCGATCATAGGCCTTACTCATGTCTAGTTTCAATACCATTAGCCCCTCTTTCCCTCCTCTTTTATTTTTCAATTTGTGCAACATCTCATATGCCACCAAGAAGTTATCAGTAATAAATCTGTCAGGCACAAAAGCACTCTGGTATGGACCAATTGTTGATGAGAGGATAACTTTCAACTTGTTAGCCAACACCTTTGCAATAATTTTATACAAAAGATTACAAAGACTAATAGGCCGAAATTGAGATATCAATTCTAGGTTATGTACTTTTGAAATAATTACAATAAAAGTTGAATTTATAGCAGAATCCATCATCCCCCCATTTAAAAAAAATGTAAAACCTTATTTGTTACATCATTCCCAACAATATTCTAATATTTCTAATAAAATAAAGAACACATACCATCAAGGCCCGGAGATTTGGTAGGATGCATCTTTACAAGAGCCTCATGAATTTCTTCCCAAGTAACTTCAGATAACAATGAATTATTCATTTCAGCTGACACTTAACCATCCATTGATTCAAGAACTTCTACCTAGCAACCCAAATTAGAGGAGGTAAAAATATCTTGAAAATACCACAGGTGAGTCTCTCAAGTTGTTCATCAAAATCCTGCCAAACGCCACAATCATCCCTCAACTAATGTATAAAGTTTTTCTAAAGGTGATAAGATTTTTTTTATGAACGAAAGAGATATTTTTATCTCTCTCTTTTAACCATTGAATCCTCAAGTGTTGTTTCTAGACTATCACATCTACAGCTAGCAAGTCATTCATTTTCCCAATAATCTCTTTCTCCTCCTTGACAGATTCAGCACAAACATGCTTATTTCTAACCTTGGTCACTCTATCATGTAGACCAGACAACAATCTTTTTGAGTCTCCAAAAGTTTTGTTATTCCAAGTAATCTATGTGTTCTATCCTAGCACTGACATTAACATTAGGATTTGATGACCAGGACACAACAATTAAATTCTTACATTCCTCATGTTTCACTTATACTTCTTCAAACCGAAATAAGCAATGCCTTCTCCCCATCCTTCTTTTACTCATTCGATTAACATCTAGAACCATAAGGATATGATCAAAGTAGCTAGCAAAGGAATGAGACACATAAAAATTCAGTTTTAAATCACACCAATCAATTGTAGCCATGAATCTATCAAAACACTTATGAACATATACATTAGGATCTCGATTATTCATCCATTTAAATGAGGGCCCGCTATATCCCAAATTTTTAAAGCCACACTTATCCACCACTTGCCTGAAATCTCGAATCTACCTTTACCGACGATCAGATATATCTTCTTTCTCACGAATAAGAAGGATGTCATTAAAATCACCGCCTCCAAGCCATGGTAAGGTACTTCGACTTTTAAGTTCTCATAATAAATTCCATGAATATGATCTAAGTGAACTGACTACCATAAAAGCTTGTGAATCTCCAACATCGAACAACATCTGTAATTGTGACATAAATATGATAATTTGAGTAAGATTCGAGAAAAACATTGACATCCCTATTCCAAAATAAAACTAAAGCTCCACTTCTACCTCGAGCTCCTATAATAATGCCACATTCCAATCCACATTTAAATTTCACAGATTCCATCTCATTAACCCGTAGCTTCGTTTCTATTAAAAAAAACCACATCAGGAGTCTCTTGCTTGATGACCTTACCAAGCACCCTCAATGCATGAGGATCCCAAGCCACTGCACATTCCATATCATGATCCTCATTCTATCTCATGGAGTAGTCTAGCCAGCTCCGCTTCTGAAAAAATAATTTCAACACCCTCCATACCCGACAAACCACCTACTTTTCTTC
The DNA here is from genome assembly GCA_023935145.1 of Bretschneidera sinensis. Classification (NCBI taxonomy): domain Eukaryota; kingdom Viridiplantae; phylum Streptophyta; class Magnoliopsida; order Brassicales; family Akaniaceae; genus Bretschneidera; species Bretschneidera sinensis. The sequence goes on from CM043704.1 coordinate 36,992,225, forward strand.
TTTTTCTTTTCCCCCATGTCAATTCCCTCCATTCCCAGCAAGTTATTCTCTATTCGACCACTAATTGGCCATTTACCCTTTCTGACGCCCTTATACTGCTATCAGCTCTGAGCTACGTGTAGAAATCCTTTTCCAAGTCTTCCATTTACCTTGTCATTCCCCTCGTAAAACCTCATTTGTCAATGACATCATTCTGACTGGAGCATCTACTAATACCATATCATTTAGTCCTCCAAGTTCTTTACGGAATGACATATCATCCACCATGCTCTTCGACCCCAAAGACTTCTTTAATTAGCATTGGTTGGACTTCCCCCACCTCTTCATTTTTAATTACTAGTTTGTGCACCTGATTTAGAGAGGTCAGTGGTTCTTTCCCCAAATGGGCTGTATGAGGAACTAGTATAACATGGGTAGCAGCCATCATATTAACCTTATTGTATAATACCTCTTCTTTGCCCCTATACCTACTATCAACATTAAACCAGTTTTAGTTGCCTGCATTGGATGGATGTTGTGCTGCCTTTACAAACCTTATATTCTTATGCAGGCATTCGTGTGAAGCATGTGACCAGTCCCTGTAGTACTTAACATACGCGGCCTTGTTCAAACATCTACCATTAGTAAGGCTGCAATCCTTATCCATATGTCCGAACCTATCACATTCATAACAAAAATTAGGCAATCGCTCATACATTAACAGTATCCATAATTATTTTCTCTAAAGCAGTAGTTCAACACGAACTCCATGACATAAAGGCCAAGTTACATCCAGACACACCCGAATTCTTAAAAATTTCCCCCATACTATGGCAAAGTCTTCTACATCATCCTTTTCAACTAGTCCTAAATTACCTCCAATCAACTGACCAACAACTTCCAACATACAACCAAGAGGGAAGGCATGTAGTGGAACCCATAATAGAGAATGGTGAAAAGATAATTCATATGGTTGTATAGTCCTATTACAGTCCTAGAGAACAAGTAGCTGCTTATCAAACGACCAAGGATCGTTATCAACTGCCCACTCTCTATGCCTCTCCATTGTGAACTAGAAAAGAAACAAATTTTCCAAAAGAGCCCAAACTTCTAGTTTGGCCATTATCCTCCACACCGCGCTCATGGTTCTTATCAGTACTTCACCATTAAACAGTAAGGAGTTTCCTTATAAGTCCTAGCTTTCAATGTTGGAGCCTCACTTCCACGTCTTTGCCTTTTAGAACCATCATCTCACTTTCTTCTTCTGTTAACCTAAAGGTTTGAAGCTTTTCAAAAAGATATGCCTCCATCACACTGCTGACAAAGGTTATCTGTTTAATAGATAAACTCCCACCACTAAGAGAAGAAAACTTGCATACGCAGGGGCAAACTCTCACTGGCGACGGAAACCCTAGGATCCTAGAGAAACCTGACCCTTAGAGAAAAATAAAACTTTTTAACAAAAAACCAATATAAAAAAATACTTTTAGATTGCTACTGGCTACTTGATTGATTTCTTGATGAGGTTTGCTTGAGAACTTGCTCATTGACTTGCAACAAGCTATTTTGATTTATGAAGATCTTCTACTTCCACAATGCTCCTTGAGCTGAGGCTTTCAGAGAAACTATTTCTACTAGTACTTCTTAAGCTTAGGCTTTTTGAGAGAAACTACTACTTCTACTGTACTCCTTGAGCTATGTACTAACTACAAGTGCTTCGTAAGTTATTTTGATTTAGATTTGCATTTTGTTTGGTTAATTGGAGGATGTTTTTTGAAGTGTGTTGGTACCTTTAATTTATAGGCCTTCAAAACTTAGTCTCCAAGTACCACTTCTCCACTTCTGCGAGTTCCATGGATCTATGATCATGGGTGAGACATTTTCTCCTTTTATTGCAGAGTAATCCCTCTTATTTTCTGATATTCAGGTAGGTCACGCCATGTGTTTCATGATTTTAGCAAGGATTAACCACTAATTCCTTTACTTGATCTGCACAATAGTTGTTTCTCCATGAATGAGAACTTTTAGGTTTATGGCTGCACTAAAGTAGCCAAAAATTTCATTATTTCTCTCATTTAATTGGTTGGCCAATAGTATTCTACCACCATTACAAGAAAATTGGGCATTTGTAATGGATTTTTTAGTCGTAAAAAAATCACTTTTTTATTGCAAATACCTATCCATATGATGAATAAATGGAAATCTTACTTTGTTAGTTTATGACAATGTAATTTTTACATGTGGTTTCAATCAAGAAGGGTATGTATAAATCAATTATCAAAAGATTATCTAGACTTTTTGGGCTACCAGATAGAAACTAAGTTCCCACTCACGACCCATGTAAAAAGCTACACCAAGTAAGAAGTGTAGAACAATTAACTCATAAAGACCACCATTATATAACCATTCATCAACGAATGTCACTTCCCAGATCGGGTAAAAGTGCAAACCTATAGCTATGGAAGTAGGAATAATGGCACCAAATAATATTGTTTCCATAAAGTAGAGACCTAGAAACAGGTTCACGAATACCATCAATATCTACTAGAGGAGCATTAATGAATGCGATAATAAATACAGAAGTTGTGGTCAATATGGTAAGGATCATCAAAACACCAAACCATCCAATGTAAAGATGGTTTTCAGTGCTGGTTATACAGTTACAGAAGTGATCGCATAGGCTTTCACTTTCACGTCTCTCTAAAGTTGTAGCCATGGCAAAACCTTGGTTTATCTAATCATCAAAGGCTCCCAAGCACACAAATTCTCTAGAAATACAAATAGAAAATTGAGATCTTGTTATTGAACAGTATAACAGAACTTATATACCCATCTCAACCAATGCTAAATATATATCTATGATCTCATCTATCTAGGTTTATAAGAAGTTTTTTTTGAATGAATGAAGTGAGTTACAAAAGTGATAAATGCTTAAATATTCATATTTAAGCCCCTTAATTTACATTTGTCAAGCTCTTAGTTTGCGTATTTTATTCCATTTTACTTCCTTTTTGTGTTTTCTATGTTTTTATATATTTTTGGAAGAAATGAAGCATTTTGGAACTCAAAGAGCAAAACTGGAACTAGGAGCTGCAGAAGAGTGTCATCGAGCGCAGTGCTTGGTGCGATCGAGCGCACACGAATTAGTAAAACATCAAAACGACAGTTCCTATTTTGGAAAGTAGGGTTAGAGACCTGTTTTGGAAATTAGGGTTTCCAAGTGTCCTTAGAACCCTATAAATAGACTTGTAAAACACAGAAATAGTATCTCCCTTTTAGTTTAGCTTTTGTTCGGGGAGGCCGAAAGCCAGACGAGCCCGGAGGAGATATTGTGGAGACGAATTGACGACTCTTCTCCATAGTGTTTTCGGGTTTCTTCTTTCCTTTGTATTTTATTTTATGATGTTGTTTAGTATCACAAATATATGTAACTAATTTTCTAGTAAGGGCTTGGTTGAAGCCCTAATTATGTTTACTCAATAATTCAGTATTGGTGCCTTTGCGATATTTGTGTTGTGATGTTTAACTTGATTAATGCCTATTTTTTTTTTGAAATTCATCACATGTGTTTGCTGATCAACATATGCATGTGGTATGGATTAGTTAGTTGAATCAATTTGGATGACTGAGTCCTAGGTTCAACAATAGTAACAAAAGATATCCACACCAGATTCTTGCGTTAATCAATATGGAAAATCGGGAGTAGATACCATGCTCTAGGTCTCATGTGGTTGTTGATTTCCACAGATCTTATGCTCTCTTAAGGAACAACTCAGTATACACCATGTTGAATCCCTAAAGAAAGAAAAGAGTTGAGTAGATACCATGCCTAACTCGTTGCTCAGGGAAATCAATATCTTAAGGAGTAGATACAATACCTTTAGGTTGACAACCATCAGGTATTCATGACAAGAGTAAAGCATTGGCATACTGTTTTGTTGTGGTAGCATGATTAGTGGTGGATATCAAGTCTCTGCACCTTTATCTTTATTAAATTCCAACTCAATATTTATTTCTCTTATTTTTATTTTATTATTGCAAAACTAATTCTAAATCATAAGTTACCAATCCCTGTGGAGATGATCTTGCATTCGCACACTATACTACTAAGTTAACCTTGTGCACTTGCAAGTAAAACAAGTTCGATTATTCACTTATTTATTTAAATAGATAATCGCACAACAAGTTTTTGGCGTCGTTGCTGGGGATTGCGCTAAATTTATTTTTGGAATTATTTTCGTTAGTTTTATTTTATTTTATTTCGTTACTCTGTTATGTTTATATTTTCTTTATCAAAAACCTAATTTTTGTTCTTCTGGTTTTATGTTTTCTTCTATTTCAGGTCTGCAGCAGTGCTGTTTCTGGTATTGTGATTGAGCGCAAGCTAAAGTGAGACCGAGTGCACTATTACGATCAAGCGCAGTACCTTGTGCGCTCGAGCGCAAATAGTCCAGAGACTACCCAAGCAGCAGTACTGAAGCTGTTGCACCAAAGTCTTTTAGCTAATTCATGTAAGGGCTTCGATCTAGGAACCCTACCATCATTCCACTTGACACGGAGATTGAGCGGACCATTCGACAGAGGCCTAGAAACAACTTTGAGGAAAATGAATAAGAATTCGAGGGAGAAACACCAATGGAACAGCTAGAAAACCAACAACCACCTGAGCGAAGACCTATGAAGCAATCCTTCATCCCACGAAACCTTGACCAGCCATCACGCATTGCTTATCAACCAGAGGCGGAAGGCAATTATTACATATCTCTACAGATACTCAGTGCATTGACTCATTTTAGGGGTACACCTGCTCAAGATCCACACTTGCACTTTCGGGAATTCTTTGACATCTGCAAGTTCCAGCATATCTAGGGCTTAACTCAAGAGGGAATCAGGTTAATTCTTTTCCCTTTTTCATTAAAAGATAAAGCTAAATTGTGGTATAATTCTTTGCCTGCAGTGTCCATCCATACTTGGGAAGAGCTATCTAGTAGGTTTCTAAGGAAATTTTTTCCAGCCCAAAAGACAAGGCAGATGAGGAAGGAGATTTAATCCTTCCAACAGAGGGATAGAGACCTTTTCTTTGAGGCATGGCGGACATTTCAATGAGCTGCTACTCAAATGCCCACATCATAATCTACCTCAAGATGAGCTGGTACTAGCTTTCTATGAAGGTTTGAGTGATATTAATCAAAGTATTGTGGATTCAAGTTGTAGAGGAGTGCTGATGGAAAAGAGCAATGAAGAAGCCATGGAGTTGTTTAAGACCTTAAGTGAGCACACCCAGCAATTCTCCTCTAGAGGTAGACAAAGAGTTAAGAGCAAAAGTGTGTATGAAGTGACTTTAAATGGAGGATCTTCTAATCAAATGGCTGTTATGGAAAGAAAGATAGACATGATTATAAAAGCCATAACTGCTCAGAACATCTCATCTCGACCATAAGCAACACAACTCCAGGTATGTGCTATATGTTCTCATTATGGTCACACTACTGAAACTTGCCCTATGTATTCATCTGCAGATCTTGAGCAAACTAACTATATGGGACCAAATAACCATAACAATCCATATGCAAATACTTACAATCCTAGATGGCGGAATCACCTATGGAGCAACAATCAAAATACCGTGAACCTTCAAGGGTAGCAAAGGAACTTCCAACCAACAGCTCAATCAGTATCAGAATCAAAGGAAATGATCTAGAGAGTCTTGTAAAGCAATTGGCCACTCAACAACAGCAACTAATGACAACATTGATGACTTCACCAGATCAGCAAAGACAAATCGTTGCAAAGCATGAGCAAGCTCTTCAAAGACTAGAAGTACAAATGGGGCAATTGGCTAAGGAGCTAAGTGAAAGAAAACAAGGTGAACTTCCAGCCCAAACAATACCTAATCCAAGTGGACATCAGCAACTAAATACCGTAATAACTCTCAGAAATGTTAAGAGTATAAGTGTTGATGAACCTGCACAAGCATCTCCAAATAAACCGTCCACATCCAAGGTAAGTGAGATGGAGAAATGGAATGCACCACCCTTCCCTCAAAGGTTAGTAAAGCCAAAGAAAGAAGGTAAACTACTTGATATTTTTGAAATTTTGAGAAAAGTAGATATTAACATTCCTTTATTAGATGCAATTAAACAAATGCCTACATATGCTATATTTTTAAAAGATAGTTGCACTAATAAAAAGAAGTTTCAGGAGTATGAAACAGTGGCTTTAACCGAAGAGGTCAGTGTGGTGTTATTAAGAAAACTACCACCCAAGCTAAAAGATCTGGGTAGTTTTACCATTCCTTGCAGGATAGGTAACCAGATTTTTGAGCATGCATTACTAGATCTAGGGACGAGGGTGAATTTGCTACCATACAATGTATTTGAGACATTAGGTTTGGGGGAGCTTTAACCAACCTCCATCACCTTGCAACTGGCATACCGAAGTGTCAAAATACTAAGAGGTATAATTGAGGATATCTTGGTAAAGATAGGTCCATTTATTTTACCTACTGATTTTATTGTCTTAGATATGGAAGAATCTCCTATGCCATTGCCTTTACCCATCATCTTAGGAAGATCCTTTATGAGAACTGCTAATATAAAATTTTTTGTGAAAAAGGGTATTGTAAGTATGAAGGTAAATGGTGAGAAGGTTAAATTCAACATATTTGATACATTAAAATTACCCCAAGATAATATGGTATGTTCTAATGAATGTGTAATGCAAGTTGTTATTGAGCAAGCTTTTCAGGTCCATCTCTTTGATCCATCGGAGACCACCCTTACCCATGGGTTACCAAGATCGAATATTGAGCCTGAATTTGCAGATGTTACTAATGACATCATTAAAGTTGTGCACATCCTAGAAGCTTCTGCAAAGCATTCGCGCACCAAATTTGGCATTGAAATAGTGGCAGGTGCATTTAGCTTATGCTCTTCTAGGAGGAAATAAGAGCGTCTGGCTGAAGACGTTAAACTTAGCGCTCATGGGAAGCACCTCATAACTTATCTTTTTATTTTTATTGTTTTTCATATTTATTGTTATTTATTTATTTTTTGTACTTCTTGTTTTCCTGTATTACATTAGTTTTTCTTTTTAGGGGCAATGTGTGCATCTGTTCAAGTTAGGGGGTGTGCTATGAGCCATACCGACTCAGCTGGTTCTCCAGTTCCCAGGTCAGATCTTTCCATGATATTCACACATTGGGGACAATTTGTAATTTAAGTTTGGGGGTATGGGAGACACATTCACACACATCTTGTCCTTGTCCCAGTTTTTATTTTTTATTATTTTATTATTTAAAAGAAAAGATAAGTGCATGTTCATGTTGTTTTGAAAATTTTGGTTGATTTAAACAAATATTATGATAAGATTTCATTAGTAAGCTTAAAATATTGAACACATGGTCTAAATAATAAAGTTTTAAAAGTTTAATTACTTACTTTAAGGCATTTAAGAATTCACAAGTTTGATCTAAATCTGACACAAGCACATTAGCACATAATTGTGTGGGGTATGACAAATAATTTTTATGTGTATGTTTCCATGGCCTAACCGTAATTGAATAACTTGTTAGAAGAACATCTTGGCATAAAAAAACAGAAAAAAATTTATTGATCAAAAAGAGAAAATAAAATGTTCCTAATAATCATTAAATAAACTTCCCACTGAGTAACTGGAACTCTTGCCTCAGTAAACAGTGAGTGTTCACGTCAAAAGGTGGGAATTCTACTTATAATGATCATTAAATAAAGTTTTCATTGAGTAACTGGACCTCTTGCCTTAGTAAGCAGTGAGTGTTCACGTCAAAAGGTGGGAATTTTGCTTGGCAGCATTAAGACCAGTTAGTTTCATAGCCTTTTTTACTCGAGTTAGTAAGTCCTTAGGGGTGTCTTTACACTTAATGCCCTAAAACCATCTCGTTTGGGAGTCATTGGCTAAACACTCGCTACATGGGTCAATTAGAAAGCTTAAGGGAACTCAACATGGCAAAAATCTCATAATAAAAGAAAAAGAAAGAAACAAAACTATCCTATTATTGTTCATTCTAATAGGAAACTTGATGAATGTTAAGACACCGAAACACTACACATTGGAGTTATTTGGAAGCTTCATCTTTTATATTCTAATTCACCACACACTAAGTCAGACTTGTGATGCCTTAACCAGCCTTATGTAAGTGATTAGATTTTAAAACTCTTATTCATTGCAAATATGTGTTTGTATTTTAATCTTGCTCTTGAATAAATATCACGATTTTGTGTGCGACGTAATTTTTGGATACCATGAATGATGGATTTATCTTTGCGTCTTCGTTTTTCATTTAGTTTTTAGTTTCGTATTGCTAAGGGACTAGCAATATTCATATTTAAGCCCTGTAATTTACATTTGTTAAACTCTTAGTTTGTGTATTTTATTCTATTTTACTTCTTTTTTTTGTGTTTTCTGTGTTTTTATAGGTTTTCGGAAGAAATGAAGCATTTTGGAACTTAAAGAGCAAAACTGGAACTGGGAGCTGCAAAAAAGTGTGATCGACCACAGTGCTTAGTGCGATCGAGCGCACAAGAACTTGTGTGCACAAGGAGAAGGCTTGAGCGCAACCTTGCGCTCGAGTGCAAACTCATGCAATCGAGCACACACGCATCAGTAAAACATCAAAACGACAGTTCCTATTTTGGAAAGTAGGGTTAGAGACCTGTTTTGGAAATTAGGGTTTCCAAGTGTCCTTAGAACCTTATAAATAGACTTGTAAAACATAGAAACAGTATCTCACTTTTAGTTTAGTTTTTATTCAGGGAGGCTGGAGGCCAGACGAGCCAGGAGGAGAGATTGTGGAGACGAATTGACGACTCATCTCTATAGTGTTTTCGGGTTTCTTCTTTCCTTTGTATTTTATTTTATGATGTTGTTTAGCATCACAACTATGTGTAACTAATTTTCTAGTAAGGGCTTGGTTGAAGCCCTAATTATGTTTACTCAATAATTCAATATTGGCACCTTTGCGATATTTATGTTGTGATGCTTAACGTGATTAATGCCTATTTTTATTTAAATTCCTCACATGTGTTTGCTGATCAACATATGCATGTGGTATGGATTAGTTATTGAATCAATTTGGATGACCGAGTCCTGGGTTCAACAATAGTAACAAAAGATATCCACGTCGGATTCTTGGGTTAATCAAGATGGGAAACCGGGAGTAGATACTATGCCCTAGGTCTCGTGTAGTTGTCGATTTCCACAAATCTTATGCTCTCTTAAGGAACAACTCAGTATACACCATGTTGAATCCCTTAAGAAAGAAAAGAGTTAGAGTAGATACCATGCCTAACTCGTTGCTTAGGGAAATCAATAGCTTAAGGAGTAGATACCATGCCCTTAGGTTGACAACCATTAGGTATTCATGACATGAGTAAAGCATTGGCATACTGTTTTGTTGTACAAGCATGATTAGTGGTGGATATCAAGTCCCTACACCTTTATCTTTATTAAATTCCAACTCAATATTTATTTCTCGTATTTTTATTTTATTATTGTGAAACTAATTCTAAATCAAAATTTACTAATCCCTGTGGAGATGATCTTACATTCGCACACTATACTACTAAGTTAACTTTGTATACTTGCAAGTAAAACAAGTCCGATTATTCACTTATTTATTTAGGTAGATAATCGCACAATAAAAAGAAAAGTAGAATGTGGCTTTATCTTTATATAATAATATAATATAGTTTATATATGAATATGATTTCAATATATTAATCATAATGTAATGGGTTGCCCGAGACTCGAACCTGGAACTAGTCGGATGAAGTAGATAATTTCTTTAGTTAAAATTAAATAAATTAAAATTTTCATTGCACACGGCTTTCTCTACGGGCATCCATCGCAGATAGGTTCCTCACTGAAACCCTTATTTTTGATAAACTGGGTTAATTACAGTTTCATACTTGAGTTTAAGAGGTAATTATAGAAATATACCCTGGTATTAAAAATTATTGTTTCATACTTGAGGTTCGTAGGTTACATTACAACAACATACCTCCGTTATTTATTCCGTTAATCAAACATAAAATTTTCAGTCAAATATCATTCCACATCATCAAATATTTTGAAATCCCCTAAATACCCCTCAAATAACTTAAGTGGCTTTTTCTTTCATACATCTTTATCTTCCTAGATCTTCTTTATTCTTTTTTCTCATCCCTTCTTTTACAGAGACCCGTGTTATTTTTTGGTTGAAATGAAAAAGAAATGCAAGACCCACAAATTTTTTGGTGGTGAAAAGCAAGACAAAAAATTTTCAAGACCCAAGCCTCCATTTTTGGGCCAAGAAGAAAGAAAAAAATTGGAAGACTAATTGATTTGACAGAAGAATTTTGGCTTTGGTTTGATTTCTCTTATAATTTTGAGTGAGAGAAAATTATTGGATTTTTTTTTTCTTTTTCTAGTCATCATTACTTTGCTAGACTGAAAATCTTTGTGAAAAAGCATCCTAAAGGTACAGAAAAGGGTAGCAAAGAAAGCGATAACCATCACTTTAACAAATTCAACATATGAGAAAAAACTTTTCTCGGCTTTTCCATAATCTTAGAGGTTCCATGTTCAGAAACTAGTGCAAATGCAAAAAATTTATTTATTGCAAGTAGTGTTGAATTCACTGTGCCCTAATCTGTGCATTTTGTCTTACACCCAGAATTCCAATGTGAACTTTGGCATGTTGATAAACGGTAACGAAATTGGCATTGCCTATATTTGTAATGGGAGCATGATAAGTGCTTAAATAGTCATATTTAAGCCCCTTAATTTACTCTTGTTGGGCTCTTTGTTATACATTTCAGTAGATTCTACTTCATTTTCATGTTTTCTGTGTTTTCCATAGGTCTTTGAATAAAAGAAGACATTTTGGAGCTTTAATGAATAAAAAGCAAAGATCTGTACACCAGCAAGCGCACCTCTCTTGTGATCGAGCGCACACTTGCACTCGAGCACAGCCCGTATACACTCAAACACACACACACCAGAGGCGGTAGAGCTAGATATGGAAAGAAGTCTCCGGACCTCAAATAGGAAATTAGGGTTTCGGGGCAACCTTAGAGCCCTATATATAGCCTTGTAAAATACAGAAAACACACCTTTCAATAACTTTTTGATTACCTTTTGTTTTTGGCTTGAAGTTGTAGGCTATGAGAGGAATTGACGACTCGTCTCCCTAGTCTTCTTCGGGTTTTATTTTTCTGTTTTTTTATTATGGTTATAATGTTTAGTTTAACTAGCATGTGTAACTAAACTCTTATAGGGCTCGATTGAAGCCCTAATTATGGTTTTCCACATATATATTCATTGATTACGTTTGCCTATAGCCATGTTATAATACTTAACTTGATTAATACCTATTTGTATTTAAATTCCTCGTATGTGTGTGTCTAATCAACTTATGCATGTGGTATGGATTTGTAGTTGAATCAATTTGGATGACCGAGTCCTGGGTTCAACAATAGTAACAAAAGATATCCACACCAGATTTTTGGGTTAATCAACATGGGAAACCGGGAGCGGACCAAGCCCTAGGTCCCGTGTCATTGCCGATCTCCATTGCCCTTATGCTCTCTTAAGGAACAACTCAGTATACACCCATGTTGAATCCCTTAAGAGAGAAAAGAGTTAGAGTATACACCATGCCTAACTCGTTGCTTAGGGAGATCAATAGCCTAAGGTGTGGACCAAGCCCTTAGGTTGGCAATCATTAGGTATTCATAATAAGGCTAGAGCATTGGCACCTTACTTAGTGAGAAAGTGTAATTAGTGGTGGATATCACAACCTTATGTTCTTATTATTATTAACTCACACTTTACATTTATTTCTCTTTTTACTTTGAGAAACTAATTCTAAATCGAAGTTTACCAATCCCTGTGGAAATGATCTCGCACTTGGACACTATGCTACCCTTGACCTTGTGCACTTGTAAGTAAAACAAGTACGATTATTCGCTTATTAATTTAATTGTAAGTAACTCAGACTTCTAGAATTATTTTCGTTTAGTTTAGTTATTTTTCTTTATTTATTTATTTTTATCAACAATCTCAATTTTTAAGTTCCTGTTATTTATCTTTATTTTTGTTTTATTAAAACCTAATTTATTTCTTTTCATTTTCTGTTTCAGGTACTCTAGCAGAACCCTCTGTACCACTTGCGATCAAGCGAACCCTTCTGTGCGATCGAGCGCATTTGAGGCAGAGAGTTACCTGGGCTGCAGTGTTAAACTGTTGCACTAAAGCAATTGTTACCGATTCATGCACGGGCTCCGATCTAGACATCCAACATTCTTTCCCCTCGATATCGAGCTTGAGCAAACTAGCGGACAAAAGCTTTGAAACAATTCCAAAGAGGTAGAAGAAGAGAATGAGAAAGAAGCTCTAATGGCGGAATAAATCAAAAATCAACAACAACCTGAGCGAAGACCGATGAAGCAATCTTTCATCCCACAGAACCTTAATCAACCGTCCTGCATTGCGTATCAACCTGAGGCGGAAGGCAACTACTACATATCTCCGCAGATACTTAGTGCACTAACTCACTTTAGGGGTACACCTAATGAGGATCCACACTTGCACCTTCGGGAGTTCTTCGACCTCTGCAACTTCCAGCACATCCGAGGCTTAGACCAAGAAGGAATAAGGTTAATTCTTTTCCCTTTTTCCTTAAAAGATAATGCTAAATTGTGGTATAATTCTTTGCCTGCAGTCTCTATCCACACTTGGGAGGAGTTGTCCAGCAAGTTCCTACGAAAGTTTTTCCCAGCCTAGAAGACAAGGTAAATGAGGAAAGAGATCTAGCCATCCAACAAAAGGATGGAGACCTATTCTTCGAGGCTTGGGGACACTTCAATGAGCTGCTACTCAAATGCTTACATCATAATCTACCTCATGATGAACTGGTACAAGCTTTCTATGAGGGTTTAAGTGATACTAATAAAAATATTGTGGATTCAAGTTGTGGAGGAGTGCTGATGGAGAAGAACAGTGAGGAAGCAATGGAATTATTTGAGATCTTAAGCGAACACACCCAGCAGTTCTCCTCTCAAGGTAGACATATGACCAAGAGCAAAAGTATGTATGAGGTAAACCTAAATGGAGGATCCTCTACTCAAACAACTGTTGTGGAAAGGAAATTGGATCTGCTAGTTAAAGTCATGGCTACTAAGAATGCATCACTAATCTACCAGCTACACCACTGTAGGTATGTGCGATATGTTTCCAATTCGATTATAATACTAAGACATGTCCCCTGTATTCATCTACAGACCCTGAGCAAGAAAACTTTGTGGGACAAAACAACTATCCACCGAAGAACAATCCTTATGCAAACACCTACAACCTTGGATGGCGACATCACCCAAACTTTTCTTGGAGCAACAATCAGAATGGTTAAGGGCAGCAAAGAAACTTCCAACCAGTAGCCCAATCTATTCCCGAACCAAAGAAGAGCGGCCTCGAAAGTCTTGTGTGGCAACTAGCAACTCAGCAACATCAGTTGGTGCCTCAGCAGCAGTAGCTGATGACCTCACACGAGCAGTTCATGGCAAAATCAATGCAATTTCGGACAGAGATGAGACAAACCACTACCAAACATGAACAAGCCATTCAAGGATTAGAGGTACAAATTGGACAATTGGCCAAGGAACTGAGCAGTAGAAAGCAAGGAGAGCTTCTAGCCCAACTAATACCTAATCCAAGAGGACATCAATAAGTGAATGCTGTGACAACCCTAAGAAGTGGAAAGATTATAGGTGTCGATAAGCATGTACAAGCATCTCCAGACAAAGTATCCACATCTAAGGTAAGTGAGATAGAAAAGGTAAATACACCTCCACCTTTTCCTCAAAGGTTAGTAAAGCCTAACAAAGAGACTAAACTAATTGATATTTTCGAAATTTTGAAGAAAGTGGAAATAAACGTTCCTTTATTAGATGCAATTAAACAAATTCCTGCATATGCTAAATTTTTGAAAGATTGTTGCACTAACAAAAGGAAGTTTCAGGAGCATGAGACAGTAGCCTTGACGGAAGAGGTGAGTGCTTTGTTATTAAGAAAATTACCACCAAAGTTGAAAGATCCAGGTAGTTTTACCATTCCTTGCAAGCTAGGTGACCAATTATTTGAGCATGCACTATTGGATCTTTGAGCAAGTGTCAACCTGCTGCCATACAGTGTATTCGAGACACTAGGTTTAGGGGAGCTTCAACTAACCTCTGTCACCTTGCAACTAGCTGACAAAAGCATCAAACGACCGAGAGGTATTCTCGAGGATGTTTTGGTAAAAGTAGGTAAATTTATTATACCTGCTGATTTTATAGTATTAGATATGGAAGAATGTACTATGCCATTACCTCTACTCATCATCTTAGGATGACCCTTTATGATAACTACTGACACAAACATTAGTGTGAAAAGGGGTATTGTCACTATGAAGGTAAATGATGAGGAGATAGAATTTAAAATATTTAATACATTAAAATCAACCAACAATGATAATGAATGCCCTAATGTAAGCTTGATGCAAGGTGTTGTGGAGAAAGTTTTTCAGGTCCATCATAGTGATCCAGTGGAGACCACCCTCAACCATGGTGTCCCAAGATTAGACATTGAGCCAGAGGATGACAACATGATTAAAGACATCAATAAAGCCATGCATCCCTTTAAGGGCACACCAAAGCTTCCAAGTGAGTATATTCCTCCAGTTGAACCTCTTGAGCCTACTAATACTAATTTTTCCTCTTCTATTATCTAGGCACCCAAAAATGGGATTAAGCAGTTGTCAAGGGCACTTGAGCCACCTGATGTGGGCTCTAAGTACCCCCTTCAAAGAGAATATTAATGAAGTTACTATAGAGAGCGCTTGAGCAAGTCCTACTTTCACAAACCTATAGCTCAAGCGCCTCTATCAAGGTTAGTGGTATTAAGGCCACTAACATGCGGTATGGTTGTATTGTTCTCAATTTATTATTTCAGTCTTGGTAAGTTTTAAATCCTTTATATATACTGCCTTGCACTTGAACGCACTATTCAATACGATCGAGCACAAATTCACTACGCACTATCACGATCGAGTGCACCTCATTACATATTTGCGCACTAGTGCGATTGAGCACATTTTACCATACGCTCAAGCGCATTCGGGCCAAAGAAGGCACGTGATATTTTTATTCAAACTTCACTCACAAACCCATTTTTCTCACACTACGCTCCAGCGCACTTCTTCTTCTGTCTATCGCACTTGCCATCTCCCTAAACTAAATCTGTTTCAAATCACCCCCTCACCTCTGGCTCTCCACTCCAGTACCACCTCACCACTGTAAATAACCTCACCCACAACATAAAACCTCCTCCTTTTTCCCTGAACAACCACTCTCTTCCAAAGTCCAAACAGGGTATACAAAAACCCTATTTTGTTCTACTTACTTGCACACCATCACACACGGATTTTTCATTTAAATTCTTATACTATTATGAGGTTATCTTGTGTGTTGATTGATTACCTTCATGATTACAGGTGGTTGGGATCAAGTTCGCATATTTTCTACAGTTTCGAGTTTTCGATGCACATCAATTGTTCAACATATTGCCTAAGTAAGTGCGCTCAAGCGCAGGAACTTTGTGATCGTTCGCATCCCAATCTTTACGATCGAGCGCACATCAGCTGTGATCGAGTGCAATCACACCAGAAGCTGCACTAGACTACATAAAGTAGATGGCCTCCAGTTCCCGAGCCGCCAACAGTCGCTCCCAATCCACTCGGCCTAGTTTCGAGTAGTGTGACATCCTGTTCAAAACTACATTCAACATAAATGAGGACTTTAAAAGTTTAGACACCATGAGATGGGCAGTTCAAGAATTCAAGGCCCAGGGTCTCAAGTGGCTGTTCAAGCCGGTCTATTTGACGGCTTACACCAGATTCGTGGCCAGCTTCTATGAGAACCTAACCTATGACTGCATCCAACTAAAGATCTTATCCTCTTCAGTCCAGGGGCGATTCGTAGAGCTGACCACCGCCAAGCACCCACCAGTGAGCCCTACATGGGAGGAGGACCAGCCAGGTATAGGCCCCACTGAGTATCTCCATCTTTTAGATGAGTTATCCTCCTTCTGCTGCGAGCTCTCTGATATCCGCCGAGAGGATAGAGAGGTGACCATATTGATCCATCAGCGGATAGATGGTTTGGAGGCTTAGTTTGCACATCAGGAGGCGATGTTATAGGCCTTACTCGATCGTCTACCTCCTGCACCCGGTACCTCTTCGACTGCACCACCTGATGACCAGCAGTGAGAGGATATCCCGTCTGGCCGAAGATGTAAAACTTAGCGCTAATGGGAGGCACCCCACTGCATATCCTTTTTATTATCATATTTTTCTTTTCTTCTTTATGATTATTTAACTGTTTATTTTTCATATTCTTGTTTTTCGGCACAACTTTTGTTTTTCTTTTTCAGGTACGTAGTGCGTGCATCAAAGTTCAAGTTTGGGGGCGTGCTACGAGCCATGCTATCCACCTAGTTCTCCATCTCCCAGGTCAGATCTTTCTATGTTATTCACATTGAGGGCAATGTGTGGTTTAAGTTTGGGGATATGGGAGACACAGTTATATTTACACACAATGTCCCAGGTTTTTTAGATAAATGTGTATTCATATTTAATGAAAAATTTTGGTTGTTTACAATAAATCTTATGATAAAACTTCATTAGTAATCTTACAATCTAGAACACATAGTCTACTAATAAGAATTTTAAAAGTTAATTACTTACCTCAAGGCACTTAAGAATTCACGAGTTTGACCCAGATCTGACACGAGCACATTAGCATGCATTTTTGTGGGGTATGACATGTAATTCTAATATATATATGTTTCCATGACTTAACCATAATCAAATAACTTGTTGGATAAACACTTTGGCATAGAAAAATAAAGAGAAAAAATGTCCATCATGCAAAAAGAGAAAATAAAATGCTCCTAATGATCATTAAATAAAATTTCCGCTGAGTAACTGGACCTCTTGTCTTAGTAAGCATTGAGTGTTCACGTCAAAAAGTGGAGATTTTTGCTTAGAAGCATTAAGACCTGTTAGTTTTGTAGCCTCTTTGACTCAAGTTAATAAGTCCTTAGGGGTGTCTTTACACCTACTGCCCTAAAACCATCTGGTTTGGGAGTCATTGAGTAAACACTCACTACAAGGGTCAATTAGAAAGCTTAATGAAACTCAATATGGAAAAAGAATCTTGTGATGAAAGAAAAATAAAAGAAGTAAAAAATATGCCATTTTAGTTCTGTCTAATGAGGAATTCAATGAAGGTTTGGACACCAAAACACTATACATTAGAAATATTTGGAAGCTCCATCTTTTATGTACTAATCCACTACATACACTAAGTTAACTTGTGATGTCTTGAACTAGCCTTATGTAAGTAACATGAAATTTTAAAATCCTTATTCATTGCAAAAATGTGTTTTTATTATAAGCTTACTCATGAACTATCATCATAGTTTTTTGTGCAACCTAAGTTTTTTTTTTTAAAAAAAAAATAAATAAATATGAATGCTAAATTTATCTTTGTTGTATTTCATTTAGTTTTAGTTTTGTATTACTAAGGGACTAGCAATATGTAAGTTTAGTGGTGTGATAAGTGCTTAAATAGTCATATTTAAGCCCCATAATTTACTTTTATTAGGCTCTTTGTGTATACATTTCAGTAGATTCTACTTCATTTTCGTGTTTTCTGTGTTTTCCATAGGTATTTGCAGAAAAGAAGACATTTTGGAGCTTTAAGGAATAAAAAGGAAAGATATGTGCACCAGCAAGGTGCGCTCGAGCACACCTCTCTTTTGATTGAGCGCACAAGCACACGAGCACACACTTAGAAGGCTCGAGCGCACACTTGCGCAGCCCACATACGCTCGAGTGCACACACACCAGAGGCGGCAGAGCCAGATATGGAAAGAAGTCTCCGGACCTTAAATAGGAAATTAGGGTTTCGGGGCACCTTTAGAGCCCTATATATAGCCTTGTAAAATACAGAAAACACACCTTTCAATAACTTTTTGATTACCTATTTTTTTTGGCTTGAAGTTGTAGGCTAGGAGAGGAATTAACGACTCATCTCCCTAGTCTTCTTCGGGTTTTATTTTTTTGTTTTTTTTATTATGGTTATAATATTTAGTTTAACTAACATGTGTAACTAAACTCTTATAGGCCTCGATTGAAGCCCTAATTATGCTTTTCCACATATATAGTCATTGATTACCTTTGCCTATAGCCATGTTATAATGCTTAACTTGATTAATACCTGTTTGTATTTAAATTCCTCATATGTGTGTGTCTGATCAACTTTTGTTAGTTGAATCAATTTGGATGACCGAGTCCTGGGTTCAACAATAGTAATGAAAGATATCTACACCGGATTCTTAGGTTAATCAACATGGGAAATCGGGAGCGGACCAAGCCCTAGGTCCTGTGTGGTTGCCGATCTCCACAACCCTTATGCTCTCTTAAAGAACAACTCAATATACACCCATGCTGAATCCTTTAAGAGAGAAAAGAGTTAGAGTATATACCATGCCTAACTCGTTGCTGAGGGAGATCAATAGCCTAAGGTGTGGACTAAGCCCTTAGGTTGGCAATCATTAGGTATTCATAATAAGGCTAGAGCATTGGCACCTTACTTAGTTGGAAAGTGCAATTAGTGGTGGATATCACAGCTCTATATTCTTATTATTATTAACTCACACTTTATATTTATTTCTTTTTTTACTTTTAGAAACTAATTCTAAATCGAAGTTTACCAATCCCTGTGGAAATGATCTCACACTTGCACACTATGCTACCATTGACCTTGTGCACTTGCAAGTAAAACAAGTACGATTATTCGCTTATTAATTTAGGTGGATAAACGTGTAACTAAGCACTTCTTGGTGGCGAGCTGATCACAACCAGTGCAGGATTTTGGGTCCATAGGGATAGTTGGCATTGTGGTGTCGTTTTAATGGTTCCTCTCAAAATTGGCATCCACCTTGAAGTATTTCGACGTGTATTTTTCACCAAGTAAACCAACCCAAACGCAATTATAAATACCATCAATATCAGTTACAAGAACCAAGTCAGATCCATTGGTATTCCACCGACATGCATCGATTCTTCACATATATATAAACAAATTAAAAAAGAAAAACTATTACAAAGTGGAAATTAATAAATTAAACTTAAGGCGGTGATGGTGTAAGTGGTAGCATAGTGGTCTAGTATTGTTGAGTGGAGGTGCGATAGTGCCAGTAATGAGACAGAGAAAGAAAAGAGATAGAGACAACATTGTGACACTGAAAGAGAGACAGGGAGAAGATGAGAGGAAGGGATCCACTAGTAGTAGTGACGATGTAGGTGGTTGAAATACGGTCTAGCGTTGCTGAGTGGATGTACGATGACGCTGAAGAAAAGAGACAAGGAGTATTAAGTTAGGTTCCATCGGTTTAATTTAAGAAAGGGTCACATGGATAATTTTCATTATCCGTTAAAATTTAACAACTTCTGTGTGGTCAAATTTGGTTAAGGTATGAAACAATAATTTTTAATATCGCGGGTATGTTTTTGTAATTACATCATAAACTTAGGTATAAAACTGTAATTAACCTTAATTTTTTTGCGAAAGAAAAAAATCTGTTGCAAAAAATAATATTTGTGATGGATTTGAATTTCGTTGCAGATATGAATTTTAGTAATTAAAAATTAATTTTCATATTTGCGATGAACTTAAATCCGTTGCAGATTATATTTTAATATTTGAAAAGAATTCTTGGTATCTGTGACGGATTTAATTTTGTCGCAGATAATTTTTTAATTTTTTTATAAAAAAAACCCTATTAAATTAATTTGTTTAACTAAAACACAAATTGTACAATCAAGACACCGATTAACAATACACCATATCATACAATCTACTAAATTATATAAATTCATTAACAATAATTAAAATGCAATATATCATCAAATTCTCATAAATAAAAATATAATCATAAATGTGACAAGTCCAGGTAGTATTCATCAACCCTGTTTTAATTTTGTGTTTCCTCAATAGGGTCCCATAAAAGAAGTTAAAAGAGAAACCATAAATCACAATCTACGGTACGGACATGCCGGTATTTTCTGTTCATCCACAAGATGAGTATTTTACATTTTCGACCCTAAAACCACTAAGTGTTAACGGTTTGAACCTAAAACTCTTATTTGTTTTCTCATAAAGTCTGAATCGGTGGTCCGAATTCAACCAGACTTGTTCCCAAAACTCATATTCTATGGTATGTACTTATCAGTACTCTCAAATCATCCACAAGACAAGTATTTTACATTTTTGACTTTAAAACCACAAAGTGTTAACGATTTAAACCCAAAACTCTCACCTTTTCTTAAAAAACCCAAACTAGTGGTCCGAATTCGACTAGACTTATTCCTACAACTCATATTCTATGGTACATACATGTCTGTACTCTTGAATCATCCATGGGATGAGTATTTTACGTTTTCAACCCTGAATTCAACACTACTGATGTCCAACTGATGTTGTAAGGATATGTCATCACCATATTTCGTGTTCATAGCTTGACTATATGACTCCTGTAATCAAAATTAATACATTAGCGTGACATTAAATGCAACTAAACGGAAGGAGTGTATATAAATTGATGGTTATACTCACTCCCACAGGCTTGGACTTCTTATCTACATAGCTTCTTGTATCCTTGGCTATGTGAGTCTCGTTCAAAACATCCAAAATAATAGGTATTCTGCCCAACTGTTTCTCCTACACATGACAGTGAAATTTGCATTGAATATGAATTTAAAATTATAATTATAGTCATTGAAAGCATTCACTTGTTCCATAGGATACTCGGCAAAAACCGAAATTGATGGACAATTCTGTGCTAGATGCATGGGACTAGCATAGATGGAACAACTATCGGCATGGAATGTGTTGGAAGCATTGATGGATTAGCCCACAGTAAGAGCGTCAATCTTCTTAGTGAGAGCATCTAACTTTATCCTCAAGTCAGCATCTTCTTTGATCTCATAGATGCCTCATTTCTTAGGAGAACGAATGGAATTATCTCGATAGCTTTAGAAATCCCACTGTTGTGAGTTGTCGGACAACTTGTCCAACGCCTTGTATGCTTCCTCCCCCGTCAGACTCAAGAATGCCCCCCCCATTCATAGACTCGATCATGCTACGGTTGGGTTGAGTCAACCCTTGGTAGAAGAACTGAACGAGTCTCCATTTTTCATATCCATGTGGAGGGCATCTGATCAGTAACTCCTTGAAGCGCTCCCAGCTCTCAGAAAACTTTTCATCCTCATCCTGAGTGAAAGAACTAATCTCCTTTCGGCACTCATTCACTCTAGACATTGGGAAAAACTTATGATAAAATTTGCTAAGCAAATTTTCCAAAGATGTAATAGACCCGGGAGTGTTGAAATCCAACCATGCCCTAGCTCTATCATGAAGAGAAAAAGGGAAAAGTCAAAGATGGACTGACTCCTCAGAGAAGTTTTGAAACTTGAATGTGGCACAAATGTCTTTAAACTTCTTTACATGACTATAAGGATTTTCAAGATCTAAGCCATGAAATGAGGGTAGGAATTGGATGACATGTGGCTTTAAATCAAAATGGGTGGCATTGGTAGGTGGTAACACTATGCAAGAAGATGAATTAGTCGCAACGGGTGCAAACAAATCCCTAAGGGTTGTAGTGGAGTCCACGTTCCAAGCTCTAGGTTGCTCTACATGCTCCGGATGATTTGCATTCCTAAAATTTTCTCCCATCTCAACTGTCTCTCTTTCAACTAGTGCTCTTTTCTGTCTCCTAAGAGTTCTTTCTAAGTCGGGATCTAAAGGTGTCAATTCTAAATTCAGGGATCTCTGACCAAGCATACACCACAAAAAAGCAATAAAATAAACTAACTAGTAGAAACAAAAAAAATAAAATAAAATAATTTAAAATTTAAAAATTTAAAATTTAAAATTTAAAATTTAAAACTAAAAACTAAAAACTAAAAACTAAAAATTAATGATTAATAATTAATAATAAAAATAAAAAAAAATTAAATTTAAATTAAAAAAATAAAATTAATAAAATTAAAATTAAAGTAAGATTAAAATTAAAATTAAAATAAAACTAAAATAAAAATAAAAATAAAAATAAAAATAAAAATAAAAATAAAAATAAAAATAAAAATAAAATAAAATAAAATAAAACAAAAATGCTAACTAAACTAGTAGAAAAATAAAACCAATTCAGACAAAAATTTCACAAACAAAACAATTCCCCGGCAACGGTGCCAAAAACTCGTTGTGAGTTTTAAATTACTCGCAAGCGCACGAGTCTTTTGCAATATAGTGTTGTGCGAGTGCGAGTGCGAGACCGAATCCACAAAGAATTGCGTTGTGAAAATATTTTTATCTAAACTAAGCCTATTTTAACCTAGTTCCAAGTTTTGAATTGTCTTTTGCAAAACAAATATAAACTAAACTAAATTGATTTAAAGACTAATGATAAAAACACTAAGGTTTCTGAATCCACCTCACCAAAGTAAAACATATATCTTCATGTTCTATATAAAAATAATCTATCAAAACATTCCATGAATCCAACATTAAACAAATCACAACAAATATCCCAATTAAACCAAAACAATCTAATGTATCCGCTTTTAACAAATCACAAAGGATATCCAATTTAATAAAAAATGATTCGATGTATCCATCAGATGAAACACACGGAATATCCAACAGAACAATTTAAACTCAATCAATCATAAGATTTTACTCAAATAATTGAACAGAACATTTATACTAAAAAACATCATAATTGTAAAAAACAAATCTGAAAATATTATGCCAAACAACGGCAAGGCTTCATCTTCAACCATAGCTGAAGATTTTAGCCACTCATAATCATGAAACTAAAGTTCACAATAACAGTGTTAAACATTAAACTAAAAAAAAAAGCTGTTGGAAATCACCTTGACAAGATGCCCCGGTGGTGATCTTCCAAACACCCAAGTCTTGAATGACTTATAGAAAGAATTTCAGCAATCGAACTCAAGAACAGAAAATCAAAGAAAGAAAGAAGACAAGTAATTTGTTGTCGAGGTTCGGCAATGTGCCTACGTCCCCGTGAGTTCCTCCGAACTCTCTGCACTATCTCAATGGTTCTTACAAAGTTACAGCAATCCCCTTCAAGAATCCAAGTTCTTGAAGAAACAAGAAGAGAAGGAAGAATATGAGAACTCAACAATGTTCTCTAATCTAATCTATACTCTCTCTATCTAATTACAACCAGCCTCACTACAAGAGTCCCTCTTGTGTTTATATCTCTCTACACAATTCTCTCTTAGTGTTTACAATGATCTCACAATGTCACAAAACTCTCTTGTATGTGTGTGTTTGTATCTTGAATTATCTTATGAAATGAGGCCTTGAGAACCCCTTTTATAGCCTCTTAATTCTTGGACATTCTTGTGAGTCATTATCCTCCCTTTGATCATGTTCTTCCTTTAATCTCAGCCCTACATCACTCTCCAAGTGATGCTGTGTGTTTTGGTGTGGTGCTGTGTGCTGCGGCATGACCTGATGCTGCAGCCACCTGATGCTGTGCGCACACCTCCTGCCTGTGGGCAGAAACTTCCACAGCAGTGTGCCTGACCTTCCTATGCTCAAAATTGAAGCACACACATGTGTGCAACCTTATAACTTGCTGAACTTTGATATCCCATAATTGGTTTGGACATTAACCAAACTTAGGCCATGTTTGGACATGTTTGAAACTTAGGCAAATAACAACAAAAGCAGTAAATTAAAACTGACTATACATGGGAGAAATTTCACTCACTATTGGGCGGCGCTTCCCCTCGGGATAGCAAAGCCTTCAGAGATCCACCAGAATGCTAGTAGAAGTCCTCCAAATTGCACCAAAATGGCACTTGGATTGCTTACTAAAAATAAAGTGAAGAGGGGCTTATATAGGGAAACATCACAAGTGCAATATGCTTCCAATCCGATGTGGGATACTGCAAATTCCAGCTTTTGCTCTTTGACCTTTGTATACTAAAACTGTCATAACTTTCTCTAGAAAAATCATTTTATTGATCCATAAAATTCTCCAGAAAATAGAAATCGGGATCTTTCCAAGCATATATGGCTCATCTCTTGGTTATTTCTGAATCAATACAGTTTAATCCTAAAAAATGGCTGATCTGTCACACTGAAATCATGCACAGCCTGGCCTTTGTCTACTAAAATTGCCATAACTTTCTCTGGAAAAATCATTTTATTGATCAGTAAAATTCCTTAGAAACTAGACATCCGGATCTTTCCAAGCATCTATGGCTCATCTCCTGGTTCTTCCTGAATCAATATAGTTTAATCTTCAAAAATGGCTAATCTGTACGAGCAATTCTGGCAATTTAGTGAAACTCCTTTACAAGCTTGTAAACCTGTAAAACAACGAAAAACAACTCAAAGTAACAAATTCCTAAGCTAACAAATGTAAATTAAGGGGCCAAAATATGCAATATTTGACACTCATCAAATACCCCCAAACTTACATTTTGCTAGTCCCTTAGCAAAACAGAATAAAAGACTAAATGAAAAATAAAAAACATAAAGATAAGTTCATCACTCATGGTATCCAAAAATTTAAGGAGCACACATCACCATGATATTCATTCATGAGCAAGCTTAAAAAGATAAACCCATCTTCACAATGAATAGAAATGTTAAAATCTAATTACTTACAAAAGGCAGGTTAAGGCATCACAAGTCTGACACTGTGTAAAGTGAATTAGCATATAAAAATGAAGCTTCCAAATAACTCCAATGTGTAAGGTCTCAATGTCTCAAGATTCACCAAATTTCCCATTAGAATGAACGAAAATGGCATAGTTTTTATTTTCTTCTCATTTTTTTTTTAATAAGGCTCTGTTATGTTTAGTTCCCTTAAGCTTTCTAATTGACCCATGTAGCGAGTGTTGAGTCAATGACTCCCAAACTAGATGGTTTTAGGGCATTAGGTGTAAAGAAACCCCTAAAGGCTTACTAACTCGAGTCAAAAAGGCTATGAAATTAAACTGACCTTAATACTACCAAGCAAAATTCTCACATTTTGACGTGAACACTCACTGCTTACTGAGGCAAGAGGTCTAGTTACTCAGTGGAAAGTTTATTTATGATAATTAAATTTTTTTTGGTACTTTTTTATGTCAAAGTGGTTATTCAACAAATCATCCAGTTTCAGTTAAGACAAGAAAGCGTACACATTAAAATCACATGTCATACCTCACACAATTTGTGCTAATGTGCTCGTGTTAGATTAAATCAAACATGTGAATTCTCAAATGCCTAAAGTTAGTAACTAAATTTTAAAACTTTATCACCAGATCATGTGTTCAAAATTTTAAGCTCACCAATGACATCACATCACATAAATTGTTTAGATCAACCAAAATTTCAAAATAACATGAGCATCCATTTACCTTTTTTTTTAAATGAAGAAAAACAACAAAAAATTAGGACAAATTGTGAGTAATGTGTCTCCTATACCCCCAAACTTAAATTACACATTGACCCCAATGTGTGAATAACATGGAAAGAGCTGACCTGGGAGATGGAGAATTAGTTGGACTGGTATGGCTCATAGCATACCCCCAAACTTGATCTGTAGTACGCGTTGTCCCTGAAAAATAAAGACTAGAAAACAAAAACAACACTAGAGAAAAACAATAACAACAAATATGTAAAATAATAAACATATAGAAAAGATATGCCGTGGGGTGCCTCCCATGAGCGCTAAGTTTAACATCTTCAGCCTGACCCAACATTAGTAATCGTGCCCAGCTAAGCACTCCATCATCTGATCAATAAATGGGAGTGGAAAATGATCATTCCCTGTGGCAGCATTCAACTTACGATAGTCTATACTCACTCTCCATCCTGACTGCATACGAGTTGGAACCAACTCATCGTCTTTATTCATCACTACCGTTAATCCAGCATCCTTTGGCATGACATGAATCAGGCTCACCCACTGGCTATCAAAGTTTGGATAAATGATCCCTACATCCGACAACTTTATCACTTCAGTCCTCACAACCTCTTGCATAGCTGGGTTGAGCCTTCTCTGTGGCTCCCTCGATGGCTTGGCACTCTCCTCCAAATGTATCTTGTGCATTACCAACGAAGGGCTGATTCCCCTGGTATCCTCAATAGTCCAGCCGATAGCTTTCTTATGCTCTCTTAAAACGTTCAATAATTTCTCTTCTGGAGCATCAACCAAATCTGAAGCTATAATCATAGGCAAAGAATCTGCTGGACCTAGGAACTTATATTTAAGATTGTCCGGTAAAGGCCTAAGTTCCTTCTTGGGAGGTTCAGGTGTTGTGGTCTCCTCCGTCTCACTGCTCTTCTAAGGAGCAAACTCCAAAGTAGCATTTGCTGGCTCAAATAACTTATCCAAATCCAAATCTTCTCTAAACTGAGCAAAGCATGCCTCCAGGGGGTCCTCAATGCTTGATTCACCCATAGTCTCCTCTGTCTTACTGCTCTCCCGAGGAGGAGACTTCAAAATGGCACTAGCTTGCTCGAGTAACTTATCTAAATCCAAATCCTCTCCAAATTGAGCAAAGCATGCCTCCAGGGGGTCCTCATTGTTTGATTCATCCACAATCTCCTCAATAATCTCCTCTATCAAGCATACATTTCTCACTTCATCAAATTCCAGTGGTTGCTTAGTGATATCAAAGATATTCAACTCCACTGTCATATTTCTGAAGGAAATCTTCAGCACCCCTGTAGCTTTGGCTAAGAATGGTCGCCCTAGAATTACCGGTATCTAAATCCCTACATTCTGAACCGGCTCTGTATCTAGCACAATAAAATCCACAAGGAAATAAAACTTATCCACCTTTATCAAAACGTCCTCAACTACTCCCCGTGGTATTTTCACTGACCTGTCAACCAATTGAAGCGTTGTGGATGTGGGCTTCAATTCTCCTAACCCCAACTACAAATAGACTGAGTAGGGCAGAAGATTCACACTCGCTCCTAGATCCAATAGAGCCCTCTCAATCTGGCTGACTCCTATCATGCAAGAGATGGTAGGACACCTTGGGTCCTTATACTTGATCGGTATCTTGCACTGAAGGATTGAGCTAACCTGCTCGATCAAAAATGCCTTCTTTGGGACATTCGTCCTCCTCTTGATAGTGATGAAGTCCTTTAAGAACTTGGTATATGACGGCACTTGCTGGATGGCGTCCAAAAGTGGGATATTGATTTGGACTTGCTTGAACACCTCCAAAATTTCCTCAAACTTCCCTCCTTTCTTGGGCACTTGTAATCTCTCAGGGTAAGGCGCTTTAGGTACAAATGACCTAGGAGGGTCCTTCACAGTAGATGTGGCTGTAGATAGCTCAGCATCTCTCTTCTCCTTATCGCCACTTCCTTGCCCTTGCTGCATAGCAAGGTTCTCTTCCACTCGATTGTCCACTTGTCTCCCAGACCTCAATGTGACAATCGACTACACTTGTTCCTCCCCATGCATAGGAGTGGATGAATTTCCAACCATAAACTGTCCTTTCGGCTTGGGCACGGGCTGACTGGGGAACTTTCCCTTCTCTCTCTCACCCAAGTGACTTGCAATTTGACTCTCTAGTTTTGCAATTACTTGGGTATTTACCATTGTTGCACTCCTTACTTCGCTCATGGATTGGCCAGTCATCTTCATGAACTCCTTAAGGGTGTCCTCTAGTGACTGTGAAACTGGGGCTGGCATTTGAGTGGGAGCTTGGTAAGCAGGTGATGGTGCTGGATGGGCAGAGCAACCATGACTAGGAATTTGTGGGGTAAATCTGGGAGGATATTGATTTTGAGCATGATGCGGGGCTCCTCCCTGATTCATTGGTTGGCTCTGCTTCCATAAAAAATTAGGGTGGTTCCGCTACCCTGGATTGTACGTCTCAGAGTAAGAGCCATTTGACTGCCTCCAATAGTCATTGAAAGCATTCACTTGATCCATAGGATAGTCGGAAAAAACCGACATTGATGGACAATTCTGTGCTAGATACATGGGACTAGCACAGATGGAACAACTATCAGCATGGAATGTGTTGGCAGCATTAATGGATTGGCCCACAGTGAGAGCGTCAATCTTCTTAGTGAGAGCATCTAACTTTATCCTCAAATCAGCGTCTTCTTTGATCTCATAGATGCCTTCTTTCTTAGGAGCACGAATGAACTTATCTCGATAGCTTGAGAAATCCCACTGTTACGAGTTGTCAGACAACTTGTCCAACGCCTTGTATGCTTCCTCCCAGTTAGACTCAAGAATGCCCCCCCATTCATAGACTCGATCATGCTACGGTTGAGTTGAGTCAACTCTTGGTAGAAGAACTGAATGAGTCTCCATTTTTCATATCCATGTGGAGGGTATCTGATCAGTAACTCCTTGAAGCGCTCCCAGCTCTCAGAAAACTTTTCATCCTCATCCTGAGTGAAAGAACTAATCTCCTTTCGACACTCATTCACTCTAGACATTGGGAAAAACTTATGATAAAATTTGCTAAGCAAATTTTTCCAAGATGTAATAGACCCGGGAGTGTTGGAATCCAACCATGCCCAAGCTCTATCGTGAAGAGAAAAAGGGAAAAGTCGAAGATGGACTGACTCCTCAGAGAAGTTCTGAAACTTGAATGTGGCACAAATGTCTTTAAACTTCTTTACATGACTATAAGGATTTTCAAGATCTAAGCCATGAAATGAGGGTATGAGTTGGATGACATGTGGCTTTAAGTCAAAATGGGTGGCATTGGTAGGTGGCAACACTATGCAAGAAGATGAATTAGTCGCAACGGGTGCGAACAAATCCCTAAGGGATGTAGTGGAGTCCACGTTCCAAGCTCTAGATTGCTCTACATGCTCCGGATGATTTGCATTCCTAAAATTTTCTCCCATCTCAACTGTCTCTCTTTCAACTAGTGCTCTTTTTGACTGAATGATTCAATTTAGTTAACTGAATGAAGGTCATAAAACTTCTACCTTATAATCTAGTCGACTTAACAATCCTTTCAATTGATTAAATGAAACACCTGACATAGAAATTTGAATTTAAATAAGCATTCAATCCGTTGAATAAGCATCTAGTCGACTGAATGCTTGAAAATAACAACTGTATTTTGAATTTCTGAACGCCCCAACAGCCTTACTTTGTGAGTAACAACTATATGAGTTTAAGACTATATAAAATCATCATAAAGAAGCAAATACAACTAACAAGAACATTCAATTCATTCTCAAAATCTTTTATTTCTCTTCAAAGTTTTCAAAAACCTTCTTGAGCCATTCTTAAACATTTACTTCTTGAAAGAGAGATAATCTGTATTTTTAAGGCATTAATCGCAAATCTCTCTTGTACTAAAACTTCAATTCCAATCATTGTAAGAAAAATAGTTGGCGTAACTCTTAGAGGTGTTTAGGTGTTAAACATCTTCTTGTATACTTTATTTTGGAAGATATCGTTGTAAGGTTTGGGAAATGCCCGTGAAGTTACTTGACTATTTTATAGTGGAATACTTCAAGAAAGTTCCTTGAAGAGAGTGAACGTAGTGTCGGAGAAATATCAATATTGCCGAACTACTAAATGAAGTTTGCATTTTCTCTTCCTTAATCCTTTAATTTCTAGCACTATAATACTTGTTGCTCTTGCTTGATTTTATAAAGTGTTTAAAAACTTGGTTGTTGGTTGCAATAAGTTTTTAAAAACCCAATTCACCCCTTTTAGGTTTATACCTTGGTTTACAAAAGTGATGGCCTTCACGATGCCTATGGGCCCAACGATTAAACTATAAGCATTGAAAGTTGAAAGTCTACATACATAAATTTTATTTCATGGTATTAATAGATATTTGTTTGCTCTAATTAAAGTATATCATCTCCTACATCTTATTTATGGCAGAGGTCAGTCATCTGGATTAATAGAGGGAGGTGATAGTCTCTTAACAAATCTTAAATTTTGCAACATCACAATTTGGGGTCTCTTCAGCATCCCAATTAAATTCGAGCCTAACAACATCCCTTATCATGTCCCCCATCCAATTCATTTCTTCGAAACCTTAAACCACATCATCAAATCGGCTCTTCAAACGTCTTCTAGATGAACTAACCTCCCCATGTCGAGTCTATATCTTGTAATTCCTAACAAAACCCTTTTTATATAGGTGCATAGTAACCACATCTCATTTTAGAAACTTATGATTGCTACAAATAGAAGAAGGACGTCGAATAGTTCCCTTATTCACATAGTGTTTGTTACTATATGCGAACTTAAAAAATTGTTAAACTCCATTCCTTAATTCTTCCAATAAGGCTTTATGCACAACATAATGGTCCATTCAACTCCCAATCAACTAGCATCATTTGAACTACTAAAACATTATTGAGTCTCAAAGTTATTTTAATTTTCTATTAAACTATATATTCTCAAAATAAATAAAGTAATTTAAGATTTATGAGATAACCACAATTAAAACCCTGACTTTCAGTGAAATTCTTTTTCAAGAGCATTATTTCACATCCTAGATAAATATAAAGCATATCCTTATTTGTATATATGATTATTCCTTTTTTTTTGTGATTAAAGAGTGGAAAGTAAGATTTACCTTAGAAAATATGTTTGTAATTTACATAAACAATCAATTCAAACTCAAATTATTGTAAACTAATTAAATAGTATAGAGACAATTTGAAATTTATGTACCTAATCAACAAGAGTAGTAGTGGAGTAACAATAGTATTAAGTACCACCAATGTATCATGTAACCCTGAGAGGAAAAAAAAAGGTAAAGTATTAGTGAATAAGAAATAAAAAACAGATTATCAATACGCATGTTGATGCTTTCTAACCACATCTTCCATTCACTATAAGGTAGGGGTCATAACCATTCAGGAATGTGAAATCCATATTTCATTTAATAAATCCTATGTCGTTTCATTTTGATTAAGTTTCAGCAGCATCTCCCTTTAGTTCTCCAAGTACATGACTTAAATTCGGGGCTATCTTCTTTGGGTGATAGCACCGAAAAAGATAGGCCTGAATTTAGTATGTACTCAAAGAATAAGGAGAGATACTATCTAAACTTAATTGAAATGAAACGACATAGGAGTTAGTAAATGTAATAAAGATTTCGCATTCCTAAACTATCCATACTTGACAATCCGTGGATTATTTGGACACAAATACTCTCATTGCAAACATATGAATTAGTAAGCAACAACTGCATTTATGTCGAACAATAATCCTTGGACAGATTATCTAAGGTAAGATGCAATGCATGATATATGCAAACAAATAATATATAAGAGAAATCATAGAATATTAAGAGAAAATTCTACATAAAATTTGACATAGTTTCCTTTATTTATCAAACTTCCCGAAAATTTTCAAAATTCAAAAGAATCTGCAAAATTCAATTCAATCTCAATCCAACCAAATACAATCAACTATATAGCCATACTCTAAACCATTTAATCTTGAATGCAATCGACCCATATTAATTTGTAACAACCTAATTGATTTAATAGCCCACGGGCCAATTTGACTTGATTTAAATTTGTATTCAATAAACCCATGTTTTAATACAATGGGCTTAACAATACTTAATGGTCCATGGATTTATTTAATTTTGACCTCAGCCCATGATCTATTAATTAAAATATATAAATGGAACAAACGCCTATTTAACTATTTTACAGTTTGGCCTACCTTCAGATGGTCCAAATTGGATTTAATTTGGCTCGAATTTCTTGGGTCTAAATTGGGTGTAAAGATTGCTCCCCTTCCACTAACTCTTGATGATTTGTATCTAATCATGGTTGGTGAAATTTAAATTTGAATTTAGAAAAGAAAAACATTTTTGAGACTTGATAACTCATGAAGGTTAATACATATATCTACCTATTAGGTGGAACACTTATTTTACAATTCGAAATGTAGCCATGATTGGTTTTCATGGGAACATGAAACCTTTTGAGTTTAACAACTCATTTATTTTTTTAACAATTTTTTAATTCATTTTTTCATAGACTATATAAATGCTAATACTTTAAAGATTAAAAACTTTACCTTTTTTAGCTTTCTCTAAATCTTCCCCGTCTAGGTTTTCTTTTGCATGAGCTCTCTAAACTTTCCCTCTTTCCTTTCTTTCCCAGCTCATCCAGCCACAACTTTTTCTTTTAAACCTAAAAAGCCACCTTATTGATGAAAGAACCATCATCTAGCTAGATTTCTCACCAGATTCTCTAACAATTGGCCCAATCTTCACTACTGAGGACACCATGTCTGACTATGCTGTGACTTAGCCAATTTTGGAGCTAGAATAAGATAACATGCCCATTGATGTTCCCTTATTGAACTGGAATCATGGATTCTCAACAAATCTATCAAGACCTAATACTTGGTCCCCAAATATTTGCCCATAACTGCTTGTGTGCTAGCAACATCTATACTCAACACCTGTCCACAACCACATTTAGGGGTGAGCATGGGTCGGTTTGGGTCAGGTTATCCTAAAATTTCAACCCAACCCATGAACCCATCCAACCTCAACTTAACCCAACCCATTCTAATCGGTTTGGGTTAGTTTGGGTCACCGGGTTGATATATTTTTTTACTAAATAATTAAACCATACTATTATATAACAAAAAAAAAATTCTATTAAATCCGAAACTAAATCCATTCATATTACAAGTAAAATATGTGGGCCTGACAGTACAAAGAATATTTGATAACGTGGTAAAGAGAACAATTATCTCATGGACTACAATAGTTGTAGGCTATGTTAAATTTGCTAAAGAAGCTTTTTGATGACATGCAAGGGAAGGATATTGTGCCATGGAATGCCATAATCAGAGGCTAAATTGAAACTAAACTTGGAAAGGATGCTTTGACATTGTTTCATGAAATGCTAATATAAAGCCTGATGAAGTGATCATGGTCAATTGCTTATTTGTATGCTCACAACCTGGAGCCCTTGATGTTAGAATATGGATTCCTCGTTATATTGAAAAACACAATCTTTATCTAAATGTTGCACTAGGAACTACTTTAGTTGACATGAATTTAACTTACTTTAGAAGACTGTTTAATTACGAAGGAAATCTGGATTTCTACACAGTTGCTAATAATATATTTTAGTAACTCAACATTTGTTGGCCATGCTAATGCTTTCTCACTAATCAATCTAATTTTTGGATTATACTTTAATGCACTTGGAAGCGACATGGGGGCTCTTAAAAGGTCATAGAGAGGCAAATTGAATGGTTCAATAATGTTTACATGAAAGGGTTCTAGTAAGTTGGTATTACTAAGCTTTATCATGCATTCAACATTTCTTCCATCAACATTATGGTACATCTTTTTGGAATATAAGTTTATCTATATATATTGATCCTGACTAGAATCTTGTAGGTTAGAGTGTTAATTTCTATGTTTATTTTATAGTTACAACGGTACAAGAAATCAAAATTTTGTTAGCATAAGTTAATTGTGCATCAATTTATTCTGATTGAAGTTATGCTTAAGAATAATTATGAAAACTATTTCATAACTCGAAATAAGTATTTGTTTCTAATGTAAATATTTGAAACTAAAATCTGGGTAATTGGAAAGTATGAGACTTGTTTGGACATTGGAGTATCTGTTACATATAATTTTACAAACTTGTAGTAATTAGAATGAACATTTCATGATTATATATTTTACAATTACACTATAATTATTTATACACTATTTTATATTCAATAAATATAAAATATATAATAATATATTTTACCGGGTTACCGGTTTAGGTCGGGTTAAAAATTTTGAACCCATGACCCAACCCAAACCACGAAGTTTAAAATATTTTCAACACAACCCAATCCAATCTCTAAAAAGAAACAACCCAACCCAACCCAACCCATTACACTGGTTTAGGTCAGGTTCGCGGGTCAACCGGGTTCTATGCTCACCGCTAATCACATTGCCTTAAAAAAAGATCAACTACCCACTCTATAGTTAAGCCACATTGAGTCCACACATACCTGCACACACATAACATACACCCACACACACAGCATGCAACCGCACATACCCTTCCTGCAACTGATCCACCAAGCAACCCAAAAGGGCTTGACACACTTAGACACGTGCTATGCATATCTAAGGTCTATTTTGAATGCTCAATCCAAACATCAAACTTTCAAAGCATAACCATCACTATACTTTTCCGTAATTCCATCCAAAGGGTCCTCATACAAGGCCATCTTACTGATGTGTGTGAGCTGTGTGCTATTATGCCAATGTTATGTGCACAATGGGCAAGGGCCACACAATGCACATCACATGCTTATCTTTCACCATATTGTGGTACCTTCCTTCAACCATTAGTTCGCATAGCTAGGTTCCGTTCTTACCAACAATATCACATGGGACAGCTAAGGGGCTAAGAATATGTCTTAACTACCTACTGCCCTCTGCTTTTGGTGCAGCTCGACCTGTACCTTCTATCCATATAGAATTTTGTATCTTAAATCAAACAGACAAGAAACATTGACAAGCTACAAAAATTTTATAAATTTAAATTGAATGGGGTACAATCTCTATATTAGAATTCTTTTTACAAGAAATTCATAATAGTCCTCTGATTCGATCTCCTAGAAGTACTTACGATCCAAATTTAGATGCTTGATCTTAAATCGTTTACTGATGGGTTATCATTGAAACATAGTTTAAAGTTGAACATTGAATTCAAGGACTACAAGGCTTGATCTCAAAAAAAATTTGACCTTTCTCAATAGAAGAGGAAAGATCAACGTGCTTCTCTGAACTCATTTTTGATGAAGAACACAAAGAATGACTTTGAATACAAGAAGAACACTCGAATGTTTGAGAAGTTTTCTTCAAAGAGTTGTGAGTCTTTTTATCTTCGTAGTGGCTTGCTTAGAAGGTGATTGTTGGTACATTTCCATAAATGAATCTCCCTATTTATATGTGATTCTAAGCGATCAAATTTGGAAAAACTGCCAATTGAGAAGTTAATTGGTGAGATTTTGTTTCCTGTTAAAAGATGAAGACAACTTTTGACTTCATTCAAATCTCAAATTTAATTATTTCCCTTAAATTTGAGTGGGAATAATTAATTTCAATGAACAGGCCAAGACTTTTGCATTTTATTTGGGTTGGACTCACTTTGAACCCTATTGTGACCAAAAGACCATAATCAATGACTTTTGTTAGGCTCAATATTGTTTGTGACAATTTAAACTGAAGTCCATCACATAATAAACCCATTTATTCTTTTTAGACCCACAATTTCCATCTTAAATTTATAAAAGAAAATTGATGATTATAAGTTCAATTGTAACCTCTTTCTCTTCAATGAATGGCAGGTAAGCATTGCAAACCCCACTTCAAGTCTTGGCTTTCATGTATGTGCAAAAGTGAGTCTTGAAGTTTTGTCCTCAATATAAAGTTGGACACATTAGTTGGCTTTTCATTGTCAACCTTAGAATTTCACATAATGATTTTTTTTTTCCCAATGATTCATCATCGATTTCACCATGTAGATTATGGCAATGATAGTAATATACCTTACAAGTCAATAACATTAGATATTATGGATAGATTACATGTGATTAATCTTATTAATTTATTGATTATAAAATATAAATAATGACAACTATCATATTTATCATGTTTACTACAAATCACTGCATTTGCATTACATGATAAAGCCCATAGAAGGAGAGAAATGGAAATAAGCACCATGATGAGATCATACTTGTGAGATGTATTTTCTTAAGCTTTAATTTTAAATATTCCTAATCATAGGATCACTAAGAAGGACATTAGTTAATCCTGATAGAGTACATACTAGTTAATCCTGAGATCTAGATATATATAATTAAATAATCAAGGGTTGACAATAAATCCATTGCTTAGGTTTAATCAAAGATGTTGCATGATGAAAGGATTGAATTATACGGTAACAATCAACGGAAAGGTTCACATTAACTCATATTGTCTAGGTAGTTATGACATATTGTTACGTGTCAATCATGACTTGTAGAAGTCCTTAAAAATTAATTGTAATTAATTCTTAATTAAAGAGAAAATTAAAAGGAATTTTAATTCGAATTAAAAGTTAAAGGATTTTTAATTAATTTGATAAGATCCAATTTTTACATAAAATTTATGACCTACTACCTGCACAATATTGAACTTGAGGGGTCACACACAATTGGGCAATTGCAAGAATAAGGAGTACTAATGAGCCAAAAGAGAGAATTATAGGAATTAATTAAACCAGTGATTTAATTATAATTCTACAAATCTTAGAACTTTTAAGAGAAAAAGATCTATATAAATGTTTCATTTGATAGAAACTCGGTAAATTTTGAGAAACAAAAATTCATATTTTAGACTCTCTCTCTCTCAAAAAAAAAAAAAAAAAACCTAAAGCTAGCACTTACGAAATTCAGTCAGCCTCAGTCTTCCTCCTTATGCGGTGTTCGACATCCCAAAAAAGGAAATCCTTGTTCTTAGTTGCTCATGTGGATATACATAGAGATCAGACACTTGAATAGTTCATGAGCTCTCCATCTAATTCACAATTTAAATCTTCATGAAGGTATAAATCTCTAACCTTGTATGAAGATGGATTGTGATTCTCATATATTCGTAGGGAAATTCACGTGATTAAATTTATTGGTACAAAAAAAAAAATTAAATTTCCGCTGCATATCTATACTGGTAAACTTACAATAGTATCAAAGCCAACTCTATGAATTATTTGAATGATTTTGATTATATTATTGTGGCCTTAAAAGATTCGATCTTATAAATTCTAGTGATTGCAAATCCAAAATCTAAAGAGATGGATTAGGGTTTATGAAACCCTAAGTCAAGAGAATTCAAGAAAGAGTTCTTGAATTATTTATTGTCATGAGATGATAATAACAAATTTGTAGATTGTTTTTCAAGTGTATTAAATCAATAGGGATTGATTCTATGAAATTTGGTTGATCAAAATTTGATTTTAGCTCCAAGAGAAATTGTTTAGGGAGGAAAATTAACAAGAAAGTCATGAATCTACAATTTTCGATGGGACAATCGACTGTCTCGAGTGGATAGTCGACTATGAACTCTTGAACTGAATAAATTTTTTTGAAATAAACTATTCATAGTCAACTGTCATAAAGGACAGTTGACTGTGTGATGTAAAAATAAGTTTTTTTAGGTTTTTAAATAATCTTTGAAATTGTTTTAATTTTTTTTTAAATCAAAGCATGTTTTTAATTGAAATTAAAATTCTAATTTTTATCTTCAAAAGATTTATATTAAATTGATTAGAGTTGTTCTTAATTTCAAAATCAAAAGTTTTAAGAAACTGGACATTGATTTGGAATTGAACTCCAAAATCCTTAAACATTGGAATTTGTGAATTCTAATGGACAGAGAATCTTAATCTTATTTGGAATAGGATTAAAGAAAGTTTATGGAAACCTATTGAGATTAGGATTACAATTTAAGAAGAAATAGTCATAACTAGAATAGAATTGTTATTATTTATTTATGCATTTTGTTTGTATGAGTGGATGACTATTAGACCTATACCTTAAAAATTGGTTAAATTTGTTTGTATTATTTTTTGTTATTCTATTTTAAGTCGTGTTTGCATACCTCTTCTTCTCTTATTTCTCTTAATATAAATTTTTATCTCCCTCCAACATAAGTCCCCTTGATTTTTTTTATCAAGGTTTCTTATATATATTTGATGTATGTAAAGTTACTTAAAGTTAGATAGAGGTTTATTGAGGAATATCAAGGAGTACCCACGAAAGTATGATGGGCTGTTTGAAGATTGAAGACACATGAATGTACGGGACATTCATGTAATAATTATCTAAGGCTTGACCAAGTGATTTACTTTATTGGCTCAAGTAAATCACGCTTAGAAAGTCTATTGTCATCCATTTAGGTATATATATGCATGTGATGTATGTATATTTTGTATGTGATGTGATTATATGTTGTTAAATATATGTGATGTTAGACAAAATGTAATATGACTATATTATTGTGTTGAAATCATTTAGAGAATGGTGTGATGGGTATCTGAAATCCATGAAATGTAAGAGTGAAAAACAAGGAAAACAAGATTTTCTCAATGTCCTACATTGCTTTCTTAAGAGAATCTACTTCACTTAATATAGAAAAAATTGAGCTTACCATTTGTCTTAAGATAGCGGGTAAAGTATGCTAGGCTCCACATTACTCGCGTACAAGAGCGCGAAATTGGCGCGTTTTGATGCATTTTTATTAAAGTAGGCCCATTAATTTTAGTTACTTTCGGATATAATAAGTTGTAACTATTTACATATTTTTAACCAACTCAATTTGGATTGTTTAAATTAATAGACACTATCCAGTGGCTAAAATTTAATAGAGAATGGGTTGAATCTCTTTACAAATGGATCACGACCATTCTGAAAAGACATGTTTGGGTCTATATAAACCAAACAAAATCAACTATTTATTTATTCTAAAATTTTATAAATTTTCACTCTCTCTCTTTCTCCCCTCTCTATAATTCTTCTACCAAAATTTGTGAGTGCTTTGTTCTATCATGAAGGTGACTTTACCCAAATTCATGTGGGGGCAAATATCTCCTTTAAGACAACGATCACGCGCCTCAAAGCAAATTTTAATTTTCCTTCTTTTACCCAAAGTTTTCCAACATGTGATGCATATTAAATGATGATATCTAAACATAAAGACCTAAATCCCTCACGCACAAAGAAAATAATATTAAGTTGTAAATGAAAATCATTAGGAGTGATTGTTAGTATCATTCCACCATTATAGTCAATATGCAAAGTTTCCTATGTACATAAATTTATTGTTCTACCACAAGGTTTACACCTATAGGAAAATTATATTTTCTAGTAAAATATATGATTTACATGAGGTAAACAAATGGTATAACTTCATTGTGCTACTATAAGGGTTATATCATGAGGAATGGTGGGTATGACTTAACAAAATTGATTATGATATGTTATGCTACCACAAGATCATATCCATTTAAGAGGTTAAATAATGATTGAAAATTTTATGAGATGTAAATGATAAAAGTTATCCACCTATCAAGTACATTATTAGTTTATTATGCTACCACAAGGCTTAATGTGCAAGTGATAAGATCCTACTCACTGCTTGGAAACCTTCAAAAGAGGTTTTCCACTTTCCACATTGAGGGTTGTGGGAATCTAAAAGAATATTGGGAGGTACCATTTAGATTAAAGACAAAGTCTTTACAGTAGTTAATAATATGAATAGACACTAATTTATCTGTTGTTATATTGTAGATCGCAACAGCTAATCTCAACCCACTATCAATCAAGTTCCAAACTAACTATTAAGGACTTGACTAAAAAATATAACATGTTTAGGATACTGCCCGCATGGACTCACCTAAAGAGATGTCAACTTAAACACTCTTCATGAGAGTCTACTAAAAAATCTCCTACATATCACCTGGGAAAAAAATCAAAAAGAGGATGAGCTTTAGAAAGCTTAGTGAGACACAAATTACTAAGAGTAATTGATTTTTAAGTTTCCTTTACCAAACCATGTTACGTATCCATTCATTTAATGTGAATACCTCTCTATATGATTTTTATTTACTAAATATATCATTTTCACATCTCTTCATTTTCATTAAATCAAAGAAACAACAACACACCAAATACTACACATACCACACATTGATCACAAAATCCTCTTTTCAAATTCACACCAATATTCACATCACAAAAACAATAATCATAGTAATGCATACTCACAAGCAAATTCAACCCACACTTTTCTCATTGCAACTCTCAAACCCGTGGGTCCTTGGTCATCACATCTTATTAATCACAATTCATCTAAATACAAGGATGATCAAGAGCATTTAACACAAACAACTGTTGCTCTTGATTTCCACCTCAAATTAATTGTCTTTCTTTTGCAAGATGAGCGAAATGATTTATTCCCTTTTGCTAGTAAAACTTCAAAGTGCTCGGTTTATTGTTATCTGAGTTTCTTTAGTAAGCAAAGCCACTAGTAGTAATTTTCTTTCTATTTTTTAAAATTCTGGTTTGCCCTTCTTCCATTTTACTAAGGCTGCCCTTCCTTTTTTCCAAAAATAATTTAATATGGTGGCATGCCTTAATTGGGCCATGTGGAAAGGCCTGAGCAAGTAAGAGAGAATACAAGTGAAAAGAGAAGAGGCGTGATAGAAGCATTAAATTAGATAAGATGACTAATCATATAAAAAGCTCGCGAAACAAATACTTTAAAAAGAGAAGTTCAAGGGAAATTATCAAGCAAAATAGGTCAGTTTGAGGACTTGAGGCTGATAAGCTCGAGAGAATGTTACTTCAACCTCGAGTACACATAACTGTAAATCTGACTATCAGGAATTGAGGATAAACCAAAATGAGTGTATTTAATTTAGCTAAAGTAAAAGTGACCACAATTAGATACAACTCGCGTAGTGGAGTAAAAGATTTGAACATGTGGTATGCTAGGTGCAATTAATCCAGAGAATGTAAGGAAATGGAAACGTGGGAGACTCTTTGGGAACATCAATACAACTATCTAAGCCTAAAGCATTATAAATAGCAGTGAAATAAATCTTAAGGGACACATAGACAATCATCCAATAATCATTATCTATCGATTTGCATTTACTTTCAGCATTTCCTTTCTTTTACTTTATGGTCATTTACTTCTCAATCAAATAGTAATAGTTGTACTGTAATCATAGCTGCAATTATCTCTCTCCATTCTCATTTCGTGTTTATCTCGAAGTCAAGCTAGAGTTACATTGATGGCTCAGCATACAATACAATAAGCTCGAAGTCTTTATCTGATATTTTGAGATTTCAACCTTGTAAACCCATTGTATAAACATTGCTTTCAGTTTCATTATATATATTGAGTTTGTTGCTACTTAGCACTTGCTATTTATTCTGTTTATTAACTATTAGATTAAATTATTGTCTTTGAATTTATAATGGCATATCATTGAAGTCGTCTTAATTGAGGCATTACCGGATCCATCTAGAGAAGTATTGTTGCAATTAAGCCCGTTTTAACCTATATTGATGCATAAATTAAATCTTGCACCAACAAGATTTTCGGCGACCACAATGTGAGTAAATCTAGTATATATTAGTTAGTAGATCAATGACGAAAACTTTAGCGAATCCGAAAGAAATTCCTACTCCTAATGTCTCTGTGAATCGCTTAGACAAATTGGATCAAGATATGGGACAATTACACTCCTAGATGGATATGTTGCTGGCTAACCAATGTC
This sequence comes from Bretschneidera sinensis, assembly GCA_023935145.1. NCBI lineage: Eukaryota > Viridiplantae > Streptophyta > Magnoliopsida > Brassicales > Akaniaceae > Bretschneidera > Bretschneidera sinensis. The sequence goes on from CM043704.1 coordinate 37,033,699, forward strand.
AAACTAGGGAGGAAATAGCCTAAACAACTAGACAATTAATTGAATTGTAGAGCCAATATCAACAACAGATGGCTCAACAGCAGACTAAGAGCCAACAAAAACTGGCTATGATTATAGAGAAACTCAACATGTTGATGGATCAAATACCACAACATGAGGATATTTTCCCTAGAAACTATAGTGATAGGATAGGTACTGTGTAGTATGAAGCATAATTTTCAAGGGTACTCCCTAGATGAAGTGATTCTGACATTCCCATACCTTATCCTCAAGTGTTACCTAATAGTAATAAAGAAATTCTCACTAGAGATTTGAAGGCTATACTGGTAACAAATGTAGGGACTACTGCACCAGCAGACCTTTAAGTCATGCAAGCTCCACCTACTAGGGACCAATCATCCCTTAGAATTCAACAACCTATTTGAATGTAGACATTACCTAGACCCATAGTCCAAGCACTAGCGTATCCTCCCACCATGTTGAACCATATGGTATTTCCCAATATTCCACCCATTCAGTAAGTCCCATTTGGACAACTAAATATTCAACAAGGGCAGGATCGAGCCAATATCACAGTAGTTTAGCCTAATGTACCTTTAGTACAACCAGTCTAACCTAATGTACCACTAGTGCAACCCATACCATTGGTACAACCAAATGTCTTGGGACAAGTTGGAGTTCGACTTCAACAAATACCACCTGAAAACTATGAGGCGTATCAAGTTCCACCACCTTCTAACCTTGATGATCTAGCATGCGGTAATCAATCTTATATCCCAGGCCAAATACCAACTAGATAGCTTGAGCATTAGAGCATCTATATAGGCATTGGATTCATAGGGTACAAAGGCCTGTTTACCATAAACCTTACCTTAACTACATAGACCAGCACCTCGAGTTTCCTCGAAATTACAAAATTCACAACTTCTTGACCTTCTTTAGAGATGACGAGAAAACTACTATAGAGCATATCAGGCGTTTTACCATCCGGTGTTGGGAATATTGTAACCACGATTTCATGAAATTGCATTTGTTTCCTAATTTTTTTGATAAGACAAGCATTTTTGTGGTGCATTAATCTCCCTCAGAATTCAATCATGAATTAAGATGATATGCATGAAAGATTTATGACTTAGTTTGCTTGAATGAGTGTTGGCGTTTCCATGGCTGATTTAGCCAAGTTGAAACAACAACAAGATGAGATCGCTGAAGATTATCTTAATCATTTCAAGTGGGCTCGAGCTAGGTGTAACATTGGTCTACCCGAAGTCGAGTATGTAAAGCTAGCCCAAGATAGGCTGAATTTTGAATTTCGTAAGAAGTTCGAAGGAATGGTCTTCCATGACTTGTTCGAGCTAAGAGAAAAGGCTGCTCGATATTAGTATATGTTGAAGGAAGAACAGAAAAAGAGGAATTCATTCTATGGGACATATTATTATGATCCCAACGTTCAAGTGGATGTAGCTGAGTTTGTAGGTCGAGAACCCTTTATGTGCGAAGCTCTTACAAAAAAAAAACTCAAATGCAAAAATCCAATAAACTCACTGCCCTAGTGAGGTTATATTCCTTTGATATAAGTAAAGCAAATCAAATTTTTGATCTGTTGTTGTAGGCCAAGCAGTGAAGATCTCCAAGGTAAAAATTTTTGCAAACGGTGTAACTCATTTGCTTATTCGACTAATAAATGTGTTATATTTAAAAATGTTATTCAAGATAAGATAAATCGAGGGATACTTAAATTCCCCGAGAAAGAAACAAAAACAATATAAGTTGATACTAACCCATTCCCTGATTTTGTTAATGCTAACATACTTGCTTTGAATGTTTCCCAATTATCACAAGAAAATAAAGAGTTTACTAATCTTTAATGATTATTTTTAGGAACAACTATGAGTACTTCATGAAAAGAAACTCAATAATAAATCATGAAGGAATGATAAAAAGTCGAAGATCTTGATGTTGGACTACTAGGAAAGCCCTTAGGCAAGTTCGATTATTATGCCATATATTTAAAAGTGGCAAATCATGTTCCGTTCGAAGAGATCAAACCCACAGGATAGGGAGATGAATTTGATAACCAACTAACAATGGTTAAAGATAAAAAGATGAAGCTAAAAATGGTTGTAACAGCAAAACCAACAGCTGGGATGCCTAAATCGATTTTCCCAATGACCTTACCTAACACTCACAACATCTAATGTGCAGAATGTAAAGACAAGGTGGCTAAGTTTTTCATGGAATGGGTGAGGATAAAATACCAGGCAAAGGCAGAAGAAAAAGAAACCAGCTTGAGCGTAAGGACCTTCAGTAGCCCTTCGACCGACATCAAGCCTACGAATGGCCAGTGCTCGAGGAAGAAAGGGAAGGATATCTGCAAAAAAGAGGTCAAGTTGTTTCTATGGGAAGACCTTATGCATGGTCAGAATTAGGCTAACAAAGGGAAGAAGCAACATAATTGTTAATAAAGAAACCAAAAACCTTTAAAGTGCTACTTACAGAGTAGGGGAAATGGTACCACATTTACACCAACATGAAAGAGCATCTGAAGTCGAATTTAAATATGGCTACAACCTAAATTTTCCAAGCATGACTCATAAATAGAAGAAGAGATGGCTATGCCAGTAAGCTGCTAAACAAAAACAAGATATGGAAAAAGAATTACCTTAAGCATCTTAAAGAGCCAAGGAATACAAGAGGCTTGAGAAAGGAGTTGAGACTCCTAGTTTAGAGGAAAAAAATGAAGTTACTCGAGCTTAGGAGGAACGAGGAAAGAAAAGATTTATTAGCTTTGCAGACATGAAGGGGATAATAATGACCTTCTCATATGGAGGTGACAATGAAGAGGAAGTGTACGTAGAAGGAACCATACACATTATGAATGTGGTGACAACCAACCAAAAATGATAGACATCAAGGATTCCAAAGAGTTCAGAAGAAGAGCAAACCGTTGAGGAAGATTCCAACCACAACAGTGCTAAAGAGGATTCCCTCACGGGGCGAAAAGCATTCAGGCGAAGAAGACCACAACAAGGACCTTGAGAAGAAAGATCCAGTGGAACAAGCTATGATCGTGGACTGCAACATGGTTATCCTCCCACCATCCTTCTTTTGAGAGGTACATAGTGAGCTACTCAAAGTTGAGGAGGTTGACATCGAGGATATGAGAACTATCAAAGAATAACCACAAGAGGTAGTATGCATATAGAGGTAGGAGCCAGGGATAGAGCAAATAAAGATAGGAGAAGAGACCCCCGTAATCATCAAAAAGCTTAATCGAGGTATGGCTCATCATCTTAAACATTTGTATATTAAGATTCATATAGAAGGTAAAACTTTGAATCGTGTACTAGTTAAAAATGGTGCAGTTGTCAACATATTACCATATATAATGCTCCGTAAATTGAGGAAAACAAAAAAGTATTTGATCCCTTATAAGGTTTTCGTTTGTTACTCTTAAGGAAAAACTATCAAAACACGAAGAGCCATTCCCTCGAATTATAAGTTGGAAGTCTAGTTATGGTAGCCGCATTTTTTGTGGTTGGCTCAACTTCAAGTTACAACACCTTATTAGAGCGAGATCGTATTCACTCCAATTACTGTATGCCATCATCATTGCAATAAGCATTTTTGTTCTGAAATGAAAATAACTAGGTTGAAACTGTGTATGCAGATGATAAGCCATTTATGGCTTCTTCAAATAGCATTGAGGAAACGTTTTACGAGAAAAATGTTAGTTGCATAAATTTAATGGGAAGAGACAAACACGGAAAGCCCATTGAGATAACCATGTCCAAGGATGAGCTATAAGAAGTGGCTTTTGAGTAGGTTTGAAGGCGTTGTCCAGACCATGCTTGATAGATAAAATGTTAGAGACAACCTTGATTGAATGCAAAGTGGACGATGAATAGTCAACTCTTGAAAAACAAAAAGGAGGCCATAGCTTTGGTCCAATCAAGGTTAGCCACATATGTGGTTGAACAAAAAGTTATAGATCAACAAAAACATCGAGAGTATAGAGAATCTCGATGAATTTGGACTAAAAGATCTTGAACCTGCCTCAGTCAAGCTTGAAGATTTGAAGGTAGAGACATAAGATCCCATGGAGGAAGTCATTTTAGGTGATGGAAAAGAAGTAAAACCAACCTTCATCAACATGTTACTTCCCAAAAATAAAAAACAAAAGAACAACTTACGTCTCTTTTGAGACAATATAATGATTGCTTCACTTGGGACTACAACGAAATGCTAGGATTAAGTCGAACTGTGGTAGAACACTGGCTCTCCATCAGTGAAGGCTATAGACCATTCCAACAGGCACCTAGAATGATGTCTATAGAAGTCATCCTCAAATCAATGAGATCGAGAGCTTGCTAAAAGTTGGGTTCATTCGAACAACCAGGTATGTAGAATGACTTTCTAATGTAGTTTCAGTAATAAATAAAAATGGCCAATTAAGGGTACGTACGGACTTTAGGAATTTAAACAGTGCCACTTGTTGTGAGTTTTAATTTACTCGCAAGCGCACGAGTCGTTTGCAATATAGTGTGTGCAAGTGCGAGGTCGAATCCACAGGGAATTGTGTTGTGAAAATATAATTTTTAATCTAAATTAACTCTATCTTAACCTAGTTCCGAATTTCAGATGATATTGCAAAATAAATTAAAACTAAACTAAGTTGATTAAAAAACTAATAAAAAAAAGCACTAAGGTTTCCGAATTCACCCCACCAAAGTTAAGCATACATGTTCTAAAAATATAGCCTATCAAAACATTCAATGAATCCAACTATAAGACAAAAAACAAAGAATATCCCAACTAAACCAAAAGCACCCGATGTATCCGCTCTTAACAAATCACAAAGGGAATCCAATTTAATCGAAAAGCATTCAATGTATCCATCAGATGAAACACAAAGAAAATCCAACAGACAATTTAAACTCAATCAATTATAAGATTAACTCAAATAATTGATAGAACATTTATACTAAAAATTTTCAGATTTGTACAAGCAAATCTGAACTACTACGCCAAACAACGGCGGGGCTTCATCTTCAACCTTAGCTGAAGAGTCTAGCCACTCATAACTATAAAACTATAATAACAAGTGCTAAACATTTAAACTAAAATAACTGAATATAAAGAAATAAATAAACAACTTTACATGGGAGAAATTCCACTCGCTGACGGGCGGCGTTTCCCCTCGTGGTAGCAATGCCTTCGGGATCCACCAAAATGCTGGCAGAAGTCCACCGGTAAACACCAAAGTGGCTCAGGAATTGTACATTGGATTATGAAGCCAAATGGTGTTTATATAGGGGGAGACCCGGAGTAAAACAGGTTGCAGAAACGATGTGGGATACAGGCCCGTGTGCGCTCGATCGCAGTGTGGTGCGATCGATCGCAGGTACTATCGATCGCATGTCTTGTGCGCACGATCTCATGTGCGCTCGATCGCATGTCTGCTGCGATCGATCGCAAATGCACTGAACTTCAATTATTTCGATGTGGGATGTTGATCATGCGCTCGTTCAAAGGCAGGTGCACTCGAGCGCTGGTGCGCTGGATCGCATATCTGTTGCGATCGAGCGCAATGTCTCCAGAAGCTTCAAATCAACCTGAAATGCTGCACTTTCTCCACAAAGCTGTAAAAACACACAAAACACAAGAAAAACGTAAAATAAAGTAAAATAATACTAACTAAGAGCATAACAAATATAAGTTAAGGGTCTAAAATATGCAATATTTAAGACTCATCAAATACCCCCAAACTTATATTTTGCTAGTCCCTTAGCAAAACAAAATAAAAGACTCAATGAAAAACAAAGAACATAAAGATAAAGTCATCACTCATGGTATCCAAAAATTTAAGGAGCACACATCACCATGATATTCATTCATAAGCAAGCTTAAAAAGGTAAACCCATCTTCGCAATGAATAGAAATGTTAAAATCTAATTACTTACAAAAGGCAGGATAAGGCATCACAAGCTTGAATCAGTGTAAGGTGAATTAGCATATAAAAATGAAGCTTCCAAGTAACTCTAATGTGTAAGGTCTCCATGTCTCAAGATTCACCGAATTTCCCATCAAAAATGAACGAAAAGGCATAGTTTTTATTTTATTCACTCTTTTTTATTATTATTATTATTATTATTATTAAGGCACGGCTATGCTTAGTTCCCTTGAGCTTTCTAATTGACCCATGTAGCGAGTGTTAAGTCAATGACTCCCAAACCAGATGGTTTTAGGGCATTAGGTGTAAAGACACCCCTGAGGACTTACTAACTCGAGTCAAAAAGGCTACGAAATTAAACCGACCTTAATATTACCAAGCAAAATTTCACCTTTTGACGTGAACACTCACTGCTTACTGAGGCAAGAGGTCCAGTTACTCAGCGAAAAGTTTATTGATAAATTTTTTTTTTTTTTTTTTTTTTATTTTCCTATGCCCAAGAGTTCATCCAACAAGTCATCCAGTTTCAGTTAAGATAAGGAAAAATACACATTAAAATCACGTGTCATACCTCACATAATTTGTGCTAATGTGCTCGTGTGAGATTAGATCAAACATGTGAATTCTCAAAATGCCTAAAGTAAGTAACTAAATTTTAAAAATTTATCACCAGATCATGTGTTCAAAATGTTAAGCTCACCAATGACATCACATCACAGAAAATGTTTAGATCAACTAAAATTTCACGATAACATGAGCATGCATTTATCTCTATGACGAAAAGACAACAAATTAGGACAAAGTGTGTGATGTGTCTCCCATACCCCCAACTTAAATTACACATTGACCCCAATGTGTGACTAATATGGAAAGAGCTGACCTGAGATATGGAGAACTATCTGGACTGGTATGGCTCATAGCATACCCCCAAACTTGAACTGAAGTACGCTTTGTCCCTGAAAAATAAAAACTGGAAGACAAAAAAAATACTGGAAACAAACATTAATCATAAAAATGCAAAAAAATAATAAATAAACAAAAGAAAAGATAAGTTGTGGGGTGCCTCCCATGAGCGCTAAGTTTAACGTCTTCAGCCAGACCCAACATTAGTAAACAGGCCCAACTAAGCTCTCCACCGTCTGATCAATAAATGGGAATGGAAAATGATCAGGCCTAGTGGCAGCATTCAATTTACGGTAGTCTAGACACTTTCTCCATCTTGACTGCACTCGAGTTGGAACCAACTCGTTGTCTTTATTTACTACCATAAATTCAGCACGTTTGGGCACGATTGGAATCTGGCTCACCCATTTGCTATCAGAGATGGGATAAATGATCCCTGCCTCTAACAACTTAATATCTTTCGCCCTCATAACCTCTTGCAAAGCAGGGTGGAGCCTTCTTTGTGGCTCCCTCGATGGCTTGGCATTCTCCTCCAACTGTATCGTGTGTATCACCAACGAGGGGTTGATTCCTTTGACATCCTCAATAGTCCAGCCTATAGCTTCCTGATGCTCTCTTAAGATGTCCAATAATTTCTCCTCTGGAGCATCACCCAAATCTAAAGCTATAATTATAGGCAAAGAATCTGCTGGACCTGGGAACTTATACTCAAGATTATCCAGTAAAGGCTTAAGTTCCTTCTTGTGAGGTTCAGGTGTTGTGGTTTCCTCCGTCTCACTGCTTTCTCGAGGATCAGACTCCAAAATGACATTTACTTCATCGAGTAACTTATCTAAGCCCAAGTCCTCTCCAAAGTGAGCAAAGCATGCCTCCAAGGGATCCTCAATACGGGATTCATCCATAGTCTCCTCTGTCCTACTACTCTCCCGAGGAGCAGACTCCACGATAGTATTTGCTTGCTCAAGTAACTTATCTAAGTCCAAATCCTCTTCAAACTGAGCAAAGCATGCCTCCATAATGTCCTCAGACTTCCCTTCTTTCTTGGGCACTTGTAGTCTCTCAGAGTAAGGCGCTTTAGGTAAAAACGACCTAGAGAGATCCTTAATAATACGAGTGGCTGTAGATGGCTCAGCATCTCTCTTCTCATTGTTGCCACTCTCTTGCCCTTGGTGCATAGCAGAGTTCTCTTCCACTTGATTGTCTACTTGTCTCCTAGACAAGTATGGGACAGTTGATTGCACTTGTTTCTGCCAATGCATTGGAGTTGAAGAATTTCCCACCTCAAACTGTTCCTTTGGGTTAGGCTCAGATTGACTGGGGAACTCTCCTTCCTCTCCTTCACCCACGTAACTTGCGATCTGATCAATTTGACTCTCTAGTGTGGCAATCGCTTGGGTGTTTTCTATTGTTGCACTCATCATTTCACTCATAGATTGGCTAGTCGTTTTCATGAAATCATTGAGAGCGTCCTCCAATGACTGTGAAACCGACGCTGGCGCTTGAATGGGAGCTTGGTAAGCGGGTGATGGTGCTGGATAAGCTGAGTGACCATAATTTGGAATTGGTGGAGGAAATTCGGGAGTGTATTGATTGTGAGCATGGTAAGGGGCTCCTCCCTGATTCATTGGTTGGTTCTGCTCCCATAAAAAATTAGAGTGGTCCCACCACCCTGGATTGTATGTTTCGGAGCAAGATCCATTTGATTGCCAACAACAGTCATTGAAAGCATTCATTTGTTCCATAGGATACTCGGCACAAGCCGGCATTGAAGGGCAATTCTGTGCTAGATGCATGGGACTAGCACAGATGGAACAGCTTTCAACATTGAAAGTGTTGGCAGCATTGAGGGACTGGCTGGTCATTTTAATGAAATCCTTGAGGGCGTCCTCTAAAGACTGTGAAACCGGCGCTGGATTCATCCACATTTTTTTTAAATTAATTTTTTTTAAATTAAATTAACTAGTAGAAAAATAAAATCAATTCAGACAAAAAATTTTCACAAACCAACAATTCCCCGGCAACGGCGCCAAAAACTTGTTGTGAGTTTTAATTTACTCGCAAGCGCACGAGTCGTTTGCAATATAGTGTGTGCAAGTGCGAGGTCGAATCCACAGGGAATTGTGTTGTGAAAATATAATTTTTAATCTAAATTAACTCTATCTTAACCTAGTTCCGAATTTCAGATGATATTGCAAAATAAATTAAAACTAAACTAAGTTGATTAAAAAACTAATAAAAAAAAGCACTAAGGTTTCCGAATTCACCCCACCGAAGTTAAGCATACATGTTCTAAAAATATAGCCTATCAAAACATTCAATGAATCCAACTATAAGACAAAAAACAAAGAATATCCCAACTAAACCAAAAGCACCCGATGTATCCGCTCTTAACAAATCACAAAGGGAATCCAATTTAATCGAAAAGCATTCAATGTATCCATCAGATGAAACACAAAGAAAATCCAACAGACAATTTAAACTCAATCAATTATAAGATTAACTCAAATAATTGATAGAACATTTATACTAAAAATTGTCAGATTTGTACAAGCAAATCTGAACTACTACGCCAAACAACGGCGGGGCTTCATCTTCAACCTTAGCTGAAGAGTCTAGCCACTCATAACTATAAAACTATAATAACAAGTGCTAAACATTTAAACTAAAACAACTGAATATAAAGAAATAAATAAACAACTTTACATGGGAGAAATTCCACTCGCTGACGGGCGGCGCTTCCCCTCGTGGTAGCAATGCCTTCGGGATCCACCAAAATGCTGGCAGAAGTCCACCGGTAAACACCAAAGTGGCTCAGGAATTGTACATTGGATTATGAAGCCAAATGGTGTTTATATAGGGGGAGACCCGGAGTAAAACAGGTTGCAGAAACGATGTGGGATACAGGCCCGTGTGCGCTCGATCGCAGTGTGGTGCGATCGATCGCAGGTACGATCGATCGCATGTCTTGTGCGCACGATCTCATGTGCGCTCGATCGCATGTCTGCTGCGATCGATCGCAAATGCACTGAACTTCAATTATTTCGATGTGGGATGTTGATCATGCGCTCGTTCAAAGGCAGGTACGCTCGAGCGCTGGTGCGCTGGATCGCATATCTGTTGCGATCGAGCGCAATGTCTCCAGAAGCTTCAAATCAACCTGAAATGCTGCACTTTCTCCACAAAGCTGTAAAAACACACAAAACACAAGAAAAACGTAAAATAAAGTAAAATAATACTAACTAAGAGCATAACAAATATAAGTTAAGGGTCTAAAATATGCAATATTTAAGACTCATCACCACTCCTAAAGACGAATATCTTATGCTAGTAGCTGACCTATTAGTAAATAGTGTGGCTTGCAACCAAGTGATCTCTTTAATGGATGCATACTTAGGGTATAATCAAATTTTATAGCTTTGGAGGATATACCCAAGACTACCTTCCGTTGTCTTAGTAATCTAGGGACGTTCGAGTGGGTAGTAATACTCTTTGGATTGAAAAACACTAGGGCAACTTACCAGCGTGCTATGAAACTAATTTTGCATGACATGATTGGAAAAAATGATAAAAGTTTATATCAATGATATACTGGTGAAATCACAAGAATTTGCCTCATATATCAAAGCTCTCTCCAGAGGATTTGGAAGAATGAGGGTTCACTAGTCAAAACTTAATCCTTTGAAATGTGTGTTCTGTGTGAATGCAAGGAATTTCTTAGAATTTCTAGTTCATAGTCGAGGAATTGAAGTAGACTAGAACAAAACTAAAGCAATAATTAAAGATAAACCCCATTCCAATAAGAAAGAACTTCAAAGGGTCTTGGGGCAAGTGAATTTTTGAAAACGCTTTATTGCTAATGTTGTTGGAAAAACCAAAGTTTCTCTCCCTTATTGAAGCTTAAAGGAGAATAGACTTTCATATGGGAAAAGCATCATCAGAAGGATTTCGAGGAGTTAAAAAAATTTCTCTCGAACCCTCCAGTTTTGATTCCTCCTTGATAAGGAAGACCGTTGAAGCTCTATATATCGGCTAAAATAGATTCACTAGAAATTTTGTTAGCTCAGGACAATGAATGTATCCTTAAGCAAGCTATTTTTTATTTAAGTCATGCATTAAATTCAACGGAATGTAAATATTCTTCAATTGAAAAGTTATGTTTAGTACTTTATTTTGCTGTGACTAAACTACACAATATCTTTTAAGCTTTATGGTTCATGTGATTGCTCAAATTGACCTATTCAAGTATACTTCCATAACCCATACTTAGGGGTAGAATGGCTAAATGAAGTATATCCATTATCGAATTTAACTTAATTTATATTCTTCAACAGGCTGTTAAGGGACATGCCTTAGTAGATTTCTTGTCTGATCATCCTAGCATAGAATTAGAAATTATAGAGGAAAACTTGTTTGTAAGTTTAACCCCATGGAAGTTAAATTTTGATGGGTCTAAAACAACAAAGGAGAATGGCATTGGCATTTTAATTCAGTCCCCTGCTGGAATACAAATAGATCTAGCTTTTATCCTTGATGAAAATTATTCCTATAATCCAGCTGAGTACGAAGCTTTAATTATTGAACTCGAAGTGCTTAAGGAAATGGTAGTTACTTCAATAGAAATTGAAGTAGACTCACAACTTGTTATCAAACAATTAACATAAGAATACAAGTGTATGAGTTCTATACTGGCACCATACTTAATAGTTGCACAACAATTATGTAAAGAGTTTGATGAGGTGATTTTGCGTCATGTTCCTCGAGAGGAAAACTTGAGAGCAAATATGTTAGCTTAAATGGCTACAGGGCAACAAGTCCTTAGCAAATATTTTCTGGAGAATGCTTTCCTCTGTCATTGACTGAAAACTTGCAACTGAAGTCTTTTCCATCCAAGTTTATCAAGATAATGATTGGAGAAAACCAATTATTGACTTCCTAAAACTTTAAGCAGCAATGTTGTTATTCCAAAAACTTGAGATTAAGTTATAATTACTATTAAACTTAAAGGATACAATTGTATTTTACCCAATATTGAAACATTTAAAAGAAATAGATGATGTCACTAATGTTGATGAATATATTCTTTTCTCTTTTTTTTTCCCTTCAAATTGATGGATATATTCAAAACTCAGTTTATTTGACCTCAGAGTTATGATGTACTATTTCTAAAATTGATAGTGAAAATGACTTTCCAATTTATTGAAATTGAAGCCAATTTTATAATTTGGGGTTTGCCATTTACAATATACCGTTAATTCATGGGTAGACCACGTGACTAATAACTGGGATATATGCAACAATTGCTCTATCAAACCACCAAAGCAATATATCTTTACATTCTGTTTGGAACCAAATAAAAATGGAACTCAGTTAATTATCAAACAAATAGAATATAGAAATCATTTAGAAACGAATTGAAATGAATTTTTTTGTTTGGCTTTCTTTTGTTGAATTATAGAATTTAATTAAATTCTTACATCTAAAATGAGAATAAATGAACAAAAGAGGAGGGAAGGAGAGGCACAAAGGATGAAGACGGGGAAAGAGAAAGTTTTTGGGCAACATAACTTTTTACTTTTCATTTTGTAAAATTTGCATGTAAATTATATCAATTTTAATAGAATTTACAACAAGCTAACTCAATTCCATAGTGAAGTCATTTTGAAATGAATTCCATAATTTTTTTTGTTCCATACATAACAGTATAGAATTATCTGTGTTCCCTTTTAAAAGAAAAAAAAAATGTTTTCAAAGTCACCATGCAACTTGTAAAACTCTTCATCTAATGAAGTCTCCGATTATGATGGTGAAGTCAAGGTAGAAAATGAGGATGCTCCTAAAGCAAGAGACAGACCCTCAATAACAGCGTCATGGAACAACTGCCCTCGGTAAGCAACAAGAGATCAGCATAGTACACTGGTGGTACCAGGAATACAGTATTGGTGCAGCGAGCAAAAGTGAAGCACATGTTGTAAATTATCTTCTGCAATTGACTAGATGAAACCACATGCTTGTCCCATAAAACATAGTAGTGTGCAGGCTTTCTTGTAGTAAGGCCCCCATAGTGACTATAAAGATAGAATTCAAACTAAAAAGGGTGCACAATTTTTGTATCCATAACCATGCGGAGACACGTTACCATCCTTTCCACTCTCTGGAAACAAACGAGTTTGATGATGCTTCTGAGCTGCAATAATTGTGATGGTTGGAGAGTAATTGGATTTTTCAAATTCCCTTTTTAGATCTAACACCTCTTTATTTAGAACCATATCAAACTGACCATCACTCACCCCATCACAAAAAACCACAATTTTCCCAGGTCTTATTGATCTATTATGCTCAGCATAAGTTTTAACAAGCTCCCAACACATGTTCCCAAAATCCATAATCTTCTCTTTATGATGGTATTGAGGCCGTACAACATACCAATTTGCTGCAAGCCAATTTATAGTGGCAACAACTACTGCTATTGATGGACTTGTTTTGTTTATAGCAGCGGGATGATTAACATCAGCCCCCATAAACATAACATGGTCTTCTCCCTAAGTATGGGAGCCTACCAATCAGCTCCACATTGCAATCTCCACGCTTAGCATTGATCTTCAGAGCAAGATTATCAAGAAATCGGTTTTGTTCTCTATTTGCATGAGTGGACAAGCAACACTGAGTCACCACACCAACTTTGGTTTCAGAGACCCATTTGAGATACTTATAGCCACTACGATCCTTCTTAGATAACACACAGACAAGAATTTGTAAATGTCCTCTGCCAACCTTATGCAACTCACGATTGATGCTTTCAAGCAATTTACGAAGCACATCGATATTAGATAACTTATGCATTGTAGTGGATTTGTAAAGAACTGGTTCTTTCATTCATATCCCCATACTCATGCATTGATGAATAAGCTTCGAAATGAATTGGAGGGGGTTTAGCTTGACTCAATCAGATGAGCTAAAGTCGAGCGTAGCCCATCGATCGATTGTTTTTCCTTCCATCATTCCTTTTCCAACAAGGTTCCAGTTGCATTTCTCCTTGTGTACTGGTATTTTAGTCACCTTACCATTGGAATCACCAACCTTCAGCTCAAGAGGCCCGATGACACTTGCTATGACTGATGTCATAGCCTTTCTCATTTTGATTCCAATAAGACACATCACATACAATGTTAAGGAACCCAACCATTTATCAACCATATTCTTCATACCACAATCAATTTAACCCAATCAAGTAGTACATAGGATTTATAAAGGATAATGCAAACAATTCTAGTATACTAATGCATATAATATTTTATAATAGTTCATCAATTAAACATTAAGTCCATCGGCAATTTATTCATGTTACCTCCAACAGTGCAATAGATAGCTGTCAATATAGTTACTTAACATGTGACAATAGCAATCTATAAAATACCGATAAGAATATGACGGAAGAGATGGTCTTGGACTTAAAAACATCCAGCCAACAATTAACTGCAAAATTGACACAGTTTAGCAACCAAAAAAATTATGTGCAACAGTGGAAGTTCATGTTAGCAAAATAAAGCTTCAACTGTTTATACGTACCCACATGGTCATGTGCAACAGTGGAAGTTCATGTTAGGAAAATAAAGCTTCAACTATTTATACGTACGCACATGGTCCATTTTCCCCTCGTACCATCTTACATATCATTTTCTCTCTCTCGTTAGTCTTTGTAAAGGATATATTCTTTAGCATCGAGGTGGTATTTGTATCCAGATGCTCTTTTTGATAGACATGCCCTTTAACTAGGACACAAAACCCCATTGGTACATAGTTTTTCCTGTTGTTCTTTCCAAGATCTAAGCTAGGACACAACATGCTTGCCATATTTCTCTCTGAAATAATTGACAATGCTAAGTCATTCTGGTGGACCAATGCCATCTTGATCATCAAAATCAAAATAAATATCTCTTGTTCCCTCCTTGGTAAACCCAGCAATGATATATTGTTGTTTGGTAATGCGGTGAGTCAACTAAACTTTCAATTTTCTCAACGCATTCTCAACATCGTATCTAAACTTCCCAAAATCAGTTAAATTGAAACCGCAGATATGCTCCTCCAGAAAATCAATAACTGGCAATCGTTTGTGAAATCCCAACATAGATTAGTGCAAACATAAAGCCAGACCTTGGGAGGAAGGCTTGAGACTATGTTGATAGCCTCTAGATGTTGTAATGCCATATTCAATTTAATCTTATGGATCAGTTTCAATAGGATGGAATCTACGGCCAACAGAAATCATATGCCTTTTTGGATTCTCCTTTACCACTACACCCATTCCTTACAGTACATCACGATGTATGGACAAAACTTTCCCAGCTAGGTAATCCTTCAATTTGCAAAGCTTGGGTTCATTCACTAGCTTTATAGAGAATGTGTAAGTACCACTCTTCACGTCTTTGGCCTCAAAAAAATCTAGCTTGAATACTCCAGTTGGTAATGGAACTGCATTGAAGGTGTTCACCAGATTATGTAGTCATCCAGGGAAATTTAGTGGGATTATCAGCAAATAACTTATTTTTTTTATCATACACAAGTTAGACTTCAGAATTTTCACTAGGCAACCATGCTTGGGGGTCTTTTCTTTGATATCAACACTATAATGTCGTATATTGCTCTCAGCAACAAAGTTGACTTGAAGCTTTGCATTCGAGCGGCCAAGGTGCCGCCTGTATCTGATCGTCTAATTGGGACAACTTTACCAGTATTTTCTAGTGGAAAAGATGACGTCTGCAATTGTTTTGATAGCTCAATTGGTTGCATCTCATGACCTGTGAAGAAAATATAAGATTTTTATCACTAAGTCAGATAACAAAATTATAAGGCTACATTCGGATCTACAAGCTCCAACAACCCATTATAAACACAATCATTGCATGAATATCATCCCGATTTCAGAAAATTTCAAATAAAGTAATCTCATAACTAAGCCGAAGTTGCAAAAAGCCCCCTTTACACCACAACTAAATACCATATTCAGAATCAACAACTTATGCAACCATAAGTACTTTTCATTAATAAATACATTTTTCCAAATTTTTCCCAGGTTATGACCAAACGAAATGAAATACTACTAGTACAAAATTTTAAATCGAAGATACAAGTAGAAATCTAACTCTAAGGGACAGTTTTTAAACCCGAACCAAACCAACCGGTCAGACCAGTGAACAGTGACCCAGACTCTTGACTGTTCTGAGTATCTAATGCAAGTAGTTTTGCGTCAACCCGATCAAAATAGGTTCACCCGACCAGACTAGTTGGGTTAACAAATGTTAAAAATTGTCATGTGGTCGCAAAATTAGCATATAAAGACTTTAGCCTAATACTTTTTCGATAAAGAAGTTATCACGTACCACTGCGATAGGTTTCAAGTTATTGTAAATTTATCTAACATTAATATATTTAGCACTTAAGTTAGTTAAAATCCCAACTGTTATATCGCTTTTGTTATAACTATATGTTTAATGTAATTATTTATTGGTTCTCTTTTACAATTTGAAAATGTTAAACTAGTAAAAATTAAGAAAAAACATTATAATTTTTTTACATTAATATGAAAATTGAAAAAAAAATCATATATATTTTACATTATTTATATATAAAATATATGCATATGCATACGTTTTATGAACATTTTAAATTAGTTTTATTTTTTTTAGAATTTGAATTTTAAAGATATCAAAATAATTATTTTATCTTTCTTTGTCCTTATTTTTAGTTTTTTTTTAAAAAAATTATTTATGTGGTTGGACCACTTGATCCACTTAATATTGGACCTTTAATTCATTGACTCAATTCTTCGACAGAGATGATGTCCTGTTTGAGTTTCATAACTATGATAGGGGACCAAAAAAAATAATTCCAAAGACCCATATATAAATAACACAAATCCAAAATACCATAATTCTTTCAAAATTTTCAGTTTTTTTCCTTTTCACACATCGCAAGCAATCAACCAAATCATTCAAACAAAGAACAAATTGTGAATAAATTAGTAATGATAAAGAGAGAATCCCTACTAAGAACGGATTCGGCAATAGGAACTCTAAATGACTGCACTGTAATAGGAGTGCTAGGTGATTGCACTAGAGCATGAAACGCCCTTTTGGCCCCACCTTAGCTAGAAGACCTCCTTTGATCGTACTGTTGATGATGATGAGATTGATATTGTCGATACTGTTGATGATGATGTTGATAATACTGATGATGCTGGTAACCACCACCACCAGCAGTACCAGCTCTACCTCCATGATCATAATGTTGATTACCATCATAACCATCTCTACCTCCCTTACAGTCATCACCATCTCTTCCTCTTCTATGGCCATCGTCGTATCTTCTTCTTCTATGGCCATTATCATCTCTTCGTCCTCTCTGGCCATCATGATATCTTCTTCCTCCTCTATGGTTAGTTCCATATCTTATTCCTCTATGACCATCGCCATCCATTTCTCTTCTATAGAAATCTGCATTATGGCCATCTCTTCATCCTCTATAGATATGGTGATAGCCATCATCATTGCCATCGCCATCTCTTCCACTAGAAGTTCCTCTATGATCATCTCCATATCTTCCTCATCTATGGCCATCACCATCCCTTTCTCTTCCATGGAAATCGTCATTAGGGCCATCTCCATCTCTTCATCCTCTATGGCCATGACAATGTCCATAGTCATCGCCATCTCTTCCACTATAAGTTCCTCTATGGCCATTGCCGTTTCTTTCTATTTTATGAAAATTGCTATTATGGCCATTTTTGCCATTGCCATCGTCATCTCCATTGCCATCTGTTCCCCTCTTCGTTAGACCAAAATAGGGAGTTAATGAAACTGTGTATTGCAGTGAGTGTCAAGAGAAATCTGAGGGCAAAACTGATGTCGGATTTTAAAATTGCGGAAAAGGTTGGTGTGTGAAATAACAAAATTGACCTTATGTAGTCAGCAAGAATAATTGGTGTTACATTTTAACAGCACTATGCATTTAAGAAAAGGTAAGGGAGTTGGCATAATTTGAGGATTTCCTCAAGGTTGGATAAAATCGAAAAGGGTGTGTTTATGTGGAAATTGTGAGGAGACGACAGAGGAATTTATAGCCCCCGCCTCTTTGGTTTTTTTTGGAAACAACCATCACTTACCATTTACATACAATAAAAAAACCTTAGACAATTACCTAAATGTGCCCTTTTTATGAGATATTGTCAGATTATAATTTGTTAATTCCGAATAATAGTACTTTAATTATAAAATCAATGTACATGAAAAAGAAAGTAGACAAAATCCATATAAAGATAACTTTGTTTACAATGTAACAATTAAATAATCCTACTCAATTAACTAATTGTGGTATTTTTAGAGATAATGTCAGATCATGCATTGTAAATCACGAATTATATTGCTTTAATTGATAAAATTACTTTAAATGAATAAGAAAGCAGAAAAATCCATGTATAGATAATTTTGTTTATTAATAGTTAAGAATCCTATTCAATTAGCTAACTGTTGTTTTCTCTTTTTTTTTAGAGATATTGCCATACCATGCTTTGTTAATCACATGTTATATTGCTTTAATTGATAATTTTGTTTATTGACGATTAAAAAATCATACTCAATTAGCTAATTGTGGTTTTTTTTTACGAGATAATGTCGGACCATTATTTGGTAATCTCGAATAAAATTGCTTCAATTGATTAGTAATCCTAAATGAAAAGGAAAGTTGAAAATCCATATAAAGATAATTTTATAATTTTAAGTAATATTGTTATGGAATTAATCAATTATGTTATGGAACTATCAACATTATTTTACAAATTCAATATGTATCTTGGAATGCGAGTACGAGTGTGCAAATAAACTTATCAAATCGTAAAACAAAACCAAACCGACCTGTTAGAGTCTGATTTGTTAATGTCAGAATGATATTTCTTAAATTGATCGAATTGCCCTAAATAAAAAAAAATAGAAATAATAGGGTTATGTGAAATTTGGTTCTTAAACTTAAAATATGGTTACAATTTAGTCCCTAAATAAATTAAAATATCTATAGAATCTTAAGCTCACTCATTGACCACAATATAGTCCTTTCTAAAAATTTTGTTCATTAATATAGGAAAATAGGAAAAATACTTTTTGTTATGGCCTAAAACTGGGTTTTATCAACAACAAATAAAAAAGTAATAAGGTCATGTGAGAAATCTATCCTTTTCAGTGTAAGGAATCCTTAGGAATGATCATGTTGTAGAGAAAATATATATTTAAAGATTCAATTGGTTTTTTTGTTTGGTGACTAAATTGTTATCACTCCATAAGTTTAGAGATCAAATTTGCACTTAACCCAAAAAAATAATATAAATATGATTTTTTCTTCATTTTAAGTAATTTTATTCTGGAATAAATAAATCATGATCTAGCAATGTCATCATTCTTTTAAAAATTCTATCAATGTTTCGAAATGTGAATGAGTGCAATGAAACTAATCAAACCACATAACTGAATCAAACCAACTTTTTGGAACATGATTTGTTAAAAGAGTAATATTACTTCAAATTATCAAATTACCCTAAATGAAAATAAAAATGGAAATATTAGCCGAAAGATAATTTTGTTATTTGAAGTAATTTTTTTTTTTTATAAAATTAATAGATCATGTTCTGAAAAAGTGACTGTCATTTTACAAATATTGTCCATGCTTCAAAATGTAAATAAGGGTGTGCATCGAAATTAGTAAAACCATGAAACTAAACTAAACCAATTTGTCGAACCATGATTGTTAATGCCAAAGTAATATTGCTTCAATTGAAATAACAAAAAAAAATAAAACACTACAAGAAAAGACACTTTCTACTATGGCATTTGTCATCCTTAAAAACCCATATCTCCTCGTTGTTGAAAGTGATCAGTGATGACACCCCATCGAATAATGCATGTCGCTAAACCTAAGTCATATATAGGTAGAATCGGTGACAGCCATGGTAGATACACATATCTGCGACGGAAAAAGTTGTCACTAATATTTAATTTAAACTTATGCCATCAAAATAATAGTATTATTTTAATATATTCAAAGAGAGTATATGCGATCGATCGCATAATTGCTAATAATAATCATTTATTAGAGATGTCATTGCTATCGAAAACACCATCGAATTAGGTAATTAATTAATTAATTTTGTATTCCTTTGCCAAACATTACCGATGACCTTTTGTCTCTAGTGTCGTCGCTGATTTTAACAATTTAATATTAAAAAAAACATATTTATTTGATACAAACTTATTTAAATTTGTTCAAATTACATTAAAAATTAAATCAATAAATACCAAAAAATATCAAATTCTAATTATATTAAAATAATAATAACTAAATACATTTTACAAACACATATATATCATCAATAAACATCTCCAAAATTTATAATATTCCCAAAAATAAATCATTCAACAACAAAATAGGGGTCCGAGGATGCTGAGAAGCTAGGAGGCCTCCTGGTTGTCGATGTGCATAGGTTGTATTGGTATTTGTCTAAGGTTTAAACAAAAGGTGGAAGAGTAAAGTTCAGCACGTTAAAGGAGTGCACACATGTGTGTGCATCACTTTGGGTGTGTGTGCACACCTCTATTCAGCAAGGCAAAAGAGTGCGCACAGCTGTGAGGGGGCCGCCACCAGTGTGCGCCGCACCTCTCCCTCACTAGTGCCGCACCGCTCAGCAAGGAGGAAGTCTTGGTGGAGGGCAGTGCCACACCTCTCCCTCACCAGGGCCGCACCGCCCAGCAAGTGGTGAAAAAGGTGTTTTGCCTAGCGCAGCACCGCCCCCTGTTCAGCGCCTAGGCGCTAGGCACACTGATGTACACATTGACAACTTGTTTCAGCTTCTTGTTAAATGCGTGGATGCAAGGTTAAAATGCATAGGATCACTTAGAATTGATGGATGGCTAAGGTTGATTGCCCATCAAGATCTAAGGGTGGAGATTGACTTCAAGATAGGTTCAAGAAGTGGTGCACTATATCAAGGGTCACCTAGGTTCAATCTCAAGTGTGATAACACAAGTAAGATATGATGTAAATTGTGAGACATGTGTGTGAATAAGAGAATTGTGTGAGAGTGCAAAGACACAGACATACAAAAGGGACTCATTAGAGAGGCTGGTTGTAAAGAAGAGAGAGTAGTATAGAATTGATAGAAAGCATTGTAATAGGTCTATCACTTTCTTGTTATCTTCTTGGTTTCTTCAAGAACATAAGGTTTCTTGGAGAGGGTTGCTGAATTGTAAAGAACCATTGATTTAGTGTAGAGAGTTTAGAGGAACTCATGGGGACGTAGGCTATTTTCGAACCTCGATAACAAATCGCTTCTCTTCTTTTCTTTCTTGCTTTCGATTGCTGTATTTCTTTCTACAAGTCATTCTAGAATTGAGTGTTTGGAAGATCACCACCTGAGCATCTTGTGAAGGTGATTTCCAACAGTGGTATCAGAGCTTTGGTGAGAGGGTATCGGAGCAAGAACAAGAAGGTGACGGAGTCAAGACTCCAAGAATCAAAGATCAACTTCTTGGGTGATTCAAGAACGGTGTAAAGATCAAGATCAGATCGTGTTCTTGAGGGTGATTCAAGAACGGTGTTAAGATCCATCTTCGATCTGTGTTCTTGAGGTTTAGAAGAAGTTGGAAAGCATTTATGGGTGCTGCTTAGATCAAGGGATCTTCTCCGCAAGATGAGTTCAAATTTTGGTACTGAGAAGTTTGATGGAAAATGAGATTTTTCCCTGTGGAAGCGGAAGATCAAAGCAGTTCTAGTGCAACAGAAAGTGGACTTGGCTATTGGAGAAGATGATGCTTTATCAGCAAGTGTCACGAAGGACCAACGGAATGAAATGAAGAAGATGACATACAGCACCATCTTCTTGCACATGTCGGATAATGTCACAAGGGAGTGCGGAGACTCGGAAGATCCAGCTGCAATATGGAAGAAACTATATGATTTGTTTCTTGCCAAGACTCTCCCTAATAAGAGGTATCTTCGTAAACGAATCTTTGCTTTTAAATTTGATCCGAATGAAGAGTTGCAAAATGATCTTGATGCCAAGATAAGGAGTGCATCAAGTGGTAAAGGGTTGTTCTTTAAAGAAGGCCAACAACTCGGTATGGCAGCAACCATGGCTACCACCAGGACATAGGTAGAGAAGAGAGCCATACGAGAGTGCACAACAACATGCATGGCTACTACCGAGATAGAGGTAGATGAGAGAGCCATGGGAGAGAGCACTCCAAACCAAGATTTGGAAGGAAGAGTTGCCACTACTTCCATAAGGAGGGTCATGTCAAGAAAGATTGCAAGAAGATGACAAAGGATAGAGGAGGAAGCCATACCAAGAATGGAGAGGCTTCGGTTGCCAAGACAGAACAGTAAGATGATGATGTTCTTGTTGTGTGCTCAAGTGTGAGGAAGGGGCAAGAAGGAAGCTGGAAATGGATCTTGGATTCCGGGTGCACTCATCACATGTGCCCTCACCGGAGTTGGTTCAAGAATTTCAAGGAAACCAATGATGAAAGAGTTTTCTTGGGGAATGATATTTCTTACCAAGTGAGGGGCACGGGAGACATCCAGGTGAGGATGTTTGATGGAATGACAAGGCTGCTGGAGAATGTGAGGTATCTCTCGGATTTGGGGAAGAATTTGATCTCATTGGGGTAGCTAGATTCTATGGGATGCATATGCAAGATAGAGGGAGGAAAGATCAAGGTAGCCAAGGGATAAAGGTAGCCAAGGGATCTTTGGTAGTGATCAAGGTAGCAAGAAAAGATGGACTCTATGAGATGATCGGAGACATGGAGATCAAGGATCAAGTAGCAAGCTTGATGGCTGAGATGGATGAGACAGCCCTCTGGCACACTCGCTTGGGATATATGAGCGAAGAAGGCCTGTAAATTCTCAGCAAGGATAGCCTACTTGGTGGAAACAAAGTAGAGGAACTTGATTTTTGCGAGTGTTGTGTTCTTGATAAGCAACACCAGGTCAGCTGCAACACCGGAGTGCACAAGTCTAAGGGCATTCTTCACTACATTCATGCGGACCTTTGGGGACCAGCAAGGACACCAACACAGGGAGGTAACGTTTACTTTCTGTCTTTAATTGATGATTATTCAAGAAAGGTTTGAGTTTATTTGGTTAAAAATAAATCAGATGCTTTGAATAAATTAGTGGTGTGGAAAGGGCTGGTAGAGACTCAAATGAGCAGGGTAGTTAAGGGGATAAGAACTGATAATGGCTTAGAAATTTTTAACCAAGAACTTGATCAATTCTGTAGGTTAAATGGGATTCTAAGACATAAGACGGTTGTGGAAACCCCTTAGCAAAATGGAGTTGCTGAGTGGATCAATAAGACCCTTATGGAAAAGGTTAGGTCCATGTTAGATGGATCCGGGTTACTCAAATGTTTTTGGGGGGAAGCTGTGTCTACTGCTGCCTATTTGGTTAATAGATCACCCTCTAGGGTTGTGTACCATAAGACTCCCGAAGAGATGTGGAGTGAAAAACCCCTTGAGTTGGACAACCTTAGGACTTTTGGGTGTGCTGCGTTTGCACAACAAAAGGATGATAGACTTAGCCCAAGATCTAGAAAATATGTGTTTTTAGGATATGGGGAAGGAGCTAAGGGGTATAGATTGTGGTCCTTAGAACAAGAAGGATTGAGACTCATAATAAATAGAGATGTTATTTTTAATGAATTGTTATTTCCTTACTTAGAGAAATCTAACCCTGCAGAGGCTAGTGAGCAAACCAGTTCGGTATTTGTGGAGAATAGTATCAAGGAGAATTCAGTTCAGGTAGAGCAAGGAAGGCAAGAGGGTTCAGACCAGGTAGAGCCCATTGATGAATGCCAAGCTTAGGACACTCATATGGAGGCTGAACTGAAAGAGGATGATGCAGGGAGTCAGAAGGACTATCAACTAACAAGAGACCGGGAAAGAAGGCTGGTCGGACCACCTTCAAGATATGGTTTTGCGGACGCTGTGGATGCATCAGCTCCTTGGGCAGAAGGAGAGATGAGTGAACAAGAGATTTACATTGATGCCATGGGATGTAAGGATTCGCCAAGATGGAAGCTAGCTATGGAGGAAGAAACAGATTCTTTGAGGAAGAACAACTTCTGGGAATTGGTGAAAATTCTAGGAAAGTAGAAAGTTGTGGAATGTAAGTGCACTTACAAGATCAAAGAAGGGTACCCTCCAGGAGATGAAGTCTGGAACAAGGCTATACTGGTCGCGAATGGGTTCACAAGAAGAGAAGACATAGATTTCACAGAAACTTTCCCACCTGGACACAAGGTGGAGAAGATGGTGAATATCCTCATCTATGTCATTGATGTGCTGTTGGTTCGGAACAGCAGGAAGAGGATGGAAAGGTTTACATCTCAACTCAGTGAGGAGTTCGAGAGGAAGGATCTCAGCCTTACACAAAAGATCCTTGGGATGTGTATAATCCAAAAAAATGAGAGAAGCTGGTTAAGGGTTTCTTGGGCAATGGGTGTTCTCAGCAGATTTGTGAGTAGTCCCGGAAAGAAGCATTGGCTTAGGATGAAGTGGTTGCTGAGGTATTTGAAGGCTCAGTGGCAACCAGTGGTAGCACTCATAACAACCGGGGCAGAATGCATAGCGGCTACGGAAGCCATAAAGGAGGCTATGGGGTGCAAAGGGTTATTGGACAAGTGGGAGGTCCTACAAGACCATGTGGTGGTGTCTTCGGATAGCTAAAGTGCATGGTACTTGTGGAGGAATACAGTGTTCCATGAAGGGATGAAGTATATGGATGTTCGGTATCATTACATTCTGAAAAATGGTAAAAAAGGATGTATTCATGTTGATAAGAAGACCACAGAGGAAAGTCTTACAGATTTAGGCATCAAGGTTCTACTTCTAAAAAGGTCCGATCATTGCCTTGGACTTCTTAGGATTGGAGTCGGTTGAATGATGACTCAAGATGAGTTTGAATCCTGAAGTTCTCTGCACAATGGTTCAGGTTTAAACGCTTAGACAAAGGTAGAGATTGTTGGTATTTCTCTAAGGTTTAAACATAGTTTAAGGTTTAAACAAAAGGTGGAAGAGTAAAGTTCAATATGTTAAAGGAGTGCACACATGTGTGTGCATCACTTTGGGTGTGTGTGCACACCTTTATTCAGCAAGGCAAAAGAGTGCACATAGCTGTGAGGGGGCCAGCACCAGTGTGCGCCACATCTCTCCCTCACCAGTGCCACACCGCTCAGCAAGGAGGAAGTCTTAGTGGAGGGCAGCACCGCACCTCTCCCTCACCAGTGTCGTATTGCCCAGCAAGTGGTGAAAAAGGTGCTTTGCTTAGCGCCGCACCGCCCCCTGTTCAGCGCCTAGGCGCTAGGCACACTGATGCACACATGGATAGCTTGTTTCAGCCTCTTGTTAAATGCATGGATGCAAGGTTAAAATGCAGAGGATCACTTAGAATTTATGGATGACTAAGGTTGATTTCCCCATCAAGATTTAAGGGTGGAGATTGACTTCAAGATAGGTTCAAGAAGTGGTGCACTATATAAAGGTTCACCTAGGTTCAATCTCAAGTGTGATAACATATGTAAGATGTGATGTAACTTGTGAGACATGTGTGTGAATGAGAGAATTGTGTGAGAGTGCAAAGACACAGACATACAAGAGGGATTCATTAGAGAGGTTGGTTGTAAAGAAGAGAGAGTAGTATAGAATTGATAGAAAGCATTGTAATAGGTCTATCATTTTCTTGTTCTCTTCTTGGTTTCTTCAAGAACTGGAGGTTTCTTCGAGAGGGTTGCTGAATTGTAAAGAACCATTGATTTAGTGCAGAGAGTTCAGAGGAACTCACGGGGACGTAGGCTATTGCCGAACCTTGATAACAAATCGCTTGTCTTCTTTTCTTTCTTGCTTTCGATTGCTATATTTCTTTCTACAAGTCATTCTAGACTTAGGTGTTTGGAAGATCACCACCTAGGCATCTTGTGAAGGTGATTTCCAATAGGTTGCTCACCATCCTTGTCGCCATATACATCATCCATGACAATCGTATTATCATTATTGAAGCAATATATATTAGGTAAATTGCTAATTAAGTTATGAACTTTTTAGCCTAAAACGCACACTTTTGGTAACCTTCTACTCAAAATAGATTCCTACTACTTGTAACGACTTATCCCGAGTGGGCCCTCTCAGAACAGCTCCATTACCTTTTAGCATCGAGTGCCTTGACTCAAGATGCAAACATACAAGTCAAGCAACAATCCTTTCAATCATTACAAATAATACAGACATATAAATCTTGAATACAATAAATCCTTTAATACAAATTATCAACTCTAAGGCTTTACAACACACACAAAGAAAAGAAAAACTCTTAAGGAGACTCAATAATGAGGATGCAATATACGATGACCTTATTAAGGTCTTCCATTAATCTTGATCACAAATCTTCCGCCGACTTTCCTGAAATGTTAATAAAAGGACAGGGTGACCTAAAAAGCTCAGTGAGTAAAACATTTTACTAAGAGTAATCATTTTAGGGACATTCTTCTTAAATTCCAATTCTTATCATATACACTATAAGTAGATATAGCTGTAAAATGACTTACATCTTTTATATTTTTCAAAGGAGAGTCTAATCTTTAGAAAAGTAAATATTTATTGTATAAATATAATCTTACCATAACATTAGTGCAAACTATTTATTTATAGCGTCTATCTCCTTATATATTCTTATCATATCGCAAGTAATTATTATTCACATGTCTTCCACTTATAAGTCACATCATATGCCTTTCATAGGCCAAAAATCAAATAACCTTTGTGGGCCAAACATAAAACATCTTTATGGATCAAACACAAATTTTGCCTCTCATGGGATAAGTATAACTCATGCCTCTCATGGGCCAAATATAATCCATGCCTCTCATGGGCCAAATATAATTCATGTCTCTCATAGGCCAAACATAATTTTCACCAACCATCAATGGAAGAATGCAATGCGATGCAAGTTCACTTCTTCTTCTTCTTCTTTTCCATTTTTATTTGCCTCTAATTAGCTAATCATACAGAAATTGGGATGTCTCCCCATGTAAATATTTTGGATCCTCTTTACTAGGCGATGTCCTAACGTTAAAACAATTTGTATCTCCTCCTCAACCCTTACTAGGCAGAGTCTTACATTTAAAATAAAACTTGAATCTCCTCCCTATCCCTTACTAGGCGGAGTCCTTACATTTAAAATCAAATTGAATCTCCTCCTCACCCTTTACTAGGAGGAATCCTTACATTTAAAATCAAATGCAATAATTGTATATCATAATCCAAACAAATCTTTAATCAAGCATTTGTCAACTTCTCATATCATTAAATTCATAACTTATATAAATAATATCACTTCATATATGTATGTCTAAAAATTTCTCATTTCTATGTCGTTTATACTTCAACAACCATTCGGTTTTATGGTCATAAACTCAAATAGTATATTTTTCATACTAGAGAGATCATACCAAGAAGCTTATACAAGCAATCATATATGTACATGTATATATATACATCATTCATTATAGACTATCAGTAAACCTCAAACTCTATATATGTATCAATATAGACATACTAATATTTATTATTTCATAATCAAGTTATATTGTATACATTTAAATCTTTTACATATTACTGAACATGCTATAGCGCTTCCTAAAAGTAAGGTGAACCTCACCTTTTTCGTACCAAGCTCCAACCTTGGATTACTTCTTAGTTGTTAGTGTCTTTCTCCGATCACACCTAATGTATATAATTAATTAGTATATTAAATCAAGAAACATATAATTTAAATATACCCAAGCATTTCATCAAGTTTATACTAACAAACAAAAGTAGTGGTTAAGTCATAAATCTTATTCCTTTTGTATAAAACTTTTATAAGCCTTGTTCTCGCATGGTTTAAAACAAATGAAATCCTTTCAAGATCTGTGCTTTCAAAACTTTAACATGTTTTTAAAATCATAGCACCTTGGAAGAATTCTATGGTTGAAATATTTAATAAGAATGGATTATTTTGGGAAAAATGGGACTGAAAACAGGTTTAGGAGCTTGGATAGTCGACTGTCAATATTGGGCAGTTGACTGTAGATTGCTCAGAAGTTTGTATAGTCGAATGTCTAAATGGAAAATCGACTGTCCGAGGTCTGGAGAGTTTCATAGTCGACTGTGCTCATTAGACAATCGACTGTCTGGTCACAATTTCAAAAAAAATTTAGAGCAAAACTTCATTTTTCTTCAAAATAACTTATTGTCTCCCATAAGACTTCCAATCCAAATCAAATACAAGTTCTCAAGGGTTTAAAATCAAATATTAAAAATTACCAAAAGCATATTTCAAATGAAATCACATCAAACTTATAAATGCATCACAAAATCATTTTTTTAAAACAACTTTCTTTTCAAGCAAATTCTTCAATTCAAGCTTAAAAAGTATTCAAAACTTAGAGTAATAAACATACTTGAGGATTAAAAAGGAAGAGAGATAAGCTTTTACCTTAAGATTTCAAGAAATCGCCCTTTCTTCATTTCCTTATTTTCCTCTTTCTCTCTTCTTCTCTTTCTCTCTTTCTTTCTTTCTCTTTTCTTTCTCTAGATTCTTCTTGTTGGGAAACCACCTCAAGATGCCCAGGTGGTGATCTTCCAAACATCCAAGTCTAGAGTGACTTGTAATGATGAGAAACAGAAACAAAAATCAAAGAAAAGAAAGAACATAACAATTATTATCGATGTTTGGCAATAATTTATGTCCCCGTGAGTTCCTTTGAACTCTATGCACTAAATCAATGGTTCTTTACAGATACAACAACACCTCTTCAAGAATCTCAAGTTCTTGAAGAACGAAAGAAAAGAAAAACAAAAAGTTATAAGGAACTATTACAAAGCCCTTCTCCCCAATCTATATTACTCTCTCTCTAAATAACCAGCCTCTCTTTGAGATCTATTCTAGTGCCTCTCCTTTGTTTTTGTGTCTTTGCACTCTCATACTTGCACTTGAATTCTCTTGTATGATGATCACTTATGTTTACAACTTGTTTCACACTTCTTTAGATTGAAGCTAGGTGACCCTTTATATAGTGCATCACTTCTTGAGCCAATCTTTGAAGTCAATCTACACCCTTAGATCTTAAGGATTAATCAATCATAGCCCTTCATCAATCTCAAGTGATCCTATATGTTTTGATCATGTCTCACGCATCATTTGCAATGCTACATAAGCATCAGGTGTACCTTCAAGCCATGGCTTGGAACAGGGCATGCCGCAGCCTAGAACAGGGTTGAACCACCTCCACTCTTCACCTTGTTGGGCGCTACACCTTGGGGAAGCTAAGCCGCGGCGCGGCCTGGAGGGCACACATCCTGGACTTGCTGCTAGGTGAGGCACGCACACCTTGAGCTGCGGCCTAGAGACTTAATGCTGAAGCTTCACCAACCTTGTTTAAACCTTAGACAAATACTAACAATCTGTACCTTTGTTTAAGCGATTAAACTCGAACCCATTATGTAGAGAACTCAGTATCCAAACTCAACTTGAGTCACCATATCAACCGACTCTAATCCTAAGAAGTCCAAGGCAATGATTGAACTTACTTAGAGGTAGAACTTTGGTGCCTAAATCTACAGGATTTTCTTCCGTGGCTACCTTGTCCACATGAATGCATCATTCCGTAACATTTTCCCTAATGAAATGATACCGAACATCCATGTGCTTTGTCCTCTCATGGAACACCGAATTCTTACACAAGTGCAACACACTTTGACTATCCGTATACACCACCATCTGCTCTTTCAGGACCTTCAACTCTTCGAATAACCCTTTGCACCACATAGCCTCCTTTATGGCTTCCGTAGCCGCTATGTACTCAGCCTCGATTATTGAGAGTGCTACCACCGGCTGCAACTGAGCCTTCCAACTTATACAACATCTTTTTAAGTTGAAGAAGTATGAGGTAATCGATCTTCTTTTATCCCAGTCTGCTCCATAGTCCTAATCAGCATAACCCTCAAGACAGATGGACTTACCCCTCTTCTCATAAACCAGCCCCACATCTAGGCTTCCTTTCAAGTACCTCAGCAACCACTTCATCCCAAGCCAATGCTCCTTTCTGGGATTACTCATAAATCTGCTGAGAACACTAATTGCATGAGCAATGTTGGGTCTAGTGCTTACCATGGTGAACATCATTGATCTAACCACACTAAAGTAAGGGACCTTCTCCATTTCCTTTTTCTCTGCCTCCGATCGCGGACATTGATAGCTGGAGAACTTGAAATGGCCAGCAAAAAGAGCCTTCACTAGTTTGCTATCTTCCAAAGAGAACTTAGATATCATCTTCTCTATGTAGGAAGTCTAGGAAATCTTCAATATGTTTCTCTCCCTTTCTCGGATTATATTCATCCCAAGGATCTTTTGTGCATGGCCAAGATCTTTCATCTCAAACTCCTCACTGAGTTGAGATTTCAATTTTCCTATCCTCTCCATGCTGCTCCCAACCAGTAGTATGTCATAAACATAGATGAGGATGATCAACACTTCCTCCACCTTGTACCCCTTCTAGTGCAAGCATGAATCATAGTAGCTCCTCATGAAACCCAAGCTAGTTACAACAGAATTGAACCTCTTATTCCATTGCCGAGGTGATTGCTTAGGCCATAGAGAGATTTCTTCAATTTGCACACCAACTCTCCCTGCCTTCCTTCCTCATATCCTTCGGGTTGCCTCATATTGATGGTCTCATCAAACTCTCAATGCAAGAATGTTGTCTTCACATCCATTTGCTCGATCTCCCAATCAAATTGGACCACCGTAACCAATACTATCCGTATCATCTTGTATTTCACAACCGATGAGAATATTTCGGTGAAATCTATGCCTTCTCTTTGTGTGAACCCCTTCGCCACCAGCCTAGCTTTATACCAGACTTCATCCCATGGAGGTTCCCTTATTTAATCTTATAGATCCACCTACAATCTACAACTCTCTGTTTTTCTGGTTTGGACACCAATTCCTAAGAGTTGTTCTTCCTCAAAGAATCCATTTCTTCCTCCATAGCTAGCTGCCTCTTTGACGAATCCTTACATTCCATGGCATCCATGTAAGTTTCTGGTTCATCCATCCCTCTTGTTAAACAAGGAGCTGCTACATTAGCATCCGCAAACCCATATCTCAAAGCTGGTCTGACCACCCTCCATCTCTAATCCCTTGTGAGCTGGTAGTCATTCTGACTTGCTGCATCAACCACTTCTAGTTCAGCCTTATCATGAGTGTCCTGAGCTTAGCCTTCATTAATAGGCTCTACTTGGTCCGAACCCTTTTGCCATCCTTGCTCTACCTGAACTAAATTTTCCTTGATGCTATGCTCCACAAATTCCGAACTGGTTTGTTCACTAGCCCCTGCAGGGTTAGTTTTTTCCAAATAGGGAAATAACAATTCATTAAAAATAACATCCCTACTTATTATGAGTTTCATTCCTTTTGGTTCTAAGGACCACGACCTATACCCCTTAACCCCATCACCATACCCTAGAAACACACATTTTCTAGACCTTGGGCTAAGTTTATCATCCTTTTGATGTGCAAATGCAGCACATCCAAAAGTTCTAAGGTTGTTCAACTCAGAAGGTTTCCCACTCCACATCTTTTCGGGAGTCTTGAGCTCTAAAGCTCTAGAGGGTGATCTATTAACCAAATATACAGCAGTAGACACAGCTTCCCCCCAAAAATATTTTAGTAAACCGGACCCAATTAACATGCACCTAACCTTTTTCGTAAGGGTCCTATTCATCCTCTCAGCAACTTCATTCTGTTGAGGTGTTTTTACAACCGTTCTATGTCTAAGAATCCCATTTAACTCATATAATTTATCAAAATCCTGATTGCAAAATTCTAATCCATTATCGGTTCGTAAAGCCTTAACTACCCTACCCATTTGAGTCTCCAGCAACTTTTTCCACACCACAAATTTATTCAAAGCATCTAATTTATTTTTAAGCAAATAAACCCAAACCATTCTTGAATAATCATCAATTAAAGAAAGAAAGTAATGATTACCTCCCTGTGTTAGTGTTCTTGTTGGTCCCCAAAAGTCTGAATGAATGTAGTCAGGAATGCCCTTAGACTTGTGCACTTCGATGTTGAAGCTGACCCGGTGTTGCTTCCCAAGAATGCAACACTCGCAAAAATCGAGTTTCTCTACTTTGTCACCACCAAGTAGATCATCCTTGCTGAGTGATGAGTCTTAAATATTGCATATTTTAGACCCTTAACTTATATTTGTTATGCTCTTAGTTAGTATTATTTTACTTTATTTTACGTTTTTCTTGTGTTTTGTGTGTTTTTACAGCTTTGTGGAGAAAGTGCAGCATTTCAGGTTGATTTGAAGCTTCTGGAGACATTGCGCTCGATCGCAACAGATATGCGATCGAGCGCACCAGCGCTCGAGCGCACCTGCCTTTGAACGAGCGCATGGTCAACATCCCACATCGAAATAATTGAAGTTCAGTGCATTTGCGATCGATCGCAGCAGACATGCGATCGAGCGCACATGAGATCGTGCGCACAAGACATGCGATCGATCGTACCTGCGATCGATCGCACTACACTGCGATCGAGCGCACTCGGGCCTGTATCCCACATCGTTTCTGCAACCTGTTTTACTCCGGGTCTCCCCCTATATAAACACCATTTGGCTTCATAATCCAAAGTACAATTCCTGAGCCACTTTGGTGTTTACCGGTGGACGTCCGCTAGCATTCTGGTGGATCCCGAAGGCATTGCTACCACGAGGGGAAGCGCCGCCCGGCAGCGAGTGGAATTTCTCCCATGTAAAGTTGTTTACTTATTTCTTTATATTCAGTTGTTTTAGTTTAAATGTTTAGCACTTTTTATTATAGTTTTATAGTTATGAGTGGCTAGACTCTTCAACTAAGGTTGAAGATGAAGCCCCGCCGTTGTTTGGCGTAGTAGTTCAGATTTGCTTGTACAAATCTGACAATTTTTAGTATAAATGTTCTGTCAATTATTTGAGTTAATCTTATAATTGATTGAGTTTAAATTGTCTGTTGGATTTTCTTTGTGTTTCATCTGATGGATACATTGAATGCTTTTCGATTAAATTGGATTCCCTTTGTGATTTGTTGAGAGCGGATACATCGGGTGCTTTTGGTTTAGTTGGGATATTCTTTGTTTTTTGTCTTATAGTTGGATTCATAGAATGTTTTGATAGGCTATATTTTTAGAACATGTATGCTTAACTTCGGTGGGGTGGATTCGGAAACCTTAGTGCTTTTTATTATTAGTTTTAAAATCAATTTAATTTAGTTTTAATTTATTTTACAAATTATCATTCAAAATTCGGAACTAGGTTAAGATAGAGTTAATTTAGATTGAAAATATACTTTCACAACGCAATTCCCTGTGGATTCGACCTCGCACTTGCACACACTATATTGCAAACGACTCGTGCGCTTGCGAGTAATTTAAAACTCACAACAAGTTTTTGGCGCCGCTGCCGGGGAATTGTTTTGTTTGTGAAAATTTTTAGTCTGAATTGATTTTATTTTTCTACTAGTTAATTTAATTTTAAAAAAAAAAAAAATTAAAAATTAAAAATCAAAAAATTGTTTGCTTTATTCTGTTGCTTCTGCTGGTTAGTATCTCATTATTTTTCTGTTAGTGCATGCTTGGTCGGAGATCCTTGAACTTAGATTTGACACATTTAGATCCCGACTTAGAAAGAACTCTTAGGAGGCAGAAAAGAGCACTAGTTGAGAGAGAGACTGTTGAGATGGGAGAAAATTTTAATCAACCTGAACATGTAGAGCAACCTAGAGCTTGGAACGTGGACTCCACTACATCCCTTAGGGATTTGTTCGCACCCGTTACGACTAACTCATCTTCCTGCATAGTGTTGCCACCAACCAATGCCACACACTTTGATTTGAAGCCACATGTTATCCAACTCCTACCCTCATTCCATGGCTTAGATCTTGAAAATCCTTATAGTCATGTGAAGAAGTTCAAAGACATTTGTGCTACATTCAAATTCCAGAACTTCTCTGAGGAGTCAGTCCATCTTCGACTCTTCCCTTTTTCTCTTCACGATAGAGCTAGGGCGTGGTTGGATTCCAACACGCCCGGGTCTATTACATCTTGGGAAAACCTGCTTAGCAAATTCTATCATAAGTTTTTCCCAATGTCTAGAGTGAATGAGTGCCGTAAGGAGATTAGCTCTTTCACTCAGGACGAGGATGAGAAGTTCTCTGAAAGCTGGGAGCGCTTTAAAGAGTTACTGATCAGATGCCCTCCACATGGATATGAAAAGTGGAGACTCGTTCAATTCTTCTACCAAGGGTTGACTCAACCCAACCGTAGCATGATCGAGTCTATGAATGGGGGGGCATTCTTGAGTCTGACAGGAGACGAAGCATATATGGCGTTGGACAAGTTGTCCGACAACTCACAGCAGTGGGATTTTTCAAGCTGCCGAGATAAGTCCATTCGTGCTCCTAAGAGGGGAGGCATCTATGAGGTCCGAGAGGACGCTGATTTGAGGATAAAGTTAGATGCCCTCACTAAGAAGATTGACGCTCTCACTGTGAGCCAATCCATCAATGCTGCCAACACATTCAATGTTGAAAGCTGTTCCATCTGTGCTAGTCCCATGCATCTAGCACAGAATTGCCCATCAATGCCGGCTTGTGCCGAGTATCCTATGGAACAAGTAAACGCTTTCAATGACTTTCGAAGGCAGTCAAATGGATCGTACTCCGAGACGTACAATCCAGGGTGGCGGAACCACCCAAATTTTTCATGGAGGCAGAACAAACCAGTGAATCAGGGAGGATCCTCTCATCATGCTCAAAATCAATATCCTCCCGGATTTGCCCCACAAATTCCTAATCATGGTCATTCTGCCCATCCAGCACCTTCACCTGCTTACCATGCACCCGCTCAAACACCAGCGCCAGTTTCACAGTCGCTTGAGGACACCCTCAAGGAATTCATGAAGGCGACTAGCCAAAATATGAGCGATGTGAGGAGTGCAACAATGGTAAACACCCAAGCAATTGCCAAGCTGGAGAGTCAAATAGGGCAAATTGCAAGTCACTTGGGTGAGAGAGAGAAAGGAAAGTTCCCCAGTCAGCCCGTGCAAAACCCAAAAGGACAATTTATGGTTGAGAGTTCATCAACTCCTACGCACGGGGAGGAACAAGTACAGTCGATTGTCACACTGAGGTCTGGGAGACAAGTGGACAATCAAGTGGAAGAGAGCCCTGCTATGCAGCAAGGGCAAGGGAGTGGCAACACAGAGAAGAGAGATGCTGAGCCATCTACAGCCACACCTACTGAGAAAGACCCTCCTAGGTCGTTTGTACCTAGAGCGCCTTACCCCGAGAGATTACAGGCGCCCAAGAAAGGAGGGAAGTATGAAGAAATTCTGGAGGTATTCAAGCAAGTCCATATCAATATCCCATTTTTGGATGCCATCCATCAAGTGCCATCATATGCCAAGTTTTTAAAGGACTTGGTCACTATCAAGAGGAGGACGAATGTCCCAAAGAAGGCATTTTTGACCGAGCAGGTCAGTTCAATCCTTCAGTGCAAGTTACCTATCAAGTATAAGGACCCGGGGTGTCCTACCATCTCTTGCACAATAGGAGTCAGCCATATTGAGAGGGCCCTTTTGGATCTAGGGGCGAGTGTGAATCTTCTACCCTACTCAGTTTATGTGCAGTTGGGGTTAGGAGAATTGAAGCCCACAACCACGACGCTTCAATTGGCTGACAGGTCAGTGAAAAGACCACGGGGGATAGTTGAGGATGTTTTGATAAAAGTGGATAAGTTCTATTTCCCCGTGGATTTTATTGTGCTTGACACAGAACCGGTTCAGAATGTAGGGATTCAAATACCGGTGATTCTAGGGCGACCATTCTTAGCCACGGCTAACGCCCTAATCAATTGTAGGACAGGGGTGATGAAGATCTCCTTCGGAAATATGACAGTGGAGTTGAACATTTTTGATATCACTAGGCAACCACTGGAATATGATGAAATGAGAGATGTATGCTTGATAGAGGAGATTCTTGAGGATACTGTGGATGAATC
Organism: Bretschneidera sinensis; assembly: GCA_023935145.1. Classification (NCBI taxonomy): domain Eukaryota; kingdom Viridiplantae; phylum Streptophyta; class Magnoliopsida; order Brassicales; family Akaniaceae; genus Bretschneidera; species Bretschneidera sinensis. The sequence goes on from CM043704.1 coordinate 37,069,739, forward strand.
AAGCATTGAGGATCCCATGGAGGCATGCTTTGCTCACTTTGGAGAGGACTTGGGTTTAGATAAGTTACTCGAGGAAGTAAATGCCATTTTGGAGTCTGATCCTCAAGAAAGCAAGGAGGAGGAGGAGAAGGTGTCACCCGAACCTCAACAGAAGGAACTTAAGCCTTTACCGGATAATCTTAAGTATAAGTTCCTGGGTCCAACACACTGTTTGCCTGTGATAATAGCTTCAGATTTGGGAGAGGCTCAAGAGGAGAAATTATTAGATGTTTTAAGAGAGCACAAGGAAGCTATCGGCTGGACCATTGAGGATATTAAAGGAATCAGCCCCTCGGTGGTGATGCACAGGATACACTTGGAAGAAGATGCTAAGCCATCGAGGGAGCCGCAAAGAAGGCTCAACCCTGCTATGCAAGAGGTTGTAAGGGCAGAGGTTATTAAGCTGTTAGATGCAGGGATCATTTATCCCATCTCTGATAGCAAGTGGGTGAGCCCCATTCATGTCGTGCTCAAGCGAGCTGGGTTAACGGTAGTAAAGAATAAGGACGACGAGTTGGTGCCAACTCGTGTGCAGTCTGGGTGGAGAGTGTGTATAGACTACCGTAAGCTGAACACTGCCACAAGGAAGGATCACTTTCCACTTCCATTTATTGATCAGATGGTGGAGCGTTTGGCTGGGCACGAGTATTATTGCTTTTTGGATGGTTATTCTGGATATAACCAGGTCCCCGTGGACCCTGAAGATCAGGAGAAGACGACATTTACCTGTCCTTTTGGGACCTTCGCCTACCGTCGCATGCCTTTTGGGTTATGCAATGCACCTGCCACTTTTCAGCGGTGCATGGTCAGTATATTCTCTGACATGGTAGAGCGGTTCTTGGAGATTTTCATGGACGACTTCTCCGTCTTCGGTTCAACATTTGAGGAGTGCCTGCACCGTCTCTCTTTGGTTTTGGTACGGTGCAAGGAGAAGAACCTGGTGCTTAATTGGGAGAAGTGCCATTTTATGGTCAAGCAAGGAATTGTACTGGGGCATATCGTATCTCATCGAGGGATTGAGGTAGACAAAGCGAAGGTGGATTTGATTTCCAGCCTTCCACCCCCACGTACGGTGAAAGAGGTTCGATCTTTTCTGGGCCATGCAGGTTTCTATAGGCGATTTATCCAGAATTTCAGCAAGATCGCCAGGCCCCTGTGCAAGTTGTTGCAAAAAGATGCCCCATTTCTATTTGATGAGGATTGTAAGAAAGCATTTGGGGATCTGAAGGAAATTCTGACGTCCACACCCATTATTCAGCCACCTAACTGGGGTGTGCCTTTTGAGATTATGTGTGACGCATCAGACTATGCTGTTGGAGCTGTTTTGGGGCAGCGTGTTGATAAACTTCCCCATGCTATCTATTACGCAAGTCGAACTCTAAACGACGCACAACTCAATTATTCTACCACTGAGAAGGAGTTGCTTGCAGTCGTTTTTGCACTAGACAAGTTCAGATCCTACTTGTTAGGATCTAAAGTCATTATCTACTTGGACCATGCTGCATTGAAGTATCTTTTCTCTAAAAAAGATGCTAAATCTCGTCTTATCCGATGGATCTTGCTACTTCAAGAGTTCGACATTGAGATTCGGGATAAGAAAGGTTCGGAAAATGTGGTGGCGGACCATTTGTCTAGATTGATTGTGGAATTCAGTGAGGCTGCCACTCCCATTTCTGAGACCTTTCCTGATGAGCAATTGATGCACATTGCTCACAGTCCCGCACCATGGTTTGCTGACATAGTGAACTATCTTGTCACCGGACACATGCCCTTGCATTGAGGGAGGCAAGATAAATCAAAATTTTTGGCCATGGTAAAACACTTTTTCTGGGACGATCCTTAAACACTTTTTCTGGGACGATCCTTACCTGTTCAAGTATTGTCCTGATCAGGTCATTAGACGATGTATTCCTGAGCATGACCAATCTAATGTCATCGCCTTTTGTCATGATCATGCATGTGGAGGCCATTTTAGTGCTAAAAAGACCGCTGCAAAGATTTTGCAGTGTGGATTTTATTGGCCTACCTTGTTCCGGGACTCTCACACCTATTGTATATCTTGTGAGCGTTGCCAAAAGCTAGGGAGTCTTTCTAGGAGAAATATGATGCCCCTCAACCCTATTCTGATTGTTGAGATTTTTGATGTGTGGGGCATTGATTTCATGGGACCATTCCCAAACTCCTTTGGCTATTTATACATTCTAGTTGCTGTGGACTATCTGTCCAAGTGGGTGGAGGCCGTTGCGTGCAAGACCAATGACCACAGAGTTGTGGTCCAGTTCTTGAAAGACACTATTTTTGCTCGTTTTGGTACGCCTCGAGCAATCATAAGTGATGGAGGTAAGCACTTTTGCAACAAGATCTTTGAGCAGTTGATGAAGAAATATTGTATCACGCACAAAGTTGCCACCCCATATCACCCACAGACGAGTGGTCAAGTGGAAATCTCAAATCGCGAGATCAAACATATTTTGGAAAAGACTGTGAACCCTACTAGAAAGGATTGGTCTCTGCGATTGACGGATGCACTGTGGGCATATCGGACAGCCTTCAAGACGCCAATTGGCATGTCTCCCTATCGCATTGTATACGGAAAGGCATGTCACCTTCCGGTTGAATTAGAGCATCGTGCGTATTGGGCTGTCAAGCAACTAAATTTCAATCTTTCCAAGGCTGGCTCACAACGGAAGCTCCAACTCAATGAATTGGAGGAGCTGCGGAATGATGCATATGAGTGTGCCCGATCATACAAAGCACAAATGAAGAAGACTCATGACCAAAATATTTTGAGACGAGCTTTTGAGCCGGGTCAGAGAGTCCTTCTTTATAATTCACGCCTGCATCTTTTTCCAGGCAAGCTCAAATCCCGATGGTCAGGCCCATTCATTATTCGATCGGTTTTTCCTCATGGGGCCATCGAGATTGAGGATCCTAAGAATGGTAATACTTTCAAGGTAAATGGACAGAGACTGAAACCATTCTTAGAGTTGAGGAGTCCGGACATTGAGACGATACTGTTGGAGGATCCTAGTTACTCAGATTGAGTGTAGTATTCTAGGGAGAGTCTGGCTGAAGACGTAAAACTTAGCGCTCATGGGAGGCACCCCACAGCTTATCTTTTCTTTTGTTTATTTATTATTTCGCATTTTTATGATTAATGTTTGTTTCCAGTATTTTTTTTTGTTTGTTTTCCAGTTTTTATTTTTCAGGGACAAAGCGTACTTCAGTTCAAGTTTGGGGGTATGCTATGAGCCATACCAGTCCAGATAGTTCTCCATATCTCAGGTCAGCTCTTTCCATATTAGTCACACATTGGGGTCAATGTGTAATTTAAGTTTGGGGGTATGGGAGACACATCACACACTTTGTCCTAATTTGTTGTCTTTTCGTCATAAAGATAAATGCATGTTCATGTTATCGTGAAATTTTAGTTGATCTAAACATTTTCTGTGATGTGATGTCATTGGTGAGCTTAACATTTTGAACACATGATCTGGTGATAAATTTTTAAAATTTAGTTACTTACTTTAGGCATTTTGAGAATTCACATGTTTGATCTAATCTCACACGAGCACATTAGCACAAATTATGTGAGGTATGACATGTGATTTTAATGTGTATTTTTCCTTATCTTAACTGAAACTAGATGACTTGTTGGATGAACTCTTGGGCATAAAAAAAAAAAAAAAAAAAAATTATTATTATCAATAAACTTTTCGCTGAGTAACTGGACCTCTTGCCTCAGTAAGCAGTGAGTGTTCACGTCAAAAGGTGAAATTTTGCTTGGTAATATTAAGGTCGGTTTAATTTCGTAGCCTTTTTGACTAGAGTTAGTAAGTCCTTAGGGGTGTCTTTACACCTAATGCCCTAAAACCATCTGGTTTGGGAGTCATTGACTTAACACTCGCTACATGGGTCAATTAGAAAGCTCAAGGGAACTAAGCATAGCCGTGCCTTAAAAAAAAAAAAGGGGAGAATAAAATAAAAACTATGCCTTTTCGTTCATTTTTGATGGGAAATTCGGTGAATCTTGAGACATGGAGACCTTACACATTAGAATTACATGGAAGCTTCATTTTTATGTACTAATTCACCTTACACTTATTCAAGCTTGTGATGCCTTATCCTGCCTTTTGTAAGTAATTAGATTTTAACATTTCTATTCATTGCGAAGATGGGTTTACCTTTTTAAGCTTGCTAATGAATGAATATCATGATGATGTGTGCTCCTTAAATTTTTGGATACCATGAGTGATGACTTTATTTTTATGTTCTTTGTTTTTCATTGAGTCTTTTATTTTGTTTTGCTAAGGGACTAGCAAAATATAAGTTTGGGGGTATTTGATGAGTCTTAAATATTGCATATTTTAGACCCTTAACTTATATTTGTTATGCTCTTAGTTAGTATTATTTTACTTTATTTTACGTTTTTCTTGTGTTTTGTGTGTTTTTACAGCTTTGTGGAGAAAGTGCAGCATTTCAGGTTGATTTGAAGCTTCTGGAGACATTGCGCTCGATCGCAACAGATATGCGATCGAGCGCACCAGCGCTCGAGCGCACCTGCCTTTGAACGAGCGCATGGTCAACATCCCACATCGAAATAATTGAAGTTCAGTGCATTTGCGATCGATCGCAGCAGACATGCGATCGAGCGCACATGAGATCGTGCGCACAAGACATGCGATCGATCGTACCTGCGATCGATCGCACTACACTGCGATCGAGCGCACTCGGGCCTGTATCCCACATCGTTTCTGCAACCTGTTTTACTCCGGGTCTCCCCCAATATAAACAACATTTGGCTTCATAATCCAAAGTACAATTCCTGAGCCACTTTGGTGTTTACCGGTGGACGTCCGCTAGCATTCTGGTGGATCCCGAAGGCATTGCTACCACGAGGGGAAGCGCCGCCCGGCAGCGAGTGGAATTTCTCCCATGTAAAGTTGTTTACTTATTTCTTTATATTCAGTTGTTTTAGTTTAAATGTTTAGCACTTTTTATTATAGTTTTATAGTTATGAGTGGCTAGACTCTTCAGCTAAGGTTGAAGATGAAGCCCCGCCGTTGTTTGGCGTAGTAGTTCAGATTTGCTTGTACAAATCTGACAATTTTTAGTATAAATGTTCTGTCAATTATTTGAGTTAATCTTATAATTGATTGAGTTTAAATTGTCTGTTGGATTTTCTTTGTGTTTCATCTGATGGATACATTGAATGCTTTTCGATTAAATTGGATTCCCTTTGTGATTTGTTGAGAGCGGATACATCGGGTGCTTTTGGTTTAGTTGGGATATTCTTTGTTTTTTGTCTTATAGTTGGATTCATAGAATGTTTTGATAGGCTATATTTTTAGAACATGTATGCTTAACTTCGGTGGGGTGGATTCGGAAACCTTAGTGCTTTTTATTATTAGTTTTAAAATCAATTTAATTTAGTTTTAATTTATTTTACAAATTATCATTCAAAATTCGGAACTAGGTTAAGATAGAGTTAATTTAGATTGAAAATATACTTTCACAACGCAATTCCCTGTGGATTCGACCTCGCACTTGCACACACTATATTGCAAACGACTCGTGCGCTTGCGAGTAATTTAAAACTCACAACACTGAGAACTTGCATGCCCTTTTCGCTCATACGTCCTAAGCGAGTGTGCCAAATGGCTACCCTATCCATCTCAACCATCAAGCTTACTGCTTGATCCTTGATTTCTGTCTCTCCAATCATCTCATAGAAACCATCCTTTATTGCTGCTTTGATCACTACCAAAGATCCCTTGGTTACCTTGATCTTTCATCCCTCTACCTTGTATGTATACCCCATGGAATCTAGCTGCCCCAATGAGATCAAATTCCTTTTCAAATCTGAAAGATACTTCATATTCTGCAGCAGCCTTATGGCTCCATCAAACATCCTCAACTGGATGTCTCTTAACCCCCTCACTTGGCAAGAAGTGTCATTCCCCAAGAAAACCTTTCCATCATTGGTTTCTTGGAAATTCTTGAACCAATTTCGGTGAGGGCACATGTGATAAGTGCAATCGGAATCCAGGATCCATTTCTTGCTGCCTTGCCTTTTGCTCACATTTGAGCACACAACAAGAACATCATCTTGCTGTTCTCCTATGGCAACCGAAGCCTCTCCATTCTTGGTATGGCTTCCTCCTCTCTCATCGCACATCTTCTTCTTGCAATCTTTCTTAAAGTGACCCTCCTTATTGCAGTAGAAGCATCGCCTTCCTCCAAACTTCGGTTTGGAATGTGATCTCCCATGGCTTTGCCCTCTACGCTTTGATTTCTCATGGTAGTTGCCATGAATGCTACTGCCATTCCAAGTTGTTGGCCTTCCTCTAACGAACAACCCTTCTCCACTTAATGTTTCCTTCATCTTGACTTTGAAATCATGAGCCTTTATAGCATTAATCACGATTTCCCTGGTTAATGTATCTCTTCCATATTCAATTGCATTAATCAAACTTTCAAAACAATCAGGAAAAGAATTTAACAAAATAATAGCCAATTGTTCATCCGAGAACTTTATACTACAACTACCCAAATCCTGAACTAGTTTATTAAACACATCAAGATTATCTTGCAACTTTTTATTAGGATCCATTTTAAAGGCAAAGATTCTTTTAAGAAGATATATCTTATTAAGGAGAGTTTTGGTAAGAAACAACTCATCTAGTTTCTTCCATATGACAGCTAGATCTTCCGAGTCTCCGCACTGCCTTGTCACACTATCTGACATGTGCAAGAAAAGGGTGATGTATGCCATCTTCTTCATCTCAATCCACTGGACCTCAGTGATACTTGCTGGAAAATCATCATCTTCTCCAATAGCCAAGTCCACTTTCTGTTGCATAAGAACAACCTTGATCTTCCGCTTCCAAAGGGCAAAGTCTCCCTTTCCATCAAACTTCTCAACAATAAAGTTTGAACTCATCTTGCGGAGAAAATTCTAGATTTATATAGCACCCACAATTGCTTTCCAACTTCTTCTAAATCTCAAGAACATGATCAGAGATTAATCTGAATACCGTTCTTGAATCACTCTCAAGAACACGACCAGATCTTGATCTTGACTCCGTTCGCGAATCACCCAAGAAGTTGATCTTTGATTCTTAGAGTCTTGCATCGATACCTTTTGTTCCGGCTCTGATACCCGCTCACCAAAGCTCTGATACCACTGTTGTTGTATCTCCTCTAGCTCTGATACCACTATTGGGAAACCACCTCAAGATGCCCAAGTAGTGATCTTCCAAACACCCAAGTCTAGAGTGACTTGTAATGATCAGAAACAGAAACAGAAATAAAAAAAAAAACACAGCAATTGTTATCGAGGTTCTCTAATAGCCTACGTCCCCGTGAGTTCCTCTGAACTCTCTGCACTAAATCAATGGTTCTTTACAAATACAACAACACCTCTTCAAGAATCTCAAGTTCTTTAATAACGAAAGAAGAGAAAACAGAGAGTGATAAAGAACTATTACAAAGCTCTTCTCCCCAATCTATACTACTCTCTCTCTCTAAACAACCAGCCTCTCTTTGAGATCTATTCTAGTGCCTCTCCTGTGTTTTTGTGTCTTTACACTCTTACACTTGCACTTGAATTCTCTTATATGATGATCACTTATGTTTACAACTTGTTTCATACTTGTTTAGATTAAAGCTAGGTGACCCTTTATATAGTGCACCACTTCTTGAGCCAATCTTTGAAGTCAATCTCCACCCTTAGATCTTGAGGATTAATCAATCATAGCCCTTCATCAATCTCAAGTGATCCTGTGCGTTTTGATCATGCCTCACGCACCATTTGAAATGCTGGAACATAAACATTAGGTGTGCCTTCAAGCCACAGCCTAGAACAGAGCATGCCATAGCCTGGAAAAAGGCTGAACCACCTCCACTCTTCACCTTGCTGGGTGCCGCACCTTGGGGAAGCTGAGTCGCGGCGCGGCCTGGAGGGCACATATCCTGGACTTGCTGCAGGGTGAGGCGTGCACACCTTGAGCCGTGGCCTGGAGACCTGATGCTGAAGCTTCTCCAACCTTGTTTAAACCTTAGACAAATACTAACACTTCTAGAGATTTCTTCTATAAAAATCTAATCCCGCTCACCCTTCAATAGTCCAACTTCCTTCCTATTGCACCATAACTCCTCTTGCTTATACTTCTTCTTTCTTTTACTACATAACTTTCCAAACTTTTGTTTTTGCTTAGTTCCTCTCACTATTCTTCAAAAGTTCCACAAACTTCAAATACAATAAATAAGTAAAAAAATTAGCTCAAAACTGAACAAGCAACACCAATAACATACCAAAGTAAAACTGTGTGACTTTTAATATTATAAGTAAAACATCGAGCTCTACAATTCTCCCTCACTAATAAAAATTTCATCCTCGAAATTTCCTTAACTAGGGTTCATAAGTATTTGGGCTTAACATTTTCTTAGTTCGTCTCATATTGTCTTCCATTTGATTTATATTAAAATTTCATCAAACCAACCCTCTAAATAAGAGTATCATTCAAATGATTTTCCTTCACATCTTTCTTTTATCTTTTTCTTTCCAAAATTAAGATCTTCATTATTTCTAATTCTTCTTTGAATCCCTTAACTTTTGTCTTTCATTGACAACCATAAGCACTTTGTAATCCATTTAGTAGCAACACTTGAAATTGTTTTACGAATCAATCAATTCTATTTACAGTTAGTAGTCACATTCCACAAATCTTGATTCTAACTTTATCACTTAGTTACCTTCAATAATAACTTACCTAATTTATTCTTAAACTTTACTTGTACCTCCCAAAGATTTTCCTTTACATGAATTTTCCTTTGGTGTTGATCATACTTCAAGTTTTACCATTCTTTTAAAATCTTCCTATCTCTTTATATAAGTTCATATATCAAATCTTCTACTCAAGAATTTATAATTCATGTCAAAACACCATTTCTCTTGCTTAGTAGGCTCTCTACCTCAAAATTTTCTAAGAATCTTTATCATGTGGCTCTCTACCTCAAAATTTTCTAAGAATCTTTATCATGTAGCCTTATAGTTCTTAGTCCTTGTATTAACAAATTCTCACCCAATTCCTCAAACAATAAATTTCCAACTTCCTTCTCATTCGTACATTCAACATCTCGAATCATACTTAAAATCTTACCTAAAAACTTATAGCTTTGTCTCTTCTCTAACTCATCCCTTCATACTTTTATTTTTTCTCCTTAAAATGGTTCTATCCCTAATACCTTCAATAATTTCTTACTTTCATATTTTACACTCCGAAGAATATTCCAACTAAATCAATGGTTAGTTACAATTATGTAAATTCTCGAATCTAAACTGACATGTTCTCAACCTCTTGATTTGCTATTACAATCATAAATTTATTGAGTTACTTCATCTCTTTCTAATTTTAACAACATAGTCCAGCACAAGCATCTAATAAACTTCTTCATCATTCTCAAGTTTCAATGTCTCCTTCTTTCTTTACAATAACTAAATAGTAACATAGATTTCCTAGATTCTTACTTGGTCTCTTATCGTTTAATTTACCAAAATATAATGTCTCTGTCTCTCTACTCCACCTCTATCCTTCTAAAATCTTTACATGCTCAAGTTCTTTTCTTAACTTAACAACACCTTCAAAATAATATTCAATATCTACAACACAAAATCTTAATCAAATCTTAAATAGCATCCCTTAACTCAATCATAAATGGTACTTTCTTGCACGTATTTAGTAAAGGTCTACTTTTAACTCTTTTGAGTTTCTCAATGACTCCTTGGTTAGCTTAAGATCTTATTTTCACCTTTTATTTTGCTTCCTCGTAGATTCGCAACTTTTAGTAACCTCTAACCTTTGAAACTAGTTCATTGATAAACATTTCTTTTAACACTAACCCTTCTTAAAGTGTTCAGAACCTTAAAAGATGTTAAGATATTATTCCTCTCTCGGAATCCTCTTTCTATCTTTCATTTTCCTTGTTCAACTATCTTTTGGCCTTACATACCATATCCATCTCTCTTTTATGCCATATTTCTAAGATACATCTAATTAATAATTCTTTCTATAAGAATACATAACATACCTTTGCTAATTCACAAATCCTTCTAACATTAATGGCCATCCTTTCTAATACTCCAACCATATCTACAACAAGTCATCTATAAATCTTTTGATTTCTTATGGCTTCAAAAATCTAAATTTACCATCACATATATATTACCATAACCAAGTCAACATTACTCAAATTTGTATTTTTTAAGTAAAGTAAAATCTTCAAGTCCACAATAACTAGCGCAAACCATTTAATTGTTTCTTCCAAAAATCAAAATCAAAGGTTTCTAGGTTTGAGAACGAATCTATCATCTTCATATATCGAACTTCATTTAACTTCGTGGTTTACACACCTTTCTCCCTTAACAAATTTTCATATATTAGTTTCCACTTTCCTAGTTGCTTTAATAAGGTTCCATTCACCTCAAAACCTTACTTATGACTTACCTAGCATCATCCATGCTTCACTCAACTGTTTTCTCTCGTTTTATTTCAATAACTGCAATGACCCATCCTGAACGGGCCTTACTCGAGAGAGCGCCCTTACTTTTAAGAACTGAGCACCTAGACAATTATAATATGAATAGAGTCTAACACAAATGTAGGATAATATATGTATATCATAGTAAGTAAGTACAACTTCGATCCATAATACAATCCTTTAAACTTTACGAAAGGACGTCTCATGAGACATAAGCTTTAAAATATACAACCTAGTACAAAATACTATACTGCAATTACAAAAAGAGATTGGATGAGTATCCCAGCACTTGGAACCAACCTAGAGACTTCTCTTCCTTTCTTCTTCATTTATAGTTCAAAGTATTCACATAATCTTCCTAAAATAGTAAGAGGGAGAGGGTGAGCTAAAAAGCTCAACGAGTAATCACATTACTTGAAGTAATCAAAGAAATCTATTTATAAAACCCCTTGTGGGTAGTTTAGCACATAATAAGATTTATACAATTATCTCTTTATACAATATATAGTAATTCATATGGCTTATGAATTCTGAATATACAACTTAAGCATGATATATGATACAACGTAAAGCACTCCTTTAATTACTTCAATTCTTTACTCTTTCAATCGGTTAATTCACGAATATCGGAACATCTCCCATTTAAATAAATTAGATCCTCTCTCTACCCCTTACCTACAGAGGTCTCCACTTCCAAGAACAAGGATCTCCTCCCTACCCCTTACTGGGTGGAGTTTCTACATTTGACACACTAATACTTTCTACCTATCCCTTACTGGGTGAGATTTACATAGCTACAAAATAAATCCATTCCTTCCACATCGCACAATAACAACAAAATTAATACAACAAATACAAAGTATTCTTGGTAATATAACCTTTCAATACAACTTTCATGAACTAATTATATTCAACGTCCCCCAAATGTATAGGTTTTGAATACACAAGTATTACTTACATGCATTTCTTGCTCCTTAAATCTTTTATTTTATAATACATAAAATGCTTAAGTCCTTATTAACGTATATAACCTAAGCTTTTAATTTCAATCAAGATTCTCATGCTTACTAAGACTAAGGTGATATTCACCTTGGAGGCAAAGCTTTTACTCTAGAATTACCTTTTTTCCCTTAGATCGTTCCTCAAACACACCTAAAGGATTCATCGATTAAAATTAACCTCCGAGGTGTATACAATTACACAATTACTCAAGTTAAGAAATCAAGATCAACTATTTAATTCATGTAATTATCCTTAAGGACTTATGACATGAAAGAAAAAGAGAATTTTGATTTAAAATCTAAAAACAGGGTTGGACAATCTACTATATTACTTGCACAATCGACTGTGAAACTGGCAGGGAGTTTCACAATCGACTGTTTAACTCAGCAGTCTACTGTTGGACCTTTAGAGAGTTTCACAGTCAATTATTTAACTCCACAGTCGACTGTGGGCTCTTGGAAAGAAAACTACAATCAACTGTCTAATTTGCATAGTTGACTATGTTCATGAGCTAAACTCTCTGCCTCTTCCACAATCAACTATGCAATATCGACAGTCGATTGTCCTAAGGTTTGAAGCTCCAAAATAGGCAAAAATCTTACCTTTTTCCTTTTGAAAAATCTTCATAAAATCAAATTTCCTTCATAAAATTTTAATCAAATCTTAAAATTCCAAACTCTTTTGAAACACAAGTTTTCCAAGACTCTAAATCAATTTTCTACATTATCTATAACAAATCTTTCAAGTTAAAATTTTCAAATCCACAACCAAGTACAAAACTCTTTTCTTCAAACGAAAATCCTAACTTTTTCTTAAATTCACAACCAAGTACAAAACTCTTTTCTTCAAACGAAAAACCTAACTTTTTCTTAAATTCTTTCTTGAACACAATTTTGAAGCAAAACCTAAAGAATCTTGAGATATATGGAAGGAAGACAACTTACTTGAGATCTTTGCACTTGAACTCACCAAAATCAAAAGAAAAAATAGAAAAAAAGAAGGCTAGGTTTTTGTGTCTTGAAAGGAAAAAGAGAAGAGTTGAAAATAAAGAGCTCTCTCTCATCCTTACTTATTTATACCACTTACTAAAGAAAAAGGCTAGGTTAGATTTCACCCCTTGAAGTCTCTAATCTTTCTAATTAAACCCCAATTTAGACTTTCTTCTCACAAATCCCCAACCAATAAACTCATCACTAATTATTAAGGTCTCAAAAATACCCTAACAACATTTAAATTTACTAGGCCACTAAATAATTAAATTAAAAGAAGAATATGGGCTCTACAATTCTCCCCTCCTAACAAAAATTTCACCATCGAAATTTAACTAACTTGAACTCCTGAACAAGGAGGGGTATTGACTTTTCATATCCACTTCACTTTCTAGGTAGCCTCTTCAACTTTTTTATTCCTCCAAAATACTTTCACCAAGGGAATGACCTTGTTACATAAGGCTCACTCCTTAGTGTCTAAATTTTTTACCGGTGCCTCTACATAAGAAAGATCTTTTTGGACATCCATAGATTGGGATAGAATAACATGCAATTCATCCGATATGTACTTTCGCAAGGCTGACACATGGAAAACATCATGTAACTGGGCAAGTTCTAAGGGTATGGCTAACCAATATGCCACGGGTCCAATCCTTTTAATAATTTCATAAGATCTGATGTAACGAGGGCTCAACTTCTCTTTTCTCCTAAACCTCAAGACTCATTTTCATGGAGAAAATTTAAGATGAACTCGATTACCCACTTGGAATACTAATGGTCTTTTTCTCATATCTGCGTAACTCTTTTGTCTATTTTGAGTTATCCTTAGATGTTCTTATATATGCATGATTCTTTCAATAGTCAACTCTACTACTTCTAGGCCAAAAACCTTCCTCTTGCCTATTTCTCTCCAGCATACTAGAGCTCTATATCGGCTACCATAAAGTGCCTCAAAAGGGGCCATTCCAATATTAGTGTGAAAATTTTTATTGTAAGCAAACTCTATAAGGGGTAAGTATGCATCCTAACTACCCATAAAAATCATAACACAAGCTCATAGCATATCTTCTAAGGTTCGAATTGTCTTATTGGATTGACCATCCATTTGAGGACGAAAAGCGGTGCTAAAATGCAGCTAGGTACCCATAGCCTGTTGAAATCCCATCCAAAACCGAGACGTGAATCACGCATCGCGATCTTACACTATGCTTAACGGTACTCCGTGAAGTTTCATAATTTTTGCCATATATAACTTTACTAATCTCTCAAGAGACCATGTTATCTTAAGTGAGGGAAAGTGTGCTGACTTTGATAACTGATCAACGATAACCCAAATAGCATTAAATCCTCTTTGTGTACAAGGAAGTCTGGTGATAAAGCCCATTGTTATTCTTTCCCATTGTTACTATGGTATAGGAAGAGGTTGTTATAATCCTCCTAGGTCTCTATGCTCAGTCTTCACTTGTTAACATACTAGAAAATAAGATACATACTCTGCCACATCTTTCTTTAGTCCCGACCACTAGAAATTTTGTCTAAGTCCTTTATACATCTTGTTATTCCCCAGGTGCATGGAATGAATAGTATTATGAGCTTCCATCAAAATTTCCTTCATCAACTCTAAATCATTAGGTATGCAAGTTTGACTTCCCATTATTAGCATGTCATCTTCTCTCACAAAGAAATTCGTTCATCTATAAAACTTCCTTCTTCATTGACACTAATGCCTCTACTCTAAGCATCTATGAGACGATCCATCATAGGTGATTTCACTACCATATTAGCTATTAGTCCCCCACTGGTATTCACTTCTAGTTTTACTTCCAAGCTCTGTAATTTCTCTACTAGTTCCAAACTGTAGGCTTTCAAAGTTGCCAGCTTACTACTGGACTTCCAACTTAAAGTATCCGCCAAAACATTATCTTTCCCAAGATGATAGTTTATAGTATAGTCATAATCATTTATTAGCTCCATCCATCGTCTCTATCTCAAGTTTAACTCCTTTTGGGTGGGTAAGTTCTTAAAGCTTTTGTGATCTATGAATATCTCACAACTAGCTCCATAGAGGTGATCTCTCCAAATTTTTAGTGCAAAAACTATTGCTGCTAACTCCAACTCATAGGTGGGGTAATTCTTCTCATGATTCTTCAACTGCTAAGATGCATAAGCCATGACTTTCCCATATTACATTAACTCTGGTGTGATGCATCATTGTAGACCCAAACCCCTCATTACTTGATGGAAGGATTAACATTAATGTCATTGTCAACTTTTCCTTCAATAGTAGAAAACTCAATTCACAATCATTCGACCATATAAACTTCTCTCTCTTTCTCGCCAACTTAATTAAAGGAGTTGCAATGAGCGAAAAGTCCATAATGAATTTATGGATAATATCCTGCCAATCCTAAGAAACTCTTCACTTCAGTCACATTCGTAGGTCTCTCCCAACCTAAAACTACTTCGGCCTATTAGGGATCTACCACTAGACCTTCTTCCGACACTACATGTCCCAAAAATGCCACTTCATTTAACCAAAACTTACACTTATTGAACTTTGCATACAACTTCTCATTTCTAAGAGTTCCCAATAAAACTTCCCAATGTTTGGCATGCTCTTCTTCACTCTTCGAATAATTACAATATCATCGATGAAGACTACGACAAATTTATCCAATAAGGACATGAATATTCTATTCATCAAATCCGTAAAAGTTGCGGGGGAATTTGTCAAACCAAAGGCCATAACTAAGAAATTATAATGACAATACCGTGCTCGAAAAGCAGCTTTTGGTACATCTGAATCCTTAATTCGCAACTGATGGTATCTCGACCTCAAGTATATCTTGGAACCCTGTAGTTGTTCAAATAAATCATCAATCCTTGGAAAGGGGTACTTGTTACAAATTGTAATCTTGTTCAATTGCCTATAATCAATACATAGCCTCAAAGTCCCTTCATTCTTCTTGACAAACAAAACTGGGGCTCCCCAAGGTGATATATTAGGACAAATGAATTACTTATCTAATAATTCCTTTAATTGAACTTAGAGTTCCTTCAATTCTGCCGGTGCCAGTCGATAAGAGGCCATCAAAATGAAAGTAGAACTAGGAGCTAGGTCAATAGAGAATTTGACTTCCCTACTAGGTGGCAAACCAAGTAATTCCTCAGGAAAAACATCTAAGAAGTTCTTAACCACAATCATTCCTTCTATCTTCACAATTTCCTTAATATAATTGATTATATAAGCCAAATAACCCTCACACCCTTTCTTCAATAGCTTCTTAGCAAAAATAGTAGAGATAATACGATGAGAAAGTATTTTACGCTCCCCTTAAAACTCCTCTTCTCCCGGAATTCGAAAGATCACTATCTTCTTAAAGCAATCCACCCAAGCTTAATATGTGGCTAATCAATCCATACCCAAAATCAATTCAAAGTCTTTCATCTCCAAAGGTAACAATTTCACCCTAGATTCTCTATCTCCAATTTTCAAGGAACAATCCTGATACACCTATTTAATTTATACCCTTTCTCCTGTGGGAGTCTCAACAATCAAATTGTTATCGAAACTTATTTTGGATATATCAGAAAATAATATAAATTAAATAGATATAAATGAATGAGATACTTCAGGATCAATCAATATACTAGCATCTCTACCGAAAATAGAAACTATACCAGTCACAATATCAAGTGTAGATTAGGCATCCTGTTGTGTGATGGTATAGATACGACTTTGTCCTTGATAATTCTGACTTGCATTTCCTCTCCCCACTATAGCCTTTCGACCTTGAGTCCTACTTCTACAACCTCCAAATCCACTACCTCGACTCAGTTGGCCTCTACCAGGACCGTAATAGTACTTATATTACCAGGGGATTTGAATTTGAACCAACACTCTAAGCCTACATGGCCACTCTAACCACAAAAAAAAAAAAAAAAAACCTACTTTGCATCATTGGGCAATCCTCAAGGTGCTATCCAGTCAAACCATAACGATGACATGACCCATTAGGGAAGTTCCGGGGAAAGTAGCCCACCTGACCATATTGAAAACAAGCTCTGGAACCTAATCCTGAGACCACACTATCGCCTCTGCCTTGAGTACTTACTCCTCTGCTCTGAGCTCCCATTGGTATCAACTGTCATACCATTCTTTGATTTCCTCCTATCAAAATCTGAACAACTGATATCGTTAGCCTATCCTGTTGATTTTGATTTATTGCAAAAGGTTTACTCTCCACACTTTGTCATCCTTGAGTAACTGAACTACTTCTCTGAGAAGGGAAGTTATCTTGGATTCCAAACACTACCACTCTCCCTAACACCTTCTGAC
The DNA here is from genome assembly GCA_023935145.1 of Bretschneidera sinensis. Taxonomy (NCBI): domain Eukaryota; kingdom Viridiplantae; phylum Streptophyta; class Magnoliopsida; order Brassicales; family Akaniaceae; genus Bretschneidera; species Bretschneidera sinensis. The sequence continues at coordinate 37,086,650 of CM043704.1, forward strand.
CCACCTCTCTTTTTCCTTTCACGTCATCCCTTCCACTCCATCACGTCTTTCTCTGCCTGCAACAATTTATCCACTAATCTTGCATATATGAGAAGTTCCAAACAAGAGAGCTGAGAGCGAATATCATAGTTCAAACCATCAAGAAATCGTATACACTTCTTATCCTCTGTATTCACCATCTTAGGGATAAACCTAGACAAAGCAATGAATCTACCATCATACTGAGTCACTGAGATGCTATACTACTTTAAGTGAATGAAATCCTTCTTTAGCTAGGCTTTGATAGTTTCAGAAAATGCTTCTCAAAGAATACTTGCTTAAACCTTTCGCAATCCAAGGGTAATCCATATCTCCACTCAATCTAGGTAAGATATCTTTCTGCCAATTTGATACCTCTCCTTCTAACTTGAATAATGCAAAGGCAATTTTCTACACTTCAGTAATTAGTAATACTCTAAAAAGGAGTTTCATCTTCCAGATCCATTCCTTTGTGTCCAAGGAGTTAGCAGCACTACTGAAACCTAGGGGTGTCAACATATTAAACTGGACAAACAAATCACCCCATATTTCCCATCTCAGATCTTCCTCCCTTACTTGAACACTATGCTCTTTAGGACTCCTTAATGGACCTTCAGATAACTCAGGAGCTTGTCTATCTTTCCCTTCCAACCGACGCTCCAATTCTCCAATTCTTCCTAATGCTTGGGCTAGGGCTTCTCGTAACTCGTCCCTTTCTACAGTAGTATTCTTAGCAGTCCTACTAGTATTATCAGTGGCACTACCAACATATTCTTCTTCAGGGACATTAGGTTCCACTTCAACATCAACCCTACACAAAAGGGGTGGGACCATCCACGTCCCCGGGTTAGGGCACTACCTCTTCCTAGGGCACATCCCGCACCCTTACCTTTACTTCTATTCCGTCAAAGTGGCATCCTCGAACCCTACACGAAAGAACTTATTTAGAAACGAGAACACTAGACCTAGAAACTCTACAGAATCTTAAACCTAAAGCTCTAAAATGAAAAATATAATGACCCATCCTGAGTGGGCCCTACTCGAGATAGCGTCCTTACTTTTCAGAACAAAGCACCTAGACAATTATAATATGAATATAGTCTAACACAGACGTAAGATAATATATGTATATCATAGTAAGCAAGTACAACATCAATCCATAATACAATCCTTTAACTTTACAAAAGGATGTCTCATGAGATGTAAGCTTCAAATATAAAACTTAGTACAAAATACTAGATTGCTATTACAAAAATGAGATTGGACGATGATGCCAGCACATAGACCCACCTAGAGACTTCTCTTCCTTACTTCTTCACTTATAATTCAAGATCCTCCAATAATCTTCCTGAAATTGTAAGAGGGAAGGGTGAGCTAAAAAGTTCAGCGAGTAATCACATTACTCGAAGTAATCAAAGAAATCCATTTATAAAACCTCTTGCGGGTAGTTTAGTACATAATCAGATTTTAAACAATTATCTCTTTATATGATATATAGCAATTCATACGGCTTGTGGATTCTGAATATACAACTCAAGCATGATGCATGATACAACGTAAAGCACTCCTTCAATTACTTCAATTCTTTACCCTTTCAATCTGGTAGTTTGCGAATATCGGGACGTCTACTATTTAAATAAATTAGATCCTCTCTCTACACCTTACCAGGCGAGGTCTCCACTTCTAATAACAAGGATCTCCTGCCTACCCTTACTGGGTGGAGTTGTAACATTTGACACACTAATACTTCCTCCCTACCCCTTAACTGGTGAGATTTACATAGCTACAAAATAAATCCATTCCACCCAAATCACACAAAACAAAAAAACTAATACAACAAATACAAAGAATTTTTGGTAATATAACCTTTCAATACACATTTCACTAGCTAATGGTCATTCAAAATTCTCTAAATGTATAGATTTTTAATGCACAAGTATTATCTACATGCATCTTATGCTCCTTAAAGCTTTTATTTTATAATATGTAAAATGATCAAGTCCTTACTAACGTGTATAATCTAAGCTTTTAATTTTAATCAAGATTCTCATACTTACTAAGAGTAAGGTGATACTCACCTTAGAGGCTAAGCCTTCACTCTCGAATCACCTCATTGCCCTTAGAACGTTACTCAAACACATCTAAAGAATTTATTGATTAAAATTAACCTCCGGGGTGTATACAATTACACACTAATTACTCAAGTTAAGGAATCAAGATCAACTATTTAATTCATGTAATTATCCTTAAGGGCTTGTGACATGAAAGAAAAGGTGAATTTTGATGTAAAAATCTAAAAACAGGGCTGGACAGTAGACTATCTTACTTACACAGTCGACTGTGAGACTTTCAGGGAGTTTCACAATCGACTGTTTAACTCCATAGTCGATTGTGCGACCTCTAGAGAGTTTCACAGTTGATTGTTTAACTCCACAGTCGAGTGTGGGCTCTTGGAAAGAAAAGTACAATCGACTATCTAATTTGCACAGTCGACTGTGTTCAAAACCTGAACTCTTAGCCTCTTCCACAATCAACTATGCAATCGTGATAGTCGACTGTCTTAAGGTCTGAAGCTCAGAAATGGGCGAAAATATTCCTTTTTCCTTTTGAAAAACAAATCAAAGCTTCATAAAATTTCAAACCCTTTTGAATCATAAGTTTTCGAAGACTCTAAATCAATTTTCTACATTACCCATAGAAAATCTTTCAAGTTAAAATCTTCAAATCCACTACCAAGCACAATTTTTTTTCTTTGAACCAAAATCCTAACTTTTTCTTAAAGTCTTTCTTGAACACAATTTAAATCAAGAATCTTGAAATAAAACCTAAAGAATCTCAAGAGATATGAAGAAAGATAACTTAGTTAATATATTTGCTCTTTATCACCAAAATCAAAGGAAAAAGAGAAAAGAGAAGGCTAGGTTTTTTTGTGTCTTCAAAGGAAAAAAGAGGAGTTGAAAATAAAGATCTCTCTTTCATTCTTACCTATTAAAACCACTTACCAAAGAAAAAGACTAGGTTAGACTTCACCCCTTGAAGTCTCTAATCTTTCTAATTAAACCCCAATTTAGACTTTCTTCTCACAAGTCCCCAACCAATTAACCCATTACTAATTATTAAGGACTCAAAAATATGCACACAACATTTAAATTTACTAGGCCACTAAATAATTAAATTCAAAGAAGGAGACGGGCTCTACAATAACTTTCTACCATACCTGATTCCAACAATTTACTCTTACTTCTTTATATACTCTTTGCTTCATCTATACCTTTACCAATACTTTAATTATCCCCTTTTAAATCTCACACTCTAAAGATATACTTCCAACTTCTGTTAATAGTTACTACTTTCCAACTCTTGAACTTCTCATATTTTTTAATTGCTAACATAGTTCGAATTTTCAAAGTACATCAAAACAACATTCAAGCAACTACTTTTAGTCTATGTCCAACTCTCAAACACAAGCACATTCAAACGCACAAACCAAAACTCTATTTGTTTCAAATTCACAATAAATACAAATTTTCATTAAAACTATTTATTAAGTCGAAGTTACACAATATCTATATAATTATTTCTCACAAACACCACAGTGAAAGCAACATGAAAAGGAAAACATCAATGTAGTTAGTTTACATAAATCAATTTAGTTTCCCTAATTAGCACAATTCATTCCTTTAAGGAAACATTTTAACAAAATTTCTAAATCTTTTTAATTAGTAACTCATTAATAATCAATGTAAACAACATAAAAATTTCCTAGCAAAATCGCTCCACTTATGGGGAAAACCTTCCCTTACTCTCTTCACTTTACTATACTCCTCCAACAACCAAACCACATCATAGCATCTTTACGAACACATGAATGGCATAATAATAAAAGTATTTGCATCAATTTAAAGCATTCACAATCCATGATTTAATCAAGGACAATTATCCATAAAGTTAGTCATTTCGACAAAGTTAAGTTCACAAATCATTGTAAGGTTTCAAGTTAGTAATATGATTTAAAGAACAAGAAAAAAATTATTCTCATTTTTTTCACCTTTCAACATTTTCATCAATCATTCGGCCATATACAATTTTCCATAATTGCACGAGAATGACATATCAATCAAACATTTCTTTACACCAAGGTATCTTATCAAATACTCTCATCAAAAGCATTATTAATGAGATTCTACAACACAACAATTCAATTCCAAGAACATAAAATTCACATGACAATCACACATAAATCGACTCAACTTAAATCTCAATACATATTACTCCCACATAAACCACTATAGGTTTCAACTTCTAAACAACATCCTCTCTAACTCAACACAACTGACTTTCTATAACTACTCCATGCACCATGCACCACGTACCACGCACCATGCACCATGCACCATGCACCATGCACCATGCACCATGCACCTAAGTCTACATAACCTTAAACCTAAAGCTCTGATACCAAAAGTGTAACGATCCATCCCGAGCCTCTCGAAACAACTCCATTAACTTTCAGTACTAAGCACATTGACTCAAGATGCAAACAACGATCTTTTCAATCACTAAAAATAATACAAACATATAAATCATGAATACAATAAATCCTTCAATACAAAGTATAACCTCAGGCTTTACAAGAGACACAAAGAAAAGGAAAACTCCTAAGGAGACTCAACAATGAGGATGCCGTGTACGATGACCTTATTAAGGTCTCCTATCGATCTTGACGACAATCCTCTGTCGACTTTCCTGAAATGTTAATAAAAGGAAAGGGTGAGCTAAAAAGCTCAATAAGTAAAACATCTTACTAAGAGTAATCATTTTAAGGATATTATTCTTAAATTCCAATTCTTATTATATAAATTATAAGTATGTATAGGTATAAAACGACTTACATCTTTTAGATTTTTTAAAGGAGAGTCCAATCTTTAAAAAAGTAAATATTTAGAAAATTTTATAGTAACATTAGTGCAAACTATTTATTTATAATATTCATCTCCTTATATATTCTTATTATATCACAAATAATTACTATCCACATATATTTCACTTAATAAGTCACATTGTATGTTGTTCATAGGCCAAAAATCAAATACCCTATGTAGGCCACACACAAAACAGATCATGGATCAAACACAAATTTTGCCTCTCATGGGCTAAGTATAACTCATGCCACTCATTGGCCAAATATAATTCATGCCACACATGGGCCAAATATAATTCATGCCTCTCATGGGCCAAACATAATTTTCAACAACCATTAATGGAAGAATGCAATTCAATGCAATGCGAGTTCACTTCTTTATTCACTTATCTTCATTCTAATTTCAATTCATTTTTATTTGCCTATCATGGGCTAATCATATACCGACTGTCACGGTTTTCTTTTATTATCAGCATAGTTATTCGGTCTACTTTGTGCTGCTTTACGGTTCTCTCTGACTAATTTGATCCTCTCAGTTGTTAACTTAATAATTGATGGACCAGATATATTTCTCTTTCCCATTTCTTCCCAACACATAGGATTTCTACACCTCCTACCATACAATGTCTCAATTGGTGCCATCCCAATACTAGTTTGATACTGATTATTATAAGCAATTTCAATCGATGGCATGTAAGTATCCCAACTTACTGAGAAACTCATCACATTTGTCCTTAACATATCTTCTAGTACTCTAATAATCCTTTTTGTCTGAGCATTAAAAATTATATTAAATTGCAACTATGTACCCATGGCTTTTTTAAAGCCTCTCAAAAACCAAGATGTAAATCTAGCATCTCTATTTGACACTATGCTTAATGGTGCTCCATACAACCTCACAATCTCAACTACATCCCTTTTCAATCCTGACCACCAGAAATTCTGTCTCAATCCTCTATACAACTTATTGTTACTTGGTTGCATCGAATCTACATCATCATGTGCCCTTCTCATTATCTCCTTTCTCAACTCTGCATTATTGGGAACACAACTCCTATGTTCCAATACCAAAATACCCTCACTTCAAATTTTGAATTAATATTGTTTTCTAGTAAGTACTCAATGCTTAATCTTTTCTATATCTTCATCTCTACCTTGTATCTTTAAAACATTTTACCGTGCATGACTGTACAACCATATTCGTTAACCATGATCGTCTATCACTGATATTCAACTTCATTCTTATCTATTTTAAATATATCATCAATTTCATATCAATACTGCTAGATGATAGTGAATTGTACAATCATAGTTACTAATCAACTCCATCCACCATCTTTGCCTCAAATTCAAATCTCACTGGGTAGGTAAGTATGTCAAACTCTTATAACCCATGAATATCTCACAAGTGGCTCCATACAGATGATGTCTCCAATCTTTAAAGTAAACACTATAGCAGCCAACTCTAAGTCTTGAGTAGGGTAATTTCTATCATGAATATTTAATTGCCTAGAAGTATGGGCCACAACTTTCCTATGTTACACATATCCTAACCATGATGCGATGCATCACTATATACCATAAATCCTTCATCACCAGAAGAAAACACTACTATTGGAGCTGTAGTCAATTCTCCTTTAGTAATTGGAAATTTTTTTCTCACACTTCCCTCACTATACAAATCTCACCTTTTTCTGGTCAGTCTATTCAACAATATTACAATAATATAAAATTTCTGAAAGAATCTTCTATAATAACTAGCTAACCCCAAGAAGATTCTAATCTTAGTCACATTAGTTGGTCTCTCCCAACTTAACAATTGTTATGCCATTTCCCGATATTACATGTTCCAAGAAGGTCATTTCTTTTAACCAAAATTCACATTTAGGAAAGTATAGCATACAATCTCTCTCTTCTCAAAATCTCCAACACAATTTCTAAACGTTTTGCATGCTCCTCCTTAGTTTTAGAATACACCAAGATGTTATCGATGAACACAACTACAAGATTATCAAGAAATGGTTTAGACATTTTATTCATCAAGCCCATGAATATTTCTAGAATATTAATCGATCCAAATGACATCACAAGAAACTTATGACCATAACGTGTCCTAAAAGCAGTCTTAGGCACGTCTCCCTCCTTTATCCTTAAATGGTGATAACATTATCTCAAATTTATCTTAGAAAACACTCCCACTCCTTGCAACTGCTCAAACAATTCATTTATCCTGGGTAAAGGATATTTGTTCTTAATGGTTAACTTATTCAATTATTTGTAGTCTATACACAATCTCATCGTTCCATATTTCTTTTTCTTTTTTTTAACCACTACGTGGGCTCCTCATGGTGACACATTAAATCGAATAAATTGTTTATCTAAAAATTATTGAACTTTCAAATCTCTTAACCCAATGGGTGTCACTTTGTAGGGTGCTATTAGATATATGTGATGAACCTGGTATCACATCAATAGAGAATTTAATCTCTCTACTGGGAGGCAACCTAGACAACTCTTCACAAAACACATCATGAAAATCTTTCACTACCAAGATTTCTTTTAGCTTCCTATTTTCCTGTCTAGAATCCATTATATATGCCACATACTCCTCACATGCTTTCTTTAACCATCTACTAGTAGTCAGATTAAAATAAGATAGTTCGAGAGTATTTTATGTTCTCTCTAAAAGTTAAACTCCCCATGTACATATCTTGAACACTACATTCTTTCTGGAACAATCAACCCCGACATAATACGTCGATAACCAATTCTTTCCCAAAATCAAATGAAGATCTATCATATTCAAAGGTAATAAATCAACTTCATATGAACACTGGATGCAAAAGAATGGGTTACATATCTTTAAACATTGATATGTCCACCTTTTCTACATACAAAGCACTTCAACTTAAGACAATTCTAGGATAAATATCTTATCTAAATACATCTATAACAAACTTCTGTCTCTCGATCATACATCAGATTACCACTTCCCCTTGGTGGCATACTTACTTCTTCTGCCATGACTTCCAGTTCCCATAACTTATCGCCTAAATCTAAGGGTCCCACCAATAGTATTTTGAGCTACAAAAGTAACAGATCTTTCTTGAGAATAAGGAACGCCCCATCCAGGGTGGTCTCTCACCCTGTACACTCATACTACCACTACCTCTAGAACCTTCATGTCTGAGCCTCTTTAACTACTCTTTCTCTTTCCCTTAAACTCCTTCACATCTTTCCCAGTCAGAAATGATATATCCACCAACTTGACATAATTCATATGCCTCATGTAAGATAGTTTTGATTAAATCTTTAAACATGGTTCATTTATGAACCTCTGACACTTCTTCTCCTCTAGGTCTACAATTTTCAGTACAGCCATTGACAAGATCACAAATTTGCTATCATACTGAGCCATAGTCAACACATTTGCCTCAAATAAATCAAATTTCTATCTTGTTAGGCTTTAAAGGTCTAAGGAAAGTATTTATCAAGGAAAACGTCCTTAAACCTATTTTAGGTTAAATGTCTATCTACATCTGCACTTACCATGGGAATAATATCCTCACACCATTCTAGGGCCTCTTTCTCTAACTTAAATGTAGCAATGATGATCCTCTGCCTATCAGTCATTGATAAAATATCAAATAATCTCTCTACATGTTTCACCCAAAACTCAGGCTTAAAAGGATTTATAGATCCTTTAAACAATAAGCCATTCGACTTAATATATCTAACAAAACAATCCCTCTGCATCTCGTGCATAAACTCACTTTTCCACTTTTGAACATTTACCATTACTGGATTTACAACAACCTCAGGCATTGCCCTAGCCTGTTCATCAAGTTTATGCTATAAGCTATCAAATCTATCATCTATTACATTCATTTTCTCAAGATCATGTGTAAAAGCTTATCTTAGCTCGTCTCTTTCAACTTTAGATTCTCTCACACCTTTACTAATATCAATTATACTAGCAACACGTTCCTTTCTAGGAAGCACAGATTTAGACTAAACCTTGACTTGTCAAAAATATTGGGGGCCTACCATGCCCTCTCAAATCAACAACCCTAACTCTAGCTCTAGCACGTCCACATGTCATCCTCAAACTATTAAAATATAATTTATTTTAATCTTCCACTTTCTTACTTTTATGCAGTTTATAGAATCATAAAACCTAATGCTCTCAGACCAAAATTATAATGACCCATCCCGAGTTGGCCACCCCCGAGATAGTGTCATCACATTTTGAAAATCCCAGCACGACACATATATGCAACAAGAAAAATAACACCAACAGAAATTTTTAGTTCAATCGCCAACCCTCAACAGGGGAAATACATTATTTTGATCTTAACTTAAACATTATATACAACGTAAAATGCATGAATATTAACAAATAAATTTTTATTTTATTTTCTCATTAGTCTGAGGATGTGGACACGTACGTGGCTTACAGATAATGATTTCGTCTGAACCTCAACTCACCAAACTATTTGTTCTGCCTGCTACCTGAAATCATTATTCAATGAGGGATAAACTTCACAAGCTCAGTGAATTAAATTTACTAGAAGTATTCAATTCATATAAATAGTCTTTTAATATTTAATCATTGATTTATCATATAACTGGATAATAGCATTCTACTATCGCTACAAATATCATAAGTCCCATTCTTTATCAATCTCTTATTCTTATATATTTGTTCACCTTAAAACCATCAATTATCTCATAATTACCTCGTTATGAGGTTCACAGCATATAGTCTACCATTTAGATAGCTCTTATCATATCATACTTCTATGTTTATTTCTCACCGTAACTGTCTCTTTGTGAGACTTATTCATCTGTAAATAAATTTATAATAACAAAACAACACTTCAGCATTTTAGTAATACAATAAATATTTAAAACAAATACAATGCATGAATTATTATTAGGGAATGTCTTCCTACATGTTGACATATTTTTATCTTAGATCAGACCCTTCCCGGTTCTTTTATTTTCAGCATATACCGGCTGTCACAATTTTCATTTATTTTCAGCATATACTGGCTGTCACAGTTTTCCTTTACTTCTAGAGGTTGTCACGGTTTTTTAATTAGACCAGCCCCCTCCCGGTTCTTTTTTGTCATGTATATGCATATGAACAATGATATAAAATATGCATATGGAAATAATATAAAAACAAACATGAATTCAAATATTTAAATTGCCTACCCTGATTATTCTCAAATTATTATTTGAAAAATTCCACCAAATTCCTCTCCTCATAAATAACATCAAATCATCAATCATAGCTTGTCATAATCCATTAAATTTCCTCTCCTCATAAATCATATCAAATCATTAACCATAGCTCATCAAGAATTTCACTTATAGTTTTTATTATTATATCGACTCATTATTCCAATAATATTATTTCTCATAAAATAATTCTCTACACATCTACTATTCCTATCACACCTATCAATCAACTTTCATCTGTCACCAAAGCATAAGTTAATAATTTATTCTAATATTATCACTAGATATTTCATATTTACCTTGATTACTTAAAGTAAATCTAACTCACCATGTAGCATTGAGAGCTACTCGATGATCACCTTCTTGCCTTTTCTGCTTCTTTCAGCAATTTCCTCCGGTTGCTGATCGTCAACACCTGACATAATATTTATATTAAAATTTCTAATTTAATCTTCAATTCTTCCATAATTCACATCCTTTGAAAATTCCCACTTTGAATTCTGGGAAATTTCATGTATGCTAAATTTCAAAAATAAAACTTATGTTATTATCTTTTGTTTTTCTTAGAGCTTCTCGTGCCTCTCTATAAAATTCTCCCAGAAATCCTTCAAAATTTTGCTCTTTCAACCTTTCTTCCGGTCCCCAAGTGTTTACAGAAATAGAGTAGTTTGAATTGTAATTGAAAGAAAACCAAACAGGATTTGCCATGTGTTTTTCTTTTTTATAAAAATTCAACTTTTCGTATATATATATATATATATATATATATATATATATATATATATATATATATATATATATATATATTATTTTAACCATATGTCTAAAGTACTTCTTTACCCTTAATTTACGAATACAAGTATTACAAAACTTTCTCTTTTGCCCCATTTGTTTCTCATTGCCCTTAGACTTAGAAGGAATTTGTGATTCCTTCTCATTGTCATGTTTCTTGGACTTCTTCCCATCACTGGCCTTCATTTTCCAATAATCTCCTTTCATTTCAAAATCATTGAATGCAGAATTTTGAAAATCTACCAATCCCTCAATCGCTGCAACTGTAGTAGGCAAGTCCCGCACACTCTGCCTTCTCAGTTCTGTTTACACCCACAGTTGTAAGCTTGACAAGAAATTAAATAACATGTCTTCCTCCGATATGTTCTTGATTCCCAACATCAACGAATTGAACTCTTTCACAAAGTCCCTCACTGTGCCGGAGTGTTTCAAATCCTTGAGCAACTCTCTAGTAGTAGTGTTGAAAGGAAGGAATTGATCCCTCAACTTCTTGCTCAAGGTCTCCCATGAAACAATTTTGGGTCTACCTGCACTGTTGGTATTTATCTAAAGTTTGCATAGGTCCATCCATGGTTCAAAGATGGTTAAAGTCTAAACCAAGGTTGGAGAATTAAAGTTCAGCAAGTTAGAAGACTGCACACATGTGTGTGCATCAATTTGGAGTAAGGGAAGGCCATGCGCACTAGTGTGCGCACTTCTGCACACAAGCAGAAGGGTGTGCGCACAGCAGCAGAAGGGAGCAACATCAGGTCAGGGCGCAGCGCACCTACTCCAGGGCACATCTCTTAGAATGGCTGCAAAGCTGGAGGAGGCCAAGGTGCACCTTGCCCTGTTTCAGGGTGCACCTTGCAAGCATAAGGCTACACACATGGACAGCCTGTTTTAAGACTCTCTTAGGTGCGTGTGTGCAAGGTCAAAACACACAGCACCACTTAGGAAAGTGATGAAAGGCCATGATTAAGTGATGATCTTGATCGAAGAGTGAGGATTGAATCTTAAAAATTACCAAGAAGCGGATGGCTATAAAAGGGGTTTCCTAGCCTCATTTTTCAACATTAGAAACACACAAGTTTGTGACATTGTGAGATCAATTGTAAACACATAGAGAGAATTGTGTGAGAGACATAAACACAAGAGGGACTCTTTGTAATGAGGCTGGTTGTAAAAGATAGAGAAGTCTAGATTAGAAAGAGAGCATTATTAGTTCTCATCTTCTTCCTTTCTTCTTTTCTTGTTTCTTCAAGAACATTGTGGTTTCTTGAAGGGGATTGTTGTAACTTGTAAGAACCATTTGATTTAGCGCAGAGAGTTCGGAGGAACTCACAGGGACGTAGGCACATTTTCGAACCTCGATAACAATTGCTTGTCTTCTTTCTTTCTTTGATTTTCTGTTCTTGTGTTCGATTGTTGTATTTCTTTCTACAAGTCATTCTAGACTTGGGTGTTTGGAAGATCACCCACCTGGGCATCTTGTCAAGGTGATTTCCAACAGGCACTAATATCATCCTCTACACATGTTCTCCACCACAATATAACGTAACCAACTAAATACATAGAGGTTATAGTTACCTTTTCTATGTCGGAGATGTGAGCTACCTTGAAATATTGCTCTATATCCCACAGAAAAATCTCCAAGTCCTTTGCATTCGTTGCACCTCCAAAAGACGTTGGTTCAGAGACTTTCAGCTTTGAAGACAACACGCTTCCAAAGTCTTCACTCAAGCTCTCCAGTAGCCTTTTCAACAAAATGAACTTATCCTCAAACTTATGAGTATGGCTCCTAAGCTCCTTGGTCAGCAACGTGAAGTTGGAGTTCAAGTGAGTGAGACTTGCCATCAAGCCATCCAACTCCTCTTGCATAGCTCAATTATTGTCAACCAACCCTTGCTGCACACTTTGTACATTGTGTAAGTTGCAAAAAAACAAAGAAAGAGTAGTTACCCATAAACACGTGTGCTTTGTGGGTGTGTTAGGTTTGCTAGCTAGTTTTCGGGAAGCTAGCACTATTATAAGGCAAGAAATTTGGTGTCAAAGAAGGCTCTTGTGATAATTTGTATCAAAGCCCAGTTAGTTCAAAAGTTTCGCTTAGAAAGATGGCTCAATATGCAGAGTTGTTCGAACGTGTGGTTTGGTTGGATGATTTTGTTAGCGTACCGTTGTTCGATGAGGTAATACCTCTTGCAAATAAATATAGGGAATTGGGCAACGAGCTATAAAGTGTGCAGTAAGGGCAAAGTGCTATTCGAACACCTTCTCTCTAGAAGTGTTTCTTTCTCTAGCACTCATAGCTCTCACTCTCTGAATCTCTCTTCCCTCTTCTATGTATCAAATGAATGAAATGCTTTGGCTATTTATAGCCACCAGGTGATACCCCCACCTGCTAGATTTTACAAGCACTATCTAATCATGGCCCTTGATCTTATCCACTCATCAAGTAAATGCCCACTTACTCAGGGAACCACCCACTAATAGTTATCCAAATTTTGCACATGTTAATTAACTTAGTCAATCTATATACCAGATTGGGTCATCAATGTAGGCTACTTGAATCCTACAATGATAGACTATTTGTGCATGGTCTGCTTGGCTCAGCCTACTACCTGTCTTGGTCCAGCTTTGCTTAGCCCAACAACTATTTTGGTCCGATCTATAGGTTTTATTGGCTGTTTGGCTTGTTCCAATGGCAGCCCATATCCGTTAACTTGATAGGGTCCAAATCTTCCATGAATAAGATCTTTTCCACTAGGCCCGCTCAAAGGTCCACTCCAATAGCCTGTTTGCCCATAATAAGCTCTTCTCAAAAGCTCTCTTTTGACGGCCTTTTTTATATGATCCAAGACGGTCTCAAGTACTTTCCTTTGGCCTAATGTCTATACACAGCCCATATGCTTTATGCCCAATTTCGCTGTTCACTACACAAGCCCAATGTCATGCACACAGCTCGCACATCTTGTGTCCAACATCTTTGTTCGCCACACAAGCCCACTGAATATGTACACAGCCCACTGTTTACTTCATCCCGGCCCACACTTAGCATGGATCAATTAACCTTTTTCTTGGATAATTTCATATATATATAACATGTATGTATAAGTAAACACAAACATTTAACATTGCAAAGGAAATAAAATGAATTATACCATAAATATCTTTTGTGCCCTTTGGGTAAAGGTGCCATGAGGGACAAGAATCGAGAATAAGTAATCAGGCCAGATTACTAGTCGTAGTCATGACCTTGTCACTTCCAAAAAGGCCCTACAAACTTGTAACGACCCATCCCGGGTTGGCCACCCCCGAGACAGTGTCATCACATTTTAAAAATCCCAGCACGACACAAATATGCAACAATAAAAAAATTTACCAACTCCAAGTATTTAAATCAATCCTGAACCCTTAACAGGGAAGATACATCATTCAAATCTCAACTTAAACATTGTATACAACATAATATGCATAAATATTTACAAATATTTTATTTCTCATTAGTCTGAGGATGTGGACTATGTGGCTTGCAGATAATAAATCCGTCTGAATCTCAGCTCACCCACTATATGTCCTGCCTGCTGCCTGAAATCATTTAACATTGAGGGATGAGCTTCACAAGCTCAGTGAATTAAATTTACTAGAAGTATTCAATTTATATAAATAGTCTTGTAATATTTAATCATTTATATCTCATATAACTTGATAATAGCATTCTACTCTCACTACACATATGATACTATTCTCACTACACATATCATAAGTCCTATTCTCTATCAATCTCTTCTTCTTATATATTTGGTCACCTTAAGACCATCAATTGTCTCATAATTACCATGTTATGAGGTTCACAGCATATAGTCTACCATTTAGATAGTTCTTATCATTCCATATTTCCATGTTTCTTTTCTCACCATAACCATCTTTCTGTGAGACTCATTCATCTATAAATAAATTTACAATAAAAAAACAACACTTCAGCATTTTAGTAATAAAATTAATATTTAAAACAGATGCAATGCATGAATTATTATTAGGGAACGTCTTCCCACATGTCGATATGTTTTTATCTTGGACCGGTTGCCTTCCTAGTTCTTTTATTTCATTTAGACCGCTCCCCAGTTCTTTTAATTCTAGCATATACCAACTGTCACGGTTTTCATTTATTTCCAGCATATACCGGCTGCCACAGTTTTCATTTATTTCCTGCATATACCGACTATCACGGTTTTTCATTTAGACCGGCCCCCTCCCGGTTCTTTTATTCATGCATATGAACGATAATATAAAAACAAGCACTTATTCAGACATTTAATTTAGCTATCCTGCCTTTTCTCAAATTACTATTTGATCAATTTCACTAATTTCTTCTCATATATCACATCAATTTATCAACCATAACTCGTCAAGAATTTCGTTTATCACTTTCATTATTAAATCGACTCATTATTCCAATAATATTACTTCTCATATAATAACTTCCCATATATCAATTATACCTATCATACCCATCAAACAAATTTAATCTATCATCAAATCATAGGTTAATAATTTATTCAAATATTATCAGTATATATTTCATATTTATCTTGATTACTTAAAGTAAATCTAACTCACCACATAGCACTTAAAGCTACCTATGGATCACCTCCTTGCCTTTCCTGCTCCTCTCAGCAATTTCCCCCGGTTGCTGATTGTCAACACCTGACATAATATTCATATTAAATTCTAATTTATTCTTCAATTCTTCCATAATTTACACCCTTTGAAAATTCCCACATTGAATTCCGGGAATGTTATGTATGCTAAATTTCAAAAATAAGCTTCACATTATTATCTTATGTTTTTCTTAGAGCTTCTCGTGATTCTCTATAAAATTCTCCCGTAAACCCCTTCAAAATTTCACTCTTTCAATCTTTCTTTCGGTCCCTAAGTGTTTAAAGAAAGAGAGTAATTTGAATCGTAGTGGAAGGAAAACCAAATAGGATTTGGTAAGTAATTAATAAAATAAACTAAAGTTATATATATAAATTTTTACAACCAGAGTCAACACCTCCCCCTTTGCATTGCCACAACTTTGAAATGGTGTCGCACATGCATCATTTCTTCTCTTTTGGCAACAGGTGTTGCCACCTGTTGCCATGTTTTTTTTTTACTTCGTTTTTTTTTCTTCCCCTTTTTCCTTTTTCCTTTATTTGGACAATTTTTTTTTTCATTTTTCATTTTCTTTACACCACCACGCGTTCGTTTTTTTAAGAATTGTTTTGTAAAAATTAAATCTTTCGCATATATATATATATATATATATTATTTTAACTCTGTCATATTTATTAAATTATTTATTTACCCTTTCTTTACGAATACGGATATTACAATTCTACCCACCTTACAAAAATTTCGACCCCGAAATTTCCTTACCTAATTCATGAAAGAGTTGGGGGTATTCTTTCCTCATTCTTACTTCATGCTCCAAAGTGACTTCTTTGTTATCTTTGTTCCGCCATAATATTTGAATCAAAAGAATGACTTTATTGCGTAAGAAGAATTATGACCGGTACTTGCATAAAATTCAAATCTTCCTGAAGTTCTATTGCTTGATTCGAGATACCATGGGATTCATCGTGTAAGTACTTTCTCAAAAGTGACACTTGAAACACATTATGTAATTGCTTTAACTCTGGGGGAAAATCCAATCGATATGCTACTAGTCCAACTCTCTTAATCACCTCATATAGCCCCACAAATCTCGAGCTCAACTTTCCCTTCTTTTTAAACCTCAACACGCCCTTCCACGGAGATATCTTCAAAAATACCCAATCACTAATTTGAAACTTGAGAGGTCGTCTTCTATTATCAGTATATCATTTCTGTCTGTTCTGTGATGCTCTAAGGTTCTCTATAGCCAGTTTGATTCTCTCAGTAGTCAGATCTATCATTTATGGACCAAATATCTTTCTCTCTCCAATTTCTTCCTAGCATACTGTAGTTCTACACCTTTTACCATATAAAGCTTCAAATGGTGCCATCTTAATACTAGTTTGATACTGATTATTATATGCAAACTAGATCAAAGGAAAATAAGCATCCCAGATCACTGAGAAACTCAACACAGTTGCCCTCAGCATATCTTCTATTATTCTGATGATTCTCTCCGTCTGCCCATCTGTTTGTAGATAAAAAGCTGTACTAAACTGTAATTGCATACCCATAGCTTCTTGAAAATCTTTCCAAAATCTAGAAGTAAATCTAGAATCTCTGTCTGATACAATACTCAAGGGTACTCCATGTAATTTTACAATCTCCACTACATACAATTTAGCCAATTTTTCAAGACTCTAGGTAGTTTTAATAAGAAAGAAATGTGAAGACTTAGAAAGTCTATCTACTATAACCCATACCGTGTCATGACCCCTCTAGACACGGGGAAAACCATAGATAAAATCCATACTTACATTTTCCTATGGGCACTCAGGTACTCGAAGAGGTTGTAATAAAACTACTGGATGTCTATTCTCATACTTCACCTGTTGATAAGTTAGACATCTAAAAATATGTTCCACTACATCCTTCTTCATCCTTGACCACCAATAATCTTGTCTCAATCCCCTATACATCTTACTATTTCCTGGATGCATGGAATATACAGAATCATGAGCCTCTCTTAGTATCTCCTTTCTCATCTCCACATCATTGGGAACACAAACTCGATGCCCCAATACCACCATACCTGTTGGAAATCACCTCAAGATGCCTAGGTGGTGATCTTCCAAACACCCAAGTCTAGAATGACTTGTAATGAACAGAAACAAACCAATCAAAGAAAGAACACAAGCAATTGTTATTGAAGTTCGGCAAATGCTTACGTCCCTGTGAGCTACTCCGAGCTCTCTGCACTAAATCAATGAGTTCTTACAATTAGAGCAACACCTCCTCAAGAACCCTCTTGTTCTTGATACATGAAAGAAGAGAAAATAAAGAGATAAGAACTAAGTGTTTCCTTGGAATTTTCCCCAAGAAAATTCCAATTACAAAGCCCTTGAACCTCTCTTCTTATATGCTCTCTCTCAATCCTAGCCACTCTTGAATGAGATCTATTCTAGTGCCTCTCTTGTGTTTTGTGTCTTTGCACTCTCACACTTGCACTTGAATTCTCTTGTATGATGATCTTGTGTCTTATATCTTGTATTGGGTCTTCATGATTGAAGCTAGATGACCCTTTATATAGTGCACCAACTTCTTGAATCAATCTTGAAGTCAATCTCAACCCTTAGATCTTGAGAACCAATCAATCATAGCCCTCCACCAAGTTTAAGTGATCATGTGCATTTTAATCAAGCCCCATGCATCAGGAGAAGAGTGCTGAAACTTGGTATCAGGTGTTCCTGGAGCAACAGTCCAGAACAGGGAAGGCCACGACATGGGTGGCTGTGCTGCGGTGCATAGAGCCGTGTTGCAGTGCACACACCTTGAGCTATGGTGTGCATGGTGGTGCTGATCTTTTGGACTTTTTGTGGGCCGTGGCACCCAAGGCTGGGCCGCGACACACAACCATGACTTGATGCTGACTTTTCTATCTGTTTAATTCATGGAAAAAACCCAACAAACTCTACCTTTACCTAAGCAATTAAACTCGAACCCTTGTGCAGAGAACTCAGGATCTAAACTCAACACGAGTCACCAAATCATCCGACTCCAATCCTAAGAAGTCCAAGGCAATGATTGAACTTACTTAGAGATAGAACTTTAGTACCTAAATCTGTAGGATTTTCTTCCGTTACGACTTTGTCCACATGAATGCATCTTTTCGTAACATTTTCCTGAATGAAATGATACCGAACATCCATATGCTTAGTCCTTTTATGGAACACAGGTTCTTACACAAGTGCAACACACTTTGGCTATCCGAATACACCACCACCTACTCTTTTAGGATCTTTAACTCTTCCAGCAACCCTTTGCACCACATAGCCTCCTTAATGGCTTCCGTAGCCGCTATGTACTCAGCCTCAGTTGTTGAGAGTGCTACCACCGGCTGCAACTGAGCCTTCTAACTTATACAACATCCGTTTAAGCTGAAGAAATAGGAGGTAATCGATCTTCTTTTATCCCGGTCTGCTCCATAGTCTGAATCAGCATAACCCTCTAGATAGATGGGCTTACCCCTCTTTTCATAAACCAGCCCCACATCTGGGCTTCCCTTCAAGTACCTCAGCAACCACTTCATCCCAAGCCAATGCTCCTTTTCGGGATTACTCATAAACCTGGTGAGAACACTCATTGCATGAGCAATGTCGGGTCTAGTGCTTACTATCATGAACATGACTGATCCAACCGCACTAGGGTAAGGAACCTTTTCCTTTTCCTTCTTCTCTTTATCCGATCTCGAACATTGATCGCTGGAAAACTTGAAATGACCAGCAAGGGGAACCTTAACCGGGTTGCTATCTTCCATAGAAAACTTAGATATCATCTTTTCTATGTAGGAAGTCTAAGAAACCTTCAATCTATTTCTCTCTCTTTCACGGATTATACTCATCTCAAGGATCTTTTGTGCATGGACAAGATCCTTCTTCTTAAACTCTGAATTGAGTTGAGACTTCAACTTTTTTATCCTCTCCCTGCTGTTCCCAACTAATAGCATATCATCGATATATATGAGGATAATCACCATTTTCTACACCTTATGTCCAGGTAAGAAAATTTCTGTGAAATCTATGCCTTCTCTTTGTGTGAACCCCTTCGCCATCAGCCTAGCCTTATACCGGACTTCATCCCCTGGAGAGTTCCCTTCTTTGATCTTATAAATCCATTTACAATCCACAATTCTCTATTTTTCTGGTTTGGGCACCAATTCCCAAGAGTTGTTCTTCCTCAAAGAATCCATTTCTTTCTTCATAGCTGGCTACCACTTTGACGAATCCTTATATTCCATGGCATCTATCTAAGTTTCTGGTTCAACCTCTCCTTCTGAATAAGGTGCTACTACATTAGCATCTGCAAAACCATATCTCAAAGGTGGTCTGACCAACCTCCTTTCTCCGTCCCCTGTGAGCTGATAATCATTTTGATTTGCTGCATCATCCCCTTCTAGTTCAGCCTCCTTATGAGTGTCCTAAACTTGGCCTTCATCAATGGGCTCTACCTGGTCCGAACCCTCTTACCTTCCTTGCTCTACCTGAACTGAGTTTTCTTTGATGCTATGCTCCACAAATACTGAGCTAGTTTGCCCATTATCCCCTACAGGGTTAGTTTTCTCTAAATAGGGAAATAATAATTCATTAAAAATGACATCCCTACTTATTATGAATTTTGTTCCTTTTGGCTCTAAAGACCACAACCTATATCCCTTAACCCCATCACCATACCCTAGAAACACACATTTTATAGACTTTGGGCTAAGTTTATCATCCTTTTGATGTGTAAACATAACACATCCAAAAGTTCTAAGGTTATTCAACTCAGGGGGTTTCCCACTCCATATCTCCTCGGGAGTCTTAAGGTCTAAAGCCCTAGATGGTGATCTATTAACTAAATATATAGCAGTAGACATAGCTTCCCCCCAAAAACATTTCGGTAAACCGGACCCAATTAACATGCACCCAACCTTTTCCATAAGGGTCCTATTCATCTTTTTAGCAACTCCATTTTGCTGAGGGGTTTTCACAACCGTCCTATGTCTTAGAATCCCATTTAACTCACAGAATTTATCAAAATCCTTATTAAAAAATTCTAAGCCATTATCGATTCTTCACACCTTAACTACCTTGCCCATTTGAGTCTCCAGCAACTTTTTCCACACCACAAATTTATTCAAAGCATTTGATTTATTTTTAAGAAAATAAACCCAAACCTTTCTTGAATAATCATCAATTAAAGATAGAAAGTAAAAGTTACCTCCCTGTGTTGGTGTTCTTGTTGGTCCCCAAAGGATCGAATGAATGTAGTCAAGAATGCCCTTAGACTTGTGCACTCCGGTGTTGAAGCTAACCCAATGTTGCTTCCCAAGAACATAACATTCGCAGAAATCAAGTTTCTCTACTTTGTCACCATTAAGTAGACCATTCTTGCTGAGAACGTGCAGGCCCTTTTCGCTCATGTATCCCAAGCAATTGTGCCAAAGAGCTGCCTTATCCATCTCAGCCATCAAGCTTACTGCTTGATCCTTGATGTCTGTGTCTATGATCATCTCATAGAGACCATCCTTCATTGTTGCTTTGATCATTATCAAAGATCCTTTGGTTACCTTGATGTTTCCTCTCTCTGCTTTGTATGTGTACCCTATGGAATCTAGCTACCCCAATGAGATTAATTTTTTTCTCAAATCTGAAAGATATTTCACATTCCTTAGTAGCCTTGTCATTCCATTAAACATCCTCAATTGGATGTCTCATATCCCCCTCACTTAGCAAGAAGTATCATTCCCAAAGAAAACCTTTCCATCATTGGTTTCCTTAAAATTCTTGAACCAATCCTTGTGAGGGCACATGTGATAAGTCCACATGGAATCCAAGATCCATTTCTCGCTACCTTACCTCCTGCTCACATTTGAGCACACAACAAGAACATTATCTCATTATTCTCCTTTGGCAACCGAAGCCTCTCCATTGCAGAAAAATGGTGCTATATGCCATCTTCTTCATCTCAATCCGCTGGACCTTTGTGATACTTACTGGAAAAGCGTCATCTTCTCCAATAGCCAAGTCCACCTTTTTGTTGCATAAGAACCTCTTTGATTTTCCACTTCCAAAGGGAAAAGTCTCCCTTTCCATCAAACTTCTCAACTATGAAATTTGAATCCATCTTGGGGAGAAACTCCCAAGATTTATGCAGCACCCACAATTGCATTCCAACTTCTAAATCTCCAGAACTTGATCAAATCTTGATCCCAGAACCGTTCTTGAATCACTCTCAAGAACCCGATCAGATCTTGATCTCTACTCCATTCGTGAATCACCTAAGAAGTCTCATTTGATTCTTGGAGTCTTGCTCTGATACCTTCTGTTCCAACTCCGATACCCTCTCACCAAAGCTCTGATACCACTATTGGAAATCACCTCAAGATGCCCAATTGGTGATCTTCCAAACACCCAAGTCTAGAATGACTTGTAACGAACATAAACAAACCAATCAAAGAAAGAACACAAGCAATTTTTATCGAGGTTTGGCAAATGCCTATGTCCCCGTGCGCTACTCCGAGCTCTCTGCACTAAATCAATGAGTTCTTACAATTATAGCAACACCTCCTCAAAAACCCTTTTGTTCTTGATACATGAAAGAAGAGAAAAGAAAGAGATAAGAACTAAGTGTTTCCCTGGAATTTTCCCCAAGAAAATTCTAATTTCAAAGCCCTTGAACCCCTCTTCTTATATGCTCTCTCTCAATCCCAGCCACTCTTGAATGAGATCTATTTTAGTGCCTCTCTTGTGTTTTGTGTCTTTGCATTCTCACACTTGCACTTGAATTCTTTTGTACGATTATCTTGTATCTTATATCTTGTATTGTGTCTTCATGATTGAAGCTAGATGACCCTTTATATAGTGCACCAACTTCTTGAACCAATCTTGAAGTCAATCTCAACCCTTAGATCTTAAGGACCAATATATCATAGCCCTCCACCAAGTCTAAGTGATCCTATGCATTTTAATCAATCCCCACGCATCAAGAAAAGAGTGTTGAAACTTGGCATCAGGTGTGCCTAGAGCCATGGCTCAGAGGAGGGGATAACAAGCTGCCATGCTGGAGGCCGCGGCGTGGGTGCCTGTGCCGCAGCGCAGAGCCCTGCCGCAGGGCGCACACCTTGAGCTGCAACGCGCATGGTGGTGCTGATCTTCTGGACTTTCTGTGGGCCACGACGCGTAACCAAGACCTGATGTGGACTTTTCCCTCTGTTTAATTCTTGGACAAAACCCAACAATACCATCTCCTTTAATTCTAAACTCAGTTGGCTTCCCACTCAACACTTCCCGTCAGATCTTCTCTATCCCCTTAGCTCTACCCTACATCTGTAATAAATGATCAATAATAGAAGATTCTACCACCATTGATTACGCCCAAAGAGTAACACGGTAGTTATAGCACAGCTTTGGGGTGTCGATTCCACAGGGAAACAAGTTAACTATAAGGAAAAGTGTAAACTTTAATACGAAACAATAAAATTCAAATAAGTAAACCAGAGTTTTGATAGTAAAGTATTATGAAGAAATTGTGTTTTTGTAATGAAGAATATAATAAGAAAACAACAAGGTTCCAGGAATCCTCCCTAGGTTCGTTGCCTTATTCCAATCTCGATTGCAAGTTTCACATCCCAAACAAGCAATCGGTGTATATTTAATTAAAGCACATGTAAACCCTAATGTAGTTGTTATGAAGTACTCTTTGATTTCGATTTAAGCACATATGACCTATCAAGAAGCGACAATATATCTCAATGACAATATTATAGTAATGGACAAACCTAAAAGATAAATCTACCGGACTCAATCACATCCAAACAACTTGACATAAGAAGAGCATGACTAGACTTATAAGGAGAAGAAGCATGCAATCAACGGGTTAAAAAGATCTAGAATAAGAATAACATAAAGCAAAACTGTGACATGAACCTAAATTCTTCTTGTTTAATCAAAGAATAAATCATAAACAATGTTTAGCAATAAATCCAAATTACAACTGAATTAAGAAAGGAAAATAAGAACAACTACACCTAGGGATTCACCCCTTCGCCTTGCTTGGAGATTAGTTGGCTATGGGGGAGAGTGTGGCAGCCTCCCTTGAGTTTTTCAGCCTTTGATGATTGTTTAATGAATGATGGATGTCTAATATTAAACCCTAAGTGGTCTATTTATAATACACAAGGGCCAAGGGTGTTTTAGGGTTTAAACAATCATTAAAACCCTAATTAAGTCGTAACTCGGAAACAGGGGTTCGAGTTCGCACCGCGGCTCACACTAATCCAGGCCGTGGCTCAGTCTTTTCCTTTTTTTCTTCATTTTCTGGAGGCCATGGCCCAGCCTAATCCAGGCCGCAGCTCAGCTTGATCCAGGCCGCGGTCTGACCTGATGCTTCTTCCTTGCTCTTTTGGTGCACTTTCTAGAGGTTGAGGCTTGGATAATTCTAGGCCGCAGCGCACACACTATAAACTTAATTTCTCTTCATATGTCCTTCCGCAACCATATCTTTACTTTGGTGTGCCTCAAGTCTTTGTGCTTCAAACGACAATAGCTTTTTCTCCTCTTTTGAACTTAAAATACCAGAAAATGCACCGAAATAATTCAATGATCAAAGAATACCACTTTAGAGTTATTAACGTATAAAAGTGTAATTAGAACCTAGATCCAAAAACTAACGATTAAAAACTATTAAGATGCATTTTATGGCTCTTATCACAACCCCCAAATAGCGTATTGTTAGTCCCTAGCAATTCAAGCGAAAACAATAGATGAATTCTACGGTGGGGATCACGACAAGGTAAAGCAATATTAGTGTTAACCAAGAGTAATTCATATTTTGTCTCAAAAATTTCACATAACACACAGCATATAGAATCATTAAATTTCACCCAAGTCCAAAAGTAATCTAAACAACAATCTTAAAATTATTATCGACTCTTAACAGCCATCTTACCACAATCCGTTAATCCGAAACCTAGATGATTTTATGCATAACATTCATGAATACAAGTCTTGGCCTCTTAAATATATTAAATTGCGTGATATTAATCACAAAAACAAGTTCCATAGGCTCACTTTTCAAATCACTCTCCACTATTGTAGAAAAATCACACTACATTGAATCAATAGGTCTTTAATAAGCTTGTAATGGTAGGCTAAGGTCAAGGTTAAGAAAGAACGAGAAGGATTCACAAGTAAAAGAACTCAATCTCGTAGTTTTAACCACAACCACTTTAAGCACTGGATAATCTTCAACACCCAATTCTTTTAACCATTTTTTATAAGAGCATATCTCTCAATAAGTCACCACTTTTCTTTTCTTTTCTTCTTTGCCATAATTCACTTCTTTTCTTCTCTTTTATATTTTGGCATAAGACCATTCACCTCTTTTTCCATTTTTTTTCTTTTCCACAACCTCCAACTTATCTCCTTTAGTGTACTTGAGTTATGGTTTTCATATTTCCATCCTGACTCTTTTTTAAGTGCTTCTCAACAAATGTGTATAACTAAGTTCTTTTAAAAGAAAAGGTAAGGATAAAATATTTTTAGGCTCATAAAGGTGAGTAAATGGGATATTAAAAGAAACAAGGCTCAAATTCTTTTTCAAGAAAAAGGCTCCAACAAGTGACTAGTGATGAATATAGCAAGGGTAAGTTCGAAAGGCTCAAACGGTCCAAAAATGGCTTATATCATATTTAAGTAATGTGCATTCAAGGAATTCGCCTCAAGTGATTAACAAATAAGTTCTAGAGCTTGTCGAGATCATAAAAGTATTCACAAAACAATCACACATAAAACTTCTCTAAATGTTTTAGACTAATCATACAATCTTACCACAAACTAGAGTCTCAAACCAAATGAAGATTGACACTTAAATCAATTTCAAACCGAAGCAAGATTTAACTACTTCTAAACACTATATGCTATCTCAATTAGGCTTATATCATTGAAATGTGAATTAACTCTAAGGCTAACACAAAGCATGCTAAAAACAAACAAAAATGAAAATGACACCAAGCAGTTCAAAGAAAAATATGAAAACAGGAATATGTTTCCTCCTTTCCGCCACCCCCAACTTAAAATAAGTATTGTCCTCAATGTGAAAGCAAAAGTTAAGGAAACTCCCTTTGTAACCAAAAGTCCATAGAAGCTGAAAATTGTGCACCACTAATTGAACTGCTTCATATATTTGTCCCTGAAAAAGAAATACGAAAGTAAAACTAGAAAACAACAAAATAATAATAATAAACAAAAAAAATATGAAAAAAAATTAAAAATAAAAGGATATGTTAAGGGTTGCCTCCCATGAGCGCTAAGTTTTACATCTTCAGCCAGACGCTACACCACTCTCACTATTAGCCTCATTATGGTGCTGAAGATGAGGCTCCATACTCAATGGCCTTAGTGCTAGTCTTTTGGCAAGTAATACTTAAAGTCCACCACATGTGGCTCAAGTATTTTTTGTGATGCCCATTTACTATCAGCAGTAGGGTATTTGATTCCCGCATCCATATGACTTCTCTCAAGCAACTCCTCAAAGCATGGTTGCCAAGATTTCTTAATAAATTCCTGTGGCTTATCAAAAACATCAACAACATTAATGGCATGGGGATAAACTAAAGAATCATTTAATTCAAAATTATTAGGAATGAATTCCAAAGATTTAGAATTATCTTTGATGTACTCATCCTCTTCATGTGGCTGCCTTGAGACTGATAAACATTTACCTCTAGAGTTCTATTTCCAAATGATAATGTCATTAGGCCATTCCTACAATTAATGAGGATATTGGCGGTGGCAAGGAATGGTCTTCCAAGTATCAAAGGAATTTTTGACTCTGTGTTTATAGTAGAAACAATATCTAAAACCAAAAAATCAACAGGATAGTAGAAATTATCAATTTGCAACAAAACATCTTCTACAATACCTCTTGGTTTTATTATCGATCTATCCGCTAATTGGAGTACCACGGAGGTTGGTTTGATCTCACCTAGACTGAGCTATAAGTACATGGAGTATGGCATGAGGTTCACACTAGCACCCAAATCTAGCAATGCTTGGCCACAAGATTTGTTTCCAATTTGGCAAGCCACCGTTGGACAACCTGGATCTTTATATTTGGGCGGTGTCTTGTTGTCAATTACTGTACTTTCTTGCTCTATTAAGAATGCTATCTTCTTAACATTGTGCCTCTTCTTGACTGTGCATAGATCCTTGATGACTTTAGCATAGTTGGGAATCTGTTTTATGACATGAAGAAGAGGAAGATTAATTTTAACATGCCGAAGTTGTTCAAGAATCTCACATTTTAATGCTGTATTTATCTCCTTAGGTTTAAGGAGTGCTTGAGGGAAAGGCACTGGTGGAGAATAATCATCATGGGCCTCTTATTCCTCAGGAGTTTTATCCTTGTTGCACACGGTGTTAGGATTCAGGATTGATGGTAGAGGGGGTCCACCAATTTTCTTACCACTGCGAGTGATTATGGCATTAATCTCTCTAACATTTTGATTTTTAGGGTTGGAGGTTTGTGCCATATGATGTCCCCTTGGATTAGGTTGTGGTTATGAAGGAAAATGACCTTGCTCTTGAATCGTCAAGAAACTAGTCAACTTGGTGAGTTGGCTCTTTATTACCTTTTGTTCCTCTTTGATCGCTTGTTGTTCCTCTAACAACTGTTGATTTATTTTTCCTTGATCTTCCACACTCTTGGCATATACCTGCATAAATGACTTAAACATATCTTCCGAAGGTAAAGATTGTTGAGGTGCATTAGATGAGGTTGATTCCAGTTTCCATTGGGTACTAGAGTGGGCAGAGGGTTGCATGTCGGATTTCCAACTGAAATTAGAGTGATTCTTCCAACCGGGATTGTAGGTGTTATAGTAGGGTGAGTGTGGTTTCCCTAAGGGTATACCTATAGCATTACACTCTTCCTTCATCTCAAAATAAACTGGACTATCCTTAGGTAAATGATCTACCCCATTACACATGAAACAAGGCTTATAGGACTCTACCCTAGCAACCGGTTCAGGGGCCCTAGCATTTTTGGTTTTTAAGGCTTCAATTTCCTTAGTTAGGGCCTATAAATGGGATTTAAGGTTATCCTCTTCCTTAAATTGATAAATCCCAGTGGGTTGGTTTTTCCTAGTGCTTTCCATGGCATTTGGTCCTATCCAAGTGTGGGCTTTTTCCGATAGGTCATCTAGGAAATCTATGGCTTGGTCAGGATCTTTTTGTAGAAAATCCCCACTACATATTATTTCTATGAATTGTCTTTTCCTACTTAGAAGTCCATCATAGAAGTAGCTAACTACCCGCAAACTCTCATACCCATGGTGTGGACAAGAATTTAACAGGTCCTTGAAACGCTCCCAAACTTGATATAAGGTTTCGCTCTCCTTTTGTGCAAAGTTTGAGATTTGTCTCTTGAGGTTATTGGTCTTATGGGCTGGGAAGTGCTTGTGGAAGAAAACTTGTGTCATCTCATCCTAACTATCTATGGACCTAAGCTTTAACGAGTACAGCCAAGCCTTGGCTTTTTCCTTAAGTGAAAAAAGGAAAAACCGAAGTTTGACGGTGTCTACCATATCAGCCCTACCTTGGAAGGTTGCTGCTACTTCCTCAAATTCCATAATATGGATATAAGGGTTTTCATTCTCAAATCCATGGAAGGTTGGTAGCAATTGGATCATGCTCGGTTTGAAATCAGGTTTTTGAACATTAGGGAGGAACATGATACATGATGGGGTGGCTGTTCGGCTAGGGTGCAAGTAGTCTTTAAGTGTCGTAGCAACATTCTCATTAGGGTTTTCAGCCATGTTAACAAGATTTTCTAATTTCTCTGTTGGGTGTACACTAGGGTTTGATCTAGGCGAGGTTTCACTAACGAACATGGAAGGAAAGGGTATCTCTAATTCGGGTCCCTTAATTAACCTACCTCGCGAATCTCTCGGTCTAAGCATACACCAAACTGAGTTTAAAAAGTAATAAAAATAGAACAAAAAAAATCAGAAAATTAAAAACTTAAAGAAAGGAATGATAGTACCATCTCGTTTTAGAGTTGACAATCTTCTTTGTACTTAAGCGTTTTCCTCGGCAATGGCGCCAAAATTTGATTACGCCCAAAGAGTAACGCAGTAGTTGTAGCACAGCTTTAGGGTGTCGATTCCACAGGGAAACAAGTTAACTATAAGGAAAAGTGTAAACTTTAATACGAAATGATAAAATCCAAATAAGTACATCTGAGTTTTGATAGTAAAGTATTATGAGCAAATTATGTATTTTTAATGAAGAATATAATAAAGAAACAACAAGGTTTCGGGAATCCTCCCTAGGTTCGTTGCCTTATTCCAATCTTGATTTAGTTGTTTTTATCTTGATTGCAAGTTTCACATCCCAAACAAGTAATCAGTGTATATTCAATTAAAGCACATGTAAACCCTAATGTAATTGTTATGAAGTACTCTTTGATTTCGATTCAAGCACACATGACCTATCCTATAGATTAATCAAGAAGCGACAATATATCTCAATGACAATATTGCAGTAATGGACAAACCTAAAAGATAAATATACCGGACTCAATCATATCCAAACAACTTGACATAAGAAGAGCATGACTAGACTTATATGGAGAAGAAGCATGCAATCACCGGGTTAAGAAAATCTAGAATAAGAAGAACATAAAGCGCAGCTGTCACATGAACCTAAACTCTTCTTGTTTAATCAAAGAATAAATCATAAACAATGTTTAGCAATAAATCCAAATTACAACTGAATTAAGAAAGGAAAATAAGAACAACTACACCTAGGGATTCATCTCTTCGCCTTGCTTGGAGATTAGTTGGCTATGGGCGAGAGTGTGGCAGCCTCCTTTGAGTTTTCCAGCCTTTGATGATTGTTTAATGAATGATGGATGTCAATGTTAAACCCTAAGTAGTCTATTTATAATACACAAGGTCCAAGGGTGTTTTAGGGTTTAAAAAATCATTAAAACCCTAATTAAGTCGTAACTCGAAAACAGGGGTTCGAGCTCGCGCCACGGCTCGCACTAATCCAGGCTGCAGCTCAGCCTTTTTCTTGTTTTCTTCACTTTCTGGAAGTCATGGCCCAGCCTAATCCAGGCAGCATCTCAGCTTGATCCAGGCCTCGGCTTGACCTGATGCTTCTTCCTTGCTCTTTTGGTGCACTTTCTGGAGGCCAAGGCTTGGATAATTGTAGGCCGTAGCGCACACACTATAAACTTTATTTATATTCATTTGTCCTTCCGCAACCATATCTTTACCTAGGTGTGCCTCGAGTCTTTGTGCTTCAAACAACAATAGTTTTTTCTCCTCTTTTGAACTTAAAATACTTGAAAATGCACCTAAATAATTCAATGATCCAAGAATACCACTTTAGAGTTATTAACATATAAATGTGCAATTAGAACCTAGATCAACCCTAAAATGCTAACAATTAAGAACTATTAAGATGCATTTTATGGCTCTTATCAACCATATTTGCCATCAATACTCCTCTATCATTGATATTTAATTGCATCCTCATTCTTCTTAACTCTATCATCAAGCTAGTATTATGACTCACAATAGCAGCTAATCTCCCTATAGTCTTTCTACTCAATGTATCAACTACTACATTAGCCTTTCCTGGATGATAATGAATGGTATAGTCATAATCACTAATCAACTCCATCCACCTCCTCTGCCTCAAATTCAACTTCTTCTGGGTCAGTAAATGCGTCAAGCTTTTATGATCAGTAAAAATTTCACAATTGGCTCCATATAGATGATGTCTCCAAATCTTCAAAGCAAAAACTATGACAGCCAATTCTAAATCATGGGTTGGCTAATTTCTCTCATGGTTCTTCAATTGCCTAGATGCATAAGATATAACTCTCTCACATTATATCAACACACATCCCAACCCCTGATGTAATGCATCATTATAAACCATAAATCTTTCATCACTAGAAAGAAGCACTAACACCGGGGCAATAATCAATTTTTCTTTCAATAGCTGGAAACTCGTCTCACATTCCTCTGACCACCTAAACATCACGTCCTTCTTGGTCAATCTAGTTAATGGTCCAGTAACCATAGAAAATTTTAGGATGAATCTCCTATAATAACAAGCAACCCCAAAAAGCTTCTAACTTTAGTTACACTAGTGGGTCTTTCCCAATTCAACACTGCTTCTATCTTCTGTGGGTCAACTGCTATTCCTTCTCCCGACACAAAATGCCCCAAGAAAGATATTTCCCTAAACCGAAACTCACACTTAGAGAACTATGCATATAATTTCTCGCTCCTTAGAATTTCCAACACTATATCTAAATGTTGTGTATGCTCCTCTTCATTCTTGGAATATACCAGAATGTCATCAATAAACACAATCACAAATCTATCCAAGAATGGTTTAAACACTGCATTCATTAGATCCATAAATGCTGCAGGAGCATTAGTCACCCAAATGGCATCACTAGGAACTCATGATGGCCATAACGTGTCCTAAAAGCAGTCTTAGGCACGCCCCCCTCTTTTATCCTCAATTGATGATAACTTGATCTCAGGTCTATCTTAGAAAACACTCTAGCTTCCTGCAACTATTCGAATAAATCATCTATCCATGGCAAAGAATATTCTTGATGGTGATCTTATTCAACTATCTATAATCCATACACAATCTCATTGTCCCATCCTTCTTCTTGACAAACAATACAGAGGCTCCCCAAGGTGACATACTAGGTTGAATAAACTGTTTATGTAGCAACTCTAGAAGCTGAACTTTCAACTCTCTCAATTCAGCTGATGCCATTCTATTAGGTGCTATAGATATGGGTGTTGATCCTAGAATCACCTCAATAAAAAAACTCAATCTCCCTATTGGGAAGCAAACCAGTCAACTTTTCAGGGAATACATCAGAAAAATCTTTTACTACCAAGATTTCTTCTAAATTCCTACTCTCCTTGCTAGAATCCACCACATATGCCAAATACCCCTCACAACCCTTCTTCAACCATTTACTGGCAGTTAAAGCAGAAATAAAATAGTTAGCAAGTATCTTACATTTTCCCTGAAAATTAAACTCTTCCTATCCAGGTATCTTCAACACCACATTTTTCCTAAAACAATCTACCCAAGCATGATATGCAGATAACCAATTCATCCCCAGAATTAAATCAAAATTTATCATATCTAAACGCAATAAATCAACTTCATTTTCTCTATCAACCATATAAATCACACAACTTCGATAAATTATCCTGATAATAACCCTATCCCCAGTAGGAACCTTAACAACAATAGTATGCATCAAAGAACTAGCACTAGCATCAATAGATTTCATATAATCACTAGATGGGAAATAATGGGTTGCACCACGGTCAATCAATAATCTAGCAGGCCTATCGAGGATAGATACCATACCCATAACAACATCAAGAGTGGCTTGTGCATCCTGTTGGGTCAATGCATAGACTCTGATATCTCTAGACTAAAACTGGCTACCATATCATCTCTCAGCTACTGATCCTCGACCTCTATCTCTACCTTGCAAACTCCCTGATCCACCACCTCTCTCCACTGATTTTCTTCCTACACTTCCAACGCCTATGTCATCAGATTTTTCCACTGGACAATCTGCAACAACATGTCCTCTCTCACCACATACAAAGCATATCTACATAAGGCAATTCTGAGACAGATGCCTCGTCTGATTACATCTGAAGCAAACCCTTAAC
This sequence comes from Bretschneidera sinensis, assembly GCA_023935145.1. Classification (NCBI taxonomy): domain Eukaryota; kingdom Viridiplantae; phylum Streptophyta; class Magnoliopsida; order Brassicales; family Akaniaceae; genus Bretschneidera; species Bretschneidera sinensis. The sequence goes on from CM043704.1 coordinate 37,119,025, forward strand.
TCTCGATCATACATCAGATTACCACATCCCCTTGATGGCATACTTAGTCCTCTACTATAACTCCCACTTCCCATAGCTTGTCTCCCGAACCTAGTGGTCCTATCGGTATTACTCTGAATGACTGAAGCAATAGATGCTACTTGCCTCTGACTTTACACTATAGTTCCTTATGACAAAGAACGCCCCCTCTGGGGTGGTCTCCTACCCTGCACACTCATACTACTACCATCTCTAGGTCCCTCAAATCTAGACCTTTTCAACCACTCCCTACTACCTCTAAACTCCTTCAAATCTTTTTCAATTTGTAATGCATTATTCACCAGTATAGCTTAATTTTCAATGCCCATATAAGAGAGTTTAGTTTGAATGTCATGGTTAAATCCATCCTAAAAATCTCTTACATTTCCTCTTCTCTGTATTCACTAATTTAGGTAAAAACCTTGACATGGCTATGAATCTACTATCATATTCAGCCACCAATAAATTACCGTACCTTAGATGAACAAAATTTCTCTCTTGTTATGCCTAAAAGGTATCGGGAAAATACTTCGCAAAGAACTCATCCTTAAACATACTCCAAGTTAAAGGTTGTTCTACCTATGTGCTTACCCTGGGCAAAATATCCTCCCACTATTGAGAAGCCTCACCCTCCAGCATAAATGAAGCAAAAGCAACCTTTTTTCTATCTGTAATACCCATATTCGTAAAGAAAGGGTAAAGAATTAATTTAATAAATATGATATGGAATTAAAATAATACATATATGCGAAAGATTTAATTTTTATAAAACAATTCAAAAAAATAAAATTAAAAAAATAGACGTGGCAACATCTGGCCCGAGGTGTTGCCAAAGAAATTTTCATTTCTTGCATGTTGCAGAACAAGAAATTGGTGAGCGGTGACGATGCCATGTAAAAAAAATTATATATATTGAATTGTTTTATTAGTTTTACCAAATCCTGCTTGGTTTTCTTCAATCTCAAATCTAAACTACTTTATTTCTTTAAACACTTGGGGACCAAAAGAAAGGTGGAAGGATTAAAATTTTAAAGGGGTTAACGGGAGAATTTAATAGAGAATCATGGGAAGCTCTAAGAAATACATAAGGCAATAATGTGAAGTTTATTTTGAAATTTAGCATACATGAAATTCTCGGAATTCAAAGTGAGAATTTTCAAAGGGTGTGAATTATGGAAGAATTGAAGAATAAATTAGAATTTAATATAAATATTATTTCAGGTGTTGACGATCAGCAACCGGAGGGAATTGTTGAGAGGAGCAGAAAAGGCAATGAGGTGATCCATGGTTAGCTATAAGTGCTACGTGGTGAGTTAAATTTACTTTAAGTAATCAAGATAAATATGAAATATATAGTGATAATATTTGAATAAATTATTAACCTATAATTTAATAATAGATGAAAGTTGTTTGATGGGTATGATAGGTATAATTGATATGTGGAAACTTATTATATGAAAAGTAATATTATTGGAATATGAGTAATGAAGGTGATAAATGCAATTTTTGACAAGTTATGGTAGATAAATTGATATGATATATGAGGAGAAGAAATTAGTGAAATTGATCAAATAGTAATTTCAGAAAAGGCAAGATAACTAAATTTAATGTCTGAATACATGCTTGTTTTTATATTATTGTTCATATGCATATTTCACATCATTGTTCATATGCATATACATGAAATAAAAAATTCGGGAGGGGGCCGGTCTAAATGAAAAACTGTGACAGCCGGTATATGCTGAAAATAAATGAAAACCGTGACAGCCGGTATATCCTAGAAATAAATGATCACTGCAACAGTCGGTATATGCTGGAAATAAATGAAAATTGTGACAACTGTTGGACAAAAATATACCTAAATTAATAAGCAAATAATTGTACTTGTTTTACTTGCAAGTGCACAAGGTCAACTTAGTAGTATAGTGTGCGAATGCAAGATCATCTCCACAAGGATTGGTGAATTTCGTTTTAGAATTATATTTGCAATGTAAAAAGATAGAAATAATAAAAGAGTTGATTTTGATAATGATAAAATAATAAAGATAAAGGCGTAGGGACTTGATATCCACCACTAATTATGCTACCACAATATAACAGTATGCCAATGCTTTAATCATGCCATGTATACCTAATGTTTGTCAACCTACGGGCATGGTATCTATTCCTTAAGCTATTGATTTCCCTAAGCAATGAGTTAGGCATGGTATCTACTATAACTCTTTTTTGTCTTAAGGGATTCAGTATGGTGTATACTGAGTTGTTCCTTAAGAGAGCATAGGATATGTGGAAATCGACAACCACATGAGACCTAGGGCATGGTATCTACTCGCGGTTTCCCTTGTTGATTAACCCAAGAATCCGGTGTGGATGTCTTTTGTCACTATTGTCAAACCCAGGACTCGGTTATCCAAATTGATCTAACTAACTAATCCATACCACATGCATACATTGATCAAACACACACATATGAGGAATTTAAATAAAAACAGGCATTAATCAAGTTAAGCATCACAACACAAATATTGTAAAGGTGCCAATACTGATTATTGAATAAACATAATTAGGGCTTCAACCAAGCCCTTACTAAAAGTTAAGTACACATAATAAAAATAAAGGAAAGAAGAAACTCGAGAGAAGAGTCATCAATTCCTCTCCACGTTCTCTTTCTGGCCTCCGGCCTCCCGACCTAAAAGTAAACTAAAACTAAAAGAAGATTGAAAAGAAAGGATTTGATGATGTCCATTGTGTGTATTTTACAGGTGTATTTATAGGGGGTGAATTATCCTAGAATGCTCAGGAACCCTAAACTTTCCTAAAACATAAAACTCCTTTATTTCCAAAACTAGTTCTGCCGCTTTACTGTTCACGGTCGTACTTGTGCGCTCGATCGCATGCGTCTTGCGCTTGATCGCAGTGCTGCGCTCGATCCTTCATGTGTGTGAACGATCATATGTGCGCTCGATTTCATGCAGTAGTGCAATCAATCGCACTTTGACCAGAAACTGCTCCAGGATTTCTAGGCTTCTTCCCTTAAGTGCCAAAACTGCTTCTTTTCTCCAAGACCCTATAAAAACATGTGAAACACACAAATGAAGTAAAATGGGCTAAATTAACATAACTATGGACCTATCAAATGTAAATAAGGGGGCTTAAATATGAATATTTAAGCACCTATCACACCTCCAAACTTATATATTATCCACAAAAATTTTAGGTTGTCACACAAAATAATGATGCGCATTCATGAGCAAGCTTAATAAATATAAACATATCTTTGCAATGAATAAGAGTTTTGAACGCAAATCACTTTCATGAGGCAGTTTAAGACATCACAAGTTTGACTTTAGTGTATGGTGAACTAGCACAAAAAAGATTAGGTTTCCAAATAATTCTAATGTGTAGTGCTTCGATGACTCAAGATTCACCAAATTTCCTATTAGAATCAACAAAGATGGCATAGATTTTCTTCTTTTCTTTTATTTGTGAGATTTTTTTTTTTGCCAAGCTAGTTTCCTTAAGCTTTCTATTTGACTCATGTAACGAGTGTTTAGCCAATGACTCCAAAACCATATGGTTTTAGGGCCTTAGGTGTAAAGACACCACTAAGGACCTACTAACTCGAGTCAAAAGGCTACGAAACTAATTGGTCTCAATACTACCAATCAAAATTTTCACCTTTTAACGTAACACTCACTGCTTACTGAGGCAAGAGGGCCAGTTACTCAACAGAAAGTTCTTTTTAATGATCTTTAGGAGCATTTTTCTTTTTGAGCAATAACAATTTTTTTTTTCTATTTTCTTGTGCCAAAATGTTAATCTAATAGGTTATCTGGTTCACAGTCAAGCAAAAGAAACATACAAATCAAAATTATATGTCATACCCCACACAACTACGTGCTAATGTGCTCGTGATAGCTTAGGTCAAAATTGTGAATCCTTAAATGACTAAAAGTAAGTGATCTATGTTCAAAACTTAATTATTGGCCTATATGTTCAAATTTTTAAGCTCACTTATGAAGTCACATCATATTCTTTGTTTAGATCACCCAAAATTTTTTTGAAACATAATGAACATGCATAAAAAACAAAAGCAAAAAAAAAAAACAAAAAAAACTGGGACTTAGTGTGTGTATGTGTTGCGTGTGTGATAGTATCTAGTATCTCCCATTACCCCCAAACTTAAAATATACATTGTCCCCAATGTGTGTGGCATGGAAAAATCTGACCTGGGGTATGGAGAACTAGGTTGCTTGCTTTGCTTATGACACGCCCCCAAACTTAAACTGGATGCACGCACTGAGTAACTGACAAAGAAAAATAAATGTTGTTCCGAAAAATAAGAAATATAAATACTAGTTATGGAAATATAAATATAAACAAAAGAAAAATACTAAAATGAAAAAGGATAAGTCTGGGGTGCCTCCAATGAGCGCTAAGTTTAATGTCTTCAGCCGGATCAAGCCTTATTTTTCCCTAAAACTAAGATTTGCAGCAACTAGCATAGGAAGTGTCTTATTCTCTTCCATATAAGCATAAGGTAAGTACTTCGGCAATTACTTCAACTCCAAATTTGGTGTCTGGACAATAAAAGGGGAAAAAATACTTTTAGTAGGCTCAAGAATTTCAAATGGATCGATGTACTTACTTAGATGTTTTGGAGAGGCATTAAAGAGGTGCACAGTTTTGATGATGTCATCAGTAACATCCTTAAACTCGGGTTCGATATCCGATCTTGTGACACTATAGGTAAGAGTAGTTTCTAATGGATCAACATGACGGACCTACAAGGTGTTCTTAAAAACACCTGGAGTAGGTATTGTTTGGGCTGGAAATTCTTCCTCAACAACACTTAGAGTATGTATTGTTTGGGCTGAAAATTCACCTTGCTTTCTTTCACTTAGCTCCTTAAGCAATTCCCCCATTTGAACCTCGAGTCTTTGAATAGCTTGCTCATGCTTGGCAGTGGTTTTTTGCTGATCTAGTGAAGTCATCAATGTTGTCATTAGTTGCTGTTGTTGAGTGGTCAATTACTTTACAAAACTCTTTAGGTCACTATTTCCTAATTTCGACACTGGTTGGGCTGCTGGTTGGAAATTTCTTTGCTATCCTTGAAGATTCAGAGCATTGTGATTGTTGCTCCATGAGAGGTTGGGGTGGTGCTGCCACTCAGGATTGTAGGTATTTGTATATGCATTGTGTGGGCCCTCATAATTTGCTTGCTCTTGATCTGCATATAAATATAAAGGGCAAGTTTCAGAAGTGTGATTAAAACGAGAACATATAGCACATACCTGGAGTGGTTTGGCTCACGGACTAGGTGAGATGTTTTGAGTAGTCATGGTGTTTATGAGCATATCCAGCTTCCTCTTCATAGTATTTAGGTAAGCATAACTAGCTTCCACCATTGGTGCTTCTCCTTCGAACGAATTAGTTGAAAAACTTCAATGTAGCAGTTTCAGTACTGCTTCTCGGGTACTTTCTGGAGCTTTTGCGCTCGATCGCACCAAGAACAGCGATCGATCGCACTGGGCTTGTGCTCGATCACACAAAAGAGTGCACTTGATCGCAATGAGGGCATAGATTCCTCCCCTGCACACCTGAACAAAAACAAAAAACGAAAAGAAGGAATAAATCTGATTTTTGATAAAAATAAAAATAAAACGGAACAAAATAAAATAAAATAAACTAATGAAAATAATTCCAAAAAGAAATTTAGCACAATCCCCGACAACGGCGCCAAAAACTTGTTGGACGAAAATATACCTAAATTAATAAGCAAATAATCGTACTTGTTTTACTTGCAAGTGCACAAGGTCAACTTAGTAGTATAGTGTGCAAATGCAAGATCATCTCCACAGGGATTAGTGAATTTTGTTTTAGAATTATATTCGCAATGTAAAAAGATAGAAATAATAAAAGAGTTGATTTTGATAAAGATAAAATAATAAAGATAAAGGTGTAGGGACTTGATATCCACCACTAATTATGCTACCACAATATAACTGTATGCCAATGCTTTAATCATGCCTTGTATACCTAATATTTGTCAACCTAAGGGCATGGTATCTACTCCTTAAGCTATTGATTTCCCTAAGCAATGAGTTAGGCATGGTATCTACTCTAACTCTTTTCTGTTTTAAGGGATTCAGTATGGTGTATACTGAGTTGTTCCTTAAAAGAGCATAAGATCTGTGGAAATCGACAACCACATGAGACCTAGGGCATGGTATCTACTCCCAGTTTCCCATGTTGATTAACCCAAGAATCAGGTGTGGATATCTTTTGTTACTATTGTCAAACCCAGGACTCGGTTATCCAAATTGATCTAACTAACTAGTCCATACTACATGCATATGTTGATCAGACACACATATGAGGAATTAAATAAAAACAGGCATTAATCAAGTTAAGTATCACAGCACAAATATTGTAAAGGTGCAAATACTGATTATTGAATAAACATAATTAGGGCTTCAACCAAGCCCTTACTAAAAGTTAAGTACACATAATAAAAATAAAGGAAAGAAGAAACCCGAGAGAAGAGTCATCAATTCCTCTCCACAGTCTTTTTCTGGCCTCCGACTTCCCGACCTAAAACTAAACTAAAACTAAAAGGAGAGTCTATGCATTCTTAATAGGATGCACAAGCCATTCCTGATGTTGTTATGGGTATGGTATCTATCCTTGATAGGCCTGCTAGATTATTGATTGACCATGGTGCAACCCATTGTTTCGCATCTAGTGTTTATATGAAATCTATTGATACTAGTGCTAGTCCTTTGATGCATGCCATCATTGTTGAGATTCTTACTGGGGATAGAGTTATTATCAGAACAATTTATCGAAGTTGTGTGATTTATATGGCTTATAGAGAATTTGAAGTTAATTTATTACCTTTAGATATGACAAATTTTTATTTAATTATGGGGATGAATTGGTTATCTACATATTGTGCTTGGGTAGATTGTTTTAGGAAGATTGTGATGTTCAAGATACCTGGACAGAAAGAGTTTAATTTTCAAGGAGAATGTAAGATACTTGCTAACTGTCTTATTTCTACTTTAACTACCAGTAAATGGTTGAAGAAGGGTTGTGAGGAGTATTTGGCATATGTGGTGGGTTTGCCTCACAATAGGAAGCTTGAGTTTTCTATTGTGGTGATTCTAGGATTAACACCCATATCTATAGCACCTTATAGAATAGTACCAGCTGAATTGAGAGAGTTAAAAGTTCAACTTTAATAGTTGCTAGATAAACAGTTTATTCGACCTAGTATGTCACCTTGGGGAGCCCCTGCATTATTTGTCAAGAAGAAAGATAGGACAATGAGATTATGTATGGATTATAGACAGTTGAATAAGATCACCATCAAGAATTGATATCCTTTTCCCAGGATAGAAGATTTATTCAAGCAATTACAAGGAGCTAGGGTGTTTTCTAAGATAGACCTGAGATTGGGTTATCATCAATTGAGGATAAAGGAGGGGGACGTGCCTAAGACTGTTTTTAGGACACATTATGGCCATCGTGAGTTCTTAGTGATGCCATTTGGGTTGACTAGTGCTCCTGCAGCATTTATGGATCTGATGAATCGGGTGTTTAAACCATTCTTGGATAGATTTATGATTGTGTTTATTGATGACATTCTGATATATTCCAAGAATGAAGAGGAGCATACACAACATTTAGAGATAATATTAAAAATTCTGAGGAGAGAGAAATTATATTCAAAGTTCTCTAAATGTAAATTTTGGTTGAGTGAAATATCTTTCTTGTAGCATGTTGTGTCAGGAGAGGGAATATCAATTAACCCACAAAAGGTAGAAGCAGTGTTGAATTGGGAAAGACCCACTAGTGTAATGGAAGTTAGAAGCTTTTTGGGGTTGGCTGGTTATTATAGGAGATTCATCCAAAAATTTTCTATGATTGATGGACCATTGACTAGATTGACCAGGAAGGATATGAAGTTTAGATGGTCAGAGGAATGTGAGAGGAGTTTCCAGTTGTTGAAAGAAAAATTGACTACTGCCCTTGTATTAGTGCTTCTTTTTTGTGATGAAGTATTTGTGGTATATAGTGATGCGTCACATCAGGGGTTGCGATGTGTGTTGATGCAATATGGAAGAGTTATAGCTTATGTATGTAGGTAATTGAAAAACTATGAGAGAAATTGCCCGACCCATGATTTAGAATTGGCTGCAATAGTTTTTGCTTTGAAGATTTGGAGACATCATCTATATGGAGCCAATTGTGAAATTTTTACTGGTCATAAAAGCTCGACACATTTACCGACCTAGAAGGAGTTAAATTTGAGGCAAAGGAGGTGGATGGAGTTGATTAGTGATTATGACTGTACCATTCATTATCATCCAGGAAAGGCTAATGTAGTAGCTGATGCATTTAGTAGAAAGGCTACAGAGAGATTAGCTACTATTGGGAGTCATAATACTAGCTTGATGATAGAATTAAGAGGAATGAGGTTGCAATTGAGTGTCAATGATAGAGGAGTATTGATGGCAAATTTGGTGGTACAATCTTCTATTATTGATCGTTTATTACAAATGCAGGGTAGAGATGAGGGGATAGAAAAGATCCAACGAGAAGTGTTGAGTGGGAAGTTAACTGAATTTAGAATTAGAGGAGATGGTATGGTGGTATTGGAGCATCGAGTTTGTGTTCCCAATGATGTGGAGATGAGAAATAAGATACTAAGGAAGGCTCATGATTTTGTATATTCTATGCATCCAGGAAATAATAAGATGTACAAGGGATTGAGACAAAATTATTGGTGGTTAGGGATGAAGAGGGATGTAACGGAACATATTTCTAGATGTTTGACTTGTCAACCGGTGAAGTTTGAGAATAGACATCCAGCAGGTTTATTACAACCTCTTCCAGTACCTGAGTGGCCATAGGAAAATGTGAGTATGGATTTTGTCTCAGGTTTCCCCCGTACCCAGAGGGGTCATGACACTGTATGGGTTATAGTAGATAGACTTTCTAAGTCTTCATATTTCCTTCCTATTGAAACTATCTGGAGTCTTGAAAAGTTGGTTAAATTGTATGTAGCGGAGATTGTAAGATTATGTGGAGTACCTTTGAGTATTGTATCAGATAGAGATTCTAGGTTTACCTCTAGATTTTGGAGAGGTTTTCAAGAAGCTATGGGTATGCAATTAAAGTTTAGTATAGCTTTTCATCCACGAATTGATGGACAGATGGAGAGAATCATCAGAATACTAGAAGATATGCTGAGGGCAAGTGTATTGAGTTTCTCAATGAGCTGGGATGCTTATTTACCTTTGATCGAGTTTGCATATAATAATTAGTATCAAATAAGTATTGGTATGGCACCATTTGAAGGTTTATATGGTAGGAGGTGTATAACTCCAGTATGTTGGGAAGAAGTTTGAGAAAGAAAGATACTTGGTCTATAAATGATAGATCTGACTACTAAGAGGATCAAACTGGTTAGAGAGAACCTTAGAGCATCATAGAATAGACATAAGGGATATGCTGATAATAGAAGACGACCTCTCGAGTTTCAAGTTGGTGATTGGGTATTTTTTAAGATATCTCTATGGAAGGGTGTGTTGAGGCTTAAAAAGAAAGGAAAGTTGAGCCCGAGATTTATGGGGCCATATGAGGTTATTAGTATTTGTCTAAGGTTTAAACATGGTTTGAAAAGGTTCGGTATTTGGCCTTGGCGTCGTAGCACACTAGGTGTGCGCCTCAATAGACAACATGGAAAAAGGGCTCAGTATCAGGTCAAGTCGCGGCCCAGCCTTCCCAGGCTACGGTGCCCAACATGGAAGAGGTGTGCGTCGTGGCTCAGCTTCCTCTAGGCAACGGTGCGCAAAAACTTTAAGAAGTGTGCTCTGCCATGAGCCGCGGCACTAGGCACACTGGTGCACACATGTTTCAACCTTTTGAGTGGTTCGTGAGGCATGTTTAAAATGCACAGGATCACTTAGAATTGATGAGAGGCTATAATTGATTGGTCTTCAAGATCTAAGGGTGGAGATTGTCCTTCAAGATAGGTTCAAGAAGTGGTGCACTATATAAAGGGTCACCTAGCTTCAATCTCAACAATTGTAAGACAAGACATACAAGTGATCATCATACAAGAGTATTCAAGTGCTAGTGTTAGAGTGTAAAGACACAAAACATAGGAGAGGCATTAGAATAGATCTCACAAAAGAGGCTGGTTGTAAAGAGAGAGTAGTATAGATTGTGGGTAGAGGGCTTTGTAATAGTTATTATCCCTTTCTTTCTTATCTTTTTTGGTTCTTCAAGAACTTGGGTTTCTTGGAGAGGAGTTGCTGTAACTTGTAAGAACTCATTAGTTTAGTGCAGAGAGTTCGGAGGAACTCACGGGGACGTAGGCTATTGCCGAACCTCGATAACAATTGTTGTGTTCTTTTTTTTCTTTGATTTTTGTTTCTGCTTTCGATTCATCTTTACAAGTCATTCTAGACTTTGGTGTTTGGAAAACCACCACATGGGAATCTCCAAAGTGATTTCCTAACAGTGGTATCAGAGCTTTGGTGAGCGGGTATTGGAGCTGGAACAGAAGGTATCGGAGTCAAGACTCCAAGAATCAAAGATCAACTTCTTGGGTGATTCAAGAACGGAGTAAAGATCAAGATCTGATTGTGTTCTTGAGGGTGATTCAAGAATAGTATTGAGATCAATCTTCGATCGTGTTCTTGAGGTTTAGAAAAAGTTGGAAAACAATTGTGGGTGCTGCATAAATCTGGGATTTTCTCCGCAAAATGGCTTCAAATTTCATTGTTGAGAAGTTTGATGGAAATGGAGACTTTGCCCTTTGGAAGCGGAAGATTAAGGCTGTTCTTATGCAACAGAAGGTGGACTTGGCTATTGGAGAAGATTACGCTTTTTCAGCAAGTATCACAGAAAACCAGTGGATTGAGATGAGGAAGATGGTGTACAACACCATTTTCTTGCATATGTCGGATAGTGTCACAAGGGAGTGCGGAGACTCGGAAGATCCAGCTGTCATATGGAAGAAACTAGATGAGTTGTTTCTTACCAAGACTCTCCCTAATAAGATTTATCTTCTTAAAAGAATCTTTGCTTTTAAAATGGATCCTAATAAAGTGCTGCAAGATAATCTTGATGTGTTTAATATGCTAGTTCAAGATTTGAATAGCTGTAGCATTACATTCCTGGATGACCAATTGGCTGTTATTTTGTTAAATTCTCTTCCTGATTGTTTTGATAATTTGATTAATGCTATTGAATATGGAAGAGATACACTAACCAAGGAAATTGTGATTAATTCTATAAGGGCTCATGATTTCAAAGCTAAGATGAGGGAAGCATCAAGTGGTGAAGGGCTATTCGTTAGAGGAAGGCTAACAACTCGGAATGGCAGTAGCATTCATGGAAACTACCGGGAGAAATCAAGAGGTTGAGGGCAGAGCCATGGAAGATCTCATTCCAAACTAAGATTTGGAGGAAAGAGATGCTTCTGCTGCAACAAGGAGGGCCATTTAAGGAAAGATTACAAGAAGAAGATGTAGGATGAGAGAGGAAGAAGCCATACCAACAATGGAGAGGCTTTGGTTGCCAAAGGAGAATAGCAAGATGATGTTCTTGTTGTGTGCTCAAATGTGAGCAGGAGGCAAGGCAGTGAGAAATGATTTTTGGATTCCGGGTGCACTTATCACATGTGCCCTCACCGAAATTGGTTCAAGAATTTCTAGGAAACCAATAATGGAAAGGTTTTTTTGGGGAACGACACTTCTTCCCAAGTGAGGGGGATAGGAGACATCCAGTTGAGGATGTTTGATGGAGTCAAAAGGCTGCTGCGGAATGTGAGGTATCTTTCAGATTTGAAGAGGAATTTGATCTTATCAGGGAAGCTGGATTCTATGGGGTATACGTACAAAGCAGAGGGAGGAAAGATCAAGGTGACCAAGGGATCTTTGATAGTGATCAAAGCAGCAATAAAAGATGGACTCTATGAGATGATCGGAGAGACAGAAATCAAGCATCGCATCAAGGAAAATTCAGTTCAGGTAGAGCAAGGAAGGCAAGAAGGTTTGGACCAGGTAGAGCCCATTGATGAAGGCTAAGCTCAGGGCACTTAAGAGGAGGCTAAACTAGAAGGGGTTGATGCAGCAAGTGAGAATGAGTACCAGTTGACAAGGGACCACGAAAGGAGGGTGGTCAGACCACCTTTGAGATATGAGTTTGCGGATGCTAATGTAGCAGCTTCTTAGACAAAATGAGGGATGGTTGAACCAGAAACTTATATGGAAGCCATGAAATGTAAGGAGTCGTCAAAGTGGCAGCTAGCTATGGAGGAAGAAATGGATTATTTGAGGAAGAACAACTCTTGGGAATTGGTACCCAAACTAGAAAAACATAGAGTTATTGATTGCAGGTGGATCTACAAGATCAAAGAAGGGAATACTCCAAGGGATGAAGTCCGGTATAAAGCTAGGCTAGTGGCGAAGGGGTTCACACAAAGAGAAGGCATAGATTTCACCGAAATATTCTCACCAATTGTGAAGTACAAGACAATACGGATAGTATTGGCAATGGTGGTCCAATTCAATTAGGAAATCAAGCAAATAGATGTGAAAACAGTGTTCTTACATGGAGGGCTTGATGAGACCATCTATATGAGGCAACCCGAAGGCTATGAGGAAGGAAAGCAAGGAGATTTGGTGTGTTAATTGAAGAAATCTCTCTATCGCCTGATGTAATCACCTGGGCAATGGAATAAGAGGTTTGATTCCTTTGTAACTAGCTTAGGTTTCATGAGGAGCTACTATGATTCGTGCTTGTACTATAAGGGGCACAAGGTGGAGGAAGTGGTGATCATCCTCATCTATATTGATGATATGTTGCTGGTTGGGAGCAGCATGGAGAGGATAGAAGAATTGAAGTCTCAACTCAGTTCGGAGTTTGAGATTAAGGATCTTCGCCATGCACAGAAGATCCTTGGGATGAATATAATCCAGGAAAGAGAGAAAAATAGATTGAAGATTTCTTAGACTTCCTATATAGAGAAGATGATATCTAAGTTCTCTATGGAAGATAGCAAACTAGTGAAGGTTCCCCTTGTTGGTCATTTCAAGTTCTCCAGTGATCAATGTCTAAGATTGGAGGTAGAGAAGAATGAAATGGAAAAGGTCTCTTACTCTAGTGGGGTTGGTTCAGTTATGTTCACCATGGTACGCACTAGACCTGATATTGCTCATGCAATAAGTGTGCTCAATAGGTTTATGAGTAATCTCGGAAAGGAGGATTGGCTTAGAATGAAGTGGTTGCTGAGGTACTTGAAGGGAAGCCCAGAAGTAGGGCTGATTTATGAGAAGAGGGGTAAGTCCATTTGTCTTGAGGGTTATGCGGATTCGGACTATGGAGCAGACCGAGATAAAAGAAGATCAACTGCCTCCTACTTCTTCAACTTAAACAGATGTTGTATAAGTTGGAAGGCTCATTTGTGGCCGGTGGCAACACTCTCAACAACCGAGGCTGAGTACATAGCGGCAACGGAAGCCATTAAGGAGGCTATGTGGTGCAAAGGGTTGTTGGAAGAGTTGAAGGTCCTAAAAGAGCAGGTGGTGGTGTATTCGGATAGCCAAAGTGCATTGCACTTGTGTAAGAATCTAGTGTTTGATAAGTGCTTAAATATTCATATTTAAACCCTTTAATTTACATTTGTTAAGCCCTTAGTGTGCGTATTTTATGCTATTTTACTTCGTTTCTATGCTTTATGGGTTTTTATAGGTTCTTGGAGAAAAGGAAGCATTTTAGAGCTCAAAGAGCAAATCTGGAAAATCTGTCAGTTGCTTAGTGCGATCGTGCGCAGAGGAGCTGCGATCGAGCACACCAGTGCCCAGTGCCCAAGCCAAGATTGAGTGCAATCTGTGCTCGTACACAAGAAGAAGGCTGCGCTCGAGCGCAAGAGGAGCTGCGATCGAGTGCACATGTACGACAGTGAACAGTAAAAAACGGCAGAACCTGTTTTGGAAATAATAGTTTAGGTCCTATTTTGGAAATTAGGGTTTCCAAGTGTCCTTAGAACCCTATAAATATACTTTTAAAATACAGAAACAGCATCTTCCTTTTAGTTTAGTTTTTGTTCGGAGAGATTGGAGAAGGAAACTGTGGAGGAGAATTGACAACTCTTCTCTCGAGTTTCTTCTTTCCTTTATTTTTATTATGCGTAATAAAACTTTTAGTAAGGGCTTGGTTGAAGCCCTGATTATGTTTAAAAAATAAATTCAGTATTGACACCTTTGCGATATTTATGTTGTGTTGCTTAACTTGATTAATAACTGTTTTTATTTAAATTCCTCATATGTGTGTCTGATCAACGTATGCATGTGGTATGGATTAGTTAGTTGAATTAATTTGGATGACCGAGTCCTGGGTTTAACATTAGTAACAAAAGATATCCACGCCGGATTCTTGGGTTAATCAACATGGGAAACTGGGAGTAGATACCATGCCCTAGGTCCCGTGTGATTGTCGATTTCCACAGATCCTATGCTCTCTTAAGGAACAACTCAGTATACACCATGTTGAATCTCTTGAGAGAGAAAAGAGTTAGAGTAGATACCATGCCTAACTCGTTGCTTAGGGAGATCAATAGCTTAAGAAGTAGATACCATGCCCTTAGGTTGACAAACATTAGGTATTCATGACATGATTAAAGCATTGGCATACTGTTTTGTTGTGGTAGCATGATTAGTGGTGGATATCAAGTCCCTACGCCTTTATTTTTATTAAATTCCAACTCAATATTTATTTCTCTTATTTTTATTTTATTATTGCGAAACTAATTCTAAATCAAAATTTACCAATCTCTGTGGAGATGATTTTGCATTCGCACATTATACTATTAAGTTGATAACTTTTGTACTTGCAAGTAAAACAAGTTTGGTTATTTGCTTATTAATTTAGGTAGATAAACGCACAACAAGTTTTTGGCGCCATTGCCGGGGATTGTGCTAAATTTATTTTTGGAATTATTTTCGTTAATTATTTTATTTTATTTTATTCTGTTCCGTTTTATTTTTATTTATTTTTATCAAAAATCAAATTTATTCTTTCTTTTCATTTTCTGTTTTTGTTCAGGTGTGCAGAGGAGGAGTTTTTGTCCTCATTGCGATCGAGCGCACTCCTTGGTGCGATCGAGCGCAATCCCAGTGCGATCGAGCACTGTTCTTGGTGTGCTTGAGTGCAAAGCTCCAGAGAGTACCCGAGAAACAGTACTAAAACTGCTACACTGAAGCTTTTCAACTAATTCATTCGAAGGAGAAGCACCAATGGCGGAAGCTAGTTATGCTTATCTAGCTGCTATGGAAAGGAAGCTAGATATGCTTATAGAAGCCATGACTGCTCAAAACATCTCACCTAGTCCACGAGCCAAACAACTCCAAGTATGTGCTATATGTTCTCGTTTTGATCACACTATTGACACTTGCCCTTTGTATTCATCTGCAGATTAAAAGCAAGCAAATCATGTGGGATCGAACAACTATAATATATATGCAAATACCTATAGTCTTGGATGGCAGACTCACCCCAACTACAATATATATGCTTAACTTGATTAATACCTGTGTTTATTTAAATTCCTCATATGTGTGTCAACGTATGCATGTGGTATGGATTAGTTAGTTGAATCAATTTGGATGACCGAGTCCTGGGTTTAACATTAGTAACAAAAGATATCCACGTTGGATTCTTGGGTTAATCAACATGGAAAACCGGGAGTAGATACCATGTCCTAGGTCCCGTGTGGTTGTTGATTTCTACAGATCCTATGCTCTCTTTCTCTTAAATAAAAATAGGTATTAATCAAGTTAAGCAACACAACATAAATATCGCAAAGGCACCAATACTAAATTTATTTAGTAAACATAATCAGGGCTTCAACCAAGCCCTTACTAAAAGTTTAAGTGCACATAATAAAAATAAAGGAAAGAAGAAATCTGAGAGAAGAGTCGTCAATCCTCCATAGTTTCCTTCTCCAATCTCCTCGAACAAAAACTAAACTAAAAGGAAGATATTGTTTTTGTGTTTTAAAAGTCTATTTATTGGGTTCTAAGGACACTTGGAAACTTTAATTTCCTAAATAGGACCCGAACTATTATTTTCAAAACAGGTTCTACCGTTTTTACTGTTCACTGTCGTACGTGTGCGCTCGATCACAGCTCCTCTTGTGCTCGAGCACAGCCTTCTTCTTGTGTGCGAGTGCAGATTGCGCTCGATCTTAGCTTGGGCGCTGGTGCACTCGATCGCAGCTCCTCTATGCTCGATCGCACTAAGCAACTTACAGATTTTCCAGATTTGCTCTTTGAGCTCCAAAATGCTTCATTTTCTCCAATAATCTATAAAAACCCATAAAACATAGAAAAGAAGTAAAATAGCATAAAATACGCACGCTGAGGGCTTAACAAATATAAATTAGAGGGCTTAAATACGAATATTTAGGCACTTATCAGTGATCCATGAGAGGACAAAGCACATGGATGTTCGGTATCATTTCATTCATGAAAATGTTACGGAAGGATGCATTCATGTGGACAAGGTAGTGATGAGAGTCATAAAATGTATCTAAACAATACTTAATTGTTAGCATTTTAGGGTTGATCGAGGTTGGAATTACACTTTTATACCTTAATAACTCTAAAGTGTTATTCTTGAATCGTTGACTTATTTTAGTGCATTTTCAAGTACTTTGAGCTTAAAAAAAGAGATAAAAAAGCTATCATCATTTTAAACACAAAGCTTCAATGAACAGTCGAGTGAGATAATGGTCACGAAAGAGCCAAAATGAAGAGAAACCAAGAAAGGTGTTTCACTAAATCGCCAGAATTGCCTGTGCAGATCAATCATCTTTGCAAATTGAACTATATTGATTCAAGAAGAACCAGGAGACGAGCCATATATGCTTAGAAAGATCTGGAAGTCTATTCTCTGGAGAATTTATAGATTGTAAAAAGGATTTTTTAGAGAAAGTTATGGCAGTTTTAGTGGACATAGGTTAGACCTCCAGAACAGCATCTGCCTAGCACCTAGGCGTGGAGAATAGAGCACCGCACTGCCCAGACTTCTCCAATCTGCAATAGTGAGCGCCTAAGCGCCCAAAAATAAGCACCATGCCTTCCAGAACACTTCAATCTTGGACATAACTAGTGCCTAGGCGTAGGTAAGGCAGCACCTAGGCACCCACTCGTTTCTTTGACCCAATTAGGGCTGCCACATGATATTTTCCAGCCAAAAATGCCCTTCAACCTTGTGCTCTATGTATACATCCTTAAGGGATGTGCAGCGGGGAATGAAGAGGGATCCAAGGGATCCAAATCCAGATTTTTTCCAAGTCTCTTGAGGGCTGGAAATGGAGGGGGGAGCTCCACAATCTTCATCAAAACCATGAGCCCCATGGTTAACTAGTCTTTAAGCAAGGCAAAGGGATGAATCCATAGGTTTTTGTTGTTCTTATTTTTCCATTCTTGATTCGGTTGTGCGGATTTATTGTTGAATAGTGTTTGTGATTTATTCGTTGATTAAACATGAAGAATTTAGGTTCATGTGATAGTTGAATTTATGTTCTTCATATCTTAGATTTTTTAACCCGGTGATTGCATGCTCCTCTCCCATATAAGTCTAGTCATGCTCTTCTTATGTGATGTTGTTTGGATGTGGTTGATTCCGGTAGATTTATCTTATTGATTGTCCATTACTGCGATATTTTCATTGTGATATGTTGTCGTTTCTTGATAATCTTTAAGATCGGTCATGTGTGCTTGAATCGAAATCAATGAGTAATTTGTAACAATTACATTAGAGTTTATAAATGTGCTTGATTGAATATTTTTCCATTGCTTGTTTGGGATGTGAAACTAGCAATCGAGATAAAAACAATTGAATCAAGAGTGGAACAAGGCAATTAACCTAAGGAGGATTCTCAGAACCTTGTTATTTCTCATTTATATTTTCTCATATTATTTCATCATCAAAACTCATATTCTTTTGTTTAACTTTTATTGTTCTTGTCAAAGTTAACACCTTTCCTTTGTAGTTAACCCGTTTCCCTGTGGAATTGACACCCCAAAGCCATGCTACAACTACCGCGTTATACTTTGGGTGTAATTAAATTTTGGCGTCGTTGCCAGGGAAACAAGCTTAAGTACAAGGAAGCTTGTCAACTTTGAGTGTGACGGTAGAAGAATTGTAAATATTTTTCTTTTCAGCAGTTTGTAAATACGATAATATTGTTCCTTTACTTTTGTTTTGATTTTCTAATTTTCTTTTATTATTATGTTTTATTTATTTTATTTTCATGTTTTATTTATTTTATTTCCCCTATAAATTAATTGGTGCATGCTTAGACCGAGAGATTCTCGAGGTAGATTCATTAGAGGACCCGAATTAGAGTTACTCTCTCCTTCCACTTTCGTTGGTGAAACCTCGCCTAGATCAAACAATAGTGCAGCCCCATCTGAGAATTTAGAGGATTTTGTTAACATGTTCGATAATCCTAATGAGAATGTTGCTAGGACACTTCAAGATTACTTCCACTCTACACACACAGCCATACCATCATGCATCATGTTTCCAGCCAATACTCGCCAACTAGATTTTAAAATAGGGATAATACAATTACTCCCTACTTTTCATGGCTTGGATAATGAAAACCCATATGTGCACATTAAAGAGTTTGAGGAAGTAGTCGCGACTTTTCATAGTCAAGATGAAACCGATGACATTGTTAGGCTTAATTTCTTTCCTTTCGCTTTGAAAGATAGAGCTAAGAGTTGGCTATACTCACTAAGACCACGATCTATTGGGTCGTGGACTGAGATGACTCAAATTTTCTTTAATAAATACTTTCCCCAACACAAGACCAATGCTTTAAAAAGACAAATCTCCACCTTTGTACAAAAGGACAGCGAGACTTTGTATCAGTCTTGGGAGAGATTTAAGGAGTTGTTGAGTATATGTCCTCACCATAAGTATGAGAATTGGCGTTTAGTGAGCTATTTCTATAAGGGTTTTACCTATATAGAACGCCAATTTGTAGAGATGATGTGTAATGGTGGGTTCTTGGAGAAAGATCCTGATGAGCCATAGAGTACCTCAATGAGCTTGCTGAAAAAGCTCACACTTGGACTAGACCTAGTGCTACTGAGAGCACAAATAGGTCACGATCTATAGAGAACCCAAATGGTAGTGGAATTTACCATCTTAGGGAAGAGGATAACCTTAAGGCTAAGGTCGAGATGCTCACTAGGGAACTAGAGGAGTTAAAGACTAAAAGCTCAAAGCCAACACAAGTAGCTAATCATGCAACATCTTTGAAACCATGTTTTGTGTGTGGTGGGGTAGACCATCTCGCCCAAGAGTGCCCCACATTTGTTGAGATGAGAGGGATATATAAGGAACGATGTAGTTCCTTAGGCATGTACACGAAGCCTTCTGCACCCTTCTCTAATACCTATAATCCGGGATGGTGAAATCACCCCAATTTCAGCTGGAAGTCTGAAAACCAGCAGCTTGCACAACCCCCTGCACCACGTCTTGAACCATATCATGCACCCGTGTCTTCTAGGAGTTCTTTAGAAGACACTTTACATGCTTTTATTGAGGCACATGGTAAGACTAATCAAAGGCTTGAATCTTTAATTATGCAGGTTGTTGAAGAACATAAAGAGATAAAGAGCCAAGTGTCCAAGCTGACGAGCTACTTCAGTGTGACTGAGCAAGGTAAGTTCCCTTCTCAAGCTCCGTCCACATCCTATGGTCAGCACCTAGCACAACAGAATAAAAAAGAGGTGAATACCATTGAGATACTTAGTGGTAAGTCGTTACACATCCCATCAACGAAAAAATCAAAGGATGTGGACGAGAACCACCAAGTATACATGATTGACTCATTCATGGAAAAGGTCCATCACCTTAACCCATTGGAGTCCACCCTCACCCATGGCTTTACAAAAGCATAAATCGAGCCAGAATCTGTAGATATTATTGATAACATCCTTAAGGCCTCTTCGAAGCACATAAGCATCAAATTTAATAGTAAAGCAGTTGCTGGTGCATTCAACTCATGCTTGTCTAGGAAGGAATAAGAGTGTCTGGCTTAAGACGTAAAAATTAGCGCTCATGGGAGGCACTCCATAGCATATCTTTTTATTTTTATTGTTATTGTTTTTCATAATTCTTTTTCTTGTTTATTATTAGTATTTTGTTGTTTTCTAGTTTTACTTTCGTATTTATTATTCAGGGACAAATACACGAAGAAGTTCAAATGTTTGTGCACAATTTTCAGCTTCTGTGCACTTTTGGCTACAGAGGGAGTTTCCTTATCTTTTGCTTTCACATTGAGGACAATACCTACTTTAAGTTGGGGGTGGAGGAAACATATTCCTGTTTTTCATGTTTTTCATTGAACTGTTTGGTGTCATTTTACCTTTTTGTTTGTTTTTAGCATGCTTTATGTTAGCCTTGGAGTTAATTCATATGTCGATGATATGAGCATAATTGAGATAGCATATAGCATTTAGAAGAAGTTAAATCTTGCTTCACTTTGAGAATAATTTAAGTGTCAATTTTTCTTTGGTTTGAGACTCTGGTTTGTGGTAAAATTGCATGATTAGTCTAAAGCATGTGGAGAAGTTTTATGTGCGATCGTTTTGTGAATACTTTTGCGGTCTCAACAAGCTCTAGAACTTATTTAATAATCATTTGAGGCGAAAATCATAGAATGCACACTACTTAGGATATGATGTAGGTCATTTTTGGACCGTTTGAGCCTTTTTAAACTTACCCTTGTTATATTTATCGCTAGTCACCTATTTAAGCCTTTTTCTTGAAAAGAAAAAAAAAATTGAGCCGTGTTTCTTTCGATAAACCATTCACTTACCTTTATGAGCCTAAAAATATTTTATCCTTACATTTCAGAACATTACTTATACACATGTTGTGAGAAGCACTTAAAAGCAATATGGGTGGAAATATGAGAAAATATTACTACCATAACCCAAGTACATTAAAAGAGATAAGTTGGGGGTTGTGGAAAAGAAAAGAAAAGAATAAAAGAGGAGGTGAATGGTCTTATGCCAAAATAAAAGAAAAAGACGAATTATGGTAAAGGAAGAAGAAAAGAAAAAAAATATGGTGATTTATTGCGAGAAATGCTCGAAAAATGATTGAAAGAGTTGGGTGTTGAAGTAAGGTTATCTTGTACTTAAAGTGGTTGTGTTTAAATTAAGAGACTTATAAAAGACCTATTGATCCGATGTAGTGTGACTTTTCTACTTAGTGGAGAGTGATTTGAAAAGTGAGCTTATGGAGCTTGACTTGTGATTGATGTCACGCAATTTAATATGTTTTTATAGGCTAAGACTTGCATTCATGCTATGTTGTGCTTAAAATCATCCGGGTGTTCGGACTAATGTATTGTGGTAAGATGGATGTTAAGAGTCGATAACGATTTTAAGGTTGACATTTGGATTATTCTTGGACTTGAGTGATATTTAATGATTCTATTTGTTGTATGTTATGCATAATTTTTGAGACAAATATTTTTTTGAATCACTCTTGGTTAACACCAGCATTGCTGTGTTTTGCTTTGATTTCTAAATAAAGAATTCATTTCATGTCGTTTGCTTGAATTGCTAGGGACTAGCAATAAGTTAGTTGGGGTTTGTGATGAGAGTCCTAAAATGCATCTAAACAATACTTAATTGTTAGCATTTTAGGGTTGATCGAGGTTTGAATTACACTTTTATACCTTAATAACTCTAAAGTGTTATTCTTGAATCGTTGACTTATTTTAGTGCATTTTCAGGTACTTTGAGCTTAAAAAAGAGATAGAAAAGCTATCATCATTTTAAACATGAAGCTTCAATGAACACTCGAGTGAGATAATGGTCGCGGAAGAGCCAAAATGAAGAGAAACCAAGAAAGGTGTTTCACTAAATCGCCAGAATTGCCTGTGCAGATCAATCATCTTTGCAGATTAAACTGTATTGATGCAGGAAGAACCAGGAGATGAGCCATATATTCTTAGAAGCATCCGGAAGTCAATTTTCTGGAGAATTTTACAGTTCATAAAAAGGATTTTTCTAGAGAAAGTTATGGCAGTTTTAGTGGACATAGGTTAGACCTCCAGAACAGCATCTGCCTAGCGCCTAGGCATAGAGAATAGAGCACCGCACCGCCCAGACTTCTCCAACCTGTAAGAGTGAGCGCCTAGGTGCCCAAAAATGAGCACCATGCCTTCTAGAACACTTCAATCTCGGACATAACCAGCGCCTAGGCACAGGTAAGGCAGCACCTAGGTGTCCACTCGTTTCTTTGACCTAATTGGGGCTGCCACATGATATTTCCAGCCCAAAAATGCCCCTCAACCTTGTGCTCTATATATACATCCTTAAGGGATGTGCAGCGGGGAATGAAGAGGGATCCAAGGGATCCAAATCTAGATTTTCTCCAAGTCTCTTGAGGGCTGGAAATGGAGGGGGGAGCTCCACATTCTTCATCAAAACCATGAGCCCCATGGTTAACTAGTCTTTAAGCAAGGAAAAGGGATGAATCCCTAGGTTTTGTTGTTCTTATTTTTCCATTCTTGATTGGGTTGTATGGATTTATTGTTGAATATTGTTTGTGATTTATTCGTTGATTAAACATGAAGAATTTAGGTTCATGTGACAGTTGAATTTATGTTCTTCGTATCTTAGATTTTTTAACCCAGTGATTGCATGCTCCTCCCCCATATAAGTCTAGTCATGCTCTTCTTATGTGATGTTGTTTGGATGTGATTGATTCTGGTAGATTTATCATATTGATTGTCCATTACTGCGATATGTTGTCGTTTTTTGATAATCTTTAAGATCGGTCATGTGTGCTTGAATCGGAATCAATGAATAATTTGTAACAATTACATTAGAGTTTATAAATGTGCTTGATTGAATATTTTTCGATTGCTTGTTTGGGATGTGAAACTAGCAATCGAGATAAAAATATTTTGAATCGAGAGTGGAACAAGGCAACAAACCTAAGGAGGATTCCCAGAACCTTGTTATTTCTCATTTATATTTCGTTATATTTTCTCATACTATTTCATCATCAAAACTCATATTCTTTCGTTTAACTTTTATCGTTCTTGTCAAAGTTAACACTTTTCCTTTGTAGTTAACCCATTCCCTGTGGAATCGACACCCCAAAGCCATGCTACAACTACTGCATTATACTTTGGGCGTAATCAGGTAGCCACGGAGGAAACTCCTGCAGATTTAGGCACCAAGGTTCTACCTCTAAGTAAGTTCAATCATTGCCTTGGACTTCTTAGGATTGGAGTCAATTGATATGGTGACTCAAGTTGAGTTTGGATCCTAAGTTCTCTGCACAATGGGTTTGGGTTTAATCGCTTAGACAAAGGTAGAGATTGTTGGTATTTGTCTAAGGTTTAAACATGGTTTGAAAAGGTTCAACATTTGGCCTTGGCACCGTAGCACACTAGGTGTACGCCTCAGCACACAGCATAAGCCGTAGCCCAGCCTTCCCAGGTCACGACGCCCAGAATGGAGGAGGTGTGCGCCACGGCTCAGCCTCCCCCAGGCCATGGCGCCCAGAAACTTAAAGAAGTGTGCTCTGCCCTGGGTCACAGCCTGCTCTGTTCTGGGCCGCGACGCCAGGCACACTGGTGCACACATGTTTCAATCTTTTGATTGGTGCATAAGGCATGTTCAAAATGCACAGGATCGCTTAGGATTGATGAGGGGCTATGATTAATTGGTCCTCAAGATCTAAGGGTGGGAATTGACCTTCAAGATAGGTTCAAGAAGTGGTGCACTATATAAAGGGTCACCTAGCTTCAATCTCAACAATTGTGAGACAAGACATACAAGTGATCATCATACAAGAGTATTTAAATGCAGTGTGAGAGTGCAAAGACACAAAACACAAGAGAGGCACTAGAATAGATCTCAAAAGAGAGGCTGGTTGTAAAGAGATAGTGGTATAGATTATGGGTAGAGGGCTTTGTAATTGTTCTTATCACTTTCTTTCTTCTCTTCTTTGGTTCTTCAAGAACTTGGGTTTCTTGGAGAAGAGTTACTGTAACTTGTAAAAACTCATTGGTTTAGTGCAGAGAGCTCAGAGGAACTCACGGGGATGTAGGCTATTGCCAAACCTCGATAACAATTGATGTGTTCTTTCTTTTCTTTGATTTCTACTTCTGTTTTCGATTCATCTTTACAAGTCATTCTAGACTTGGGTGTTTGGGAGATCACCACCTGGGCATCTCCAAGGTGATTTCCCAATAGAGGTGATTAAGAGAGTTGGACCAGTAGCATATAGATTGGGTTTGCCTCCAGAGTTAAAGCAATTACATAATATGTTTCATGTCTCACTTTTGAGAAAGTAATTACACGATAAATCTCATAGTATCTTGAATCAGGTGATAGAATTTCAGGAAGATTTGACTTTTATGCAAGTACCGGTCAGAATTCTAGACAGAAAGGAATAAATCTTATGCAATAAAGTCATTCTCTTGATTCAAATATTATGACAAAGCCAAGATGTTGAAGAAATTACTTGGGAGCATGAAGCAAGAATGAGGAAAGAATACCCCCAACTCTTTCATGAATTAGGTAAGGAAATTTCGAGGACAATCAGCAACCGGGGGAAATTACTGAGAGGAGTAGGAAAGACAATGAGGTGATCCACGGGTAGCTCTAAGTGCTACCTGGTTAGTTAAATTTACTTTAAGTAATGAAGATAAATATGAAATATATAGTGATAATATTTGAATAAATTATTAACCTACGATTTGATAATAGATGAAAGTTGTTTGATGGGTATGATAGATATAATTGATATATGAAAAGTTATTATATGAGAAGTAATATTATTGGAATATGAGTCGATTTAATAATGAATGTGATAAATGAAATTCTTAGCGAGTTATGGTTGATAAATTGATATGATATATGAGGAGAAGAAATTAATAATTTGAGAAAAGGCAGGATAGCTAAATTTAATGTCTGAATACATGCTTGTTTTTATATTATTGTTCATATGCATATACATAAAATAAAAGAACCGGGAGGGGGCCAGTCTAAATGAAAAACCGTGATAGTCTATATATGCTGGAAATAAATGAAAACCGTGACAGCCGGTATATGCTGGAAATAAATGAAAACCGTGATAGTCGGTATATGCTGGAAATAAATGAAAACTGTGACAGCCAGTATATGCTGGAAATAAAAGAACCGAGAGGGGCCGGTCTAAATGAAATAAAAGAACTGGAAGGCAGCTGGTCTAAGATAAAAACATGTCAATATGTCGGAAGACGTTCCCTAATAATAATTCATGCGTTGTATCCTGTTTTAAATATTGATTTTATTACTAAAATGCTGAAGTGTTGTTTTGTTATTATAAATTTATTTATAGATGAATGAGTTTCACAGAGAGACAGTTATGGTGAGAAAGAAACATGGAAGTATGATATGATAAGAACTATCTAAATGGTAGACTATGCTGTGAACCTCATAACAAGGTAATTGTGAGATAATTGATGGTCTTAAGGTGAACAAATATATAAGAATAAGAGATTGATAGAGAATTGGACTTATGATATGTGTAGTGATAGTAGAATGCTATTATCAAGTTATATGAGATATAAATGATTAATTATTAAAAGATTACTTATGCAAATTGAATACTTCTAGTAATTTAATTCACTGAGATTATGAAGCTCATCCCTCAATGTTAAATGATTTCAGGCAGCAAACAGGACAGATAGTTGGTGAGCTGCGATTCAGACGGATTTATTATCTGTAAGCCACATGGTCCACCTCCTCAAACTAATGAGAAAAGTATATATTTGTAAATATTCATGCATATTATGTTGTATACAATATTTAAGTTGAGATCTGACTGATGTATCTCCCCTGTTAAGGGTTGATGATTGATGAAATTTTTTTTTTTTGTAGTTGGTGTTATTTTTATTGTTGCATATATTTGTCGTGCTAGGATGGGTCGTTACACTATCTATCACTGGTAAGACCTCAAAATATTTCTCAACATGTCTAATTCATTGCTCAACTTCTATAGGATTTACAGATCCTCTAAAAGACTAGGGTTTAAACTTAAGAAATCTCGCGAAACAACCACCTTGCATCTCATGTGTAAACACACCTTCTCCCTCATGAACCTCTTATCTCACCACATCAGGTTCCATTCTACCCCTCTTCTCTAATCTCCTCTGCAAATTATCAGCCCTTTCTTCAGCTACATTCATCATCTCTATAGCACGTTCAAGAGCTTCTCTCAATTCATCCCTCCTAACCTCAGATTCTCTCCCAACTCTACTAGTACCAGCTGCACTATCAATTTGTTCCCTTACAGGAACCACATACTCTACCTCCCCCTCTACTTCAGTTCTTCTAAATATTGGGGGTCTACCACGTCTCCTCTGATTCAGAACTCTACCTCTATCTCTAGTACGTTCACATGTCATCCTCAGACTCTGCATTAAAATATAGTTTATTTAGATCTTCCACTTCTTTAAGTTCTTATGTAGTTTATAGAATCATAAAACCTAATGCTCTAATACCAAAATTGCAACGACCCATCCCAGGTTGGCCAGCCTCGAGACAGTGTCATCACATTTTGAAAATCCTAGCACGACACATATATGCAACAATAAGAAAAATTTACCAATTGCAAGTATTTACATCAATCCTCAACCCTTAACAGGGGAGATACATCATTCAGATCTCAACTTAAACATTGTATACAATATAGTATGCATGAATATTTACAAATATTTTTTCCTCATTAGTCTGAGGATGTGGACCATGTGGCTTACAGACAATAAATTCTTTTGAATCTCAGCTCACCCACTATCTGTCCTGCTTGTTGCCTGAAATCATTTAACATTGAGGGATGAGCTTCACAAGCTCAGTGAATTAAATTTACTAGAAGTATTCAATTTTTATAAGTAGTCTTTTAATAAATAATCATTTATAATTTATATAACTTAATAATAGCATTCTACTATCACTACACTTATTATAAGTCTCATTCTCTATCAATCTCTTCTTCTTATATATTTGTTCACCTTAAGACCATCAATTATCTCATAATTACCTTGTTATGAGGTTCATAGCATATAGTCTACCATTTAGATAATTCTTAACATATCATAATTTCATGTTTCTTTCTCACCATAACTGTCTCTCTATGAGACTCATTCATCTATAAATAAATTTACCATAACAAAACAACACTTCAGCATTTCAATAATAAAATCAATATTTAAAACAAATGCAATGCATGAATTATTATTAGGGAATGTCTTCCCATATGTCATCATGTTTTAATTTTAAACTGGCTACCTTCCCAGTTCATTTATTTCATTTAGACCGGTCCCCTCCCGGTTCTTTTATTTCTAGCATATACCAACTGTCACGGTTTTTCATTTAGACGACCCCCTCCCAGTTCTTTTATTTCATGCATATGCATAATAATGATATGAAATATGCATATGAACAATAATATAAAAATAAGCACTATTCAGATATTTAATTTAGCTATCCTGCCTTTTCTCAAATTACTATTTGATCAATTTCAGTAATTTCTTCTCCTCATATATCACATTAATTTATCATTAATTTCTTCTCATCATATATATATATATATACCAAATTTAAATTTTTACAACCAGAGTCAGCACCTACCACCCTTGTAATGCCACGACTTTGAAATGGTGTCTCACATTCATCATTTATTCTCTTTTGGCAATAGATGTTGCCACGTTTTTTTTTTATACTTCTTTTTTTTTCATTTTCATTTTCTTTACACCACCACGCATCCATTTTTTATTATTTAAGAATTGTTTTATAAAAATTAAATCATTCATATATATATATATATATATATATATATATATATATATATATATGTGTGTGTGTGTGTATATATACACATTATTTTAACTCCACGTCATATTTATTAAATTACTTCTTTACCCTTTCTTTACGAATACGGGTATTACAAAACATCCAAAGAATATAGTCAATATCATAACAATTACGAAAAAAACATATAAAAGAACTTGTAATAAAAAATAAAGTCGACCTCGAGGACAAAATGGTCAATAAGCTTCGCTAAGTATGGTGCTTAGGGCGATCAGGAAGTACAATTGGCCCTCTCCCGACCCTTACATACTCCTCGACACTATCAATATCTACATATAATAAAAGTAAAAAATTTAAGATATATCTTTCCATAAGTAAGGAAACAACTAAACATATATTGACTTCATATTAGGAAATATTAAGTTTATACCTTTATAAGATTCCCCTTTATGAATAGGCTCTCCTCTTCCCGCGGTTTCAATAAATTTTAACATTTTAATAAACAGTTAACATATATATATATATACATATATATACACACACACACACACACACACACACATATATATATATATATATATATATATATATATATATACATATTGACTTTATGCTAATATATAGTCAATTATACCTCCAGAAGGACCCAACTCATCCATGGGTTGTCCTTTGTCTCTCTTGCAACTACTCTGCCCTTATGACCTCTACCTCGACCTCGACCTCTCATCATAATTCTATTTTGAATAAAATAAAAAATATGAATAAAATTGATACAAATGGTTTAAAACTAATACAAATAACTGAAAAGATAAACATTCAGTTTTTTAACATACAATTCATATAACTAATACAGTACATGCATGAATAAAACTTTTACCATTCTTTTTCTTCATTGTCTTCTTTTTCTTATTTGTTCATTCGTTTACAAGAGCACATATATCTTATGGATTTATTTCTTCCATCATACCATCATGATCATAAAGAATATTGGTATATCTAGTTCATTGTCTAGAAGAACTCGATTTGGAAAGGGCATTTCATCATCTTAGAAGTACTCTGCAAAAATAGGCTCTAGATCATCAATTGGATCTTCATTGAAAAGAACATCAATATAACCCCTCGCTTTGGTTTTACAAACTATCCACCAATTAATTCTTTCTTTCTTTTTTGGAAAGATAAGGGCAATAGTAAACTTGTATTGCTTGCTCTGCCAACACAAATGACTTGTTTGAGTTAAGCCTTGATTTATGGTTAACATCTAACAAACTGTGTTTCTGGTGTAGTTTAAGTCCGTTCTCATAATCATACCGATGGAATTTAAACAAGAAAACAATGTTATTTTACCACGTATATTGTAGCTCTATAATTTCTATCAATAAACCATATAAATCACGTTCATATTCATAGTAACAACTACTTTCATATATACACCACTGTTCATTTAATAAAAAATTGTGCATGAATATTAAGGAAAAATCGATAATATGTAGGTAATTATCTCATTTAATGGTAATAAAAACGATTAGAAAGTGTTGCATCAATTACTTACAAGTTCATTAAGCCAACTTGAGAAGTTCATTTCGTGATACTTCTCAAATTTTTTTATCATTGAGAAGAGCATACATCAATATTTCATCATATTTTCTACAATATTCATTAGTTATGGTATCATACTAACAATTTATTTTTAAAACAAAAGAGATTTAACTAACCTTTTTAGCTAAAGAAAATTTCCTTGTGTGGGGATTATCCTCGGAGATCCACGTTCTCTTGTTGACTTAGTGAATTTAGAAGAATGATTTGATTGATGATTAGAAAACCAAAACAAAAAGAGTGGCCGAAAAAAGATGAAGAACTTTCACTCGTTCTTTTTTGGTTTCACTCTTTACTCTTTTCTAGAGTATTATCTTTGCTTTTGTTGTGCTTCTCTTCTTAATCTTCTTATT
Source organism: Bretschneidera sinensis (assembly GCA_023935145.1). Lineage (NCBI taxonomy): Eukaryota > Viridiplantae > Streptophyta > Magnoliopsida > Brassicales > Akaniaceae > Bretschneidera > Bretschneidera sinensis. The sequence continues at coordinate 37,148,915 of CM043704.1, forward strand.
CTTCTCTTTTCTCACTTATTTCTTTCTCTCCTTTTTGCTTTACTTTGCCTTAGCTTGTGTTGGTGTGTTGAGTTAAGAAAATGAGGGGTATTTATAGGAGGATTAAGGGCTATCCAAGGGATTAAAAAAATCAAAACAAAAGGGAAAGGAGAAACATGGCCGGCCATAGGGAAGAGAGGGGGAAAGCTTGCAACTTTTGAGGTGAAAAAGGCTAAGAAAGGTGAGGTGTGGTAAAATTGAGAGTGAAGAAGCTTTTTAGATGGCTAGCCATGTGGAAGAGAAAAGGGTTTTTTTTAGTGAGAAAGTGAAGAAGAAAGGTGTTTTCAATAAAGTAAAAAGGTCAGCAAGAAAGTACAAGTCATAATGTTTTCAGTAAAGCAAAACATGAAGGGGAAAAGATCCTCAGTGTGTCCAGCCATGGGGAAGGGAAATGATTCAAATTTTTACAGGATTTTGACACATAGGAAAGTGAGAGAGAATAAAAAAAAAATTGTGCAATTAACAAAGCAAAAGAAAGGGGAAAGAAGACTTCCAATTCACACATTCATATAAAAAATATTACAATTTTTTTTAGTAATTTAGGTGTTGTTTTAGAAGTAGAAAATGTGTTTTTTTAGGTAAAAAATTTTGTATTTGGAATATAGAAAAGGGTGAAAGCTCAATAAAGTAATTTCTAATCAACCAAGCAAAAAGAGAAGAAGAGAAACTCCTTTTTTGGCACACATGGTTGTTTAGAGAGGGAGAAAAAGATGTTGCTTTTTAAGTAAATAGTTGTTTTTTTAGGTGAAAAATGTATTGTTTCTTGTGTAGAAAATGTGGTATTTAGTACTTAGGAAGATGGGGGAATGTATGAGGGAAATGTGAGTTCAAAAGGCAAAAAGGAAGAAGAAAATTTCCTCCTCCTTACACTACATGGCGGCCACATAGGGAAGGGAATGAAACAAATTTTTTGTTAGTAAAAAATGAGAGTTTTCCTTGAGAAGAGTGAACCAATTAGAAGGTGCCAAGTGGAGAATGAAATTAAAAATCCACCCTTAAAAAATGAAAGCCTTCTTGGGCTTAAAATTTGGGCCAAAAGTGTTTAGGCTAAGCAAAAATCAATGCACTTTGGTGGGTTTTAGATTGGACCAAAATTTAATGGAAGACCATAGTCTTTAATTTGGTTGAACCAAATAAGGTCCAATTGATTTAAACTCAAAGTAGATTTAATGGATTGAACAAAAGGACTTACATTGGTTTTACTCCTCAATTAAATTCAAACCTCCACATTTACTAAGTCCAAGTGTACTAGGATCAAAGATTCGTCATTTGAACCCGTACGTAGTCCGTTCAAAAATTTTGGAACAAAAATGGGTATCTATAATCACATCAAAAAACTTCTCCAACAATACCACCACTTGGTCAAGCACTTCTACTATTTGGTTTGGCTTTATCTCAATAAATGTCGTAAGGTAAGTAACTAGTCCTTTCTTAAGCCATTGTCTAACTGCATCATAGAAATCACTTAGTATTTCCTCTTTGTAAGCTTATATTTGTTAGGTAAGCTACTTACTTGAACAAAGTAAGGGTGCTTATCATCTGCGATCAGCAATCCATTCAAGTGTGGCATCACAACAACATTTTCTATGATAAGAAAGTCATTTCCCAAGATAATATAAAAATCATCCTAATTAATTATTGATAAATTCAAAGAGTTTTCCCACACACCCACTTTAGATGTACCTATTTTACTAAGCCTTACACCTTACGTGTAGTCGAGTTTACAGTCTTCCCTCGATTAGGGCTTTCACTAACTTCCAAACCAAGGTGTTAATGCCAAAAATGTGCTGCTGAGCTGGAGGCCAGTTCTTCGAGGGGGAGCTTGCACAAGGAAAATAGGATGAGCTAGAGAGTTTCCGCAGGAGAAAGTGGGTGATGCCTCTGAGGATGCTCCGATGCTTTTGTTAGTATAAGTTTTTAGAGGAATGTAAACATTGGTGCTTTTTTGTAATGTAATTATGATTATGATTTTTTTTTTGGATTTTGCATACCTTGGGTCTTTTATGGCACTTCAGGGGTGAGATTGTCCATGTGCCAGGGATGGGGGGTGCCTAAGGAGGATCATAATCCTAGGAATAACGCTCGTAGGTCTGGGTACGGGTGTCCGGGAGCAGTGTTTCCTGGAATTGCGCTTGCAAGTCTATGCGATGATGTTCGGGAATGGTAGCAGATTCGTCAATAGCTTATCCATATGTCATCCCGCCATTGGTTAGGGAAATTTCCATGCATCATATTATTGTTGGTCCCAGGGTTATTCACGCGTTGCCTCGCCATTGGGCATGGGAACATCCACGTGTCATCTTGCTATTGGTCCCAAGGTTGTGTACATGTTGCCTCGCCATTGGGCATGGGAACTTCCACTTGTCGTCTTGCTATTGGGTGTATCAAAGGCCCCCACATCCTTAAGCACAGTTATGTACTTTAAGGAAGTATGACAGTGCTCGATTTTGGAGACTTCAGTCCGAGCATGCGAGTAGTAGTAAACACGCTCGGCCTTGGAGACATTGGTCCGAGCACTTGAGTGGTAGTCAATATGCTCGGCTTTTGAGACTTTGGGTCGAGCATATGAGAAGTAGTCAACATGTTTGGTCGTGGAGACGTTGGTCCGAGTGTGTGAGTAGCAGTCAACATACTTGACCCCGGACACTTTGGGCCGAGCATATGAGAAGTAGTCAACAAGCTCGGTCTTGGAGACGTTGGTCCGAGGGTGTTAGTAGTAGTTAACACGCTCGACTTTAGAGGCTTTGGGCCTAGTATATGAGAAGCAGTCAACATGCTATGTCTCGGAGATGTTAGTCCGAGCATGTAAGCAGCAATCAACATGCTCAACCTTGGAGACTTTGGGCCGAGCATGTGAGAAGCACTCAACATGCTTTATCTTGGAGACGTTGGTCCTAGTGCAAGAGTTATAGTCAACATGCTCGGCCTTGGACACTTTAGGCCTAGCATGAAGGCCTAACATGTGAGAAGCAGTCGACATGCTCACCTTTAGAGACTTTGGGTCGAGCATGTGAGAAGTAATTAACATGCTCGGTTTTGGAGAAGTTGGTCCGAGTGCGTGAATGGCAATCAACTTTCTCGACCTTGGAGACTTTGGGCCGAGCAAGTGAGAAGCAGTCGATATGTTCAGTCTTGGAGACGTTGGTTCGCGCATGTGAGCAGCAGTCGACATGCACCATCTTAGAGACTTTGGGCCAAGCATGTAAGAAGTAGTCGACATGCTTGGCCATGGAGACTGTGGTCTAAGCATGTGAGCAGCGGTTAACACACTCGATTTTAGAGACTTTTGGCTGAGCATGTGAGAGGTAGTCAACATGCTTGGTCTTGGAGACGTTGGTCTGAGCATGTGAGAAGCAGTCAACACACTCAGCCTTAGGGACTTTGGGCCGAGCATGTTAAAAGTAGTCAACATGCTCGATCTTGAAGATGTTAGTCTAAGTGTGTGAGCAGCAGTTAACACGATCAGCCTTGGAGACTTTGGGCTGAGCATGTGAGAAGCAGTCAACATGTCGGCCTTGGAGACGTTGGTCCAAGCACATGAATGGCAGTCAACATGCTTAGCCTTGGAGACTTTGGGCTGAGCATGTGAGGAGCAATCAACATGCTCGGTCTTAGAGATATTGGTCCAAGCACGTGAGTACCAGTTAACATGCTCGGCCTTGGAGACTTTGGGCCGAGCATGTGAGAAGCAATCAACATGCTCGATCTTGGAGCTCTTTTTTTTAGAGTTTCTCGTGGAATTTTGAGCTTTTTGTCTTTTTGGGCTAAAGCATTTCTAATGGAGTTTTGGGCCAAAAGATTTTTATTGGACTTCTTGTTTCTTAGACTAAAGAGTTTCTGATGGTTTCTTTTTGGGCTTTTTTTTTTTGGGCCCAAGGAAACATTTTACTGGGCTTTAGATAATCTTCTTTGATATTTTTGGCTGCTTTCCACTTCCTTCTATACACGTGGCATGTTTGGGCATTTAATGTGTGTAGCTGCCTAGAGTAGAAAGGTGGCACTCATCATTGTTTAGCTTTTTCAAGAAACGAAATGGCTTCCTGAGCCGTTGAAACGTCGCCTCGTTGAGACCAGGTACCCTTGGAGTGTGTGAAATCAGCCTCAGGTACTTTGAGCGCAGTGTTTTCCCATCTGTAAGTATTTAATTCTCTCATTTTTTGTCACACCATTATCCCTATATAAGGTTGCAACTTCCTCATTTTTCCCTACCTCAACTCATTTGCAAGTTTTTAGAGAGAAAGATTTGAGAGCCCACAGCCTCATCCAAAAAGGTTGAGAGTGCTTGGAGTTGGGTTTTAGTGAGGGGAGTAAGCGTGAGTTTTGAGGATTTTGGTGAGAGAAGTTTATGTGGGCATGGAAGTTTTGGGTGCATGTCTGCCTAGAGGGAGGTCGAGGCTGAGGGAGGGATCTCTTTTATCAGCGCAAGTACACAACCTTCGTTAGTGAGCCATCCTACCTCTATTTACCATGTCTTTAAGTAGTGGTAGTGATGGTAGTAGGAACATGTCTAGGGAATTAGAGGAAGCTAAGTGTCTTTTTTCTAGTGAGGGTGAGTCAGCTGAAGAGGTGGCCACCCAAGAGGGGCCACTAGCAATGGTCCCTTATATTCCTTAAGAGAATGAGGGAGAAGAGGAGGAAGAGGAAGAAGATTCCTCTTCCAAGGGAAATAATGAGGTAGATAGGACCCTCGCCGAGCTTAGAGATGACATAGTTCTAGAGGAAAGAGTCCAATGGTCGTTCGCGGCCAACTCTGTTCCCAATGTGATGAAAGAGGAGGACCTTGAAGTCATAAAGAGGGTTTATCGTATTTCGAGGGAGTAAAACCTTAGGCTAGCTGGAGTTGGAGAGAGGGCCTCTATCCCTCTCCACCCTTTTCTCTATGTAATGCTTAGGTATTTTGATATAGCACTGTATCAGCTGGTACCCAACTTGGTGCGCCTCATTATGGCTTTCATCTGTGTCTGCACCATGGTGGGGGGTTTAATGAACATCGACATCTTCAAGGCACTCTTTCAAATCAATAAGTGTGGGCAGACCAGATGGGTGGTCATAAGCTCGAGGGCAAAGATACGACTGCTGAAGAAGAAGCCCTCCTCGATCAAGCAATGGAAGAAGTTATTTTTCTTCATCGTGAGTGAGAGGAATTTCCAAGTCCTCCTCAGCTGGACTTTCGATCGTGCGGGTAAGTACAAAAAGCCACACCTCCAGTATCATGAGTATGAGATGCTTAGGGCCAAGGTGTCCACATGTATGGACATAGAGATTTTGTATGATAATGAAGAATTGACTAGGCGTGGGCTTTGTCCTAGCTGCCCCGAGGAAAATGTTGAGCGTGGTAAATGCTGGCATTCATTTTTCTTAGCTTTTTTACTTTTTGTTTCTCGTCTTGCTTTACTTTCCTTGTATCTTACCTTTTATTTATACTTAGCTTCTTTTTCTGAGTAGAGATGGAGTTGGCTGCTATGGCCAAGGAGCGAGCTAAGAAGATTGCCTTAGAGAAGAAATGGGAAGCCTGAGAGAAATAACCAGCACTAGATCAGCCTTCGAGAAAGAGGCCATGCATGCTTTCCCCAGTTCCCTTTGAGGTGGAGAGCCCCTCTGAGATCTTCCCCAAGCTCAGGGTTGATCCGATCATGCTCTCTGAATCAACTCAGGCTCCATCTTCGCCTCAAGGAGGCCCCTCTGTTTCTCTCGTTTTTACTCCCAAATGTGCTCTGAAGGTTGATGACTCCTTTTTCGCCTATCCTCGGGTGGCTCAGGAGTATCTAGTTTTCGGGATCACACCCTTGGATATGCTCGAGCTGTCCCGAAAGCCTATTGAGGGGCTCTGCTCGGCAATCGAGACCCTGACTTTCTAGGTGAAGGATGACGTCTATTTTTTTAATCCTCTTTACTTTCGGTTTAGTATCTAATCATCTTTTTTCTTTTTGTTTGCTTCAGTCTGGTGTGCTACTGGGGATTCTATCGCGTTGAAGCTTGGATATAGCCGAGAAGCTCAGCCGATGCCAGCAGAAGCTAAATGAGAGTGGGGAGCTCGTTCGGCAGTTACGGGCTTCCTTGGAGGGGGTTAAGCAGGCCAAGGCAGAGGCAGCATAGGAGAGGGACCTCCCTCAGGCAGAGAAGGATGCTGCAATTATCTCATAGAAATGAGTCAGGGAGGAGGCTACCGAGGCCACAAGGAAGGCCGTGGAGAAGGCTTTGGCCATTTTTCATCTCACTACCTCTTACCAGGAGGCCTTGGTGGAAGAGACTGGTATGCAATTCTTTGATGGCTTTTTAGAGGCTAAGAAGAAAGCTGAAGCCCTCTTCCCCGAGGTCGACTTCTCGAATTTAGACCTGGGCGGCTCAGAGGACGATGAAGGAGCTGAGGCCAGGGAGGAGGTGGTTGTGGGAGATGCTCCCCCCTAAGGCTTCACCATTTAGTTTTAGTTTTTTCTCTTCTTTTTATATCTCAAGGTTGATAGTGCCTTTTGTAGGTTTAACTTTTGTAACTTAATGAAATTTCTGGTTTTCTCTTCAACTCGTTGTCTTTTATTGCACTTATGCTTTCGTTATTACAACTTTAGTTAACCTAACCGCTTCAAGGCGACACATAAGACACAAGTTATTGGTAGAATCATCAGAGGTTTTTTGCGTTCCAAGTGTAAGGAATGGGTTTTCCACTTAACTCGTCGAGTTCGAAGGTACCGATATGGTACAGCCTCTTAATACAGTACAAGCTTCCCAGTTTGGGATTAACTTTTCTGTTTCTCGTGGGTGGGATACTTCATTCTTTCGCATGACGAGATCATGTAACCTGAAGGTTCTGCTTTTGACCCGAGAGTTCTAGTACTTGGCAGCCCTTTACTGATAGGCGGCTAACCAGATCTGAGCCTTATCCCGAGCTTCGTCAATGAGATCAGCATTCATTCGTAGGGCTTCCTCGTTGTTGTTGCTTTTGAAACTCTTACTCCTAGCGAGGGCCTCCCGATTTCCAAGAGGATGACCACTTCGGAACCGTAGGTCATGAAGAAAGGCGTTTCCCCAGTTAGTGTTCGGGCGGTGGTCCGATATGCCCAAAGCATGTTTGGTAGGTGGCTGGTCCACTGTCTGTCGACTTTGTCAATCTTTTCTTGATACCTTGCAAAAGTGTTGCGTTAGTTACTTCGGCTTGCCCATTGGCCTGTGGATACCCAATGGAGGAGAAGCGGTGCTCGAGGTGCAGTTCTTTGCAGAATACTTTGAATGGAGCACTATCAAACTATTTGCCGTTGTCCATTATCAGTATACGGGGAATGCTGAATTTGCACACTATGGATTTCCAAACGAAGTTTGAGCATGGTGGTCAATTATACTGGCGAGCAGCTCACCTTCTACCCACTTAGTTAAGTAGTCTATCGCAACAATGAGGTATTTCCATTGGTTGGGTGCCTCGGTAAAAGGGCCGAGGAGGTCCATCCCCCACATGGCGAAGGGGAGTGGGCTAGTGATTAAGGTAAGAGGATTCGCCGGTCGATGTGGAATCGTAGAGTACTGTTGATAAGTCTTGCACTTTTTGATCGATTCCATGGCTTCTCTTCTCACACTGGGCCAATAGTAACATTGGCAAAGGATTTTGAAGGCCAGGGCTTGGCCTTAGAGGTGGCATATATTCCTTCATGTACTTTTTGAAGGGCATACTTGGCCTCAGTTGGCCCTAGGCACTTTAGATAGGGCATCGTGAGACCTCTCTTGTATAATTGATCGTCTATGACTGCATACCACGACGCTTGGGAGATGACTTTTCTGACTCGTTTATTTGATCAGGGAGCTTGCCATCCCGTAAATACCATAGGATAGGATCAAACCAAGTTTCTAATTTTGTCACGGGCAGCACGGGGGTCTCCTCAATGCTTGGTACAGTGAGTGTTTAGAGGTAGACTGCTTATGTGGTCTCTAGCTATCGGGAGGAGGCGAGTCGAGCTAGGGTACCAGCTTTTGAATTTTCTGCCCGTGGGATCTGGTTTATCCGAAATACTTTGAACTTAGCGGTGAGCTCTTTGGCTCTCTCCAGGTAACGGGCGATCTTTTCTCCTTGGGCTTCAAATTTCCCGTTGATCTGGTTTACTACCAACTGTGAGTCATTGTAAGCATCTAGGGCCTCGACAGACATCGCTTTGGTTGCCTCGTTCTCGGCTTCGTTGTTTGAAGCACTAAATCCAAGCCTTAAGGGGTACTCACAAACTGTTTGGGCTGTACGGGATGAGCCTAGTGCCGCTTCTAGTACTGTTGGAGGAATCGTCAACATGGAGTATGCATTGCGGAACTAGTTCGACCGTATGGAGATCCGAGGTAGGATCTATTCTATCTTGCAGTGTGATTTCCACGATAAAATCAGCCAGGGCCTGTGCCTTGATGCAGTTGCGAGGACGATATAGGATATCGAGCTCTCTGAGCTCTATGGACCACTTGACCATCCTTCTGGAGACATCCGGTTTGTGGAGCACTTGTCTCGGAGGTTGGTCCGTTAGAAGGATGATGGTGTGCACTTGAAAGTACGGTCGGAGTTTTTGAGCAGTCATTAGGAAGGTGTACGCCATCTTTTCCATAGGGAGGTACCTCATTTCCGCATCATGAAGGATCTTGCTTATATAGTACACGGGTCTCTGGACACCTGCTTCCTCTTGGATCAGGACAGAGCCCACTACTTCTTGTCCGGTAGATAGGTACAGGAGTTTTTCGCTGGTGATGGGGTTGGTCAGGGGAGGAGGTAAGCCCAAATATTCTTTCAGCTCATCTAATGCCTTATGGCAATCTTCGATCCAGACGAAGTCCTTTGCTTTTCTGATGGCCTTAAAGAAGGGGAGGCACTTCTCTATGGATTTCGACATGAATTGGCTCAAAGCAGCTATCCATTCCGCTAGTTATTGGACTTCCTCACCGTCCGAGGGGGGACTCATGCCGAGGATGGCCTCGATTTTATTTTAGGTTCGCCTCTATGCCCTTTTGAGTTACCATGAATCTGAGGAACTTCCCCTCAGTGACTCCAAAGGAGCACTTCACGGGGTTCAATTTCATTCGATGATGCCAACTGCAAACGCTTCCCCCAGATCGACTTCATGGCCTTTGGCCTTGACACTTTTTACCAGCATGTCATCCACGTAGACTTCCATATTTTTTCTGATCTGTCCATGAAAGATTTTGTTTACCAAACTTTGATAAGTTTCCTCAGTGTTCTTGAAACCAAAGGGCATGATCTTGTAACAATATAATCTTTGTCCAGTGACGAAGGCCATTTTCTCCTGGTCAGACCTGTGCATAAGGATCTGATTGTAACCGAACTAGGCGTCCATGAGGTTAGTAATTCATGTCTCAAAGTCATGTCGACGAGCTAGTGGATCCGTGGCAGTGGGAAGCTGTCTTTTAGACAAGCTTTGTTTAGGTCTGTGAAATCGATGCGGATTCGCCACTTGCCTTTGGCTTTCTTGACCATCACCATGTTAGACATCCAGTCTGGGTAGTTTATTTCTTGGATGAAATTAGCCGCGAGTAGTTTGTTTACTTCGACTTTGATAGCAACTTACCGCTCGAGAGCAAATGATCTCTTCTTTTGGATGACTGGTTTGTGGTTTGGATCCATGTTTAATAGGTGCACAATCACTTCTAGGTTGATTCCAGGCATATCCGAGGCCAACCAGGCGAAGAGATCCTGATTTTTTTGAAGGAGAGCAAGTAAGGATCTTCTAGGGGCTTTGGGGAGGTTGGAGCTGATTTGAATGGTTTGGGAGGTATCCTCACCGAGGGAAACTGCAGTCAACTCTTCCATAGGCTGGCCCCTCGGAGTCTTTCCTTCATCCTTGAAGTCATCCAACTCGAGTGGGAGGGCCTTCGTCCTTCTTCCTCCCTTTACAACATTTAGATAGCAGGACCTCAAGATTTGCTAGTTTCCTCTGACTTTTCCTACCCCATCTTCGATGGGGAACTTTACTTTCAAGTGGTATGTGGAGACGACCACTTTGAGTTTGTTGAGGGTTAGTTTGCCGAGGATCACATTGTAAGACGACGGTTGTCTGACCACCAGGAATGTAGTCTGCACGGTGGTCGCTTGCGGAGCTGTTCCTACGGTGACTAAGAGAACTATGCTGCCTTCGGCAAACACTGAGCCCCTTGAGAAACCTTAGAGCACGGTCGAAACTGGCTCCAGCTGAGTATCTTCCAGCTGCATCTGCTGGAATGCATCGTAGAATAAAATATCGGTTGAACTACCGTTGTCGACTAAAATGCACCTGACATCATCCTTGGCCACGATAAGGGAGATAACCACGGCATCTGTTGTGACAATTATCTACTTAAATAAATATGCAAATAATTGTTCTAGTTTTACTTGCAAGTGCACAAGGTCTGTGGTAGCACGGTGTGCAAGTGCGAGATCATTTCCACAGGGATTAGTGAATTTCGTTTTAGAATTAGTTTCTTCAAGTTAAAAAGAGAAATAGCAATTTGATTGTGAGTAAATAACAATAATGAGATCATAGGGCTACAATATCCACCACTAATTATACTTTCCCACTAACTAAGGTTTTAGTGCTCTAGCCTTATCATGAATATCTAATGGTTGCCAACCTAAGGGCTTGGTCCACACCTTAAGTTATTGATCTCCCTATACAACGAGTTAGGCATGGTGTATACTCTAACTATTTTCTCTCTTAAGGGATTCAGTATGGGTGTATACTGAGTTACTCCTTAAGAGAGCATGAGGTATGTGGAGATCGACAACCACACGGGACTTAGGGCTTGGTCTGCTCCTGGTTTCCCGTGTTGATTAACCTGGGAATCCGGTGTGGATATCCCTTGTTACAAATGTCGAACCCAGGACTCGGTTATCCAAATTAATTCGACTAACCTATCCATACCACATGCATATGTTGATCAGGCACATACATATGAGGAATGTAAATATAACCAGGTATTAATCAAGTTAAATATTCTAACAAGGCTATAGCAAAGATAATCAATGAATGAATATGTAGTAAAGCATAACTAAGGCTTCAATTGATCCCTATAGGAGTTTAGTTACACATACTAAGTAAAGTAAACATGCTAAACATAATTAAATAAAAACAGAAAACTAAAACCGAAGAAGACTCAGGACACGAGTCGTCAATTCCTCTCCTAAGCTCTCTACTTCGAATCTAGAACAAAAGGTCTGGGTTATGTGTTTTACAAGGCTATTTATAGGGTCCTTATGGTGTCTCGAAACCTTAATTCCTTTTTGGAGTCAGAAGACTTCTTTCCAATTCTAGCTCTGCCACCTCTGGATTGATTGCACTAGAGCGTATGTGGTATGTACTCGAGCGCATGTGTGCACTCGAGCCTTCTTCATGTGCGCTCGTGCTCTTGTGCGCTCGATCTCAAGGGAGGTGTGCTCAAGCGCACCTTGCTGGATGGCAAAACTTGACTTTTGCTCCTAAAAGCTCCAAATTATTACCTTTTTGTCTAAGTCCTATGAAAAACACATAAAACACGAAAATGGAGTAAAATCCATAGAAATAGATAAATAAGGAACTTAACAAATGTAAATTAAGGTACTTAAATATGACTATTTAAGCACTTATCACACCCCCAAACTTACATATTGCTAGTCTCTTAGCAATACAAAATTAAAGACTATGTTAGAACAAAAATTAAAGATAAATTCATTTCCATGATACTCAAAGATTTGGGTTGCACATAAAACTATGATAACCATTCATGAGTAAGCTTAAAATAAAAACACATTTTGGATTGCAAAAGGACTTTCAAAAGTTTTAAGTTACTTACCTAAGGTTGGCTTAAGGCATTGCAAGTTTGATTTGTGTGTGATAAGTTAGCACATATAAGATGGGGCTTCCACATAATTTTAGCGTATAGGGTTTCGATGCCCAAACTTTTATCGAATTCCTTATCAAAGAGAACAAAATTGGCATAATACTTGTTTCTTTTTCTTTTTCTTTTTCTTTTTATCATGCGATCTTTGCCATGTTGAGTTCCATCGAGCTTTCTATTTGACCCTTGTAACGAGTGTTTAGCCAATAACTTCCAAATCAGAGGGTTTTAGGGCATTAAGTGTAAAGACACCCTTAAGGACTTACTAACTCGATCAAATAGGCTATCGAACTAACTGGTTTTTATACTTCTTAATGAAATTCCCACCTTTTGATGTGAACACTCAATGCTTACCGAGGCAAGAGGCCTAGTTACTCAGTGGGAATATTTATTATGATCATTAAAGGCTTACTTTTCACCTTTTGACGTGAACACTCAATGCTTACTGAGGCAAGAGGCCCAGTTACTCAGTGGAAAGTTTTTGATGATCATTAGAAGCTTTTTGATCACTTTTTTTGCGTGATGAACATTTTTTTTATTTTTTTCTTCTGCCAAAGTGTTCTTTTCAACAAGTTATCCGAATACAGTTAGATTATGGAAACATATACAAGAGAATTATATGTTATACCCCACACAAATACGTGTTAAATATGCTCGTGCAAATTTGGATCAAACTCGTGAATTCTTAGGTGCCTTGAGGTAGGTAACTAAACTTTATAAAATTTCCATTGTAAGACTATGTGTTCTAGCTTTTAAGCTTACTAATGAAGTGTTATCAAATTTTTAAATCAACCAAAATTTTGTTTACCAAAAGAACATGCATTTATCTTCCTAAAAAAAAAATGGGACTTAGTGTATGCATGTGTTTCAAGTGCGTGTGTGATAGTATCTAGTATCTCCCACAACTCCCAAACTTAAAATACACATTGTCCCCAATGTGTGTTGTGGTATGGAAACATCTGACCTGGGAGATGGAGAACTCGGTTGTTTGCTTGCTTGTCCACGCCCCCAAACTTAAATTGGATGCACGCACTGAGTACTTGACAAAGAAAAATAAATGTTGTGCCGAAAAATAAAACATGCAAACTAGACATGTAAATATTACTATAACTAAAAGAAAAGTACTAAAATAAAAAAGATATGTCTGGGGTGCCTCCCATGAGCGCTAAGTTTAACGTCTTCAGCCAGACGGGGTATCCTCTCACTGCTGATCATTTGGGAGTGCAGTCGAGGAGGTACCGGGTGTAGGAGGTAGGAGGTCAAGGATAGCCTGTAACATCACCTCCTGTCGTGTGAACTGTGCCTGTAACCCATCGATCCGCTGATGGATCAAACGGGCTGCCTCATAATCCTCCCGATAGATGTTGAACAGCTTACAGTGGAAGGAAGATAGCTCATCTAGGAGATATTGATACTCCATGGATCCCATGTCTATCTGATCCTCCTCCCATTAAGGGCTCACCAGTGGATGCTCGGCCTCCATCGGATCATCTGTTATAGATTCGACAACTGGAATCTGTGCTTGGGGTCCTCGGGGCATGTGAGATTGGCTGAGGCCCTACTGGGCTCTCCCAAAGAAATGGTGGTCACTAATCGAGCCGTCTATAGAGGATCCCCTAATCCCCTTCTTCTTGAAGATATGATTGAGCAAGAAAGGCAAAAGAAGACCCCAAGCATTAGTTGTGGTCGTCTGCCGGTTATGCACCCCATCCCAAAATTTGTGTATCTGACTCCATATGACTGATGGGATGGAGTACCAGTGACCTCGATGGAAAGCGTAGAGAGCTTACAGAAACTGATCTCCTCTCTGTGTCTTGTGCCCCAAAGAATTTGTGTATCTGACTCCATACGAATCATAGAAGGGGAGGCAACCTCGACTAGCTCCCTGCATTGTTGTGGCAGTCAGCATACTACCCCCGCACACATGTTCTCAATGATGTGTGGGAGAGGGAACGAGTCAGGCTGCTCCTCTATGTGCACCAAAAATCAGAAGCTGCAGAATTTGTATACCCGTGATCCACACCTCCTGCAATTGTAAAATTACCCAATCAAAATACAAGAATAATATATATGAATGTGTAAACTAAAGATTTAAGAACCGTGTGTGATGGTGTGCATGTAAGTGGGAAAAAATCAGTCTTGCATACCGAGTTGGATTTGGGAAATTTTTGGGGAAGGTGTTCTTGTGGATGGATGATGCATGGCAGCAGGGTGGTGAGTGTGATGGAGGAGTGGTGAAAATGTGGTGGTCGGAGTGGTGTTTTGGTGGTTAGTTAGTTTAGAGGATGAGTTTTTAGAGCAAATGGCGGTGTGACTGCGAGAGAGCATAGCTTGAGTGCATTTGAGCGCAAGAATGAAAAAGTGGGTTTCTGAGCTGAGTGTGTTTAAAAATCCTCACGTGTTTTTTGCCCCGAGTGCGCTCGAGCGCATTATGAAGTGCGCTCGATTGCACTTGTGCGCAACTGCTTAGTGTGATGCGCTCACACGCAATGCAGGGCGAGGTGCTGCTCGAGCACATGGGGTGCGTGCTCGATCACATGGCTGAAATTAGCTAATAGTAAAAAGAGTTTAACATAAAGAAATGAATTAATGGTAAAAATAGGAACGATACAGTCGTACTAACTTGTAGTGGCCTCAGTACCACTAACCTTGATAAAGGCACTTGAGCTATATGTTGAGTAAGTGAAATTGCAAAAGTGCTCTCTATGGTAGCTTTAAGGCTATGTTCTTTGAAGGAGGCACTTAGGGCCCCCATCAGGTGGTTCTAGTGCCTTTCACAGCTGCTTTGTCTCCAATTGTGGTGTCTGGTCATTAAAATAAGAAGAAGTAGTGTTAGTAAGTGCAAGATTTTTAAATTGGGGATTATACTTACTTGAAAGCTCGAGTGTGATCTTGATGGTATGCATAGCTGCATGAGTATCCTTAATCATGTTATCTCCGTCTGGCCTACTGTCTAATCTTGTGGTGGTATGGTTGGGGATGGTCCTCAATTGATCAGTGAAATGTGCCTTGGACACTCTCTCATCAATTTCTTGCATGACACTCACATTGTGACACTTATCATTAGTATTAGTGGAGTTTAGTGTATTAAAGATTTTAAATTCTACCTCTTCATCATTTACTCTCATTGTGACAATGCCTCTTTTTACATTAATGTTTGTGTCAGTAGTGATCATAAATGGTCTCCCTAGAATGATAGGGAGTGGTATAAGCATATGACATTCCTCCATGTCTAATACAATAAAATCAACAGGTAAAATAAATTTACCTACTCTTACCAAAACATCCTCGAGGATACCTCTTGGTCGTTTGATGCTTCTGTCAGCCAATTGTAATGTAATGGAGGTTGGTTGGAGTTCCCCCAAACCTAGTGTCTCGAATACACTGCAAGGTAGCAAATTGACACTTGCTCCTAGATCCAATAATGCGTGCTCAAAAAGATGGTCACCTAGCCTACAAGGAATAGTAAAACTACCTGGATCTTTTAGTTTAGGTGGTAATTTCGTCAATAATACAGCACTCACCTCTTCAGTCAAGGCTATCGTCTCATGCTCCTGAAACTTCCGTTTGTTAGTGCAACAATCTTTTAAAAACTTAGCATAAGCAGGTAGTTGTTTTATTGCCTCTAATAAAGGATTATTTATTTCTACCTTTTTCAAGGTTTCAAATATGTCAATCATTTTAATTTCCTTTTTAAGCTTCACCAACCTTTAAGGGAAGGGTGGAGGTGTATTTAACTTTTCTATCTCTCTTACCTTAGATGTGGAGGTTTGGTCTGGAGACACTTGTGTAGGCTCGTTGGTGCCGATGACCTTTCCACTTTTTAAGGTCGTTATGGCATTCAGCTGCTGGTGTCCTCTTGGATTAGGTAATGGCTAAGCCGGGAGCTCGCCTTGCTTTCTGGTACTCAATTCCTTGGCCAACTGTCCCATTTGTACCTCTAGTCCTTGAATGGCTTGATCATGTTTGGCAGTGATTTGCCTCATTTCAGTCCGAAATTGCCTTGACTCTTCCATAAATTGTTCATTTTTATTCAAGATTTGTTGTTGCTAAGACGTCTTCCTTGGTTCAGGTGCAGTTTGGGCTGCTGGTTGGAAATTTCTTTGCTGCCCTTGACTGTTTTGGCTGTTGCACCATGAAAAGTTCGGGTGATTCCGCCATCCAGGGTTGTATGTGTTTGCATAGGGGTTGTTCTTTGGCGGATAATTGTTCAGTCCCACAAAGTTGGCTTGCTCATGATCTGCAGATGAATATAAGGGACACATATCAGTATTATGATCAAACTGTGAGCAAATGGCACATACCTGTAGTGGTGCAGCTGACGGGTTAGCTGAGGTGTTCTGAGCGGCCATGGCTTTAACTAATAGGTCAAGTTTTCTTTCCACCGTGACTATTTGAGGAGATGATCCTTCATTTAAGCTTACCTCATACATACCCTTACTCTTCGTTATATGTCTACCTCAAGAGGAGAACTGTTGCGTGTGTTCGCTAAGGGTTTCGAAAAGTTCCATTCCCTCTTCGCCGCTCTTCTCCATCAGCACCCCTCCACAACCTAAATCAACAATGTTTTTGTTAGAATCACTTAAACCTTCATAAAAGGCTTGTATCAGTTCGTCTTGGGGTAGGTTGTGGTGTAGGCACTTGAGTAGTAGCTCGTTGAAGTGTCCCCAAGCCTCGAAGAATAGATCTCCATCCTTTTGTTGGAAGGATTGTATTTCTTTCCTCATTTGCCTTGTCTTCTGGGCTGGGAAGAACTTCATTAGAAATTTTCTCGCCAACTCCTCCCAAGTGTGGATGGAAACTGCAGGCAAAGAATTATACCATAATTTAGCATTATCTTTCAAGGAAAAAGGGAAAAGAATTAACCTTATTCCTTCTTGGTCTAAGTCTCGGATGTGCTGGAATTTGCAGAGGTCGAAGAACTCTCGAAGGTGCAAACGTGGATCCTCACTAGATGTACCCCTAAAGTGAGTCAGTGCACTGAGTATCTGCGAAGATATGTTTCCGCCTCAGGTTGATACGCAATGCACGAAGGTTGATCGATGTTCTGCGGGATGAAGGATTGCTTCATCGGCCTTCGTTCAGGTGGTTGCTGTTTAGCTATTTGTTCTGTCATTGGTGGTGTCTCTTCCTCACTCCTTTCTCCTACCTCTTATGAGTTATCCCTAAACCTTTGTTGGATAGACCTCTCAAGCTCGGGATCAAAGGGAAGGAATGCTGGATTCTTGGACCGACATCCGTGCATGAATCAGTGGTAGTTATGTGAGTGCAGCAGTAAAATATTACTGCTCGAATTACTCTCTGCCTCAATTGCGCTCGATCGCACAAGAGGGTGCGCTCGATCGCAAGTGGCACAGAAAGCTTCCTGGAGCACCTGAAACAGAGAAAAAGGAATTGATTAGGGTTTTTTAGTGAAATGAAAAATGAGATAAAAACATATTTAAAACTAAAAATAGAATAAGAAATAATGGTAATTAAACTAAATGAGAAATTAATCCTAAAAGAAATTTAGTGCAATCCCCGGCAACGGCGCCAAAAACTTGTTGTGACGATTATCTACTTAAATAAATATGCAAATAATCGTTCTAGTTTTACTTGCAGGTGCACAAGGTCTGTGGTAGCATAGTGTGCAAGTCCGAGATCATTTCCACATGGATTGATGAATTTCGTTTTAGAATTAGTTTCTTCAAATTAAAAAGAGAAATAGCAATTTGATTATGAGTAAATAACAATAATGAGATCATAGGGCTATGATATCCACCACTAATTATACTTTCCCTATAACTAAGGTTTCAGTGCTCTAGCCTTATCATGAATATCTAATGGTTGCCAACCTAAGGGCTTGGTCCACACCTTAAGCTATTAATCTCCCTATACAACGAGTTAGGCATGGTGTATACTCTAACTATTTTCTCTCTTAAGGGATTCAGCATGGGTGTATACTGAATTGTTCCTTAAGAGAGCATGAGGTCTATAGAGATCGGCAACCACACGGGACCTAGGGCTTGGTCTGCTCCTGGTTTCCCATGTTGATTAACTCGAGAATCTGATGTGGATATCCCTTGTTACTAATGTCAAACCCAGGACTCAGTCATCTAAATTGATTCGACTAACCTATCCATACCACATGCATACTTTGATCAGGCACATACATATGAGGAATGTAAATATAAACAGGTATTAATCAGGTTAAATATTCCAACAAGGCTATAGCAAAGATAATCAATGAATGAATATGTGGTAAAGCATAACTAGGGCTTCAATCGAGCCCTATAAGAGTTTAGTTACACATACTAAGTAAAGTAAACATGCTAAACATAATTAAATAAAACAGAAAACTAAAACCTAAGAAGACTCGGGAGACGAGTCGTCAATTCCTCTCCTAAGCTCTCTACTTTGAATCTAGAATAAAAGGTCTAGGTTATGTGTTTTACAGGGCTATTTATAGGGTCTTTATGGTGTCCCAAAACCCTAATTCCTTTTTGGAGTTGAAAGACTTCTTTCCAATTTTGGCTCTGCCGCCTCTGGAGTGATTGCACTCGAGTGTATGCGGTATGCGCTCGAGCGCATGTGTGCGCTCGAGCCTTCTTTAAGTGTGCTCGTGCTCTTGCGCTCGATCTCAAGGGAGGTGCACTCAAGCGCACCTTGTTGGATGGTAGAACTTAACTTTTGCTCCTAAAAGCTCCAAATTATTACCTTTTTGTCCAAGTCCTGTGAAAAAACACATAAAGCACGAAAATGGAGTAAAATCCATAGAAATAGATAAATTAGGAACTTAACAAATGTAAATTAAGGGGCTTAAATATTACTATTAAGCACTTATCAGCATCGTCGTGCGGGGTCTGGACCCCCTCCAGATCTTCGTCCGTGAAATTGATTGCCTGGTCTGCCTTCTTGCATTTGTAGGTTCCACTAACCGAGGCTACAGACCTAGCGCGGGCCCCTCGTAGATAGTCTTGATGATTTTGGTCATGATAGCCTCTGAGTTTCTTTGACTAGGCTCTCCCTGGTTTGGCCTAGGACTTCTTTGGGGGGTTTGGTTCATGGCATTTCAACTAGACGGGTGCTCGGGACTTCTTCAAGGTCGTTCCAGCATTTTCTCCTGTCGTAGTCTGGTGAACTCTTTCAACTGCCCCCTGTTGATAAGGGCTTGAATTTGGTGTTTTAAGGCTACGTAATCCTTTGTGTCGTGCTCATGGTTCCTGTGGAACCGGCACCACTTGCCTCGATACTCATTGAGGCGCAACAGTTTTAGAGGCCACTGCAGGATGGCTTTGTCTTAGAGTTACATTAACACGTTAGTCCTAGATGCATTGAGGGGAGTAAAGCTCTCGAAGTGATCGAGGGCCATATGCTTGCCTTCCCGGAAAGGTCACTTGGTGGGTTTCACCGCGGGGGATGATGAGGCCTCTCCTATTCTTCTCTGTGTCCCCTTCTCGTTCTCTCTGGAAGACCTAGTCATCTTCCGCCAGCATATACATATCAGCTCGGGCCAAGATCTCATTCATGTCGCTAGGTGGTCGCCTGGTGAGCTTGAAGCTGAAGATTCCGGATCTCAACCCATCTTTCAATGCCAATGTCTGGACGTTGGGGTTGAGGTCAAGGATTTCCCAAGCGGTGGCATTAAACCTCAAGATGTAGGCTCGGAGCCTTTCTCCCCTTAGTTAGATGATGTTGAACAAGGACTCTGAAGTCTTCTTGGGTCATTTGCTGCTAAGAAAATGAGATGCGAAGGTGTAGCTCAGTTCCTTGAATGTGCTAATACCTCATGGTTTCAAACGAGAGTACCACTTCCCAATCGCCTTCTCGAGCATCATGGGGAATGCTCAGCACATTACCAGATTAGAATGTCGGTGCAGCGTCATTGTGGTCTTATAATGTTGGAGATAATCTAAGAGGTCGGTAGAACCATCGTAGGGTTTAACTTGGGGCATCCGGAAGTTCAAACGGAGCGGGGCTTCGAGAACCTCTTGAAGGAATGACAGGTCTTGAACATTGAGTTTGTCCAAGATACCGTGATTTCGACACTTTAGTAATTCATTGATTCTTCCCTCCATTTCTTTTATTCGTCTGTCAAGACCGAGGCTGCTCCTGGAGGAATGGTTCCCTTTGGAGACGGTGCGAGGTGGCGAGGACTCTGTTGTGGAATAGTTATTCATGGGGAGTTCGCGGCTAGCTGAGCTTGTGCGCCCAAGATTCTGCTAAAGGGGTGTAGGTGAGGGCCAGTGAGTCCCTCTACGGACCTCGACAGCGAGGTCAGTCACCAGTCATAAGAGTTCCACGAACTATACTTGGAGCATAGGCATAGTGGGATGCGCTGTAGGGGCCTTTTGGAGATTTTGGGGGTCGATTTCTGTGTAGTTGGGGGGTGTTAGATCCCTAGAAGGGGCAGTGGATTATCGTCAGAGGACATTCGTTCTGACGCGACAGAAGCTCTTGACCCAGACCATTGGCTACGGATGCTATTTTATGCATGTATGGTGCTAGCCCCAGCCACTCCCTTGCCAGTATTCTTTGTAGTGGTTTTAGGTGGCATAGCAACAAATGAGTTCTTTAGACTTCTTCGCTTTTACTATTAGCGAGAGATGGTGGATTTCCCACGGACGGCGCCAATCTGTTGCTGCCAAAAATGTGCTGCTGAGCTGGAGGCCAATTCTTTGAAGGGAAGCCTACACAAGAAAAGTGGGATGAGCTAGAGAGTCTCTGGAGGAGAATGGGGGTGATAGCTCCGAGGACACTCTGATGCTTTCATTAGTACAAGTTTTTAGAGGAATGTGAATGTTGGTGCTTTTTTGTAATGTAATTTTGATTGTGTTTTTTTGGATTTTGCATACCTTGGGCCTTTTATAGTGCTTTAGGGGTGAGATTGCCCAGGTGCCAAGGATGGGCCATTCCCATAGATCTCATTCCTCTGTCAGTAGATATGGTCGGGTGCCCAAGGAGGATCGTGATCCCTGGAATCATGCTTGCAAGTCTGGGTAGGGGTGTCCGAGAGCAGTGTTTCCTGGAATTGCGCTTGTGTCTATGCAGGGGTGTCCGAGAATGGTAACGGATTCGTCAATAGCTTATCCATATGTCATCCCGCCATTGGTTAGGGAAATGTCATGCATCATATTGTTGTTTGTCCCAGGGTTATTCACGCGACGTCCACGTGTCGTCTTGCTGTTGGTCCGAGGGTTGTCTACTTGTTGCCTATCCATTGGGCATGGGAACGTCTATATGTCATCTTGCTATTGGGTGTATCACAAGGGGTCGTTCTGCCAAGAAACTATGGGTAGTACCGGTGTCAATCATAGCCAACAAAGAAACTTTATTTACCCAGATCTTCATATGTATCAAATATATGAGATGGGAAGCAGGTTCCACACTAATCATGTTCAAAAGCTGCAATGGGTTCACCTGAAGGAGACTGTCAAGATTGCACACCCTTTGCTACCAAGGCATTAAATTTCTCACGTTTGGGACAATACTTCACTCGATGAGGACTGTCGCAAATAAAATAGTCATTGTTTGCATTGTCTTTACTCTACAATTATTTATCAGTTTTGAACTTTCCTTTTCCATAAACTTTCGATTTTCCCTTATCAAACTTTTCAGTCTTTCTTCCTGTACTTTTCTTTATCATTCGACGTTCTAGCATTTGTGTTAAAAAGTTGACTGGGTCCAAAATCAATGAGGCTACCCGCTACAGCTATTGTGCTAGGCAAGTCCTTCACACTTTGGCACCTCAATTCCATCTGCGCCCATAACTATAGGCCAGACATGAAATTGAACAACTTATCCTCTTCTGACATATTCCATATGTCAAGCATCAACGAACTATATGTCTTGACATACTCATGCACAGTACTAGTATGTTTCAATTTATTGAGAGCATCCCTTGCAATCCATGTTATGTTGCAAAGCAGGAATTGTTCCTTCAGTTCCTTTTACAGAGTCTCCTAAGCTTCAATCTTGGACCAACTCTCATCCTCGTGAGTCCTCTACTATAGTTTTGCATCACCAGTAAGGCACATACTTGTGATTGTGATCCTTTTCGTGTCTACCACATAAGCCGCTCTAAACTACTTATCCATGTCCCATAGAAAGTTTTCAAGGTCTTTGGCATCTCAAGCGCAATTGAAGGGCTCTGGTTCATGAACTTTAACCTTGGTGGACACCTCTCCATTGTATTGATTTTGCAGCAGATTCTTAACAAACGAAAAGTCTCCTCCAAGTTTTTTACCTTGGTTTTACAAGAATCTGTGAATGAGCACATGTCCTGTGCCATCTCGGTAAACTTCTTAGATGAGTCTACTATGTACTCCTCCACTGATTTTTGAATGAAATCAACTGATTCAGCCACAACATTTAATCTATCTTACAATGATCGAGTTTCATCAGGGGTTACACCCACCAACTGTTCCAACAGTGTAACCCTTTCATGCACCACTTCCACAGCAATGCCATGAGCCATGATCCACAACCAAGCACTAATACCAAATTATCACAAGGTTGTGCCTTGACACAAAATTTTCGTTGTGATGGCACTAAGATAATACTTAGTCTTAGCCAATATAAAATTAAGAGATAGAATGCAAAGCAGTAAATTAAACAACACAAAATATTGGAATAACTTCCTAACCTGCATTAACTCAATTAACAAAGGAATTACAAGCCCAAAGGACTTGGGTTTTACAATCATCTAGATTATAGTTATCTTGCAAAAATGCCCATAACTGTATATAAATGACTATAGAAAATTACAATAAAGGGACAATACCAATTGCCCATGTTGAGATGGCATAACTGCCTGTAACCCTTGGTAACTGCCCACCATCATGAATAAAAGACACATGTGTATTCCAACAACATCAATTGCCTATGTCTGAGCCAAGATAAAGCAAACAACTTGCTTGCCAAATGTTCTTGCCATAGTGCATAGAAGTAATTGCCCATAATTGCTTATGTGATGACAACATTTATACCCAGCACTTGTCCACAACCACATTGCCTTAAGATAAGATCAACTACCCACTCTGTAGTCAAGATACACTGAGTCCACACGCACCTGCGCACACACAACATGCACCCCGACACACAGCACACAGTCGTGCACTCCCTGCTCGCAACTGACCCACCAAGCACCCTAAAAGGGCTTCAAATACTTAGACACATGCTACGCACAACTAAGGTCTATTTTCAATGCACAATCCAAACAGCAAACTTTCAAAACGTAACCATCACTATACTTTCCTGTATTCCATCCAAAGGGTCCTGCTACAAGGCTATCTCACTGATGTGTGACCTGTGCACCACTGTGCCAATGTTGCGTGCACATTGGGCTAGGGCTACACAGTGCGCATCATATGGCTCATCTATTTCCATATTGTTGCACCTTTCTTCAACCATCAGTTGGCATGGCTAGATTCCATTCTTGCAACAATATCACATTGGACAGCTAAGGGGCTAACAATATATCTCTACTACCTACTGCCCTCCACTTCTGGTGTAGCTCGACCGATACCTTCTATCCACACAGAATTTCGTATCTTAAATTAAACAGATAAGAAACATTAACAAATTACACAATTTCTATTAATTTAAATTGAATAGGTTACAATCTCAATATTAGAATATTTTTTATAAGAAATTCACAATAGTCCTTTGATTCGATCTCCTAGAAGTACTTAACGATCCAAGGGATTTAAATGTTGGATTTTAAATCGTTTATTGATCGCTTATCACTGTAACATTTTTTAAAGTTAGACGTTGGATTCAAGGCCACAAAGCTTGATCTTGAACAAGTTTTGACCCCTCTCAATAGAAGAGGAAAGATCAACGTGCTTCTTTGAACTTCTTTTTGATGAAGAACATGAAAAACGATTTTAAATAGAAGAAGAACACTTGAATATTAGAGGAACTTTCTTCAAAGAGTTGTGAGTCTTTTTATCTTCTTAGTGGCTTGCTTAGAAGTTGATTTTTGGCACATTTCCACAAATGAAGCCCCTATTTATATGTCAATCTCAGGGATCAAATTTGGGAAAACCAACAATTAAGAAGTTAATTGGTGAGATTTTGTTTCCTAGTAAAAAATGAAGAGAACTATTATCTTCAGTAAAATTTCAAATTTAATTATTTCCCTCTAATTTGAGTGGGAACAATTAATTTCAATGAACAGGCTAAGAATTTTGCATTTCATTTGGGTTTGACTCAATTGAAACCCGATTGAATGCTTAGTAAGAATTGTAAAAATTTAAATGCCAACAAAGTTTCCCCACTTCAAGTCGTCCCCTACAAGTATGTGTAAAAGTCTTAAAGTTTTTCCTTAATATAAAGTTGGACACATTAGTTAGCTTTTCATTGTCAACCCTTGAATTTCACATGATGATTTTGTTTTCTTCAATGACTCATCACCGATTTCACAATAAAGATGATGACAATGATTGTTATGCATATATTACTTAAAATTAATCTTATTCATTTATTGACAATAAAATATAAATAATGGAAATTAACTTATTTATCATATTTATTATAAATCACTGCATGTGCATTACATGATAAAGCCTATACAATGAAAGAAATTGAAGTAAGCACCATGATGAGATCATGTATGTGAGATGTATTTTCTTAAACTTTATTTTTAAATGTTTCTAATCATAGGATCACTAAGAATGGTACTAGTGAATCCAGATAGATTAGTACATACTATGTTTCCTGAAGGAGTGGAGGGTGAATGATCTTACGGTCACCAGAGTGTGAGACACTAAAACAAGTTAAGTAGGTGCTTCTTAGAAAACAGGTACATTGAACTGACTTGACTAAGAAATTCCTAATAGACTTTTACTTGTTGTTAATAGGAGTTCTTACGTTGCATTTTTAGAATTGATCCTTGAACTTGAGGCACCATGGATACCTTATGTGTAGGCCATCATGCTTTAATGGTACTTAAACGTGATTCTAAACATGGGTCGCAACAGGGTAGTAATTGGGTATAGCCACTTATGAATGGAGGTATGTGAGTGTGCGATAGAGGATCCATCTCTTAATAAAAGAGGGAGAATTTTCTATGTGATTTGATTAAGTTATAGCGTTTAAATTCCTTGTCTAAGGTGAGGTGAAAATTAGAAAGCAGTTTCTAACTTCACCATTTAAGTTATGGACTTCAGATCTAGATATATATGATTAAATAATCAAAGGTTGACAATAAATCCATGGCTTAGGTTTAATCAAATACATTGCATAATTGAAGGATTGAATAGTATGGTAACTATCAATAGAAGAGTTCACATTAACTTATATTGTCTGGGTAGTTATGACATACTGTTACATGTCAGTCATGACTTGTAGAAACCCTTGAAGATTAATTGTAATTAATGAGAAAATTAAAAGGAGTTTTAATTAATTTGATAAGAACCCAATTGTTATGTAAAAGTTACGACATACTGCCACCACAATATTGAACCTAAGGAGTCACAAATAATTGGGAAATTGCAAGAATATGGAAAAATAATAAGCTAAAAAATAGAATTCTAGGAATTAATTAAACCGAGGCTTTAATTGTAATTCTACAAATCCTAGAACTTTTTTGAGTAAAGGCTCTATTAAATTTTCTATTTGATAGAAATCCTAAAGTAGATTTTGAGAAACTAAAAATCAGATTTTAGACTCCATTTCTATCAAAAAGCTGGAAAAACAAGCTAGAGCTAGGACTCAAGGAATTTGGTCAGCCTTAGTCTTCCTCTTCACGTTGTGTTCGACATGTTAGATAAAGAAATCATTGTTCTTGGTTGCTTATATGGATACACTTAGAGGCTAGAAGCTTGAATGGCTCATGAGCTCTCCATCGAATTAGTAACTAAAATCTTCATAAATGTAAAAATCACTAACCTTGTATAGAGATGGAGAGTGATTCTAATATATTCGTAGAGAAATTTATGTGATTAAATTTATTGGTACAAAAAAAAATTAATTTTCCTATGCATATCCATATTGGTAGACTTACAATGATATCAAAGCTAACTCTATGAATTATTTGAATGATTTTAATTCAATTATTGTGGCCTTAAAATATTCGATCTTGTAAATTATAGTATTGCAAATTCAAAATCTAGAGATTTGATTAGGGTTTATGAAACCCTAAGTCAAGAGAATTTAATAAAGAGTTATTGAATTACTTATTGTCATGACATGATTATAACAAATTTGTAGATTGTTTTTTAAGTGTATTAAATCAATAGAGATTGATTCTAAGCAATTTGGTTGATCAAACTATGATTTTCACTCAAAGAGAAATTGTTTAGGGAATAAAATTAGCAAGAGTCAGAAAAAATATGCAATTTTCGATGGGACCGTTGACTGTCTCGAATGGATAGCCAACTATGAACTCTTGACCTAAATGAAATTTTTTGACATAAACTATTCATAGTCGACTACCATAAAGGACAATCGACTGTGTGAGGTAAAAATCTGTTTTTTGGGTTTTTAAAGATTTTTTGAAATTGTTTCAATTTTTTTTAAATTAAAAAAATGTTTTTAATTGAAATTAAAAGTCTACTTTTTATCTTCAAAAGATTTAAATTAAATTGATTAAGAATTGTTCGTAATTTCAAAAATCAAAATTTTTAAGAAACTGGACTTTGATTAGGAATTGAAACTTCAAAATCCTTAGCACATTGGAATTGTAAATTCTAATGGACAAAGAATCATAATCTTATTTGGAATAGGATTGAAAAAAGTTTTTGGAAATCTAATAGGATTAGGATTACAATCGAAGAAGAAATAGTCATAACTAGAATATAATTATTATTATTTATTTATACAATTTGATTGTATGAGTGGATGACTATTGGACTTAGACCTTATCAATTCGTTAAATTTATTAGTATTATTTTTTGTTATTCAATTTTAAATTGGGTTTGCAAACTTGTCATTCTCTTATTTATCTAAATGTAAATTTTTATCTCCCTCCAACGTAATTTCCCTTGATTTCTAATCAAGTTTTCTTATATATATTTGATGTGTGTAAAGTTACTTAGAGTTAGATAGAGTTTTATTAAGGCATATCAAGGATTCTGCACAAAAGCAAGATTGACTGTTTGAAGATTGAAGACATATAAATGTATAGGACATTCATGTAATAATTACCTAGGGTTTGACCAAGTGATTTACTTTATTGGCTTAAGTAAATCACACTTAGAAAGTCCATAGTCATCCTCTTAGGTATATATATGCATGTGATGTATGTATATTTTGCATGTTATGAGATTATATGTTGTTAAATGCATGTGATATTAGATAGATTGTAATATGACTATGTTTATGTCGAAATCATTTAGAGAAATGTGTGATGAGTCTTTGAAATCCATGAAATATAAGAGTGAAAAATAAAGAAAACAAGGTTTTTCTATTGTGCCACATTGCTTTATTAACATAATCCACTTCACTTAATATAAAAAAATTGAGCCTACTATTTTTCTTAAGATAGTGGGTAAGGTGTGCTAGGCTCAACAACACACACATGCAAGAGCACAAAATTGGCGTACTTTTGACGTATTTAATAGACATGCTTGCCTCGTTCGCGATTAAAGTAAAAATAATTTTTACTTTAAAAATTATTTTGTTAGCGATTTACCGGCCCCTTAATTTTAATTAGTTTAAGTTATAATGGGTTATACCTATTCACATATTTTTAACCAACGCGATATGGACTATATAAATTAATAGACACTATCCAATGGCTGAAATTTAATAGATAATGGATTGAATCTCTTTACGAATGGGTCGCGGCCATTTCGAAGAGACATGTTTGGATCTATATAAACCAAATGAATTCAGTCATTTATTTATTCCAAAACTTTATGAATTTTCACTCTCTCCTTCTCTATAATTCTTCTGCCAAAATTTGTGAGTGGTTTGTTGTATCCTAAAGGTAACTTTGCCAAAATTCGTGTTGGGGCAAATATTTTCTTTAAGACAATGATCACGTACCTAAAAAAAAATTTAATTTTCTTCTTTTACACAAATTTTTCCAACATGTGATGCATATTAAATGATGATATCTGAACATAAAGACCTAAATCCCTCACGGGCAAATAAAATAATATTAAGTTGTAAACAAAAATCATTAGGAGTGATTGTTCGTCTCCTTCTGCCATTATAGTCAATATGTGAAGTTTCTATATGTGTCAATTTATTGTACTTCCACAAAGTGTACACCTGTAGGAAAATTATAGTATAGTAAAACATATTATTTACCCGAGGTAAACAAATGGTATAACTTTGTTGTGCTACCATAAGAGTTATATCACTAATTTATGCTTGTGAGGAATGGTGGGTTTTACTTAACTAAAATAAATATGATTTGTTATGCTACCACAATGTCATATGCATTTAAGAGATTAAATAATGATTGGGAATTGCATGAGATACAAATGATAAAAGCTATCCACCTATCAAGTACATTATTAGATTGTTGTGCTACCACAAGGCTTAATGTGCAAGTGATAAGATCCTAATCCTCTCTTGGAAACCTTCCAAAGGAGTTTTCCACTTTCCACATTGAGAGTTGTGAAATCGAAAAGAATAGTGGAAGGTACTATTTAGATAAAGAACAAGTCTTTATGGTAGTTAATAATATGAATAAATACCAATTTAACAAAATCTATAATCTTTGATACAAATAGGCTGATTGGACCTAGTTTTCGTGATTGGCTAAGGAACATGAGAATTGTTCTCAATTTAAAAAAGATAGCTTATGTTCTTGATCAATCACTCATAACTGGTCTTGGTGAGAATGTTTTAGAAGAAGAGGTAGATAATTATGAGAAGTGGCAAAAGGATGACATAAAGGAAATATGTTAAATGCTAGCATCTATGTCTAATGATCATCAGAAACAACATGATAAAATGAAAATCACATTTTCGATTTTGCTTCATCTACAAGAGTTGTATGGTGAACATATTTATTATGCAAGGTTCTAAGTATCTAAGAACCTCTTTAGAGATAGGATGCCTAGAGGATCATCAATCTACGAGCATGGTTTGAAAATGATCAAGTATATCGAGCAGTTGGACATGCTCGGTTTTCATATAGATGCGGAGTTAAGTAATGACTTGATTTTGCAGTCCATTTCAGACTCATATTCTCAGTTTGATATGAACTACAACATAAATAAGATAGAAGCTATGCTTCCAAATCTTGTAAGCATGTTGAAGACTGTTGAGAGCATGATCAAGAAAGGCAAACATATTACTATTCTTATTAATGGGGCTTTTTCCTCTAAAAGAAAAGGTATTGATGAAGAAGAAGAAACCATTGAAAGTAAAGGGATGGTTTGGCAAGGCTAGTTCTTCAAAAGCCAAGAATGATAAGAGACAATGCTTGCATTATGGAAAGAATGGGCATTGGAAAAAGAATTGCAACAAGTACCTTGCACCATTGAAGGACAAGCCTTTGAAAGGTATATCCGAGTTATTTTTTATTGATGTTAACTTAAATGTTAACAATACTTCTTCATGGGTATTAAATACTAGTTGTGGCTCACATGTCAGTAATAATTTGTAGTCACATCGAATAAGTAGAAGCTGAGCAAGGCTGAGATGGACCTATGCCTTGAAAATGGAGCAAAAGTTACTACTTTAGCCATCGGGATATATTTCTTGGAGTTGCTTTCTGGAGAAAATTAGAACTTAAGGACTGTTATTATGTACTAGTTTTAAATTGAAATTATTGTTTCAGTTTGTAAGTTAGATAAGGAAGATTATGAATTTTATCTTAAGGATAATTGTTGTTCTATTCATTTTAGAAATAAATATTATGGTAATTGTACATTGAATAATGGCCTTTATATTCTCTATGTAAATGGTAATGTTTTCAATATCGAACAATATAAAAGGAAAAGAATAATGAAATGAATCATTCCTACATATGGCACTTAAGATTAGGTCATATCAATGAAGATAGGATAAACACGTTGGTTAAAGGTGAATATTTGGATATATCTTATTTTGAATCATATCAACCTTGTGAAGTCTCTCTCATGGGAAAGATGACTAGATCTCCATTTAAAGGAAATAGAGAAAATTTTGCGTATGTATTAGGGTTAATACACAATGTTGTGTGTGGACCCCTAATAGTTAATGCTTGAGGAGGTTACTCCTACTTTATTACCTTTACCGATGATCACTCAAGGTATGAGCATGTGCACTTAATGAAGTACAAGTCCGAGTCATTTAAACAGTTCACATAATTCATGAGTGAAATTGAAAAGCAAACTAAGAAGGATAATAAAGATCTTCGATATTATCCAAGAGGTGAATACCTGAATAATGATTTTCTCGATTATCTAATAAAGAATGCAATTCTCTCTCAGTGGACTCCTCTTGGAACACCACAATTGAATGGTGTGTCCAAAAGGAGGAATCGTACTCTATTAGATATGGTGCAATCCATGATGAGTTACACTGATCTTCCTATATCCTTTTGGAGCCCTTCTTACCGTAACGTACTTATTGAACAAGGTTCCCTTAAAGGTAGTACCTAAAACACCATATAAAATATGAAAATGGAGGAAACCCAATCTTAAACACATTAAGATTTAGGGTTGTCCTACTTTAGGAAAGAGGTTACATACAGATAAGTTCGGAACTATGTTTGGCAAATATATATTTGTGGGAAGGATATTATTTCTATCATCCTTAAGAACAAAAGGTGTTTGTTTATAAGCATTCTACCTTTCTAAAAAAAAATATTTTATGCTTGAAGGGAGTAGCGGGAGGAAGATCGATCTTGATGAACTATGACAAGAACAACAACCTATTCCAATTGAGGAACCCAAACCAATAGATCTTTCTAATACACAACTAGTTTGTAGATCTAGCCAAATATCCAAGGCACCAAAGAGATACAGATTTCTCATAGATGGTGACCAAAGGGTATACCTTATAAATGATAAGGAACCTACTAACTACAAAGAATAAATGTTAGATATCGATTCTAAGAAGTGGCTAGAAGTCATAAATTTCGGAATGGATTTCATAAACTCCAACAAAGTATGAACTTTGGTCGATGCACCTGAAGGTATAATACATATAGGTTACAAATGGGCCTTTGAGAGAAATATAAGAGTGGATGGAAAGGTAGAGACCTATTAAGGCAAGGCTAGTACCGAAGGGTTTCAAGCAAAGGCAAGGAATTGACTATGATGAAAACTTCTCTCCAGTGTCCATACTTAAATCCATTAGGATTTTTCTTGCAATAGCTGCATACCATGACTATGAGATATGGTAGATGGATATAAAGACTTCATTTCTTAATTGAAACATTGAGAAGGATGTGTACATGATACAACCTAAGGGTTTTACATCTAGTAGTATTGACCACATGGTATGCAAGCTTCAAAATTCCATTTGTGGATTAAAGTAAGCTCCTAAAAGTTGGAAAATTTATTTAAATTTTTTGATTTGATTAAAAATTAGGATGAACTATGCATGTATAAGAATATCAATAGGACCTTTATGACATTTTTGGTGTTGTACGTTAACGACATATTACTAATTAGGAATGATGTAGTTATGTTACATCAGACAAAGTTTGCTGACAGAGAACTTCTCCATGAAGGAATTGGGAGAAGCATCATATATTTTGGTATAAAGATCTATAAAGATAGATATAGAAGGATGCTAGGCTTGTCCTAATCCACGTACATTGATAAAGTGCTACAGAGATTTCGCATGAAAATTTCCAAAAAGGGACTCGTGTCAATAAGTCATGGAATTTCTCTCTGTAAGATAATGTCCCCAAAGACTAAAGAGGAAGGTGAACACATGAATAGTGTTGGTATTTGTCTAAGGTTTAAACATGGTTTGAAAGGGTTCAGCATTTAGCCTTGGTGCCGCAGCAGACTAGGTGTGCGCCTCAACACACAGAATGGAAAAAGGGCTCAGTATTAGGTCAAGCCGTGGCCCAACCTTCCCAGGCTACGACGCCTAGCATGGAGGAGTCCTGGAGGAGGTGTGCACCACCGCTTAGCCTCCCCCAGGCTGCAGCACCCAGAAACTTGAAGAAGTGTGCTCTGCCCTGGGCCGTGGCCTACCCTATTCAGGGCCACAGCGCCAGGCACACTGGTCCACACATGTTTCAGCCTTTTGAGTGGTGCATGAGGCATGTTCAAAACGTACAGGATCACTAAGGATTGATGAAGGGCTATGATTGAATGGTCCTCAAGATCTAAGGGTGGATATTGACCTTCAAGATTAATCAAGAAGTTAGTGCACTATATAAAGGGTTACTTAGCTTCAAATCAAAACATATAAGTTGTGACATACAAGTGATCATCATACAAGAGAATTCAAGTGTAAGTGTGAGAGCGCAAAGACACAAAACACGGGAGAAGCACTAGAATAGATACCAAAAGAGAGGCTGGTTATAAAGAGAGAGTAGTATAGATTGTGTGTAGAGGGCTTTGTAATAATTCTTATCGCTTTCTTTCTTCTCTTCTTTAGTTCTTCAAGAACTTGGGTTTCTTTGAGAGGAGTTGCTGTAACTTGTAAGAACTCATTCGTTTAGTGCAGAGAGTTCAGAGGAACTCATGGGGACATAGGCTATTTTTGAACCTCGATAACAATTGTTGTATCCTTTCTTTTCTTTGGTTTCTGTTTCTGTTTTCGATTCATCTTTACAAGTTATTCTAGACTTGGGTGTTTGGA
Source organism: Bretschneidera sinensis (assembly GCA_023935145.1). Lineage (NCBI taxonomy): Eukaryota > Viridiplantae > Streptophyta > Magnoliopsida > Brassicales > Akaniaceae > Bretschneidera > Bretschneidera sinensis. Next base: position 37,181,468 of record CM043704.1, read on the forward strand.
AGATCTTCACTTTGGCATCTCCAAGGTGATTTCCCAACAGTGATACCAGAGCTAGAGGAGATACCACAACAGTGGTATCAGAGCTTTGGTGAGTGAGTATCGAAGCTGAAACAGAAGGTATCAAAGTCAAGACTCCAAGAATCAAAGACCAACTTCTTGGGTGATTCAAGAACGGAGTAAAGATCAAGATCTGATCGTGTTCTTGAGGGTGATTCAAGAACGGTATTTGATGAGTCTTAAATATTGCATATTTAAAACCCTTAACTTATATTTGTTATGCTCTTAGTTAGTAGTATTTCACTTTATTTTATGTTTTTTTTTTGTGTTTTGTGTATTTTTATAAGTTTGTGAAGAAAATGAAGCATTTATGGAGATGTGAAGCTTCAGGAGCAATAAGGATCGATCGCACTATGCTGCGATCGAGCATATGGTCAACAATCCCACATCGAAATGTTTGCAGTACAGTGCACCTACGATCGAGTGCACCAGACAAGCGATCGAGCGCACATGCGATCGTGAGCACTCGAGCAGTATCCCACATCGAATTTGCAACCGATGCTACTCCGAGACTCACCCTATATAAACACCATCTAACCTCATCATTCAATGTACAATTCCTGGGCCACTTTGGTGTTAACCAGTGGACGTCTGCTAGCATTTTGGTGGATCCCGAAGGCTTTGCTACCATGAGGGGAAGCGCCGCCCATCAGCGAGTGGAATTTCTCCCATGTAAAGTTATTTATTTATTTTTATTTAGTTAATGTAGTTTAATGTTTAGCACTTTTATTATGAATTGTAGTTTCATAGTTATGAGTGGCTAGAATCTTCAGCTAAGGTTGAAGATGAAGCCTCGCCATTGTTTGGCATAGTAGTTCAGATTTGCTTGTACAAATCTGACATTTTTTAGTATAAATGTTCTGTCAACTATTTGAGTAAAATCTTATGATTGATTGCGATTAAATTGTTCTGTTGGATATTCCTTGTGTTTCATCTGATGGATACATCGAATTGTTTTCGATTAAATTGGATTTCCTTTGTGATTTGTTAAAAGCGGATACATTGGATGCTTTTGGTTTAATTGGGATATTCTTTGTTTTTTGTCGTAAGTTGGATTCATGGAATGTTTTGATAGGCTATGTTTTTAGTATATATATGCTTAAACTTTGGTGGGGTGGATTCGGAAACCTTAGTGTTTTTATTATTAGTTTTTAAAATCAATTTAGTTTAGTTTTGATTTGTTTTCCAAAATATCATTCAAAATTCGGAACTAGGTTATGATAAAGTTAGTTTAGATTAAATTATATTTTCACAACGCAATTCCCTGTGGATTCGACCTCGCACTTGAATAACGCTATATTGCAAACAACTCGTGCACTTGCGAGTAAATTTAAAACTCACAACAAGTTTTTGGTGCCGTTGCTGGGGAGTTATTGGTTTGTGAAAATTTTTTGTTTGAATTGATTTTATTTTTCTACTAGTTAGTTATCAAATTTTTTTTTTTTAAAAAAATTGTTAATTTTTGTGAGTGTTTGCTATTTTTGCTTTATTCTGTTGTTTCTTCTGGTTAGTACCTTATTGTTTTCTGTTGGTGTATGCTTGGTCAGAGATCATTGAACTTAGATTTGATACATTTAGATCCTGACTTAGAAAAAACTCTTAGGAGATAGAGAAGAGCACTAGTTGAGAGAGAGACTGTTGAGATGGGAGAGAATTTTAGGGATGCAAATCATCCTGAACATGTAGAGCAACCTAGAGCTTGGAACATGGACTCCACTACATCCCTTAGGGATTTGTTCGCACCCGTTGCGACTAACTCATTCTCTTGCATAGTGCTGCCACCTACCAATGCCACGCACTTTGACTTAATGCCACATGTTATCCAACTCTTACCCTCATTCCATGGCTTAGATCTTAAAAATCCTTATAGTCATGTGAAGAATTTCAAAGACATTTGTACCACATTTAAATTCCAGCACTTCTCTGAGGAGTCAGTTCATCTTCGACTCTTCCCTTTTTCTCTTCACGATAGAGATAGGGCGTGGTTGGATTCCAACATGCCCGGGTCTATTACATCTTGGGAAAACCTGCTTAGCAAATTTTATCATAAGTTTTTCCCAATGTCTAGAGTGAATGAGTGCCAAAAGAAGATTAGCTCTTTCACTCAGGATGAGGATGAAAAATTTTCTGAGAGTTGGGAGCGCTTCAAAGAGCTACTGATCAGATGCCCTCCACATAGATATGAGAAATGGAGACTCGTTCAGTTCTTCTACCAAGGGTTGACTCAACCCAATCGTAGCATGATCGAGTCTATGAATGGGGGGCATTCTTGAGTCTGACAAGAGATGAAGCATATATGGCGTTGGACAAGTTATCCGACAACTCGTAGCAGTGGGATTTTTCAAGCTGTCGAGATAAGTCCATTCGTGCTCCTAAGAGGGGAGGCATCTATGAGGTCAGGGAGGACGCTGATTTGAGGATAAAGTTAGATGCCCTCACTAAGAAGATTGATGCTCTCACTGTGAGCCAAACCATCAATGCTGCCAATACATTCAATATTGAAAGTTGTTCCATCTATGCTAGCCCCATGCATCTAGCACAGAATTGCCCATCAATGCTTGCTTGTGCCGAGTATCCTATGGAACAAGTAAATGCTTTCAATGACTATCGAAGGCAGTCAAATGGATCGTACTCCGAGACATACAATCCAGGGTGGCGGAACCACCCAAATTTTTCATGGAGGCAAAACCAACCAATGAATCAGGGAGGAGCCCCTCATAATGCTCAAAATCAATATCGTCCCGGATTTGCCCAACAAATTCCTTGTCATGGTCGTTCTGCCCATCTAGCACCATTACCTACTTACCAAGCTCCCATTCAAACACCAGCACTAGTTTCACAGTCACTAGAGGACACCATTAAGGAATACATGAAAATGAATAGCCAATCCATGAGCGACGTAAGAAGTGCAACAATGGTAAACACCCAAGCAATTGCCAAGCTGGAGAGTCAATTAGGGCAAATTACAAGTCACTTGGGTGAGAGAGAGAAGAGGAAGTTCCCCAGTCAGCCCGTGCCTGACTCGAAAGGATAATTTATGGTTGGGAGTTCATCAACTCCTACGCACGGGGAGGAACAAGTACAGTCGATTGTCACACTGAGGTCTGGGAGACAAGTGGACAATCGAGTGGAAGAGAGCCCTGCTATGCAGCAAGGGTAAGGAAGTAGCAACAAAGAGAAGAGAGATGCTGAGCCATCTACAGCCACACCTACTGTGAAGGACCCTCTAAGGTCATTTATACCTAAAGTGCCCTACCCCGAGAGATTTTAGGCACCCAAGAAAGGAGGGAAGTATGAGGAAATTTTGGAGGTATTTAAGCAAGTCCAAATCAATATCCCATTTTTGGATGCCATCCATCAAGTGTTATCATATGCCAAGTTTTTAAAGGACTTAGTCACTATCAAGAGGAGGACGAATGTCCCAAAGAAGGCATTTTTGACTGAGTAGGTCAACTCAATCCTTCAGTGCAAGCTACCCATCAAGTATAAGGACCCGGGGTGTCCTACCATCTCTTGCACGATAGGAGTCAGCTATATTGAGAGGGCTCTTTTGGATCTAGGGGCGAGTGTGAATCTTCTACCCTACTTAGTCTATTTGCAGTTGGGGTTAGGAGAATTGAAGCCCACATCCACGACGCTTCAATTGGCTGACAGGTCAGTGAAAAGACCACGGGGAATAGTTGAGGACGTCTTGATAAAAGTGGATAAATTCTATTTCCCAGTGGATTTTATTGTGCTTGACACAGAGCCGGTCCAGAATGTAGGGATTCAAATACCGGTGATTCTAAGGCGACCATTCTTAGCCACGGCTAACGCCCTAATCAATTGTAGGACAGGGGTGATGAAGATCTCCTTCGAAAATATGACAGTGGAGTTGAACATCTTTGATATCACTAGGCAACCACTGGAATATAATGAAGTGAGAAATATATGCTTGATAGAGGAGATTCTTGAGGAGACTGTGGATGAATCAAGCATTAAGGATCCCCTGGAGGCATGTTTTGCTCACTTTGGAGAGAACTTGGGCTTAGATAAGCTACTCGAGGAAGTGAATGCCATTTTGGAGTCTGATCCTCAAGAAAGCAATGAGACAGAGGAAACTGCAGCACTTGAACCCTCCAAGAAGGAATTTAAGCCTTTACTGGATAATCTTAAGAATAAGTTCCTAGGTCCAGCCGATTGTTTGCCTGTGATTATAGCTTCTGATTTGGGTGAGGCTCAAGAGGAGAAATTATTAGATGTTCTAAGAAAGCACAAAGAAGCTATCGGTTGGATTATTGAGGATATCAGGGGAATTAGCCCCTCAGTGGTGATGCACAAGATACATTTGGAGGAGAATGCCAAGCCATCGAGGGAGCCACAAAGAAGGCTCAACCCAGCTATGCAAGAGGTTATGTGGGCAGAAATAATTAAGCTGTTAAATGCAGGGATCATTTATCTCATCTCTGATAGCAAGTGGGTGAGCCCGATTCATGTCGTGCCCAAGCGAGCGGGATTGACGGTAGCAAATAATAAGGACGACGAGTTGGTGCCAACTCGTGTTCAGTCAGGGTGGAGAGTGTGTATAGACTACCGTAAGCTGAACGTTGCCACAAGGAATGATCACTTTCCACTGCCATTTATTTATCAGATGGTGGAGCGTTTGGCTGGGCACGAGTATTATTGTTTTTTGGATGGTTATTCTGGATATAACCAGGTCCCCGTGGACCCCGAAGATCAGGAGAAGACGATGTTTACTTGTCCTTTTGGGACATTCACCTACCGTTGCATGCCCTTTGGGTTATGCAATGCACCCGTTACTTTTCAGCGATGCATGATCAGTATATTCTCTGACATGGTAGAGCGGTTCTTAGAGATTTTCATGGACGACTTCTCCATCTTCGGTTCAACCTTTGAAGAGTGCCTGCATCGTCTCGCTTTGGTTTTAGTGCGGTGCAAGGAGAAGAACCTAGTGCTTAATTGGGAGAAGTGCCATTTTATGGTTAAGCAAGGCATTGTACTGGGGCATGTCGTATCTCATCAGGGGATTGAGGTCGACAAAGCGAAGGTGGACCTGATTTCCAAGCTTCCACCCCCACGTACAGTGAAAGAGATTCAATCTTTTCTGGGCCATGCAGGCTTCTACAGGCGATTTATCCAGAATTTTAGCAAGATCACCAGGCCCTTGTGCAAGTTATTGCTGAAAGATGCCCCATTTCTATTTGATGAGGATTGTAAGAAAGCATTTGGGAATCTGAAGAAGATTCTGATGTCCACACCCACTATTCAGCCACCCAACTGGGGTGTGCCCTTTGAGATTATGTGTGACGCATCAGACTATGCTGTTGGAGTTGTTTTAGGGCAGTGTGTTGATAAACTTCCCCATGTTATCGACTATGCAAGTCGAACTCTAAACGACGCACAACTTAATTACTCTACCACTGAGAATGAGTTGCTTGTAGTCGTTTTTGTATTAGACAAGTTCAGATCCTACTTGTTAGGATCTAAAGTCATTATCTACTCGGATTATGCATCCTTGAAGTATCTTTTCTCTAAAAAAGATGCTAAATCTCGTCTTATCCGATGGATCTTGCTACTTCAAGAGTTCGACATCGAGATTCGGGATAAGAAAGGTTCTGAAAATGTGGTGGCGGACCATTTATCTAGATTGATTATGGATTTCACTGAGGTCGCCATTCCCGTTTCTGAGACCTTTCCTGATGAGCAGTTAATGCTCATTGCTCAAAATCCCACTCCATGGTTTGCTGATATAGTGAACTATCTTGTCACCGGACACATGCCTTTGCATTGGGGGCGACAAGATAAATCAAAGTTTTTAACCATGGTAAAACATTTTTTCTGGGATGACCCTTATCTGTTTAAGTATTGTCCCGATCAAATGATCAGAAGGTGTATTCCTGAGCATGACCAATCTAATGTCATCGCCTTTTGTCATGATCATGCTTCTGGGGGCCATTTCAATGCTAAAAAGACCGCTGCAAAGATTTTGCAGTGTGGATTTTATTGGCCTACCATGTTTCGAGACTCTCACACCTACTGTGTATCTTGTGAGCGTTGCCAAAAGCTAGGGAGTCTTTCTAGGAGGAATATGATGCCCCTCAACCCTATTCTGATTGTTGAGATTTTTGATGTGTGGGGTATTGATTTCATGGGACCGTTCCCAAACTTCTTTGGCTACCTGTACATTCTGGTTGCTGTGGACTATCTGTCCAAGTGGGTGGAGGTTGTTGCACGCAAGACTAATGACCACAGAGTTGTGGTCCAGTTTTTGAAGGACACTATTTTTGCTCGTTTTGGTACGCCTCGAGCCATCATAAGTGATGGAGGTAAGCACTTTTGCAACAAGATCTTTGAGCAGTTGATGAAGAAGTATTTCATCACACACAAGGTTGCCACCCTGTATCACCCACAGACGAGTGGTCAAGTGGAAATTTCAAATTACGAGATCAAATAAATTTTGGAGAAGACTGTGAACCCTAGTAGAAAGGATTGGTTTCTGCGATTAACTGATACACTGTGGGCATATCGAACAACCTTCAAGACGCCAATTGGCATGTCTCCCTATCGTATTGTGTACGAAAAGGCATGTCACCTTCCGGTCGAATTAGAGCATCGTGCGTATTGGGCTATCAAGCAACTGAATTTCAATCTTTCTAAGGCTGGCTCACAACGGAAGCTCCAACTCAATGAATTGGAAAAGCTACAAAATAATGCATATGAGTGTGCCATCATACAAAGCACAAATGAAGAAGACTCATGACCAAAACATTTTGAGATGAGCTTTTGAGCCGGGTCAGAAAGTTCTTCTTTACAATTCGCGCCTACATCTTTTTCCAAGCAAGCTCAAATCTTGATGGACAGGCCTATTTATTATTCGGTCGGTTTTTCCTCATGGGGCCATCGAGATTGAGGATCCAAAGAATGGTAATACTTTCAAGGTAAATGGACAGAGGCTAAAACCATTCTTGGAGTTGAGGAGTCCGGACATTGAGACGATAATGTTGGAGGATCCTAGTTACTTGGATTGAGTGTAGTTTTCTAGGGAGAGTCTGGCTAAAGACTTTAAACTTAGCGCTCATGGGAGGCACCCCACAGCTTATTTTTCTGTATATTTATTAATTTTTATGATTAATGTTTGTTTCCAGTATTTTTTGTTTTCCAGTTTTTATTTTTCAAGGACAATACGTACTTCAATTCAAGTTTGGGGGTATGTTATGAGCCATACCATTCCAGATAGTTCTCCATATCTCAGGTCAGCTCTTTCCATATTAGTCACACATTGGGGTCAATGTGTAATTTAAGTTTGGGGGTATGGGAGACACATCACACACTTTGTCCTAATTTGTTGTCTTTTCGTCGTAAAGATAAATGTATGTTCATATTCGTCTAAAAATTTTGTTTGATCTGAAAAATTGTGATGTGATTTCATTGGTGAGTTTAAAACTTTGAACACATGATCTGATGATAGAGTTTAAACTTTAGTTACTTACGTTAGGCATTTTCGATAATTCACATGTTTGATATAATCTCACACGAGTACATTAGCATATATTTTTGTGAGGTATGACATGTGAGTTGAATGTATACGTTTCCTTGTCTTAATTGAAACCGGATGACTTATTGGATAAACACTTGGGCATATATAAAATATAAAAACTACTAATATTTATAATGATCATCATCAATAAACTTTCCACTGAGTAACTGGACCTCTTGCCTTAGCAAGCAGTGAGTGTTCACGTCAAAAGGTGGGAATTTTATTCATAATGATCATTGTGAAACTTTCCGCTGAGTAACTGGACCTCTTGCCTCAGTAAGCAGTGAGTGTTCATGTCAAAAGGTGGGAATTTTATTCATAATGATCATTGTGAAACTTTCCGCTGAGTAACTGGACCTCTTGCCTCAGTAAGTAGTGAGTGTTCACGTCAAAAGGTGAAAATTTTGCTTGGTAGTATTAAAGCCAGTTTAATTTCGTAGCCTTTTTTACTCGAGTTAGTAAGTCTTTAGGGGTGCCTTTACACCTAATGCCCTAAAACCATCTGGTTTGGGAGTCATTGACTCAATACTCGTTACATGGGTCAATTAGAAAGCTTAAAGGAACTAAACATAGCAGAGCCTTATATATATATATATATATATATATATATATATATATATATATATATATATATATATAAATTAATAATAAATAAATAAAAACTATGCCATCGTTGTTCTTTCCGATAAGAAATTTTGTGGATCTTGAGACTTGAATTACCTTGTACATTGAAGTTATTTGGAAACCTCATCTGTATATGCTAATTCACTGTACACTGATTCAAGCTTGTGATGTCTTACTATGCCTCTTGTAAGTAATTAGGTTTTAAATTCTTATTCATTGTGAAGAGTTGTGAAGAGGGGTTCGACTTATTTAAGCTTGCTCATGAATGAATCTCATGATTTTGTATGCTCCTTAAATTTTTGGATACCATGAATACTGAACTTATCTTTATAATCTTTGTTGTTCAATTAGTTTTTTATTTTGTTTTGCTAAGGGACTAGCAAAATATAAGTTTGGGTTTCTTTGATGAGTCTTAAATATTGCATATTTAAGACCCTTAACTTATATTTGTTATGCTCTTAGTTAGTTGTGTTTCACTTTATTTTATGTTTTTTTTTGGGTTTTGTGTATTTTTATAGGTTTGTGGAGAAAATGAAGTATTTCAGGAGATGTGAAGCTTCAGGAGCAATAGCGATCGATCGCACTATGCTGCGATCGAGCACATGGTCAACAATCCCACATCAAAATGTTTGCAGTACAGTGCACCTACGATCGAGCGCATCAGACACGCGATCGAGTGCATATGCGATCGTGCGCACAAGACATACGATCGATCGCATCATTCTGCGATCGAGCGCACTCGGGCACTATCCCACATCGAATTTGCAACCCATGCTACTCTGGGACCCCCTATATAAACACCATCTGACCTTATCATTCAGTGTACAATTCCTGGGCCACTTTGGTGTTAACCGGTGGACGTCTGCTAGCATTTTGGTGGATCCCGACGGCTTTGCTATCACGAGGGGAAGCGCCGCCCATCAGCGAGTGGAATTTTTCCCATGTAAAGTTATTTATTTCTTTTTATTTAGTTGTTTTAGTTTAATGTTTAGCACTTTTATTATGAATTGTAGTTTCATAGTTATGAGTGGCTAGAATCTTCAGCTAAGGTGGAAGATGAAGCCTCGCCGTTGTTTGGCATAGTAGTTCAGATTTGCTTGTACAAATCTGACATTTTTTAGTATAAATGTTTTGTCAATTATTTGAGTAGAATCTTATGATTGATTGCATTTAAATTGTTCTGTTGGATATTCTTTGTGTTTAATCTGATGGATACATCGAATTGTTTTCGATTAAATCAGATTTCCTTTGTGATTTGTTAAAAGTGGATACATTGGATGCTTTTGGTTTAATTGGGATATTCTTTGTTTTTTGTCGTAAGTTGGATTCATGGAATGTTTTGATAGGCTATGTTTTTAGGACATATATGCTTAAACTTTGGTGGGGTGGATTCGGAAACCTTAGTGTTTTTATTATTAGTTTTTAAAATCAATTTAGTTTAGTTTTAATTTGTTTTCCAAAATATCATTCAAAATTCGGAACTAGGTTAAGATAAAGTTAGTTTAGATTAAATTATATTTTCACAACACAATTCCCTGTGGATTCGACCTCGCACTTGCACAACGCTATATTGCAAATGACTCGTGCTCTTGCGAGTAAATTTAAAACTCATAACAGTATTGAGACCAATCTTCGATCGTGTTCTTAAGGTTTAGAAGAAGTTGGAAAATAATTGTGGGTGCTGTATAAATCAGGGATTTTCTCAGCTAAATGGCTTCAAATTTCATCGTTGAGAAGTTTGATGGAAATGGAGACTTTGCCCTTTAGAAGTGGAAGATCAAGGTTGTTCTTACGCAACAGAAGGTGGACTTGGCTACTGGAGAAGATGACACTTTCCAGCAAGTATCACGGAAGACCAGTGCATTGAGATGAAGAAGATGGCGTACAACATCATTTTCTTGCACATGTCGGATAGTCTCACAAGGGAGTATAGTGACTCAGAAGATCCAGCTGTCATATGGAAGAAACTAGATGGGTTGTTTCTTACCAAGACTCTCCATAATAAGATTAATCTTCTTAAAAGAATTTTTGCTTTCAAAATGGATCATAATAAAGAGTTGCAAGATAATCTTGATGTGTTTAATAAGCTAGTTCAAGATTTGAATAGCTATAGCATTATATTCCCGGATGAACAATTGGCTGTTATTTTGTTAAACTCTCTTCCTGATTGTTTTGATAATTTGATTAATGCTATTGAATATGGAAGAGATACACTAACCAAGGAAATCTTGATTAATGTTATAAAGGCTCATGATTTCAAAGTCAAGATGAGGGAAGCATCAAGTGGTGAAGGGCTTTTCGTTAGAGGAAGGCCAGCAACACGGAATGGCAGTAGCATTCATAGCAACTACCGGGAGAAATCAAGAGGTAGAGGGCAGAGCCATGGGAGATCTCATTCCAAACCTTGATTTGGAGGAAAGAGACTGCAAGAAGGAGGGCCATTTCAAGAAAAATTGTAAGAAAAAGATTTGGGATGAGAGAGGAAGAAGCCATACCAACAATGGAGAGGCTTCGGTTGCTAAAGGAGAACAACAAGATGATGTTCTTTTTGTATGCTCAAATGTGATCAGGATGAAAGGCAGTGAGAAATGGATTCTAGATTCCAGGTGCACTTATCACATGTGCCCTCACCGGAATTGGTTTAAGAATTTCCAAGAAACCAATGATTGAAAGGTTTTCTTGGGGAATGACACTTCTTGCCAAGTGAGAGGGATAAAAGACATCCAGTTAAGGATGTTTGATGGAGTCATAAGGCTGCTGTGGAATGTGAGCTATCTTCTAGATTTAAAGAGAAATTTGATCTTGTTGGGGTAGCTGGATTCCATAGGGTATACATACAAAGTAGAGGGAGGAAAGATCAAGGTGATCAAGGGATCTTTGATAGTGATCAAAGCAGCAATAAAAGATGGACTCTATGAGATGATCAAAGAGACAGAAATCAAGGATCAAGCAGCAAGCTTGATGGCTGAGATAGATAAGGCAGCCCTTTTGGCGCACTCGCTTGGGACATATAAGCGAAAAGGGCCTGCAAGTTCTCAGCAAGGATGGTCTACTTGGTGGTGACAAAGTAGAGAAACTAGATTTTTGTGAGTGTTCCATTCTTGGGAAGCAACACCAAGTTAGCTTCAACACCGGAGTGCACAAGTCTAAGGGTATTCTTGACTACATTCATTCGGACCTTTGGGGACCAGCAAGAACACCAACACAGGGAGGTAACTTTTACTTTCTATTTTTAATTGATGATTATTCAAGAAAGGTTTGGGTTTATTTGCTTAAAAATAAATCATATGCTTTGAATAAATTTGCGGTGTGGAAAAGTTGCTGGAGACTCAAACGGGTAGGGTAATTAAGGCTTTACGAACCAATAATGGCTTAGAAATTTGTAATAAGTATTTTAATAAATACTGTGAATTAAATGGCATTCTAAGACATAGAACGGTTGTAAAAACACCTCAGCAAAATGGAGTTGCTGAGAGGATGAATAGAACCCTTATGGAAAAGGTTAGGCGCATAATAATAGGATCCGGATTACCAAAATATTTTTGAGGGGAAGCTGTGTCTACTGCTGCATACTTGGTAAATAGATCACCCTCTAGAGCTTTAGAGCTCAAGACTCTCATGGAGATATGAAGTGGAAAACCCCTTGAGTTGAGCAACCTTAGGACTTTTAGGTGTGCTGCATTTGCACATCAAAAGGATGATAAACTTAACCCGAGGTCTAGAAAATGTGTATTTTTAGGGTATGGTGATGGGGTAAAGGGGTATAGGTTGTGGTCTTTAGAACCAAAAAGAACGAAACTTATAATAAGTAGAGATGTTATTTTTAATGAATTGTTATTTTCCTATTTGGAGAAAACTAACCCTGCAGGGGCTAGTGAGAAAACCAGCCCAGAATTTTTGGAGCATCGCATTAAGGAAAATTCAGTTCAGGTAGAGCAAGGATGGAAAGAGGGTTCAGACCAGGTAGAGCCCATTGATGAAGGCCAAGCTCAGGGTACTCAAGAGGAGGCTGAACTAGAAGGGGTTGATGTAGCAAATCAGAATGACTACCAGCTCACAAGGGACTGGGAAGGAGGGTGGTCAAACCACCTTTGAGATATGGGTTTGCGAATGCTAATGTAGCAGCTCCTTAGACAGAATGAGGGATGGTTGAACTAGAAACTTACATGGAAGCCATGGAATGTAAGGAGTTGTCAAAGTGGTAGCTAGCTATGGAGGAAGAAATGGATTCTTTGAGGAAGAACAACTCTTGGGAATTGGTGCCCAAACCAGAAAAATAGAGAGTTGTGGATTGTAGGTAGATCTACAAGATCAAATAAGGGAACACTCCAGGGGATGAATTTCGGTATAAAGCTAGGCTGGTGGCGAAGGGGTTCACATAAAGAGAAGGCATAGATTTCATCAAAATATTCTCACCGGTTTTGAAGTACAAGACGACACAGATGGTATTGGCAATGGCGGTCCAATTCAATTGGAAAATTGAGCAAATGAATGTGAAGACATCGTTCTTGCATGGAGGGCTTGATGAGCCCATCTACATGAGGCAACCCGAAGGCTATGAGGAAGGAAGGCAGGGAGAGTTGGTGTGCCAATTGAAGAATTCTCTCTATGGTCTGAAGCAATCACCTCGGTAATGGAATAAGAGGTTTGATTCCTTTGTAACTAGCTTGGGTTTCATGAGGAGATACTATGATTCGTGCTTGTACTATAAGGGGCACAAGGTGGAAGAAGTGGTGATTATCCTCATCTATGTTGATAATATGTTGCTAGTTGGGAGCAGCATGGAGAGGATAGAAGAACTGAAGTCTCAAATCAGTTCAAAATTTAAGATAAAGGATCTTGGCCATGCACAAAAGATCCTTGGGATGAATATAATCCGGGAAAGAGAGAGAAACAGATTAAAGATTTCTCAAACTTCCTACATAGAGAAGATGATATCTAAGTTCTCTATGGAAGATAGCAAACCAGTGAAGGTTCCTCTTGCTGGACATTTCAAGTTCTCCAACAATCAATATCCGAGATCGGAGGCGGAGAAGAAGGAAATGGAAAAGGTCCTTTACTCTAGTGCGGTTGGTTCAGTTATGTTCACCATGGTAAGCACTAGACCTGATATTTCTCATGCAATAAGTGTGCTCAGCAGGTTTATGAGTAATCCCGGAAAGGAGAATTGGCTTGGGATGAAGTGGTTGCTAAGGTACTTGAAGGGAAACCTAGAAGTAGGGCTGATTTATGAGAAGAGGGGTAAGTCCATCTGTCTCGAGGGTTATGCGGATTCGGACTATGGAGCAGACCAGGATAAAAGAAGATTAATTACCTTCTACTTCTTCAACTTAAACAGATGTTGTATAAGTTGGAAGGCTAAATTGTAGCCGGTGGTAGCACTCTCAATAACCGAGGTTGAGTACATAGCGACAACGGAAGCCATTAAGGAGGTTATGTGGTGCAAAGGGTTGTTGGAAGAGTTAAAGGTCTTGAAAGAGCAAGTTGTGGTGTATTCGAATAGCCAAATTTTACTGCACTTGTGTAACAATCCGGTGCTCCATGAGAGGACAAAGCACATGGATGTTCAGTATCATTTCATTTGGGAAAATGTTACAAAAGGATGCAGATTTAGGCACCAAGGTTCTACCTCTAAGTAAGTTCAATCATTGCCTTGGACTTCTTAGGATTGGAGTCGGTTGATATAGTGACTCAAGTTAAGTTTGGATCCTGAGTTCTCTGCACAATGGGTTCGGGTTTAATTGCTTAGACAAAGGTAGAGATTGTTGGTATTTGTCTAAGGTTTAAACATGGTTTGAAAGGGTTCAGCATTTGGCCTTAGCACCACAGCACACAGCATGGAAAAAGGGCTTAACATTAGGTCAAGCCATGACCCAACCTTCCCAGGCTGTGGCACCCAGCATGGAGGAGTCCTAGATGAGGTGTGCGCCGTGGCTCGGCCTCCCCCAGGCCGCAGCACCCAGAAACTTGAAGAAGTGTGCTTTGCCCTGGGCTGCGGCGCCAGGCACACTGGTCCACACATGTTTCAGCCTTTTGAGTGGTGCATGCGGCATGTTCAAAACGCACAGGATCACTAAGGATTGATGAAGGGCTATGATTGAATGGACCTCAAGATCTAAGGGTGGATATTGACCTTCAAGATTAATCAAGAAGTTGGTGCACTATATAAAGGGTGACCTAGCTTCAAATCAAAACATATAAGTTGTGACATACAAGTGATCATCATACAAGAGAATTCAGGTGCAAGTGTGAGAGTGCAAAGACACAAAACACAGGAGAGGCACTAGAATAGATCTCAAAAGAGAGGCTGGTTATAAAGAGAGAGTAGTATAGATTGTGGGTAGAGGGCTTTGTAATAATTCTTATCATTTTCTGTCTTCTCTTCTTTGGTTCTTCAAGAACTTGAGTTTCTTGGAGAGGAGTTCCTGTAACTTATAAGAACTCTTTGGTTTAGTGCAGAGAGTTCAAAGGAACTCACAGGGACGTAGGCTATTGCTAAATCTCGATAACAATTTTTGTGTCATTTCCTTTCTTTGATTTCTGTTTCTATTTCTGATTCATCTTTACAAGTCATTCTAGACTTAGGTGTTTGGAAGATCACCACCTAGGCATCTCCAAGGTGATTTCCCAACAAATAGGATACCATATACATCAAAAAATGGTTCCATCATGTATATCATGTTATGTACGAAACTTGATGTCGCATATGCTCAAAGTGTTACAAGAAAATTTTAGTCCAATCCAAGTGAGGGTCACTAGGTAGCTATGAAAAACTTTTTTAAGTTCTTAAGAAGAACCAAAGATTTGTTCCTCATATATGGAGAAGGATATTTGAAACTTGAGGGCTTTATAGACTCTAGTTTTCAATCTGACAAAGATGACTGTAAATTTGTCTGTGATATGTGTTCACCTTAAATGGTGGAGCAGTGAGTTGGAAGAGTTCCAAGCTAGAAACCACTGTGAATTCAACCATAGAGGTCGAATACATGGCTACAAATGAGGCTATTTGGATGAGGAAGTTCATCACTGAAATAGGGTTTGATCCAGATACTTTCAATCTTGTAACTTTGTAACCTAATAACAATGGTGCTATTGTGGAAGCAAAGGAACCAAGATCTCGTAAAAATTAAAGTCTAAGAACATTTTGTGGTGTTCTATTTGATTAGAGAGATCATTGGAAAAGGCGATATAAAGGTGAAAAGATTTTCATCAATAGACAACATAGCGGATCCACTAACTAAGGCGATTTCCCAATAGCATTTCAATCGCCATTTTGAGAAAATATGCGTGAGATATATGGGCGATTGGCTTTAGTGCAACTGGGAGATCGATAGTAGTATGCCCAACAAGCCAACAGAATTTGATTTTATGGATATATTACTTGTAATTAATCTTGTTCATTTATTTACAATAAAATATAAATAATGATAATTATCTTATTTATCGTGTTTATTACAAATCACTACATGTGCATCATATGATAAAGTCCATAGAATAAAAGCAATTGAAATAAGCACCATGATGGGATCATGCTTGTAAGATGTATTTTCTTAAGCTTTATTCTTAAATGTTCCTAATCATAGATCACTACGAAGAGCATTAGCGAATTCGAATGGATTAGTACATACTATGTTTTCTCGAGAAGTTGAGGGTGATTGATCTCATAGTCACTAGTGTGTGAGACACTAAAGCAAGTTATATAGGTTCTTGCTAGAGAATAGGTACACCAAACTGACTCGACTAAGAAATTTCTAATGGATATTTTACTGGTCGTCATTAGGAGTTCTTACATTGTAGTTGTACAAGTGATCCTTGGACTTGAGGCACCATGGATACCTTGTGTGTAGGTCATCATGCTTTGATACTACTTAAAAGTGATTCTAAACATAGGTCACAAGAGGATAGTAATTGGGTATGACCACTCATGCATGGAAGCATGTGAGTGTATAATGGAAGATTCATCACTCTTAGTAAAAAAGGGAGAAAGTCATATGTGATCTGATTAAGTCATAGCTTGGAAATTCCTTGGCTAAGGTGGAGTAAAATTTAGAAAGGAATTTATAATTTCACAATTTAAGTTATGGACTTAAGATCTAGAAACATAAAAGTAAATAGTTAAGGCTTGACAGTAAATCCATGCCTTAGGTTTAATCAGTGATATTGCATGATGAAAATATTGAATTGTACAGTAACTACCAAAGGAAAGTTCACATTAATTTATAATGTCTGGGTAGTCATGACATACTACTAGGTGTCAAGAATAAGGAAAACTAATAGGCAAAAAGAGAGTATTCTATGAATTAATTAAAGCGAGGGTTTAATTGTAATTTTAAAAATCCTAGAGCTTTTAGGATAAAAGCTCTTTATAATGCTTATATTTGGTAGAAACCTTAAGGCAGATTTTGTGGAACTAAAAATTAGATTTTAAACTCTCTTTCAAAAAGCTGGAAAAAACCTAGAGCTAGCACTCAAGGAATTCGTTCAGACCTCCTCACATGGTGTTCGACATTCCAGAAAAGGATATCCTTGTTCTTGGTTTCTCGTGTGGATACACTTAGAGGTCGAACGCTTGAATGACTCGTGAGCACTCCATCGAATTTGCAATTGGAATCTTCATAAAAGTATAAATCTCTAACATTATTTGGAGATGGATTATCATTCTAATATATTCATAGAGAAATTCATGGGACTAAGTTTAATGGTTTAGAAAAAATTTTAAATTTCCTTAGTGTATCTATACCGGTAGACTTATACACAAAGAACCTATAAAGACATGTTGGGAGCTTTCATGGTATTTTCAAGAGAGGATATTGACCCACAATTTTTTTCGCTGCACTATCATCTTTGATTTTCAAATAGCACACTTTGACAGCATAATGTTAATGAGGAAGGTAAGGCAAGAAATTACAGCTTCAACATGATGCCTTGATTTCCTTTGTCTTTTTTTATGACTTGAATTGAAGTCATTGGGTTTCTCAAGCAAACCCCTTTAATTGTGGGTATGATTTCAAAACAAATATGCTTTAAGAAGCAATTTGAGACTCATTAAGCCTACAAAAGGAAATTTGTGTGCGTATCATCAATTTGACTTGAGCTGTTAACAGCACCTCTGTGTGATTAATAGCATTTTTGAGAACGAAGAGGCAAGCTATATAGAAATAGAAAATAAACCGGAATTTACAAGAATATGCACTAAACCAGAGAACAATTTTTATTTACTAAAGGAGAGAAACTACAGATTACATTCAAATTTTGCAGAGCTGTTGCTCCCGCTGTGAAGACAGATTTTTCTAAAGTTTTTCTCTTACCCTAATAGGCTGACAGTACTCTATTTATACTAGATCAATGATTCTTTCAGAAAATGAATTTGGGCATCTTCACATATCCCAAAAGGCTTGCGAATGAAAATAGACTTCACAGAATTCTAATGATTTCACAAACTTCTAATAACATCATAAATTTGCAGAAACTTCAATAATATTCTAGAAAATTCAAGCATATCATCAATAATTTTGAATCAAACTCTTTCATTTTTTTCCTGTGACGATGAGGGAGTCTTCGACTTTCCTTGATTACGAAAGGAACTATAGACCAACGACCCACTAATATTTCCATACTTGAGAGATGTGTTGCCTGCTTCACATCACCGTTCTAGGGATGAGCTTTCAGAGGAAACTACCCAATTCAAATCAATTCTAGCAAATTGATGGAACAAAAATCTCCCTAAATCAAAGAAATTTTCTGTCAATTTGCTTTGATCATGGGGACTTCTAAATGTAACACCATTTTCACCCTATATATAACTAAGGATAGTCAAGAGCATTTCACACAAACAACCGTTGCTCTTGCTTTCCACCTCAAATTGATTGTCTTTCATTTGCAAGATGAGTGAAATGGTTCATTCCCTTTTGCTGGTTAGACTTCAAAGTGCTTGGTTTATTGTTGTCCTTTAAGTTTTTTGGGTAAGCAAAGCCACCAGTAGTATTTCCCTTCTTTCTTTTATAATTCTGGTTTGCCCTTTTTCCGTTTTACTGAACTCGGTGGTTGCCCTGCCCCCTTTGTTTCCTTGGTGAAGGTTCCTTTCAGCCTTCAATTTAATTACGTTGTTTTGGTTGCTTTTCTTTGCTGGTCAAGTTTTTGAGTGGTGATTCTCCTGTTTTTTTTGTTTTTATCTTCAAAGGTACAGACGGTTTGAATATTGAACCATGTGGCTTATTGTACAGAAATACATAACCATGTGACCCTTTGCATAAGATTATTACAATTTTTATTGTTTTCTTTCTTTGGCCAATGTTCATGTTATTTCTTTGCCACGTGGTAATTCACCACGCCACTTGCCTTCCCTCCTTGTTTTCTTTCTTTAATTTGTTTTTCTTATCCTCACAATAGATGTTATATAACCAGTGAATTAATGTTAATTGAGTTTCAAACCATGCATACAAGTTTGTATGTTCATCCAATCCATGTGGCTATGTTGAATCCCGCAAAAACTATTTTTAGGCGCTATAACTCTTCTTTTTTGTCAATTTTACTACAGCTTGACATCTTCATCTAGCACCATGGTGTATTTCTTGGATTCTTACAAAACTTTCAAGAGACCACACATGACCATTATCTCCGATAAGAAGATCAATTGACAAGGGTACTGCTGTTGCATTACATCTCTTCGCCAGCAACATTTCATGCTCATAATATTGTTTGTGAGGAAGCCACTGTTTCAGAAGCAGAAGAAAAAAAAAAAAAAGAAATTCTATTAAAAAAACTAAAGTAGTTTATTTAGGAAGTTATTAGTAGTAATTATAGTGTTTATTTGAACTTCCAATAGTCAGAAACTGAAGAGTTATGATCTAAGACACAGCTCTTGAAGAAAGAATATAACTCTTCGAAAAAATATAGCTGTTGGAATTCAAAATTTAAAAAGTAACGAACATCAAGTCGAATAGATATTGCTCCCAGTCGACTGGATTAACGTCTCAAAAGGAAGATTGTATCAGGTGTTAGGAATTGAGTCGACTGGGCAGAGTGTCTAGTCGACTGGGAAAACGAACAGAATCTTTTTGTCCCAACATCCAGTCGATTGGACAAATTATCGAGTCGACTGCCTCCTGTTTTTCTAACAAAACTCCAACAATCCCCATTTTTGTTTGAAAAACTAAAGTTTTCTTAGAAAAAATGAACTTTTATAAAATTATATAACCAAAAATCGTCTAAGATTGAGATACATATGTAAAAATATCTTTTGATTTAAATCTTTACTTAGTGCAAATATTTCAAAACTCTAAGAATTATCTTGTTGGTATTTGTCTAAGATTTGAACAAGGTTGGAAGAGGTCAAGTATAAAGTCCTTAAAAGCCTCAACACACTAGAAGTATGACTCAGCACAAAGCTGGAAAAAGGTGTGTGCATCAGGTCAGGTCGCGGCCCTGCTCTTCCCAGGCCACGGCACCCAGAAGGTAGAAGGTGCTGGAGGAAGGCCAGGCCGTAGCACCCCCTCCCCAAGGCCGCGGCTCCTAGAAGCTAAGGAGTGTGTGCTCTGCCTTGGGCCGTGGCGCCCCCTGTTCTAGACCGTGACGTCAAGCACACTAATGCACACATGTGTAAACCTCTTCCATGGTTCGTGAGACATGTCCAAAACGCACAGCTTCACTAAGGAATGATCAAAGGCTATGGTTGATTGTTCATCTGGATCTAAGGGTGGATATTAACCCTCAAGATTGGACAAGAAGTTGGTGCACTATATAAAGGGTCACCTAGCTTTATTCTCAATAACAATGTGACATAACTTGTGATCAAAAGTGAGAGAATTGTAAAGAGTGCAAAGACACAAAACAAGAGAGACTCATTTGTAAGGTTGGTTGTTTAGAAGAGTCAGTAGAATAGAAAGGGGATTGAAGGGCTTGTAAAAGGAATTTTCTTGGGAAAATTCCAAGGTTAGTTCTTATCACTTTCTGTTTCTTCTTCTTCTTTGTTTCTTCAAGAACTTAGGCTTCTTGGAGAGGGGTTGTTGTGATTGTAAAAGAACCATTGATTAGTGCAGAGAGTTTAGGTGAACTCACGGGGACGTAGGCTATTGTCGAAACTCGATAACAAATCACTTGTCTTCTTTCTTTCTTTCTTTCATTTCTGTTTCTGTTTTCGATTCCTAATCTTTACAAGTCATTCTAGACTTGAGTGTTTAGAAGATCAACACCTGGGCGTCTTGTCAAGGTGATTTCCAACAGTGGTATCAGAGCCGGAGGAGCTAGTATAGCCGGGTGTCGGAACAAGAATAGAAGGTATCGGAGCAAGACTCCAAGAATCGAAGAACAAACTTCTTAGGTGATTCAAGAACGGAGTAAAGATCAAGATCAGATCATGTTCTTGAGGTTGATTCAAGAACGGTGTTGAGATCAATCTTTGATCGTGTTCTTGAGGTTTAGAAGAAGTTGAAAAGCATTTATGGGTGCTGCACATATCTGGGATCATCTCCGCAAGATGGGTTCAAATTTTGTTGTTGAGAAGTTTGATGGAAGCGGAAGATCAAGGCTGTTCTTATGCAACAGAAGGTGGACTTGGCTATTAGAGAAGATGATGCTTTTCCAGCAAGAATCACGGAGGACCAGCGGATTGAGATGAAGAATATGGCTTACAGCACCATTTTCTTGCACATGTCGGATAGTGTCACAAGGGAGTGCGGAGACTCGGAAGATCTAGCTGTCATATGGAAGAAACTAGATGAGTTGTTTCTTACAAAAACTATCCCTAACAAGATTTATCTTCTTAAAAGAATCTTTGCTTTTAAAATAGATCCTAGTAAAGAGTTGCAAGATAATCTTGATGTCTTTAATAAACTAGTTCAAGATTTGGCTAGTTGTAGTATTAAATTCCCGGATGAACAATTGGCTGTTATGTTATTAAATTCTCTTCCTGATTGTTTTGATAGTTTAATTAATGTAATTGAATATGGAAGAGATACATTAACCAACGAAATTGTGGTCAATGCTATAAAGACTCATGATTTCAAAGCCAAGAGTAGGGAGGCATCAAGTGGGGAAGGGTTGTTCGTAAGAGGAAGGCCAGCAACTCGGAATGGCAGTACCAACCATGGCAACTACTGGGAGAAATCAAGAGGTAGAGGGCAAAGCCATGGGAGAGCCCCTTCCAAACCAAGATTTGGAGGAAAGAGGTGCTTCTACTACAACAAGGAGGGTCACTTCAAGAAAGATTGCAAGAAGAGGCTGTGGGATGAGAGAGGGAGAAGCCATACCAACAATGGAGAGGCTTCGGTTGCCAAAGGAGAACAGCAAGATGATGTTCTTGTTGTGTGCTCAAATGTGAGTAGGAGGCAAGGCAGCGAGAAATGAATTCTGGATTCCATGTGCACTTATCACATGTGCCCTCATAAGGAATAGTTCAAGAATTTCAAGGAAATCAATGATGTAAGGGTTTTCTTGGGGAATGATAATTCTTGCCAAGTGAGGGGGATTGGAGACATCCAATTGAGGATGTTTGATGGAGTCATAAGGCTATTGCGGAATGTGAGGTATCTTTCGGATTTAAAGAGAAATTTGATCTCATTGGGGTAGCTGGATTCTATGGGGTATACATACAAAGCAGAGGGAGGAAAGATCAAGGTGACCAAGGGATCTTTGGTATGGATCAAAGCAGCAATAAAAGATGGACTCTATGAGATGATTGGAGAGACAAAAATCAAGGATCAAGCAGCAAGCTTTATGGCTGAGATGGATAGGGCAACCCTTTGGCATTCTCGTTTGGGACATATGAGCGAAAAGAGCCTGGAAGTTCTTATCAAGGATGGTCTACTTGGAGGAGACAAAGTAGAAAAATTGGATTTTGCGAGTGTTGCATTCTTGGGAAGCAACATCGGGTCAGCTTCAACACTGGAGTGCACAAGTCTAAGGGCATTCTTGACTATATTCATTCAGACCTTTGGGGACCAGTAAGAACACCAACACAGGGAGGTAACTTTTACTTTCTGTCTTTAATTGATAATTATTCAAGAAAGGTTTGGGTTTATTTCCTTAAAAATAAATCAGATGCTTTGAATAAATTTGTTGTGTGAAAAAGTTGCTGGAGACTCAAACGGGTAGGGTAGTTAAGGCTTTACGAACCGATAATGGCTTAGAATTTTGTAATAAGGATTTTGATAAATTCTGTGAATTAATTGGCATTCTAAGGCATAAAACAGTTGTAAAAACACCTCAACAAAATGGAGTTGCTAAGAGGAAGAATATGACCCTTATGGAAAAAGTTAGGTGCATGTTAATGGGATCCGGTTTACCAAAATATTTTTGGGGGGAAACTGTGTCTACTGTTGCATACTTGGTAAATAGATCACCATCTAGAGCTTTAGAGCTCAAGACTCCCATGGAGATGTGGAGTGGAAAACCCCCTAAATTGAGCAACCTTAGGACTTTTGAGTGTGCTGCATTTGCATATCAAAAGGATGATAAACTTAACCCAAGGTCTAGAAAATGTGTATTTCTAGGGTATGGTGATGGGGTTAAGGGATATAGGTTGTGGTCCTTAGAACCAAAAGGAATGAAACTCATTATAAGTAGGGATGTTATTTTTAATTAATTGTTATTTCCCTACTTGGAGAAAACTAACCCTACATGGGCTAGTGAGCAAACCAGTCCGAAATTTGTGGAGCATCGCATCAAGGAGAATTCGGTTCAGGTAAAGCAAGGAAGGCAAGAGGGTTCGGACTAGGTAGTGCCCATTAATGAAGGCCAAGCTCAGGGTGTTTGGAAGATCACCACCTGGACATCTTGTCAAGTTGATTTCCAACATATCTCATTGATCAATAGTATTAAATTAGAAACTCTTTAAATTAGAGTTGGAAATATCACACATATATCTTTCTCTTGTTTCTGTGAGAAACTCCATCATTACTTAGCACCATTATGTTCTTGTGCATGATCCTGGTTCATGAACTTTTTTTAGAGTAAACCTTAAAACTCTTTTGAGAAGTGACACCACTTTTAAATTCATACAGGTGAAGTCTACAATGTGTTTCCGCTATTATAACACACTACAATTCTATAATAGACTTTCAGAAAAAGAACCCTCCATGAGGTGGAGGAGGGTTTAGTGAACCCCTACCAGTTTATTAAAAACCAAAAAGAAAAATTATAAGCAAATGGGGGGACAAAAAGGCCCATACCCGAGAAATACACTCAAAGGGCCCTAAACCTTACCCTATGAAAACCATAACATTTTTCTAAAACTAGAAAAGCCTGAATCTTCATGATCTAAAATCTGTTTACAAGAAACATATAACCTATTTACAGTCCAAAATAAATTAGAACCACCTAAAGAAAGGCCCACTTTAGCAAGACTATCCACCAACCCGTTCGCCTCTCGGCACACATGTTCCACTACCACATTATTCATAATCAAAGCTTGGATATCATGGATCAAATATACAATATCCCAAGGGCATGCACACTACTTCAACACAATCTATATTAAGGCCTTCGAGTCACACTCCACTACTGATAACGCCAAATGATGATCTCGATCAAGCTGTAGGCCCACTAATAAAGGTCTGGCCTCGATCTGCATATTAGTGCAAGAGCTGAAGCTGCACGAGAAGGCTAGGACTAAGGATGACCGGGCTGGTAAAATACCTCCACCTGTGCACCCATTCAATGACATGGAACCATCTGTGCTGAGTTTAAGTAATCTCTCCTTAAGCCCGATCCACTTAACCCACTGCTCGCGAATAACCGGAGTGGCTTTAACCTGCAAGACCAAGTTCGAGATAGACTTCATCTCCTGGAATTGGAGCTTAACTTTCGGCTCAAATAGATTAGTCAATTCAACCAGCCCATCCTGCACATGCCTAATAACCACATCCAGATTAATAGGAACACCTTCAAAAAGCACTTCATTTCTGGCCCACCAATGGCCCACAAGCCCCAAATAAAAGCGCAAATTTTTGTAAAGCCCAATTGAGACTTGAACCTTACCTTGTGGAACCAATGATCCACTAAATCAGTTCAGGAGTTTGCCTGAAGCACACCCAAACGACTTCCAAAGAAATCCCACACGAGTAACAAGATCACTTCGAACGAAAATATGCTCTAAAGATTAAGACTCGAGTAAACACAACACACACATTTGGAAGCTAAAGAGACACCAATCAATTATACCTTTGTATCCACCGTAACGACATCAAAAAGAATTTTCCAAACAAACCAAGCCATTTTTTAACGAAACCCAATTATTCCAAAATTTCTTATACCACTTGAAACGTTGATTTTTAACACTAACCAACTCCCAATACTCTCTAGAACTGAATTTACCTGACGCTGAGTGATCCCATATGAAAATATCCTCCATTAAATTAAGCTGAACTTGAGAAGCAACATCGTAATAATCCAAGAATTCTACCTTCAGCTGGTTCATTTTACATTGATTCAAAAGGACCTCCCACACTGAGTCATCAGAGAAAGGAAACTCGGCTGCAGGAAGAGAAAGATGATGCTAGCACTTAGACCAGAATCCGATGTCTCCCTTTCCTACCACCCAAGCGGAATTTTCAATGACTCGGTGTATGTGAAGGAAAAAAAAATTTTCAGCCTCGCGAATAATACCAAGGCACACCCAAATCCAAACTACGAGATCCATACCTAGCCCTCATAAACTGAGCCCACAAATAAAGCACCTAGCCATTTTCGCTAGTAAAGATTTGTGAATCTCTAGAAGTCTTTGAATCCCTAAACCTCTTTCTTCAAAAGGCTTGCAAATTTTAGCCCAAGCAAGCCAGTACCATTTCGTCTGCTTACCATCATTAAAAAAAAGAAGTAAAAGCTTCTCTAGGGAACTAAAAATACCATAAAGTAAAGAAATAGAGGCTAGAGTGTGAATTGGTATAGAATGGAGAACACTGTTGAGAAGAGTAAGCTTGCCACCCATAGATAAATAAAAAAATAAAAAAAACTTTTCCACATATTCAAATTCTTCCTGATTTTATCCTCCAAGTATCTGAAATAACTTTTGAAGCACTTACTGATGAGGCCTGATGTAGCCCATAAACACTCCGGCCCAATAAACACTCATGCTCAGCTGTAGCCCATAACACTCCGGCCCAATAAAGAACAACCCATTAAACCTACACTTGGACCCCCTCTATAACATGCCGCCCTGTAGCCGCCCTACGACGTGCCACTCTGCAGCCACCCTACGCCACTCTACGACATGCCGCCCTACAGCCACCTACACATGCAGCCTTGCAGCCACCCTACGACACTCCGCCCTGCAGCCACCCTTCGACACGTCGTCCCCTGAGAGTGCAATCAATGCCTTCACACTGACGAGACGTGGGCAATGCCCGTTCAGAAAGCTATAAATAAGCCGAGGTATGGAATTCATATTTCATTCAGATTTGATCTACTTACACCCAAGCTCTTTTAGATTTAACTCTCGGCCTCTCCCCTTGTAAAGCTTTTGTTTTAACTTAAGCTTCGGAGCACCCTCGGAGGTCTCCATCTCCCCTCCTTCCGAGGGCCTTTAGTTCATCCTTGTTACCTGTGCAGGGCCCAGGCCACGTCAGTACCCAAGCCATGTCAGCATCCAGGCCATGTCAGTACCCAGGCCACGTCAGCAGTAACAAATTTTTGGCATCAACAGATTGGCACCGTTCGTGAGAAACCACAATCTCTCGCTGTAACGAAAGCGAAGAAGTACAACATAACTCATCTGTTACGATGCCGCCTAGAAGCAATACGAGAAGGATCGATAAAGAAGCCTCCACAGCATGCTCTGCTCCGATCCGAGGCAGCACCCACAGCCAACAATCTGGACCCAGGTTCCCCGTGATCCCCGAACATGCAACCCTCGTTAGAGTGCAAAGCCCTCATCTCTCCGGAATCAACTCTCCTAATTACGAGGAAATAACTGCGAATCCCCAGGCTCCTATAACTCATACACAGTTCCAAGAACTCTCCCGGATGATAGCTAATTTGGCAGCCTAAATCCGAGGCGGAGCCCAACAACCTTCATTTTCTCCCCACCAAGCTCCGGAGCAAGCAAAGTCATTCGACAGAGATGATCCTACCTACAACCAGCACCCTACCAAGCCCTCGCTGCATGGCAGCTGGCCCAAGGAGAGCTCCTCTTCAAAAAGCAACTTCAACTTAGACAAATAGTTCGAGAAAATGGAAGAAAAAATAGACTTGGCCTTAAAACACAAGAATCTCAGTATCTTGGATGAGCTTAGCATCCAAGATCACCCATTTACAGAAGTTGTCCTCGAGACCCCGCTCCCTCTCAACTTCAGAATGTCGCAGGTTAGAATGTACGACAGATTAAGAGATCCCTTAGAGCATTTGCAGCACTATAAGACGACTATGATGCTGCATCGACATTCCGACCCCATCATGTGCCATGCCTTCCCCTTAACTCTCGAGAAGACTGCAGGCACTTGGTATTCACGCCTGAGGTCGGGGAGCATCGGCAAGTTCAAAGAACTCAGTTATGCCTTTGCCTCGTACTTTCTCAGCAGCAAAGGACCAAAGAAGACCTCTGAAAGCTTGTTCAACATTATTCAACACCAATAAGAAAGGCTCCGAGCCTACATATCTAGGTTTAACTCAGCGGCCTGGGAAATCCCCGACCTCGACCTGAATGTTCAGATGATGGCGTTCAAAAATGATCTGAGGTCCAGGATCTTCAGCTCCAAGCTCACCAGGCACTTGCCCAAGGATATGAATAAGATCTTAGCCTGAGCAGAAAAGTACATTATGGCGGAGGATGATCAGGCATTTAGGAGGGAAAGGGGAATAGAAACGAAAAGGAAGAGAAAAAACGTCGATCCACTAAGAGGAGCGGCTAAGAAACCCCACCAAGACAACAGGTACAAGCTCCACCCCCAGTTCGACAATTTCACCCCCCTTAATGCATCCAGGACTCATATCCTCATGCAGCTTCAGGATAAGTCAGTCCTCTAGTGGCCACCTAGGACGCAGTCCCTCGGCGGAGATCAAAGACAATGGTGTCGTTTTCACAGAAATTACGGCCATGATATAGAAGATTGTCATGCCTTGAAAGAACAGATTGAGACCCTTATTAGCGTGGGACACTTGAAGGAATTTACAAGTTCCCGAAGAAGAGAAGCGCCCACCCAGCCAAGAAGAAACTCCTGGTATCCTCAACCTCGTGAGTAAGAACGATGAGGCCCTCAGCAAGACTCCAGAGCCGGGCAGGAAGCACCCAGTCAGAAACACCAAGAAGTGGCAATTACCACCTGAATCATCAAAACAATATGTGGAGGCCCTGCCGCCGGGGGGAGCTCGAAGCAAAGCAGTAAGGCGTACGCTAGAACTGTGGCCTTTGTCAACGGACCTCATAAGCGAAGGAAGTCGAAGCTAGCGATCTCCTTCACAGAGGATGACTTGGAGGATGTGCAGACTCCTCATGACGATGCAGTAATGGTCTCTCTCTTAGTGGCCAACCACGAGGTATGACGCGTCTTGATTGATAACGAAAGCTCTGTCGATATATTATTTTACGATGCCTTCCAACGCATAGAACTAAAAGACGAGTGTCTGGAGCCGACCTCGGCCTCGCTTTATGGTTTTGGAGGATCTCTAGTTTTTTCCGAGGGAAGCATAGTCCTCCCTGTCATCGTCGGGACAGCACCACGGACTTCCACTGTGCAAACCACATTTTTGGTGGTAAAGCAACCCTCCTCCTATAACATGATCATTGGGCGACCCACCCTCAACAAACTAAGAGTTGTTGTCTTCACATACCACCTGAAGGTTAAGTTCCCCACCAATGAGCGAGTGGGAGTAATCAAAGGTGATCAGAGGGCCTCTCGATCCTGCTATTTGAATGCAATCAAGGAAGGAAAGAAGACGGAAGTCTTGCCCCTTGAGATGGAAGACCTCAGGGATGAGATAAGAACCCCTAAAAGGTGACCAGATGAGGAGTTAACATCGGTGCCCTCGGGGAAGACTCTACCCGAACTATCCAGATAGGGTCAAACCTCTCCAAAGAGCACAAGAAAGAACTTATTTCCCTCCTCTAGAAGAACCGGGACCTATTCGCCTGGTCTACGTCAGATATGCTTGGGATTGATCTCAGGACCATTGAGTATCACCTGAATGTGGACCTAAAGTACAAGCTAGTTGTCCAGAAGAAAAGGACTTTCACCCTAGAACACCATGTCGCCATCAATACTGAGGTAGACAAGCTGCTTGAGGCTGGCTTCATCCAAGAGGTGAAATACCCCGAATGGGTGTCTAACATAGTAATTGTTTGAAAAGCTAATGGTAAATGACGGATTTGCATCGATTTTACCAACCTAAACAAGGCCTGCCTAAAGGATAGCTTTCCCCTCCCCCGAATTAATTAGCTGGTGGACGCCACTTCGGGGTATGAACTCTTCTCCTTCATGGACGCGTACTCAGGTTACAATCAAATTTTTATGTATAGGCCAGATCGAGAGAAGACCGCCTTCATCAATGGGCGAGGGTTGTATTGCTACAAGGTCATGCCCTTCAGACTTAAGAACACCGGCGCAACTTACCAAAAGCTAGTAAACAAAATCTTCAAAGGGCAAATAGGGCGAAACATGGAAGTCTATGTGGATGACATACTGGTCAAGATTATGAAGGGTCGGGACCATAGAACTAATTTAGAAGAAGCCTTTGGGGTCTTACACAAACATAACATGAGATTGAATCCAGCCAAGTGTGCCTTCGGAGTAACTGGGGGGAAGTTCTTAGGATTCATGGTCTCCCAAAGAAGGATAGAAGCCAATACAGAGAACATAAAGGCCATCCTCGACATGACCCCTCCTAGATCTATGAAAGAAGTGCAACAGCTCACCGGGAGAATCGCCGCCCTTAGTTGCTTCATGTCCAAATCTGCGAAAAAGTACCTACTTTTCTTTAAGGCCATTAGGAAGGCCAACGACTTCTCTTAGACAGAGGATTTTCAAGGAGCGTTCGAAGAGATAAAAAAGTATTTGACCTTGCCCCCACTCCTAACCAAACCTCTCCCGGGTGAAGAGCTGCTCCTATACCTATCAGCTGGGGAAAGCACTATGGCTTTTATCCTGATTCGCGAAGAGAAGGGTATCCATAAACCCATCTACTACGTTAGTAGAATCCTCCATGAGGCTAAAGTGAGGTACACTCCCATTGAGAAGATGGCTTATGCCCTCGTAACAGCCGCACGAAAACTCCGACTGTATTTTCAGGCACACACAGTCGTTCTCTTGATAGACCAACCCTTGAGGCAAGTCCTTCACAGCCCAAGTGTCTCCAGAAGAATGATGAAATGGTCAGTGGAACACGGAGAATTTGACATCCGATACCGCCCTCAGCAGGCTATCAAAGGTCAGGCTCTGACCGACTTCATCATCGAAACAACCCTCCTAGTGGTTCCCAGTGTGGAAGCAGAGTCGACACCAAATGAGACACTAGATGAATCACCTCTAAGGTGGACCCTCCACGTGGATGGATCCTCCAATACCATGGGAAGCAGAGCAGGACTCATCATCTACAGCCTTGACCGCTTCACAGTAGAGTACGCCTTGAAGTTTGAGTTCAAGGCTTCCAACAACGAGGCAGAGTATGAAGCCCTACTGGCTGGCCTAAGGTTGGCCAAAGCCCTATCGGTCAAGGTCATGGATTCATTCAGCGACTCCCAGTTAGTAGTGAGTCAGGTAATAGGAGAATTCGAAGCTCGAGGAAAGAAGCTCGTCTGGTACCTCCAAAAAGTGAAAGAACTCACCGCCAAGTTCAAAATGTTCCGGATAACTCAAATTCCACGGGCCAAAAACTCTAAGGCAGATGCCCTGGCCAACCTGGTCTCATCCCAGCACCTAGAACCAACTCGACCTGTTTATCTAGAAACTCTCTACGTTCCTAGCATAGAAGAAAACCCGGTCCTATCGGTAGAAGAGGGTGCGACATGGATGGACCAATCCTGCACTACCTGAAAGATGGAAAGGTTCCCGAGTAGAAAAGCAAGGCCAAAAAGTTAATCTCCCGAGCTTCTTGGTACACTATCATAGACGGGCGATTGTATAAAAAAGCTATGACTATGCCTTACTTAAGATGCTTCGGCCCGATCGAGGCCAATTACGCCCTCCGAGAAGTCCATGAAGGCATATGCGAAAATCACCTAGGGGCTCGAGCACTCGCTTTCAAGGTTCTACACCAAGGGTATTACTGGCCCAAGATGAAAGAAGACGCAACTGACTTGGTCAAAAAGTGCAGAAGCTGTAAACAGTATTCTCCAGTGCCGCACCAGCCGGGTAATCTCTTCACCTCAATCACTAGTCCACTTCCCTTTGCTATATAGGGGATGGACATCCTAGGTCCGTTCATGGCAGCAGCGGGGCAAAAGAGACACCTCATTGTGGCCATTGATTATTTCACCAAGTGGGTCAAGGCGGAGCCACTAGCCAGCATCACGGATCACCAAACTAGAAACTTCATTTGGAAGTCGATCGTATGTCAGTTCTGGATCCCTTGGGTGTTGGTCACTAATAACGGAAAGCAATTCGATAGCTCCCAGTTCAAAACGTTCTGTGAAGACCTCCAAATCGAGCAACGGTTCTCATCAGTCGGGTATCCCCAGGCCAATGGCCAGGCCAAAGTCACCAATAGGACCCTTCTCTAAGGTATCAAGAAAAGACTAGACGAGGAAGATAAATAGTGGGCTGACCAGCTCCCCAATGTTCTCTAGGCCTACCAGACGATCGTGCGTACACCAACAGGAGAAACCCCGTTCTTCATGATGTACGGTTCTGAAGCCATCATTCCAGTTGAAATCGGAATTCCATCCATGTGAGTGCAGTTTTTTGAACCAAGTAACAATGAGGAAGCCTTAAGGATGAGCGCGGACTTGGTTGACGAAGCGCAAGATAAAGCTCAGATCTGTTATTACAACTCCCGAGTTCAGAACCGAAACTTTAAACTCCAAGACCTAGTCCTGCGGAAGGGTGAGGTGTCTCGCCCTCGACAGACGAGAAAGCTCATCCTGAATTGGGAAGGCCCATACAGAATCCGAAGAGTTTGCCGGATGGGTACTTTAGTGCTCGAAGAGTTAGATGGCAAGCTAGTTCCTCACACTTAGAATGCGGAGAACCTCCATAAATTCTATCAGTGATGTAAGATGCAAAGTAAAGAATCAATAAAGTCTGAAGTTTAAAGGAAGGTTCCAAAATTTTATTAAGTTAAAAATGGAGGTACAAAAATTAGGCACTATCGGCCTTGGATACAAAAAACAAAAAAAGAAATCTATTCTAAAGAAGTAGGGGCCTCGTGGGCCTCGCCCTCGTCCCCTGCCACTTCCTGGGCCTCACCCCCAGCAGTCTCTTGAGCTTCGCCGTCTGTGATGCCAACTGCGGCGGTATCCTTTGCATTTTCTCTAGCGACAGCGGCACCCGAGTCCTTAGAGAAGGCACCTAGGTCAAGCACAGAAAAGTCAACCTCCTAGTAAAGGGACTCAACCTTCCTCCTAGCCTCATTGAGCCTATCAAATACTGAGTATCAGCCTCGTCCACTAAGGCCTCCTCGGCCTTGGCCACAGCTTTCTCTCTTTTGGCAGCCTTGGTAAGCACCTCCTCTATCTCAGTCCTCAACAGCTCGTTCTCTTTCCTCAGAGCCTCCTCGGCCCGGCGGCGATGGTCCCTCTCCATTACCATTGTATTCTTGGCCCTTTCGATTGCCTCTAGGGAGGAAGACAAGGCCCAGACTAGATCCTGGGTCTCCTCTAGCTTGTGCTCGATTTTTGCCAAGCGCTCTGCCATGTCAGCACCTCGTCGAGCAAGGATCCCGCCAAGGACTCCAGCCTAGAACAAAGGCATTATTAAAGACAATTGAAAAGAAAAATGAACCAATCAAAGAACCATAACAAAAGAAAGAAATCATACCTGGGAGAGAACGGTCTCCACGGCCGAGCAAAGCGCCTCGAAGGGCTTCGCCAAGATCTCCACAAAATCACGAGGGGGTATTTCCCTGATGAGGTGTTCGCGAGCAATCTTTGGATGCACAAACACAGAATCATCCACCCTCAGTGCCCACAGGGGCATAAAGATGGAAGCTGCTCCAGGCCCCTCCTTGGATGAAGATGGTCCCGGTGGAGGAGTGGGTGTGGTAGGATCAGCCCTCTCCTCGGGAACTGGAGGTCTCGAAGGGCTCTCCGCAGCAATAAGCACCGGGGATGAGTTACCCGTCTCCGTAGCTTTCTTCTTCTCTTGGGCCATAAATCTGGCCCTCTCCCTAGCTTTGGCAGCTAACTCCATCTCTGTATCAAAAAATGGGCGTTAATAACTTGAATTAAAAAATTAAAATTACTGTGAGCTAAAAAAACTGAGGACTACCATGCTCGAGGTTTGGCAGAAGGCTAGAAGGGCAGAGGCCGTGCCTGTGGAGCTCTTCGTTATCTCCAAGCACTTCGATATCTAATGGCACGGCCAGCATGGCATTCAACATCTCCTGCTCTTGGTGCAGGAGGTGCAGCCTCTTGCACTTGCTAACACGCTCCAAGCTCCAAGAAAGGGGGACGTTGAAGCTCTCAGCACTCTTTATAAAAAAAAGAAAGCCCTCTTCCACCTCTTTATGGAAGAAGGCTTGTTCCTTAAAACCCTCTTCCACCTCCTCGAACTCACGATAACTTACCCTGAATGACCAAGACGGGCTAGTTGGGAGTGGGCTTTGAACAAGTTCATGTTCATCACCCCTCCCACCTCTTGGCACACGGCAATGAATGCCAGGATTAGCCGGATGGAGTTGGGTACCAGTTGACTCAGCACGATACCGAAGTATCTGAGCACCAAGCAAAAGAACAGATGGAGAGGGAATCTAAGCTCAGCCTTCAGCTAGTGTTCGTAAACACACAACTCGTAAGGCACCTGGCTAGGGAGAGCATTGTAAGCCCTCTCCCCTCCTTCTGG
Source organism: Bretschneidera sinensis (assembly GCA_023935145.1). Classification (NCBI taxonomy): domain Eukaryota; kingdom Viridiplantae; phylum Streptophyta; class Magnoliopsida; order Brassicales; family Akaniaceae; genus Bretschneidera; species Bretschneidera sinensis. The sequence continues at coordinate 37,214,609 of CM043704.1, forward strand.
TACCCTCAAATGGTACTTTATAGGGATCCTATACCTAATTCTCATCCCCACAAGTTCAGACTCCTCTACCACACTTGATAGGTGCTTAAATATTCATATTTAAGCCCCCTTATTTACATTTGTTAAGTCCTTAATTATGTTAATTTAGTCCATTTTACTTCATTTTTGTGTTTCACATGTTTTTATAGGGCCTTGGAGAAAAAAGAAGCATTTTTGGCACCTAAAGGAAGAAATCTGGAAATCCTGGAGCAGCTACTGGCAAAAGTGCGATCGAGCGCACTATTGGGTCTGATTGAGCTCATAAGCACTCGTGCGCACACAAGAAGGATCGAGCACACAACACATGCAATCGAGCACACATGTACGGGTGTGAACAGTAAAACAACAAAACCAGTTTTAAAAATAGAAGAGGTTTTACGTTTTAGAAAGTTTAGGGTTTCCTGAGTCTTCTAAGGTTATTCAAACCCTATAAATACACCTGTAAACACACACAAAGGACATCACTTCTTTTATCTTTTGCTTAGCTCGGAGTTGTAAGCTTTGGAGAGGATTGATAACTCATCTCCACAGTATTATTTGGGTTTTATAGTTTATGTTTAGTTTATGCTATGATGTTTATCTTAGACAGCATGTGTAACTAACTCTTTGTAGGGCTCAATTGAAGCCCTAGTTATGCTTTCCCATATATATATTCATTGATTATCTTTGCAATAGCCTTGATTATAATGCTTAACTTGATTACTGCCTGTGTTTATTTACATTCCTCATATGTGTATGTCTAATCAATATGTGCATGTGGTATGGATTAGTTAGTTAGATCAATTTGGATGACCGAGTCCTGGGCCTAACAATAGTAACAAAAGATATCCACACCAGATTCTTGGATTAATCAACATGGGAAACTGGGAGTAGATACCATGCCCTAGGTCTCATGTGGTTGTCAATTTCCATAAATCTTGTGCTTTCTTAAGGAACAACTCAGTAGATACCATGCTGAATCTCTTAAGAAAGAAAAGAGTTAGAGTAGATACCATGCCTAAGTCGTTGCTTAGGGAAATCAATAGTTTAAGGAGTAGATACCATGCCCTTAGGTTGACAACCATTAGGTATTCATAGAAAGGCTAGTGCATTGACCTATTATTCATTGGGAAAGTATGACTAGTGGTAGATATCAAAGCCCTATGTCTCATTATTATTAATTCACATTCAACAGTTATTTTGATCTTATTTTTATTAAGAAACTGATTCTAAAACGAAATTCACCAATCCCTGTGGAAATGATCTCGCACTTGCACACTATGCTACCATTGACCTTGTACACTTGCAAGTAAAACTGTACAGTTATTTACTTATTTATTTAAGTAGATAAACGTGTAACAAGTTTTTGGTGCTGTTGCCGGGGATTACACTAAATTTTCTTTTATAATTATGTTCGTCATTATTTTTATTCTGCTTTAATTTTTCTAAAAATTTTAAGTTTATGTTTTTCACCTTTATTTTTATCAAACCCTAATCGATTTCCTTTCTGTTTTGGGCACATCAAAACCTAATCACACTTTTTGTGATACTTGCAATCGATTGCACCTTTCTGTGCGATCGAGCACAATTAGGGCAGAAAGTTACCCGAGCAATAGAGTTGAACTGCTGCACTGAAGCTGGTTTACCTGATTTATGCAGGGACTTCAATCCCGACATCCAACATTCTTTCCCCTCGATCCTGAGCTTGAGCAGACCATCCGATAAAGGCTTAGGAACAACTTCGAGGAGAATGAAGAAGAATCCGAGAACAAAGCATTAATGGCAGAACAGCTCGAAAACCAGCAACCACTTGCATGAGTACCGATGAAGCAATCCTTCATCCCATGGAACATTGATCAGCCATCATGTATTGCATATCAACTTGAGGCGGCAGGAAACTATTACATATCTCCGCAAATATTGAATGCTTTGACTCACTTTAGGGGTACTCCTAATGGGGATCCACACTTGTACCTTCGAGAGTTCCTCGACCTTTGCAAGTTCCAGCACATCCAAGGCCTAGACCAAGAAGGAATAAGGTTAATTCTGTGCCCTTTTTCCTTAAAAGATAATGCTAAACTGTGGTACAATTCTTTGCTTGCAGTTTTTATCCACACTTGGGAGGAGTTGGCTAGCAAATTCCTAAGGAAGTTTTTCCCAGCCCAGAAGACAAGGCAAATGAGGAAGGAAATTCATTCCTTCCAGTAAAAGGATGGGGACCTCTTCTTCGAAGCGTGGGGACACTTCAACGAGCTGCTACTCAAATGCCCACATCACAACCTACCTCAAGAACTTAAACTGTTTGACACTTCGAAGCGTGGGCATCAACAACTGAAGGCTGTCATAACTTTGAGAAATGGCAAAGTGATAGGGTCCGACGAGTCTGCAACAACATCCAAAGAGAAACCATCGGTATTAAGGGTAAGTGAAATGGAGAAGGTGAATGCTCCACCCTTCCCGCAAAGGTTAGTAAAACAAAAGAAAGACAATAAACTGATTGATATTTTTGAAACCTTGCAGAAAGTTGAAATTAACATTCCTTTATTAGATGCAATTCACCAAATACCTGCCTATGCTAAGTTCCTAAAAGATTGTAGCACTCATAAGAGAAAGTTTCAAGAGCATAAAATAGTAGCATTAACTGAAGAAGTAAGTGTTGTACTATTAAGAAAACTCTCACCGAAACTGAAAGATCCTGGTAGTTTTACTATTCCCTGTAGAATAGGTGATCAACTATTTGAGAAAGCATTACTAGACTTAAGAGCTGGTGTAAACTTATTACCATACACGGTATTCGAAACCCTAGGTTTGGGGGAGCTACAACCAACTTCCATTACCTTACAGTTGGCAAATAAGAGTATTAAAAAACCTAGGGGTATTCTTGAGGACGTCCTAGTAAAGGTTGGTGAATTCATTTTATTTGCTGATTTCATTGTGCTAGATATGGAGGAATGCCCTATGCCATTATCCCTGCCCATCATATTAGAGAGACCCTTCATGAGAACTGCCGATACTAAGATTTGTGTGAAAAAGGGTATAGTGAGTATGAAAATCAATGGTGAGAAAATAGAATTTAAAATATTTGATGCATTGAAACTGTCTTAAGATGATTTGGAATGCTTTAATGTATATATGATACAAAATTTTGTCGAACAAGCTTTTCAGGTCCAACACATTGATCCATTGGAGACCATTTTCACCCATGGCTTCACAGAATAGGATATTAAGCAAGAACTTGAAGATGTGACTAATAAAATCATTGAAACTATGCACCTCCTTGAAACCTCTCCAAAGCATCCAAGTAAGTTCACTCCTCCGTTTGAAACTTTTAAGCATACTAATACTACATTTCTCTCATCTATTATACAGGCACCAAACTTGGAATTGCTGCAGTTTCCTGCACAAAATCAGACATTCACGGTACATGGACATAAAGTCACACCACACTTGAAAATTACAGTGCAACCAAGAGATGAAGATTTAGCGCCCCAGACTGTCCAGTATGCAGCAGCAACAAGAGCACCTGAGCCACATGCAGTGGACTTTAAGTACTCCCTGCCAAAAGACTAAACGTTGAAACTGCTATAGAGAGCGCTTGAGCCATTTAGACTTTGATAAACGTGTAGCTCAAGCGCCTCTATTGAGGTCAGTGGCACTAAAGCCCCTGAGTACGCACCCTCTGCCACAAGTGCGATCGAGCGCACTTCACAGTGCGATCGAGCGCACATTGGACAGCAACTTGCCATGATGCCTAAACTGTTAACCTCCACTTCCCACACCTGATACCTCATCGACTGCACCACCTGGAGACCAGCAGTGAAAGGATACCTTGTCTGGTTGAAGACGTTAAACTTAGCACTCATGGGAGGCACCCCAAAGCATATCCTTTTTAGTATTTTATTTTCTTGTTAGTATTTACTTTTCTATATCTGTTTATTATTACTTGTTTTCCAGTTTATGTTTGTTTTCTTTTTCAAGGACATAGTCAGTGCATCCAGTTCAAGTTTGGGGGTATTCTACGAGCCATGCCAGCCATATAGTTCTCCATCTCCCAGGTCAGCTCTTTCCATGCTATTCATACATTGGGGACAATGTGCAATTTAAGTTTGGGGGTATAGGGACACACTCACACACACACTATGTCCCATTTTTTTTTTTTTTTATAGATAAATGCATGTTCATTCTGTTCCAAAAATTTTAGGTGATCTAAACAAACAGTATGATTTGACTTCATAAGTAAGCTTAACACCTTGAACATATAGGCCAATAATTAAGTTTTGAACCTAAATCGCTTACTTTTAGGCATTTAAGGGTTCACAAGTTTGACCTAAACTAACACGAGCACATTAGCACATAGTTGTGTGGGGTATGACATGTAATTTTGATTTGTATGTTTCTTTTGCTCGACTGTGAACCAGATGACCTGTCAGATTACACTTTGGCATAAGAAAATAGAAAAATTGTTATCACTCAAAAAGAAAAATGCTCCTAAAGATCATTAAACAAACTTTCCACTGAGTAACTGGCCCTTTTGCCTCAATAAGTAGTGAGTGTCACGTCAAAAGGTGAAAGTTCGGATTGGTAGCATTAAAACCAGTTAGTTTCGTAGCCTTTTTGACTCGAGCTAGTAAGTCCTTCGGGCTGTCTTTACACCTAATGCCCTAAAACCATCTGGTTTGGGAGTCACTGGCTAAACACTCGCTACATAAGTCAAATAAAAAGCTTAAGGGAACTAAACTTGGCAAAAGTCCCACAAATAAAAGAAAAGAAGAAAAAAAAACTATACCATTTTTGTTGATTCTAATAGGAAATTTGGTGAATCTTGAGACATCGAAACACTACACATTAGAATTATTTGGAAAGTTAATCTTTTATGTGCTAGTTCACCACACAATAAAGTCAAACTTGTGATGTCTTAAACTGCCTCGTGAAAGTGATTTGCGTTTAAAACTCTTATTCATTGCAAAGATGTGTTTATATTTGTTAAGCTTGCTCATGAATGCGCATCATAGTTTTGTGTAAAGACCTACACTTTTATGGACATTATGAATATTTGATCTATCTGTGTGTCGTTATTTTTCATTTTAGTTTTTAGTTTTGTATTGCTAAGGGACTAGCAATATGTAAGTTTGGGGGTATGATAGGTGCTTAAATATTCATATTTAAGCCCCCTTATTTACATTTGTTAAGTCCTTAATTATGCTAATTTCGTCCATTTTACTTCATTTTTGTGTTTCATATATTTTTATAGGGTCTTGGAGAAAAAAAAAAGCATTTTTGGCACCTAAAGGAAGAAATCTGGAAATCCTGGAGTAGCTACTGGCAAAAGTGTGATCGAGCGCACTATTAGGTGCGATCGAGCGCACTATTGGGTGCGATCGAGCTTATAAGCGCTCGTGTGCATACAAGAAAGATCGAGCGCAGCCTTGCGATCGAGCGCACAACGCATGCGATTGAGTGCATGTACGGGCGTGAACAGTAAAACAACAGAACTAGTTTTGAAAATAGAGGAGGTTTAATGTTTTAGGAAGTTTAAGGTTTTCTGAGTCTTCTAGGGTTATTCAAACCCTACAAATACACCTGTAAACACACACAAAGGACATCACTTCTTTTATCTTTTGCTTAGTTTGGAGTTGTAAGCTTTGGAGAGGATTAACAACCCATCTCCACAGTATTCTTCGGGTTTTATAGTTTATGTTTAGTTTATTATATGATGTTTATCTTAGGCAGCATGTGTAACTAACTCTCTATAGGGCTCGATTGAAGCCCTAGTTATGCTTTCCTATATATATATTCATTGATTATCTTTGCAATTGCCTTGATTATGATGCTTAACTTGATTAATGCCTGTGTTTATTTACATTCCTCATATGTGTATGTCTAATCAATATGTGCATGTGGTATGGATTAGTTAGTTAGATCAATTTGGATGACCGAGTCTTGGGCCTAACAATAGTAACAAAAGATATCCACACCGGATTCTTGGATTAATCAACATGGGAAACTGGGAGTAGATACCATGTCCTAGGCCTCATGTGGTTGTCGATTTCCATAAATCTTATGCTTTCTTAAGGAACAACTCAGTAGATATCATGCTGAATCCCTTAAGAAAGAAAAAAGTTAGAGTAGATACCATGCCTAACTCGTTGCTTAGGGAAATCAATAGCTTAAGGAGTAGATACCATGCCTTCAGGGTTTCAACCATTAGGTATTCATTAGAAGGCTCATTGGGAAAGTATGACTAGTGGTGGATATCAAAGCCCTATGTCTTATTATTATTAATTCACATTCAACAGTTATTTTTATTTTCTTTTATTAAGAAACTGATTCTAAAACGAAATTCACCAATCCTTGTGGAAATGATCTCGCACTTGCACACTATGCTACCATTGACCTTGTGCACTTGCAAGTAAAACTATACGGTTATTTACTTATTTATTTAGGTAGATAAACGTGCAACAACACTTGAAATGGAGTTCGCTTTGAACGTCCATTGCTCCCTCTCAGTATCCAAGGCGTCATCACTAATGAGCATCGATGCCCAGACATCCTCCTCTCCAAATGACTCTCCATCCTCACTCTCCTCTCCCTGGAACGTAAGGCATAAGGGCCATAGTCCCATCTCGAGGGGCAGCCTCCAAGGAAGAGACTTCATCATTGGAGGAAACACTCATTGCCTCCTCTAACTCCCTCGAAAGATCCCCACTCATCTCACTATCAGACATCCTACTCACCAAAAAATCTTTTGAAGCAGACCGAGTACTCTCTAACTGTTTCTCGCAAACTTACGCTCTCAAGATCTCTCAGAATACAAGTGAGAATTATAGTGAGAAAGGACCCTCTTAGATAGGGGGCTGTGGCAATAGAAACAAGGAGTATTAACTTGGCTCGTCAAATGAGAGGACGCGCCCTTTGCTGTCACCCAGGCGTCGTTTACATACCCCGAGGTGCCAGCTGTCATGCCCTTTGCTACACCCAACGCGCCGCCATTATTTACTGTGCCAGTAAAAGAAGAACCTGTGGGCCTAAAACGAAGAAGAGCCCATAAGGCCTAAGACAAAAGGAAGAGCCCATAATGCCCAAGGCAAAAGGAAGGACCCATAAAGCCCAAAACAGAAAGAAAGCCCATGAGTACAAAATGGGAGTAAAACCATAAGCACGATTTTGCCAAGTCCTGATGGCTCGGCCAAAATTTTGCCAAGTCCGAGCGTTTGAGCTGCTTATCAAACACTCCGCCAAGATTCATCAAGTCCGAGTGTTTGAGCTGCTTGTCAAACACTCGGCCAGGATTTCGTCAAATTCGAGCGTTTGAACTACTTGTCAAACACTGGGCCAAGATTTCTTCAAGTCTGAGCAATTAAGCTGCTTGTCAAATGCTCGGTCAAGATTTAGCCAAGTCCGAGCATTTGAGTTGCTTATCAAAAGCTCGGCCAAGATTCACCAAGTTCAAGCGTTTGAGTTGCTTGTCAAACGCTCGGCCAGGATTTCACCAAATCCGAGCGTTTAAACTGCTTGTCAAACACTGGGCCAAGATTTCTTCAAGTCTGAGCGTTTGAGCTGCTTGTCAAATGCTCGGCCAAGATTTAGCCAAGTCTGAGCATTTAAGCTGCTTATCAAACACTATACCAAAATTTCTCTAAGTCCGAGCGTTTGAGCTGCTTGTCAAATGCTCGACCAAAATTTCTTCAAGTCCGAGCGTTTGAGCTGCTTGTCAAACCCTCGGCCAAGATTTGTCCAAGTCCGAGCATTTGAGCTACTTGTCAAACGCTCGGCCAAAGGCTAAGGTTTCCTCAAGTTTGAGCATTTGAATTGCTTGTCAAACACTCTGCCAAGATTTCCCCAAGTCTGAGTGTTTGAGCTTCTTGTCAAACGCTCAGCCAGGATTTCTCCAAGTCTGAGCGTTTGAGCTGCTTGTCAAATGCTCTTCTAAGGTTTCCCCAAGTCTGAGCATTTAAACTACTTGTCAAACACTCGGCCAAGGTTTCCCCAAGTCCGAGCGTTTGAGCTGCTTGTCAAACGCTCGGCCAAAGTTTCCCCAAGTCCGAGCTTTTGAGCTGCTTGTCAAACACTCGGTCAAGGTTTCCACAAGTCCGAGCGTTTGAGTTGCTTGTCAAATGCTCGGCCAAGGTTTCTCCAAATCCGAGCATTTGAGCTGCTTGTCAAACGCTTGACCAAGATTTCTCCCAGGTTTCCCCAAGTCCGAGTGTTTGAGCTACTTGTCAAATGCTCGGCCAAGGGTTCCCCAAGTTCGAGCGTTTGAGCTGCTTATCAAACGCTCAGCCAAGATTTCTCCAAGTCCGATCATTTGAGCTGCTTGTCAAACACTCAGCCAAGATTTCTCCAAGTCTGAGCGTTTGAGCTGCTTGTCAAACACTCGGCCAAGATTTCTCCAAGTCCATGCGTTTGAGCTGCTTATCAAACACTCGGCCAAGATTTCTCCAAGTCCGAGCGTTTGAGGTGCTTGTCAAACACTCGGCCAAGATTTCTTTAAGTCCAAGTGTCTGAGTTGCTTGTCAAACGCTCGGCCAAGATTTCTCCAAGCGTTGGAGCTGCTTCTCAAATGCTCGGCCAAGATTTCTCTATGTCCGAGCGTTTGAACTGTTCCTCATACGCTCGGCCAAGATTTCTCCAAGATATAGTGTTCGAACTTCTCTTCAAACACTTAGCCAAGGTGTTGCCAAAATCAAGCCCTCGTTTTGTGGAAAGCGAAATATAAGAATAGGAAGATTATGCAAAGCAAAAATTGAAAGAAGAATATTTTATTAATTTATCAAAGGATTACAACTAACGACCTCAAAGTACAAGCAAAATAGGACCCTAACGGCCTCGAAGTACAAATAAAAAACCTACTACTCTAATACAAGTCAATCAAGGAAGGGGCTTCCTCAGCCTCCTTGTCTTGAGACTTGTCCTAGGGCACTCCCTTGTGGCGGGCTACTCTCATCCTGAGCTTGGATGCTCTTCTCCTAGGATGGAAGCCATTGGGCCTCGATTTTCTTCTTGCCCTTCAGGCTGCTCCTTCCCCGAGGCAAGCTCCTCCTCAGACTCCAGCAGAACAAGGCCAGAGGAGTTTACCTCTGGATACATGGCCTCGACCCTCCTCTTGGCTTCCATTAATCCCTCAAGGAACTGCTGACTCCCCTCCCTTTCTAGGACCACTACCATCCGAGCACTGGGATTTTAGTTCTAGACTCTTAAACTCACTCTGGTTTGGATTTGCTAACAGGAACCCCCTTTTTATAAGAGGGGAAAACACATTCAACGAGGGCATTTAATGCAAGCACAGAAAAAGAGGAGACCTTTAGAATCCCAAGGCCACTCACACGCTTCTCTAGACGTCGTTTCACTTCCGAAGAGCGACAAACTCGTTCCCAAGGTCCACCATTAATACAAGGTTGACTCACGCTTGCAGCGAGTGTCCCCAGGGTTGGACACCCAGTGCTCCAAGACCAAGCACTCAAATTGCTGCATACGTACTCAGCTCCACTCACGCTCGGCTCGATTCTGTCCAAGCACGACACATTGTCTCCTTCGTTAAAAGACAGTGCCCCACAATACTTTCTTAAGCACATAAATGTACTCAAGGAAGTGGGGGGCCTGTGATGAGGCCTGATGTAGCCCATAAACACTCTGGCCCATAACACTCCGGCCAGTGACACTTCGGCCAAGATGTAGCCCATAACACTCCAGCCCAATAAAGAACAGCCCAATAAACCTACGCCTGGGCCCCCTCTATAACATGCCGCCCTGTAGCTGCCCTATAACATGCTGCTTTGCAGCCACCCTACGACATGCTGCCCTACAGCCGCCTACACACGCAGCCCTGCAGCCACTCTATGGCACGCCGCCCTACAACCACCCTGCGACATGCTGTCCCCTGAGCGTGCAATCAATGCCTTCACACTGACGAGATGTGGGCAATGCCCGTTCAGAAGGCTATAAATAAGCCGAGGTATGGACTTCATATTTCATTTAGATTTGATCTACTTACACCCAAGCTCTTTTAGATTTAACCCTCGACCTTGCCCCTTTTTAAGCTTTCGTTCTAACTTAAGCTTCGGAGCGCCCTCGGAGGTCTCCCCCTCCCCTCCTTCTAAGGGCCTTTAGTTCATCCCTGTTACCTGTGCAGGGCCCAGGCCACGTCAGCACCCAAGCCACGTCAGCATCCAGGCCACGTCAGCACCCATGCCATATCAGCAGTAACAAATTTTTGGCATAAACACCTACCATGAAATTGGGGAATACTCAAATAATGGATCGGTAAATCTACTCTCTTAATAGAAGTCCATCACTTCATTAAACCAACCTGAATATCAGACCACAAAGAATTCAAAATAAAGGAGCTTTTATCCCAATTAGTTTGTTGCCTTGACATTTTTTCATACAGCTTCAAAAATCGAGTACAAGCCATCACAAAATTTTTCCTCCAATTAAGGAAAAACAGTATATCATCTGCATATAACAGGTGATAAAAGCCCAAAGTCGGGCCTATAATTGCGTAATGACCAATCTGCCCACCATAAAGCTAAGCATTATAGTTATGAGAAAAAACATCTTTTGTAAACGAAAAGCAAAAAGGAAAGGGGATCCCCTTGACGTAAACCCTTTGAAGGTTGAAAATAACCAATCAACCTCTCCATTGAGAGTTACTATGTACCAAACATTACCAATACATCGATAAATTAATTCACACCATAATTTTGAAAAACCAAACTTTCGAAGCACATTAAGTAAAAACTACCAATTAACCCGATCATAGGCTTTCAATATATCAATTTTAAATATGACATTAGCCCTAGTAACTTTGCGATTAATGTCATGCAACATCTCATAAGCAAGATTAATATTTTTATAAATATTCCGATTAGCCAAAAAGCCAAATTGTTCCTCAGATATGAGAGAGCCAAGAAGAGGAGCTAACATATTCGTTAGAATCCTGGATATGATCTTATATACAAAAGTGTACAGACTAATTGGACAAAGATTAGACAAGGATGAAGGATGATCAACTTTATGCAGCAAACTGATATTCGTAGAAGTAAAAGCACGAGGAAGAGTACCACCACGAAAAAAATTGTTAATCTCTTTTACCAAGTCTTCTTTGATGAAGGAGCAACAACCTATAAAGAAATGGTCGTTAAAGTCGTCAATGCTTGAGGCATTGTCATGATCTAAATCTTCCACAGCAGTCTTAATCTCATACTTTCCAAGAAAGACACAAAGACTAGAATTATGTTAGGCCAAAATAATAGAAGTCACACACGCTAACAGATAATCGTGCCCACTTATGGGAATGATTGAGAATAACTCTTTGAAATAAGCAATAGCCGCTTCACCTAACATAGCCTCATCCGTGACCCAGTCATCTCCCTGCTTTAAATTCAATTTAGGCCTCATTATCTTTTCTTTAATATAACTATGAAAAAATTGGTGTTTTTGTCCCCTTCCAAAATCCATTTAACATGCGACTTATCTCACTCCATAAACTCCTCACGAAACAACCAAGAATCTAACTCTGATTTTGGAGTGTTCAAAGCCAAAACATGATCTTTTTAAAATTTACTTTGAAGCTAACATTCTGCTTGAATAACTACATCTCCACACTTGTTAATATGATTATGGACATCTCCAAAAACATTCCAATTCCATTTTCTTAAATTACAGTGAACATGCTTTAATTTTTTTTTAAGGACAACCAACAGAGGACTTGTATAATCCACACTCCACCAATCTAAAATTGTCGCAAGAAAGGCTTGATGGGAGATCCAAGCTTTAAAAAATTTGAACGGCCTGGGACTTCCAGTTCTCTGCAAAGCTGAGAAAATTATAGTAGCATAATCTGAAAATAAACGAACCTCATGAATTACTTGGGGGTCGGGAAGGAGGACAAAAAAAGATCATTAATTAGAACTTTGTCCAAATGGCCCCTACACCAGGCAGAAGACTGATAATCATTGGACTAGGTGAACTAACTGCCCACATACCCTGGATCAGCCATATTATTTGCATAAATAAAAGCTTTAAACTCCCTAGCACCATAAGCATCAATAAAAGCTAAACTGTACTTTTCCACCGGGGATAGAACTACATTAAAGTCGCCCCCTACAAACCACAAAGCATTAGGAGAAGCACTAAAACTTTACAGAGAAGACCACAACACCCATCTGTCCGTATATTGGCTTTTGGCAAAAGAAGCATAACAAATCACTAAAGTAGCAAGCAAAGTGATCATAACAGAAATTGATTGACTAATAATCTGTAAAGGCTCCACTGATAAATCATTATTCTACATAATTTATACATGACAATTATCTAGATTACCATGCAAGCAGTTACAAAATTTAAATTTCTTGGCAAAATTAAATAACTCACTACCATCATGAGTATGACTCATCCTACACAAGAAAGTAACAGACAATACTGACCATTTAGGGGCTAACTTTTTATCAGTATTCGTACAATCATTTATCAGTAACTTGTTATTGGGAAACCACACTAAAGATGCCCAGGAGGTAATCTTCCAAACACCTAAGTCCGTAAGGACTTGTACAAAAAAATACAGCAACCAATCAAAGCAAGAAAGAACACAAGCAATTGTTATCGAGGTTCGGCAATGTGCCTACGTCCCCATGAGTTCTTCCGAACTCTCTGCACTAAATCAATGGTTCTTACAATTACAGCAACACCTCTTCAAAAACACAATCTAATCTTGATCTTAACACTGTTCTTGAAGAATGAAAGAAGAGAGGAAAGAAAGTGATAAGGTATTGAGTTACCCCTGAATTTTCCCCAAGAAAATTCCACTTACAAGTCCCTTGAATCCCCAATCTATACTACTCTCTCTCTAAACATCCAGCCTCTTTACAATGAGATCTCTCCTGTGTTTAGTGTCTTTGAATTCTCACACACCCATGTGTTCTATTTCACACACACTCACATGTCTTCACATGTTATGTCACCCACATTGTGTTTAGATTGAAGCTAGGTGACCTTTTATATAGTGCACCACTTCTTGAACCTATCTTGAAGGTCAATCTCCACCCTTAGATCTTGAGGACCAATCAATCAGAGCCCTTCATCAATCCTAAGTGATTCTGTGCATTTTGATCATGCCTCACGCACCATTTGAAAAGCTAAAACATGTGTGCATCAATGTGCCTGGCGCTGCGGCCTAGAACAGGACAGGTTGCGGCCTAAGGCAGGGCACACTTCTTCAAGCTTCTGCGCGCTACAGCCTGGGGGAGGCTGAGCCATGGCGCACACCTCCTCTAGGTCTCCTCCTTTCTAGGCGCCGTGGCCTGGAAAGGCTTTGCCGTGACGCGACCTATTGCTGAACATGCTAAATTTCTTCTCATTTAATCCTTAGACAAATACTAACAATCTCTACCTTTGTCTAAGCAATTAAACCTGAACCCATGTGCAGAGAACTCAGGATCCAAACTCATCTTGAGTCACCATTCATCCGATTCCAATCCTAAGAAGTCCAAGGCAATGATTGAATCTTCTTAGAGGTAGAACTTTGGTACCTAAATCTAAAGTATTTTCTTCTGTGGCTACCTTGTCCACATGAATGCATCATTCCATAACATTTTCCCGAATGAAATGATACCAAACATCCATGTGCTTTCTTCTCTCATGGAACACTGGATTCCTACATAAGTGCCACGCACTTTGGCTATCCGAAGACACCACCACCTGCTCTTTTAGGACCTTCCACTCGTCCAACAACCTTTTGCACCACATAGCCTCCTTTATGGCTTCCGTAGCCGCTATATACTCAGCCCCGGTTGTTAAGAGTGCCACTATCGGCTGCCACTGAGCCTTCAAATACTTCAGCAACCACTTCATCCCAAGCCAAAGCTCATTTCCAAGATTACTCACAAATCTGTTGAGAACACCCATTGCCTGAGAAATATCGGGTCTAGTGCTTACCATCATGACCATGACTGATCCAACTGCACTAGAGTAAGGGACCTTTTCCATTTCTTTCTTCTCCTCATCTGTTCCAGGACATTGTTCATTGGAGAACTTGAAATGACTAGCAAGAGGAATCTTCACTGGTTTACCATCTTCCATAGAAAACTTATACAACACATTTTCTATGTCGAAAGACTGAGAAACCTTTAACCTGTTTCTCTCCCTTTCCCGAATTCTTCTCATCCCAAGGATCTTTTGTATAAGGATAAGATCTTTCTTCTCAAACTCCTCACTGAGTTGAGATATCAACCTTTCCGTCCTCTCCCTGCTGTTATCAACCCACAGTATATCATCAGCATAGACGAGGATACTTACCATTTCCTCCACCTTCTGAACCGGTGAGAAAAATTTTGTGAAATCTATGCCGTCTCTTTACGTGAACCACTTCGTCACAAGCCTAGCCTTGTCCTAGACTTTATCCCCTGGAGGGTTCCCTTCTTTGATCTTGTAATTGCACTTACAATCCACAACTCTCTGTTTTCTTGGAATGTGCACCAATTCCCAAGAGTTGTTCATCCTCAAAGAATCCATTTCTTCCGCCATAGCTAGCTTCCATCTTGATGAATCTTTACATCCCATGGCATTAATGTAAGTCTCTGGTTCACTTATCCCTTCTTCTGTCTAAGGAGCTGCTGCATCCGCAGCTGTAAAACCATATCTCAAAGGTGGTCTGACCAGCCTTCTTTCCCGGTCCCTTGTGAGCTGATAGTCATTCCGACTTGTTGTATCATCCCCTTCTAGTTTAGCCTCCTCTCGAGTGTCTTAAGCTTGGCATTCATCAATGGGCTCTACCTAGTCTGAACCCTCTTACCTTCCTTGCTCTACCTGAACTGAATATTCCTTGATGCTATGCTCCACAAATACCGAACTGGTTTGCTCACTAGCCCCTGCAGGGTTAATTTTCTCCAAATAGGGCAATAACAATTCATTAAAAATGACATCCCTATTTATTATGAGTTTAAATCCTTTTTGCTCTAAGGACCACAACCTATACCGCTTAGCCCTTTCCCCATATCCTAGAAACGCACACTTTCTAGACCTTGGGCTAAGCTTATCATCCTTTTGATGTGTATACGCATCACACCCAAAAGTGCTAAGGTTGTCTAACTCAGGGGGTTTACCACTCTACATCTCCAATGGAGTTTTAAGGTCCACAGCCCTAGAGGGTGATCTATTAACCAAATACGCAGCAGTAGACACTACTTCCCCCCAAAAACATTTGGGTAATCCGGATCCCATAATCATGCACCTAACCTTTTCCATAAGGGTCTTATTCATCCTCTCAGTAACTCTATTTTGCTGAGGGGTTTTCACAACCGTTCTATGTCTTAGAATGCTATTTAGCCTACAGAATTGATCAAGTTCCTTGTTAAAAAATTCTAAGCCATTATTGGTTCCTAACACCCTAACTACCCTACCCGTTTGAGTCTCTTCTAACTTTTTCCACACTATAAATTTATTCAAAGCATCTGATTTATTTCTAAGCAAATAAACCCAAACCTTTCTTAAATAATCATCAAATAAAGACATAAAGTAAAGATTACCTCCCTGTGTTGGTGTTCTTGCTGGCCCCCAAAGATCCGCATGAATGTAGTCAAGAATGCCCTCAGACTTGTGCACTTCAGTGTTGAAGCTGACCAATGTTGCTTCCCAAGAACATAACATTCGCAGAAATCAAGTTTCTTTACTTTGTCACCACCAAGTAGACCATCCTTACTGAGAACTTGCAGGCCCTTTTCGCTCATGTGTCCCAAGTGATTGTGCCAAAGGGCTGCCTTATCCATCTTAGCCATCAAGCTTGCTGCTTGACCTTGATCTCCGTGTCTCTGATCATCTCATAGAGACCATCATTCATTGCTGCTTTGATCACTATCAAAGATCCCTTAGTTACCTTGATCTTTCCTCCCTCTGCTTTGTATGTGTACCCCATGGAATCTAGCTGCCCCAATGAGATCAAATTATTTTTCAAATCCGGAAGATACCTGACATTCTACAGCAGCCTTTTGACTCCATCAAACATCCTCAACTGGATGTCTCCCATGCTCCTCACTTAGTAAGAAGTATCATTCCCCCGGAAAACTTTTCCATCATCAGTTTCCTTGAAATTCTTGAACCAATCCCTGTGAGGACATATATGATGAGTGCACCCGGTATCCAAGATCCATTTCCTGCTGCCTTCTTGTCCCCTACTCACACTTGAGCACACAATAAGAACATCATCATCTTGATGTTCTCCCTTGGCAACCAAAGCCTCTCTATTCTTGGTATGGCTTCTTCCTTCATCCCTTATCATCTTCTTGCAATTTTTCTTGAAATGACCCTCTTTATGGCAGTAGAAGCATCTCTTCACTCCAAATCTCGGTTTGGAATGCGCTTTCCCATGGCTTTCTCCAGTACCTCTGTCCCAATAGTAGCCATATATGTTATTGTACACTCTCTCATGGCTTTCTCCTCTACCTCTATCCTGGTAGTAGCCATGTATGTTACTGTGCACTCTCCCATGGCTTTCTCCTCTACCTCTGTCCCGGTAGTAACCATGTATGTTACTGTGCACTCTTCCATAGCTTTCTTCTCTACCTCTGTCTCGGTAGTAGCCATGTATGTTACTGCCATATCGAGTTGCTGGCCTTCCTCTAACGAATGGCTCTTCTCCACTTGATGCACTCCTTATCTTGGCATCGAGATTATCTTGCAACTCTTTATTAGGATCCAATTTTAAAACAAAGATTCATTTATGAAGATACCTCTTATTCAGGAGAGTCTTGGTAAGAAATAACTCATCTAGCTTCTTCCAAATTGCAACTGGATCTTCTGAGTCTCCACACTCCCTTGTGACACTATCCAGCATATGCAAGAAGATGGTGCTGTATGCCATCTTCTTCATCTCATTCCGCTGGACCTCTGTGATACTTACTGGAAAAACGTCATCTTCTCCAATAGCCAAGTCCACCTTTTGTTGCATAAGAACAGCCTTGATCTTCCGCTTCCAAAAGGTAAAATATCCCTTTCCATCAAATTTCTCAACAATGAAGTTCGAACCTATCTTGCGGAGAAGATCCCAGATTTATGCAACACCCACAATTGCTTTCCAACTTCTTCTAAATCTCAAGAACATGATCGAAGATTGATCTTAATGCTATTCTTGAATCACCCTCAAGAACACAATCAGATCTTGATCTCTACTCTGTTCATAATCACCTCAAGAACACGATCAGATATTGATCTCTACTCCGTTCTTGAATTGCCCAAGAAGTTGATCTTTGATTCTTAGAGTCTTACTCAGATACCTTCTGTTCTTGCTCCGATACCTAGCTGTGCAAGCTCTGATACCACTATTGAGAAACCACACTCAAGATGCCCAAGAGGTGATCTTTCAAACACCCAATTCCATAAGGACTTATACAAACAAATCCCAAGGCAGGGCACACTTCTTCAAGCTTCTGGGTGCCACGACCTGGGGGAGGCTGAGCCACGGCGCACACCTCCTCCAGGTCTCTTCCATGCTAGGGACTGTGGCCTGGAAAGGCTGTGCAACGGCGTGACCTGATGCTGAACATGCTGAATTTCTTCCCATTTAATCCTTAGACAAATACCAACACTTGTTTTTACCCATTAAACTTTATGATTAGTGTAGTGCTAGAATAAGTTGGGTTACCATTATTGGTGATTCTTTTAAAAAGGTTTCAGTCCTATTTCCAATGTTATCATTCTCACCAACTCCCTAAAGAGAGTCTTAATGAAAGGACTAGCCAAGTTTTTACTTGACTTCAGATAGACAATAGTGATAATGTTATCTTTTATCAATTGTCTTACATACTCATGTCTCAGAATGATGTGTTTGGACTTACCATTATAGGTATTGTTATATGCTCTTAACAACGTAGTTTCACTATCACAATGAATGGAAATGGGAGGTACAAGATATGGCCACAAACTTATGTCCAATAATAAGTTACGTATCCATTCTGCTTCTTTCCTAATCACTACTAAAGCTATAAATTCAAATTCCATTTTTGAGTGAGAAATACACGTATGTTTCTTACTTTCCCAAGAAATAACCCATCCACTAAGGGTAAAGACCCATCCAGTACTGGAGTTATTATCACCAGCAATAGTAATCCAACTTGCATCAGTGTATCCTTCTAATACAGCTAGATAATCACTGTAGAATAGCTCTAAATCTATAGTTCTCTTAAGATAACCAAAGATCTTGCAAATGGCTTTCCAATGTTCTATAGGATTTCTAGTATATCTACTCAATTTACTTACAAAAAAATGCAATATCTGGCCTAGTACAATGCATGACATACATTAAAGAACCAACAACACTAGCATATTGTTGGAAAATCACCTTGATATGCCCAGGAGGTGATCTTCCAAACACCCAAGTCTAGAATGACTTGTAATGATTAGAAACAGAAATAGAAATCAAAGAAAGGAAAGAACACAACAATTTGTTATCGAGGTTCGACAATAGCCTACGTCCCTGTGAGTTTCTGAACTCTCTGCACTAAACCAATAAGTTCTTACAAGGTACAACAACTCTTTTCCAAGAATCTCAAGTTCTTGAAGAACCAAAGAAGAGAAGAAAGAAAGTGATAAGAACTATTACAAAGCCCTCTACCCACAATCTATACTATTCTCTCTTTATAACCAGCCTCTCTTTTAAGATCCATTCTAGTGCCTCTCCTATGTTTTGTGTCTTTGTACTCTCATACTTGCACTTGAATTCTCTTGTATGATGATCACTTGTGTTTGTTGTGTTATTGTTGTGTTGAGATTGAAGCTAGGTGACCCTTATATAGTGTACCAACTTCTTAACCAATCTTGAAGGTCAATATCCACCCTTAGATCTTGAGGACCATTCAATCATAGCCCTTCATCAATCCTTAGTGATCCTATAAATTTTGAACATGCCTTACGCACCACTCAAAAGGCTGAAACATGTTTGCACCAGTGTGCCTGGCACTGCGGCCCAGAATAGAGCAGGCCACTACCTATGACAGAACACACTTCTTTAAGTTTCTGGGCGCCGCGGCCTGGGGGAGGCTGAGCTACGATGCACACCTCCTCCAGGACTCCTCCATGCTGGGTGCCACGGCTTGGGAAGGCTGGGCCGTGGCTTGACCTGATATTGATCCTTTTTTCCATGCTATATGCTGAGGCGCACACCTAGTGTGCTAAGGCACCAAGACCAAATGCTGAACCCTTTTAAACCATGTTTAAACCTTAGACAAATACCAACAATCTCTACCTTTGTCTAAGTGATTAAACCCAAACCCATTGTGCAGAGAACTCAGGATCCAAACTCAACTTGAGTCACCATATCAACCGACTCTAATCCTAAGAAGTCCAAGGCAATGATTGAACTTACTTAGAGGTAAAACCTTGTTGCCTAAATCTGCAGGATTTTCCTTCGTGGCTACCTTGTCGATATGAATGCATCTTTCCGTAACATTTTCTCAAGGAACACCAGATTCTTACACAAGTGCAACGCACTTTGGCTATCCGAATACACACCCACCTGCTCTTTCAGGACCTTCAACTCCTCCAACAACCCATTGCACCACATAGCCTCCTTTATGGCTTTTGTTGCCGCTATGTACTTAGCCTCGGTTGTTGAGAGTGCTACCACTAGCTGTAACTGAGCCTTCCAACTTATACAACATCCGTTTAAGTTGAAGAAGTAGAGGTAATTGATCTTTTTTTATCCCGGTCTGCTCTATAGTCCGAATCCGCATAACCCTCAAGACAGATGGACTTACTCCTCTTCTTATAAATCAGCCCTATTTCTGGGCTTCCCTTCTAGTACCTCTGTAACCACTTCATCCCAAGCCAATGCTCTTTTCCGAGATTACTCATAAACCTGTTGAGCACACTTATTACATGAGAAATATTAGGTCTAGTGCTTACCATGGTGAACATAACTGAACCAACCGCACTAGAGTAAGGGACCTTTTTTCCATTTCTTTCTTCTCCACCTCTGAAATCGGACATTGATCATTGGAGAACTTGAAATGACCAGCAAGGAGAACCTTCACTAGTTTGTTATCTTCCATAGAGAACTTAGATATCATCTTCTCTATGTAGGAAGTCTGAGAAATCTTCAATTTGTTTCTCTCTCTTTCCCATATTATATTCATCCCAAGGATCTTCTGTGCATGGCCAAGATCCTTCATCTCAAACTCCGAACTGAGTTGAGACTTCAATTCTTCTATCCTCTCCATCTTGTTCCTAACCAGCAACATATCATCAACATAAATGAAGATGATCACCACTTCCTCCACCTTATGCCCTTTATAGCACAAGCATGAATCATAGTAGCTCCTCATGAAATCCAAGCTAGTTACAAAGTAATCAAAACTCTTATTCTATTGCCGAGGTATTTGCTTCAGGCCATAGAGAGATTTCTCCAATTGGCACACCAACTCTGCCTATTTTCTTTTCTCATAGCCTTCGGGTTATCTCATATAGATGGTCTCATCAAGCCCTCCATGTAAGAATGCTGTCTTCACATCTATTTGCTCGATTTCCCAATTGAATTGGACCACCATTGCCAATACTATCCGTATTCTCTTGTACTTCACAACCGGTGATAATATTTCGCTGTAATCTATGCCTTCTCTTTGTGTGAACCCCTTCGCCACCAGCCTAGCTTTATACCAAACTTCATCCCCTGGATTGTTCCCTTCTTTGATCTTGTAGATCCACCTACAATCCACAACTCTCTATTTTTCTGGTTTGGGCACCAATTCCCAAGAGTTGTTCTTCCTCAAAGAATCCATTTCTTCCTCCATAGCCAGCTGCCACTTTGATGACTCCTTACATTCCATGGCTTCCATGTAAGTTTTTGGTTCAATCATCCCTCCTTCTATCCAAGGAGCTGCTACATTAGCATTCGCTAAACCATATCTTGAAGGTGGTCGGACCAGCCTTCTTTCCCGGTCCCTTGTGAGCTGATAGTCATTCTGACTTGCTACATCACCCCCTTCTAGTTTAGCCTCCTCTTGAGTGTCCTGAGCTTGGCATTCATCAATGGGCTCTACCTGGTCTGAACCCTCTTGCCTTCCTTGCTCTACCTGAACTGAATCTTCCTTGATGCGATGCTCCACAAATTTCGAGTTGGTTTGCTCACTAGCCCATGTAGGGTTAGTTTTCTCCAAATAGGGAAATAACAATTCATTAAAAATAAATCCCTACTTATTATGAGTTTCATTCCTTTTGGTTCTAAGGACTATAACCTATACTCCTTAACCCCATCACCATACCCTAGAAACACACATTTTCTAGACCTCGAGTTAATTTTATCATCCTTTTGGTGTGCAAATGCAGCACACTCAAAAGTCCTAAGGTTGCTCAACTCAGGGGGTTTTCTACTCCACATCTCCATGGGAGTCTTGAGCTCTAAAGCTCAGGAGGGTGATCTATTTACCAAGTATGTAACAGTAGACACAGCTTCCCTCCAAAAATATTTTGGTAATCCAGATCCTATTAACATGCACCTAACCTTTTCCATAAGGGTCCTATTCATCCTCTCAGCAACTTCATTTTGCTGAGGTGTTTTTACAACCGTTCTATGTCTTAGAATGCCATTTAATTCACAAAATTTATCAAAATCCTTATTTCAAAATTCTAAGCCATTATCGGTTCGTAAAGCCTTAACTACCCTTCCCGTTTGAGTCTCCAGCAACTTTTTCCACACCACAAATTTATTCAAAGCATCTGATTTATTTTTAAGCAAATAAACCCAAACCTTTCTTGAATAATCATCAATTAAAGATAGAAAGTGAAAGTTACCTCCCTGTGTTGGTGTTCTTGCTGGTCCCTAAAGGTCCGAATGAATGTAGTCAAGATTGCCCTTAGACTTGTTGATTACGCCCAAAACTTAACGCGGTAATTGTAGTACAGCTTTGGGGTGTCGATTCCACAGGGAAACAAGCTAATTGCAAATGAAGGTGTAAACCTCAACACAAACGGTAAAAGTTAAAGTGATAAAACCTGAATTGTTGATTGTATGAAAATTGTGTAAATGATTGATGGATAATATAATAAAGAAACAACAAGGTTCCGGAAATCCACCCTAGGTTCGTTGCTCTAATCCTAACTTGATTCAGTTGTTTTTCTCTCGATTGGAAGTTTCATATCCCAAACAGGCAATTAGTAAATATTCAATTAAAGCGCATGTATAAACCCTAATGTAATTGACATGAATTATTCTTTACTTTCGAGAACACATGACCTAACTTATAAATTATCAAGAGACAACGATATATCTAAATGACAATACTGCAGCAATGGAAAAATCTATAAAAGAGATCTACCGGACTCAATCACACCCAAACAAATACACATAAGAAGAGTATGACTAGACTTATATGGAAAAGAAGCATGCAATCACCGGACTAATAAGAAATCTACTAATTAAATTAAAGAATAAAACATAACAATGTTTAATGAAAATAATACCAAACTTTAACTGAATCAAATAAAGGAAAATAAGAACAACTACACCTAGGGATTCTTCCCTTCGCCTTGCTTGGAGATTAGCTGGCCATGGAGCTCATGCTTCCTTGAGTTGCCTCCAGCCTCTCAACGATCATCTCTTCCTTGGTAGCGAAAGTTTCGGTGATTCCTCAGCTTGCTTTCCAAAAGTATACTTCGGATTGCTCCTAAAGGCCCTATGGATTCACTCTCTGATGATTTCAGATGAGCTCCGATTGATCCCTAAAGCTGAAGTGGAGTGGATCTTATATAGGCAAACTCTCGGAGTGATATGTGTTTTCTAATCGATGTGGGATACTGCCTGAGTGTGCTCGATCGTAGCCTTAGTGTGCTCGATCGCATGTGCACTTGATCACAGTTGCGCTGCAGAGTACTTCTTGGTCGATGTGGGATGTGCACTCGACCGCAGTATAGGCAGCAGTCCATCTTGTCTTTCCAGAAGCATGGGATCTTGGCCTTTTAAGCAACGATCGCTCCTTTTTCTCTTTTAAACTCAAAGTACCTGAAAATTGCACTGAAATAAGTCAGTGGTCCAATAATATTAATTTAGAGTTATTAACACATAAAATCGCAATAAAGACCGAGATCAATCCTAAAATGCTAACAAATAACCACTGTTGAGAAGCATTTTATGACTCTCATCACTTGTGCACTTCGGTGTTGAAGCTGACTCGGTGTTACTTCCCAAGAACACAACACTCACAGAAATCCAATTTCTCTACTTTGTCTCTTCCAAGTAGACCATCCTTACTGAGAACTTGCAGGCCCTTTTTGCTCAAATGTCCCAAGCGAGTGTGCCAAAGGGCTACCTTATCCATCTCAGCGATCAAGCTTGCTGCTTGATCCTTGATTTATGTTTCTCCGATCATCTCATAGAGTCCATCTTTTATTGCTGCTTTGATCACTATCAAAGATCCCTTGGTCACCTTGATCTTTCCTCCCTCTACTTTGTATGTATACCCTATGGAATCCAGCTGCCCCAATGAGATCAAATTCCTCTTCAAATCTAGAAGATACCTCACATTCCGCAGCAACCTTGTGACTCCATCAAACATCCTCAACTGGATGTCTCATATCCCCCTCACTTGGCAAGAAGTGTCATTCCCCAAGAAAACCTTTCCATCATTGGTTTCTTGGAAATTCTTGAACCAATTCCGGTGAAGGCACATGTGATAAGTGCACCCAGAATCTAGAATCCATTTCTCACTGCCTTGCCTCCTGCTCACATTTGAGCACACAATAAGAACATAATCTTTCTATTCTCCTTTGGCAATCGAAGCCTCTCCATTATTGATATGGCTTCTTCCTCTCTCATCCCACATCTTCTTCTTGTAATCTTTCCTGAAATGGCCCTCCTTGCTGCAGTAGAAGCATCTCTTTCCTCCAAATCTCGGTTTGGAATGAAATCTCCCATGGCTCTACCCTCTACCTCTTGATTTCTCACGGTAGTTGCCATGAATGCTACTGCCGTTCCGTGTTGTTGGCCTTCCTCTAACGAAATGCCCTTCACCGCTTAATGCTTCCCTCATATTGGCTTTGAAATCATGAGCCCTTATAGCATTAATCACGATTTCCTTGGTTAGTGTATCTCTTCCATATTCAATAGCATTAATCAAATTATCAAAACAATCAGGAAGAGAATTTAACAAAATAACAGCCAATTGTTCATCCGGGAATGTAATGCTACAACTATTCAAATCTTGAACTAGCTTATTAAACACATCAAGATTATTTTGCAACTCTTTATTAGGATCAATTTTAAAAGCAAAGATTCTTTTAAGAAGATAAATCTTATTAGGGAGAGTCTTGGTAAGAAACAAATCATCTAGTTTCTTCCATATGACAGTTGGATCTTCCGAGTCTCCGCACTCCCTTGTGGCACTATCTGACATGGGCAAGAAAATGGTGTTGTATGCCATCTTCTTCATCTCAATCCGCTAGTCTTCCATGATACTTGCTGGAAAAGTGTCATCTTCTCCAATAGCCAAGTCCACTTTCTGTTGCATAAGAACAGCCTTGATCTTCTGCTTCTAAAGGGCAACGTCTCCATTTCCATCAAACTTCTCAACAGTGAAGTTTGAACCCATCTTGCAGAGAAAATCCCAGATTTATGCAGCACCCACAATTGCTTTCCAACTTCTTCTAAATCTTAAGAACTCGATCAAAGGTAGATCTCAATACCATTCTTGAATCACCCTCAAGAACACGGTTAGATCTTGATCCCAACTCTGTTCTTGAATCACCTAAGAAGTTGACTTTTGATTCTTGGAGTCTTGACTCCGATACCTTCTGTTCTAGCTTTGATACCTACTCTACGAAGCTCCTCTAGCTTTGATACCTTGATATGCCCAGGAGGTGATCTTCTAAACATGCAAGTCTAGAATGACTTGTAATGATCAGAAACAGAAACAGAAATCAAAGAAAGAAAAGAACGCAGTAATTTGTTATCGAGGTTCGACAATAGCCTACATCCCCATGAGTTCCTCCGAACTCTCTACACTAAACCAATGAGTTCTTACAAGTTACAGCAACTCCTCTCCAAGAATCTCAAGTTCTTGAAGAACCAAAGAAATTACAAAGCCCTCCACCCACAATCTATACTACTCTCTCTTTACAACCAGCCACTCTTTTGAGATCTACTCTAGTGCCTCTCCTATGTTTTGTGTCTTTGAACTCTCACACTTGCACTTAAATTCTCTTATATGATGATCACTTGTGTTTGTTGTGTTATTGTTATGTTGAGATTGAAGCTAGGTGACCCTTTATATAGTGCACCAACTTCTTGACCAATCTTGGAGGTCAATATCCACCCTTAGATCTTGAGGACCATTCAAACATAGCCTTTCATCAATCCTTAGTGATCCTATGCATTTTGAATATGCCTCACGTACAACTTAAAAGACTGAAACATGTGTGCACTAGTGTGCCTAGCGCCGCGGCCCAGAACAGGGCAGGCCACAGCCTAGGGCAGAGCACACTTCTTCAAGTTTTTGGGCGCCGCAGCCTAGGGGAGGCTGAGCCACAGCGCTCACCTCCTCCAGGACTCCTCCATGCTGGGTGCAGTAACCTGGGAAGGCTGGGCCACGACTTGACCTGATGTTGAGCCCTTTTTCTATGCTGTGTGTTGAGGCGCACACCTAGTGTGCTGAGGCGCCAAGGCTAAATGCTGAACCCTTTCAAACCATGTTTAAACCTTAGACAAATACCAACACATATTCAAGTTGTGCTACAAATATACTAGAATTATTTACTAATTTAACACTTTTATCGAAAGGAGTGTTTGACTCTTTGATATTAAGGTGTTAAAATTTATCAAGAATCTTCTCAATGTAATGAGATTGACTCAAAGCATAACCCTTCTATGCTTTTTAACTTTAATACCTAGAATGGTATCTATTTCACCCAAATCTTACATTTTAAAACTAGATGACAAACATTTCTTAGTTTCATTCACACCAAGCATGTTTTTTCCAATGATTATCATGTCATCTACATATAGGTAAATTAATACTCCATATTCTTCGGTAAAATTTGATTAGATACACTTATCAGTATTATTATGTATAAAACCAAGCAACAAAATAACAGAGTCAAATTTTTCATGTCATTGTTTAGGTGCTTGTTTTAATCCATATAATGACTTAATTAACTTACAAACTTTTTTCTATTTCCAAAAAGAACAAACCCTTTTGGTTATTCCACATAGACTTCTTCATTTAAGACCCCCATTTAAGAAACCAGTTTTAATATCCATTTGATGAATATACAAATGTTATATGGATACAAATGCAATAAGTATTCTAATAGAAGTGATGCATGCAATAGGAGTATATGTATCAAAATAATCAATTCCTTCATTTTTTTTAAAACTTTTAACTGCTAATCTAGCCTTGAGGGCTTAAATAGAGCCATTAGTGTTATACTTTCTTCTAAAGACCTAGTTACATCTAATGAGTTTTGATTCATTGAGTAGATCAACAAAAACCCAAGTTTTGTTACCTATTATTGAGTCTATTTTATCATTAACTACTTTTTTCCTAAAAGAAGAATATCTTGATGACATAGTCTCACTAAAAGGTTTAAGGTCAACTTCTAAATTTAGCACCTAATGAATTTGATTAAGAACATAATTAGTCTTATCTCCTTCAACCAAATATACTATGGCTTGACAAGAAATAAAATATGGACTTAAATCTTTCTCTGTCCTTACTCTAGTGCTTTTTCTAAGTTCATATTGATCTTTAGATCTTTTTCCTTGCTCTAGTACTTCTTCTAGGTTCAGATTGATCTTTAGGTAATTTAGTATATCTCTCTTGAGATTCTATACTCATATTATCACAAGACAAAGAAACTTGAATATTTTCATCAACATTCACGAAATCAGTAAAAAATTTATTCTCAAAATATTCTACATCATGATATTCTAGTATAGAATTAGAATCTAAGTCAATTAGTCTATAAGCTTTACTATTTTCAACATATCCCACAAATACACTTCTAATAGCCCTAGGTCCTAACTGAGCTCTTTTAGGATCCAGAACTCTATAGCATGCTAGGCACCGCCACACTTTTAGGTAAACTAAGTATGGTTTTCTTCTTTTCCATAGTTCATAAGGACAAATATTGTCTTTCTTAGATGTTACTCTATTATGTATATAGGAAGCAGTTAGTAATGCTTCAACCCACAAACCAATAGGTAACTTAGCATTCAAGATCATACAATTCACCATTTTAACTAAAGTCATATTCTTTATCTCAACTAAGCCATTTTGTTGTGGTGTATAAGGTACTGTAATTTGATGGATAATGCCATGCTCTTCACAAAATTCAGGTATAAAGTATTCTTCACCCTTATTAGATCTAAGAATTTTGATTTTCTTATCCAATTGATTTTCGACTTCAACTTTAAATTTCTTAAACATTCTAAAAGCTTCATCTTTTGTTCTTAATAAATATACTTACATGTATCTACAAAAGTCATCAATAAAAGTAATGAAATATCTTTTGCCACCCCGAGTAAGCATACCATTTAACTCACAAATATCCGAATGTATTAATTCTAAAATTTTATAATTTATTTTGACACTAGGAAAATGTTTCTTAACTAGTTTAGACTTAGCACAAATTTAACATTTTTCAGCGTTGTCATCATAATCAATCAACTTTAACTTTTTTAAATTATTTAAATAATGAGAATTTTGAATGAGTCAAACGTCCATGTCAAACAAATAACTCAATAGTATAAGCAGAAGACATAATAATATTATTAATAATACTCAACAGAACAAGGTTCTTCCTAAGGTCAGGTACAAATAAAACATTGATAAGGGTCAATATTTTTTTGGATGTGAAGTCGATCTCGACAGTTCCCTTTCCAATAACTTAAACTCATTCACTGTTTCCTATCCACAGTTCACCTGTAGGTTCTTCCAATTTCTTGAAAAAGAACTTATCCTTGTAGACATAAACGGTTGCTCCTAAATCAAGCCACCATCTAGATTTCTCAGTTGCCATATTGATCTCCGAAATCATGGCCACGAGACCCTCTTCCTCTATGTTTGCCTTACCCTTTAGGTTGGTCTTATGATGTCTACATTGTTTAGTAAAGTGACCCTATTTTCTGAAAACAAAGCAGACTTCTTTTTTTCTTTCTGTTTTGGGATTTCTTCTTCTTGAATTGTTGGTAATTATTCTTGTCTTGCAAGTACTAGTTCTTAGATTGGTTCCCATCCATATAAAGCACTTTAGACTCAAATGGAACCAAATTTCTATTGTCACGTAAATGTGACTCTTCTTCTATACAAAAAATGTTTCTAAATTTGTTCCAATGTGAAATCTTCAGTCTTATGCAATAATTATGCCCACCAGAAAAGCTTTTGGAAGAACTATCTTATGGGAATGAATTTTATTAACCAGTACTTACAATTCATGGACTTGTTCAAATATAAGTTTGTTATCAATCATATGGATTTCAAAGTACTAAGATTAGATATTTGTTTGTACCTTCACTCTCAGCCTTGTATTTGAATTCCATTTGATTCTATATGTACATTGAAAACTTGACTTTAGTGAACAAGTCGTAGAGAAGATCAGATAAAGTATTCAAGATGTGTTCTCGGCACAACAACCCATCTTTCTCACAATTCTTCCTCTCCAAATGAACCTTTTTGACTTTTTCTACATTAAATGAAGTTCCATTAGCACTCGAGTTTGGATTGTTTGGTATGGGAGGGAAGTTTGGATCTAGCATATAATAATTCTTTAAAGCAGTAAGAAGAAATATCACTTGGTTATGCCAATGAGCAAACTAAAATACCATTCATGACTTTACTAGACTCTGAATCCATATTTTTAGTAGAATATAAAGTATTAAAATTGTTGGTAAATTTGTAGGCATAGAGTATAAGTGTTACAGAGAAATGGTAACTTTGATATGCATATTAACGCTATCTTTAAGGTTTTATTTGTCCTAACTTGATTGCCTTAGATTTTGATAAACAGCCATCTAGGATACTCATAGTCTCTAAGAAACTCTAAGAGCAAAATCAAAGATAATTTTTTAAGTTCTCTTTTGAAAAAATGAAGAAAGCTGACTGTATAATTTTTCAGAAGAAGAAAAAGAAGAAATTTTGTTAAAAATAAAATAGTTTATTAAGGAAGTTATTGGTACCATTTATAGAATTCATTTGAACTTCTAATAGTCAAAAAGTGAAGAGTTATGATTTAAGACACAACTCTTGAAGAAAGAATATAACTCTTCGAAAAAATATAACTGTTGGAATTCAAAATTTCAAAAGTAACGAACATCTAGTCAACTGGGTGTTGCTCCTAATCGTTTGGATTAACGTCTCAAAAGGAAGATTGTATCATGTGTTGGGCATCCAATCAACTGGGTACAGTGTCCAGTCGACTAGAAAAACTGACATAAACTTTTTGTCCCAACATCCAGTCCACTAGACAATTTATCTAGTCTACAGCCTCTTGTTTTTCTAACAAAACTCCAACATACGATGCTTTATTTTTATCTTTGTTCACATACAACCTCAATGAAAGAATTATGCAAGCTTTATGTGAGTGCTTATGCCCCATGACGAACACGTTTCCCACCAAGATAAGAGATGCCACATTTTTTGTAACTTTTCAAGATTGGTGGACTTTCTCTTTTGGGCACATTTTACGATGAAATTATTTCAAGCGTATAGAATGCCTCACTCCCTCCCCTGAATTGTAAGCACCTATTTCGTAATACCTGTACCCTTGATATAAGGGTAAAAAAGTAATTTGAAACATATATTGAATTTAACATGATTACATGTGAAAGAAATTTGAATTTGAAAGGATTTCGAAGAAATATGTTGAATATTTTTCCTAGAAAAAGAGTTAGAAATTTTATAAAGAAGAAAATACATAATTTTTGCAAGATTGAAAGAGTTAGAAAAAATTTTGAAATAAAAAAAGAAGTTTTTAAAGTTTAAAGGTTGAATCGATCGGCCATACGGTTGACTAGTCACCTAACCAGTCAGGTGGTAAGGGTGATCGGTCGATTGACCGATCGGCTCACAGGGTAGACCAGTTACTTAGCAGCAGACTGGTAGGTTAAAAGTGGAATTTTTTAAATTTTGGATAGATTGGCGGTCAACTGGTGGGGAACCGATATGTTGATCGGTCAGCTGGCTACTCGACCGATCGGTAGGTCGGTGGTGAACTGGTCGGGTTGCAGTCGACCGGTCAAACTTGAACTTTTGATATAAAAGCCTTTTTGAGATGTTGGAATCATTTTCTTACGTTTGAAAATTTGTTTTCTCTCACTCTCTTTAGAAAAAGTTCTAAAACACTTTAACACTAAAGGATTTCATAATCCTGTCTTAGAAGTCAATCGATTTACGAAATTATTTCAAGAATTTTGGAGGAAAAGCTTTGAAAAGATAAAAATTATTAATTTGATTATGAAATTTCCAATCCTTAAGAATTGTTCTTCTACCATTCTTAAAAAGATAATTTGAACTTGGATGTAAGCTAAAAGGAAAAAGATTTTGTTGAGGTATTTGAAAAATTGAGAAAGATGGACATGCATACATAAAACTTAACTTGGTATAGGGAATAGAAATTGAAATGGAGATAGATAAATTAATGAATATTTTATGATTAGGTGTTGATGATCGACTATTTAGTGTAAATGCTGAAAGGAGTAGGAAAGGAAAAGATATGATGCACGAGTAGCTTTAAGTGCTACATGATGAGTTGAATTTACTATTAGTAAGCGAGACAAACATGAAAACTACGTAAAACATGATATGATTGATAAAATGAGATAATTATTGAATATATTCATATAATTATTGAAATATATCTGATTTGTGTAAATTGATGACTTAATTGAAGTATGATTTATAATATGAAAAAATAATGATTTGAATTTTTATAATGAATATATATATGATAAGTGATGAACTGATATCCTTGAAAGAATAAAATTGATGAATAATTGATGAAACATATTTTGAGAAATAAATCTCTTGATATTGTGATAGATAATTGAATATATATATATATATATATATATATATATATATATATATATATGAAGAAACAATTCTGATTTATATGATGAAAGAAAGATATTATGAAGAAAATAATTTTGAATTGTATGGTGTTATAATATGTTTGCTTGTATGTGATTGATCATATACATAGATGGAAGACCAAAATCATGGCTGGTCTTGATGAAACATATCGACATATAGGAAGACATTCCAAAAAGTTGTACCAGAGACTAGTATGGATACCCAAAAACGGATGAATTACCCATACATTGATAATATGGAGGAGATATGGTATGATATGATGATATGAGAAAGTAAGAAATGAAATGATGATGAAATGAGGATGTGGATGCATGCATATTTATTTTTATGTATTATTGAAATGCTAAGGCATCAAATTGATTATGAGATAATGATATAAATACGAGTCTGACGATGAGACAGTTATGATGAGAAAATGATGAATATGAGATATAATATGATATATAATAAATGACTATTTGTATGATATGAACCCTATGATGAGGAATTAATATGGTGAAAATAATATTAATATGATAATTATAAGTTGAACTATTATATGAAATGAAGTCAAAATTGATCATTATATGATAATAGAAATTATAATATAAGAATTGATTGATGAATGAAAGTAATGAGTTATGAATATGATTCGATATATAAAATATCACTAGAAATATACAAATCGAGCACTTATAGTAAATTGAATTCACTAAGCTTGTGAACCTCATTCCTCAATATTAAATGATTTTAGAACATGGGCAGGCCCGGTAGATCCTTGATTTGAGACCAGGATTAAGTTAAATTAGGTAAGTCCTCGTGGTTGGCATCCTCAGACTATATAAAGAACAAAAAAAGAAAGAAATTAGAATATTATATATAAAAGAGTTGTAACTCCTCTGAAAAGAGTTGAGAAAAATATTTTGTAAGTATTTTTCAGATGATGATGTAATAGTATTTTCATATATGTGTCATGCTTGGAACTTAAATGTGATAGTACCGTTTTAGGTAGAGCCCACCCAGGATGGATCGTTACATATTCGTTGCTTACCACCGTCTTAGTTAAAAGCTTCATGGTTCTCATCGAGTCACTGCCATAAAATGGGTGGAGTTTTGTTTTCGTGGTGTATCTAGATACTCAAAGCCTCCCCCTAGGAGAGCCATTCAGAATAGTGCAAGAGTTGTGACACCTTGTAATACCTTAATCCTCACCAAGACTATCCTGAGTAAGAGAAGGTTGTATTTAGATTCTTTCAAATTGAGGATGAGATTATAGCACTAATTTCTCATAATAAAGAAAAACTTTCAGAGATGAAGGTGGATCTCTAAAGTCGAAGAAAAGTTCGCATATTTAGTCACCTTTTTTTGGATTATTTATAGAAAAAGAAGTCGATGATGCGTGGAACCTTAAAAACCATAAGAAGCGAGTTGAAAAACTTGAAATTGAGTGATTAATTTATTCTTTTATTATTTTTTCGTGTACTTTTCAAGAACCTCATTTAATAAGGCCTTAAGAGCACAATGAAAACAAGAATTATCTTATTTCAAATTCTCATTCTTATTCTCTCCACCTTTTTTTGTGTGTTATCAAAGTAACAACATTACATAAAACTGAATCTTTAGGTAAAAGGGATTTTTTTTTTTTCGCATTTGACTGAACTTAAGTTAATTTCCTAAGCTGCCTATGTATCTAAAAATGGGATCAAGTTAAACCTTAGTTATTTTTTTTCCTTGCTTGTTTAGCTTTAGTTTTTTTGGTACCATGCACAGTTTCATCTCTTATGGACCAGGAGCAACATGCAATTTAGGCTCTTGCGTTAAGGAGCATTATTTCCTTTACAAGTAGAGTCACTTTAAGAACTTGACATTGATGGGGCAAATTCTTAAGCCTTCATTATCGATTATCTTGTATGTATTATTTGTGTAGACTTCTTGTACTATGTAAGGACCATCTTAATTTGAAGAGAACTTGATGCCTATATAATGGTTCAAGTTGATGGGCCTACATGTAGCGAGTTTTATATCCCTTACTTGAAATGATCGTTGTTGTACTCTCTTAAGATGTTGTAACAAAGCTTGAATCATGCAGTGTATTAGCACTCCCTTACAAGTCTTCATGACGTCAAGTTCCTTATCAGTAACCTTGACCTCTAAATCATTATGTTCTTCCCCATAGGACTTTCGTGGGATGATGCGATACACACACTTATTATTTGGTCATCTCGGAGAAAACTCTTAGGGAAGAACTCACGAAGAATGATTTGTGTATGATATTTTTGAACTAACAACTTATAGCATGCACCTTCCTTCATTTAAGTCTTTGGACTCTCTCGACCCTTTGTTTTTGAGTTAGTACAGGAATTCCCTTTGTGTTGCATTTCCTTTAAAAAATCAAGTTTTGGATAAAGAACTCATTGTTTTCTTGCTTTATGCATGACGAGCCTCCACCCATCCTCATCTTTTAAAGTTAACTTGCCCTTCTTAACAGGTTTGCGAGACATACTATCAAGAGGAAAATCGATAAGAACTAGCTCTAGAGAACCAGATTGGATAAGTTGGATACTTGCCCTTTGCATTTGGGTTGGAGATGGTAAAGGTTTATCGTAGTTAGGATGAACGACGATAGATGTGACGGAATTTGATGTTGCCACCTGTCCAAAGTCTAAATCATTTCTCTTTTCCCTATAGAGTTTCATGATGCACTCTTTTAGGTCAAATCATTTTGTAGTTGTGTGGCTAATGATATGGTGATATTTAAAAT
This sequence comes from Bretschneidera sinensis, assembly GCA_023935145.1. Lineage (NCBI taxonomy): Eukaryota > Viridiplantae > Streptophyta > Magnoliopsida > Brassicales > Akaniaceae > Bretschneidera > Bretschneidera sinensis. The sequence continues at coordinate 37,248,431 of CM043704.1, forward strand.
ATCCCTTTTCATTAACCTTCCCCTTTTCTTTGGGCCTTTTGCACTCAAGCAGCTCAATAAAATTTATCTCTAAGAGTTTATCTAGCATATCAAGTACATCTGAGTCTATAAAAGGTTTCTTTTATTTTCTTTTCTTTTAAATTTACACAAAGTTTTCCAACTCTTTAGTTGAAATTGGGCTCCTTTTCACCCTTGTTTTTGCTTTTGGTAGAGATCTTGATAGGTGTTGCAACAATCACCATCACTTCTTCACTTAAGCTTTTATAGTTCTTTTCATTTCTCTTTAAATCTTTCTTTTCACTTCCTTGACCTAGAACAATGACTCTTCCAATTATGACTAGTAAGATTAAGCTTCATATCTTTTGCACAAGTTGCCAACTCCTCGAAGGTACGAGGCTTTATCCCTTGCAGAATGTAGAAGAGCCCCCAATACATTTCTTGGATGCACATCTCAACTATAAGTGCCTTTGAAAGACGATATTTACAGTCAAGACTAAGTATTCGCCAACAATTGATGTACTCAACTATAGACTCATATTTCTGTTCCTTGGTGTTTGTGAGCTCCATCATACTCATAGTACGACGGGTACAATAGAAGTGATTTAAGAACATTTGTTCCATTTCTAGCCAGATATCTATGAATTTAGGTTCTAAATTAGTGTATCGATTAAATGCATTGCCTCTTAGAGAGAGCGAACAAACTACTTAACTAGCCAATCGCCGTCAGTACCAACTTTATCGTAAGTTTCGACGAAATAGGCTACATGTTGCCTTTTCCATCTAATTAATGAAACTTAGGAGGTTGGTACTCTATTGGAATTCTCAAGTTATCAATCCTCTTAGTGTAAACTTTTGAGTATATGAGGGAGCTTTGTGAAAGACCACCATATTGAGCTCTAATTGTGTTAGTTATCATGTTTTGGGGTTGTTAGGTAGATAAGGAGGAAACTGAAACTGATTTCCTTTTCTACATAGCTTCTTATGCAGTAGATAACATATAAGCAATTTCACCTTGTAGTGTGAAACCCGGTGGGTGGGTAGGACCACTGCTTGATTCGATGTTTAGAGATTCTAACTAGCTCATGAGGCTAGCAATTTGAAGAACCTTATCTTCGATATTTTTTGGTAATATATTCAATAGACTTTGCCATCTCAAAAATTTTCTCCTATGTTGTAGTTGTCTATATAGGAAAAGTAGGTAAGGCAGTGGTGCAAGAAGAAGTTTCAAATAACCAAAAAGATGGCGTATCTTTTGGAGAGCCTGAAGAGGATTCGAAATGGTGTTTGTTGCTAGAACTTGTATTGGAGACTTGAAGTTGCTTCGTTTTAAGCTACGGCATTGGAATTGGCATGTTTTTGGGCATGTACAATGTTATATTGACAGAGCTAAAGATGTTGTTCTTGAGGCAGAATTTAATTTACAAGAAGAGTATTCGGATGAGTAGGTTTCAACTTAAAATTTAGCAAAGTCTAAGTTGGATTTGTGGCTATCTCGGGAAGAATCTATGGCTCGGGATAAGTCAAGGATTAAATGGATCCAAGAAGGCGATCGGAATACAAAATTTTTCTATGCCTCCATAAAGGAGCGCATCATGCGGCCTAAGTTTAAGCTTCATCAAAGCTCAAATTGGGTCACGAATGAGTTAGAGTTTGGGAATGTTGTTGTTGCTTATTTTAGAGATTTGTTTATGGCTGTCCCAACGTCTTCTACTGGGGCTAAGTTACTTGAGTGTCTTCCTGCTGTGATTTCTTAAGAGTAAAATATGGTGCTTTAAGGTATTCCTGTAGAAGAAGAAATTAAATGCACTATGGAACTGTTAGATCTTGATAGTGCTCCTAGTACAAACAGTTTCAATGGTCACTTTTTTAGGGCTTGTTGGTCTATTATTAAAAATGATGTCATTATGGCTGTCTAGGATTTTTTCTGAGGTGGATTTCTACCCTGAGCTCTTACCACTACTAACCTTATTCTCCTTCCAAATGTGAGTAAGTCTGATCTTCTCTCAGATATTGGCAACCAAGTTAGCTTCTTTCCCCAGTTCTTTCATTTCTGAAGAGCAATCTGGCTTTGTGGCCAATCGTAGTATTCATGATAATATTCATTTGGCATGTGAAATGATGCATGACCTGAATAGGAAAACAAGCTGTAATGTTATTTTTAAGATAGATATGTCCAAAGCTTATGATAAGGTCGACTGGTAATTTTTACTTAATGTCCTTCGTAAGTTGGGTTTTGCAAAATTTTGGTGCGACTTTATTTATAGATGTATTGCTAATGTCTAGTATACAATCACTCTGAATGAAGCACAACGTAGTTATTTTCAATCCACAATAGGCTTGAGACAAGGGATCCTCTTTCCCTTTTGCTTTTTATCATTGTAGAGGAAGTTTTTTCTAGAAACTATGCTGATTGGTTGCACCGTGGGCTTATTGGCAATTATGCAGTATCGGGTCCTGTTCTAGGCATTTTACATTTTTTGTACGAAGATGACATGCTTTTGTTCTTTAGTGGGAAAAAAGGTGTTTGTGGATGGGTGCACTGAACTGTTGAAATTATATAAGGAGGCTTCGGGTAAGAGAATTTATTGGGATAAGAGCACTTTCATTGCTAGCCCTTCTTGGTCAGTTGTTCGGATTGGGTTGATGAAGCGTTGGTCTTTTCTCAAACTGACTTATTTACTTATTTGCTACATAGGTGTGCCTCTATCTAAAGGTAAGTTTCTAACTTCTCATTTTTGGTTATTTGGAAGATAAAATTCGAAAGAATTAGGGATGTGGAAAGCTAAATTCCTCTCCATGGGTGGAAAATTGACCCTTCTCAAAATTGTTCTTTGTTTGATTCCTATTCACACTTTGGTTGCTATTGAATTGTCATTTGGCTTACTTTGTTCTCTGGAAAAATTGTTTGCCTTGTTCTTTTGAAATGATGGGGATCGATCTAAACACCATTGGTTTTCTTGGAATAGAATCTATAAATTGGTAAAGGAGGGTGGTTTGGGCATTCATAGTGTCTTGGAGGTCAGTCAGGCTTTGCAAACTAAAATGGCGTGGAATTTTGTTTATGGTAACTCCTTATGGGCTTGGTTTTTTGCAAGGTAATTATGGTCTTCCTAGCTTTGAACTCACTGTCCCTTGGTTCAGTTCTAGGGATTGGAAAATTTTGCTCCCTTATATTAGATCAATTCTTGCGAATTCCACATGGGTTGTTGGTGCTAATCACATCCTATTTTGGTCTTGTCGTTGGCATCATCATTCTATTTATGTGGATTATATTCCCTTTGAGGATGCTACTGTGCGTGAGGTTCTAAATGACCCTTTGAAAATAGAGTGACTGTGAACTGATTTTCTCAGTTTTTTCATGATGCCTCTAGTGTGCATCTGAATTCTATGGATGACATGCTTGTTTGGGATCATTGTGCGTTGGGTAAGTTTAGCTCTAAAAGTATTGGGAATTTTCAGGTTGAAAAATCTGCGATTTAAATGGCATTTGAAACTTTGGAACAAATGAATTCCTCCTAAATTAGCATGCTTTATTTGGAAGGTTATTTTTAATGTTGTTTCGGTTGATACTATATTTCAATCCATTGGTATTTCTTTGGCTTCCAAGCGTGTGTGTTGCTTACATTCTAATGTAGAATCCTTAGATGATCTCTTTGTTGGGAGTGATTTAGCTCAGGTTGTTTAAATGTTTTTCGGTGCTTGTTTGAATGTTCCTTTGGCATCTTCGTTTTCACAGCTTGTGGAACATTGGTTTCATACATCGCACCTTCGATCTCAGATGTGTTTCACTAAAATTGGAATGTTAATCAAGGGTTTTTGGGAAATCTGGTGGGCCCGTAATGAGGCCTTGTTTGAGGGCATGCCTTATAACACAGTTCAGGTTATTAGGTAGGTGCTCGATGGTCTTCGTGAGCTGATGGTTATTTATGAGCCCAAATCAGTTTTACATGCTAGTGATGTTCGTCGTTTGGGTGAGCTTGATGTTCTTCTTAAGTTGGTGCCTCATCGGCCGAGCACTTAGGTTAAATGGGTTGGGCTTTAATGCGTGGCCGTTAAGTTCAATACGGATAGTTCTGTGTCTATGGTGGGGTATGCTGGTGGGAGAGTTTTTTGGGCCGAGTCTCGATTTATTCTAACATACACTCATATTTTTTAGGTATGCACGAATATGCAAGCTAAGGCTCGCGCTTTATTGGTGGGCCTTCAGTTAGCTAGGGAGCACGAGAGTGTGATTCCAAGCGAGTGCGTGTGTCCTTAAGAGATTATTTATGTGGTACGTGATATACAAGGTTTTCTACTAAGTCCTGATTGTGTGCACCATATTTTTTGTGAAGCTAATGGGCTTGCTGACAGTTTGGCTAAAGTAGGTCCAACCTTTAATGGTTTTAATTTTTTTTTTGGGATATTTCTTATCTCCCTTGACCTTGTAAACAAGCCTTGGATCATGATCTCTCGGGCTTGTCTATCTTTAGAAAATTGTAAATTGTTTTCATAGGGTAAGGTTTAGTGCCCTCTAAGTTTATTGCTTGGGTATGGGTTCTATTGTCCTCCCATTTTCTTATATTTTTCATCTTATTTAATAAACTAATAGGGGTTTGCCAGACCACCCTCTACCTCAAGTGAGGTTTTCTTTAAAAAATAAAAAAATAAAAAAAAAAGTGTGCTTGCTTACTCTTTGAAAATGAACCCTCTGAAACACAAAGAAGTGGCCCAACACTCTTCCTAGTCTTGAGCTTTGCTCCCAGTAAGGCTAAAGAAAGTGATCGCCTTTAGTATTTTTTTCTTTTGTCCTTTGGTGGTGCAGGCATCAAACCAATTCATTGAGTTATTGAGAGGCTTGCTGCATTAACCTTGCTATGAATTATAATGCCACTTATTGCTTGTAGCAATGTTCATAGGGTTAGCTTCATGAGAAAGTGGAATCTTCTTGGAGGCCATGAAACTTGGTGAGTTTGATGTATAGGAGAAATAGATGAGAGGAATAGAGGTCTCATAGGGAGTGCCAGAAATTTATACACACAGTTTCATGTCTTGAATCAAACGGACAAAAAACGTGGACAAATTACAAAATTTGTGTTAATTTGAATTGAATAAGGTACAATCTCTATATTAGAATTATTTTTATAAGAAATTCACAGTAGTCTTTCGATTCATTCTCTTAAAAGTATTTGACGATTCAAGAGCTTCATATGCTTGATTTTGAATCATTTATTTACTGCTTATCACCATACACTTGGTTGAAACCTAAACGTTGAAGTTTTACAAGAAACTCAATCTCTTAGAATTTTAAGAAATCATATTGGCTACGTTTTATTTTATAGCTGGAATGTTAATGACATGCAGCCATATAAATACATAATAAATCAAGGATTATCTGTACATCAAATAAATTGTCAACTCAAGCTCGAATGGGTGGCACCCTAATTTTATGACTCCGTGATAAGCATTCAGCATCTTATTAACGATATTTATATGATTACATAATAACAATAGTTTATTTTGAATTATTTATATTTTGCGACAAATTTCAATTGCCAAATTCATAAAATATATAGTGATGTTATTATTAAATTTCATTTATTAATAATTCAACTAATAATTATTATTAAATAATTATACGAATTACCCTATCCTTATCAAATATTTTTTCTTGAAACGTACAGAGAACTAGAGAAGATGCATGATGGCTTGCTTTCGCATTTAAGGCTCTTATTGTCAAAGGTGGCACATGGAACTAGGCAAACTCTTCCTGTAATGAGATTGAGCGTCTACTCAAGAAATTGTTGGGTGATACTTGATGATAATTTGAAAATTTTTAATGGTAGCGTTAAATGAATTTAATGATAATTTTAAATAATTTAAATGATATCATTGTATTATATTATCGTTTAAATTTTTTAAAATTATTATTTTAATTTTTTAAATTACCAAAAAATAAATGATAAAATTATACATAATAAAAAAAAACACATGACAATTTCCTGAAAGAGTGAGTGAGAGAGAGACATGTCTATCCATATCTCTATTGAAACTATAACCATATTAATTAGCTGGCCTTATCTCTTAAATTTACTGCATGTTAATGGGGGGATACGGTGCATTTAAGGTACCACACAGATATGACGCCACCTCATTCTTCCTATTAAATGTGGGGAAAAAATATTCAACCGAACCTTTTGTTTTGGAAGACACCAAAGCGTAAAAGATGCTAGAAAAATACAGTTACCTGCTGGGTTGAGGCTTAAGAGCGAAGGTACCTCCAGTCATCTATCTTGCTGCAAATAAAAGCTATATATAGGTCAGTTGTCGCATGTAGACACAGTAGAGTGACAGAGATCATCAACATATCTAAAAATATGCAATCAAACATAGTAATTGTGATTCTGTTAGTGCTTTTGATCACCCAAACAGTTGCAGAAGCCAAAATACATCACAGGAACCAACAAAAAGGAGAAGCAAAAGATCAAGAGGAACAAAAGAGAAGAAGCACAAGAAGAAGTGGTAGAGGAAGATCAAGAACAAGAAGATCATCATCATCAAACTGTGACCCATTATTCCAATACCTATTTGGAAGCTGTGGCCAGTGGCCTTTCCCTACTTCCCCTTCACGAGACAACCCATTTTTACCCACTCCAAGGCCACCCCCTCAAAGGACACCACCACCACTTTTACCATCTCCACCACCAATAATTCCTTCACCTCCTTTACTACCATCCCCACCACCTCTACTCCCATCACCATCACCACCACCACCACCCCTAGTTGCTTCTCCACCACCATTAGTCCCTTCATCCCCACCACCCTCCTCACCACCACCACCACCACCGTCACCACCACCACCATCACCACCACCACCGCCGCCTCTAGTCCCATCCCCGCCGCCTCTAGTCCCATCCCCACCACCACCATTAGTACCTTCTCCGCCACCACCAATCATATTCCCACCACCACCACTAGTCCCGTCACCACCACCACCTGAGTTGATACAACCACCAATACAATGGCTGTCACCTCCTGATATAATCCCAATATTTACACCACCACCACCTGAGTTTATACAACCACCAATACCATGGCTGTCACCACCTGATATAATCCCAATATTTCCACAACCACCGCCACTAGTGCCAGTATTTTGGCCACCACCTGATGGTGTATTTACACCAGCACCACCTCTAGTGCCCACATTTCTGCCACCACTTGAACCTGATTTGCCACCTGATGAATTTACCCCGCCATTGGTGCCAACGTTTTTCCCACCACCAGAACAGCCTGAATTGCCGCCACCTTATGAATTCATACCAGCACCACCGCTTGTCCCACTATTTACTTCACCACCATATGAGTTTACACCTTCTGTGCCAGCATTTTTGCCGCCACCAAATGATGTATTCACACCAGCACCACCACTTGTTCCGATATTTAGTTCACTACCTGATCCTTCACAATTTCCATTGCCTACTGTATCAACCCCAACTGCTCCAGACCTTTTTCTGCCACCTGATCCAATGGGCACTGATAATCCCGAGAATCAGCTTCCATTCTTGTCCACGCCACCTGCACCAGATACAGTCTTTAATAAGCCAACGCAATCATTATCGCTGCCACAATCATCAATTTTCTCCCCTCCATTTAGGCATTGAAATTTTCATTTTATGTTTATGTATAATACGCATACACTATTCGGAATAATAGTAGTTGGCAATGCTAAACTTGTAAAAATTTCTTGTTTAGGACCGTTTAAGCCCTCTCATCCGATCTCATTGTATTATCTCATTAAAACTATACATTAAAAGATGAAGTGAAATATTATGGTTGCAAATGTATCTTGCGTTTATGGATATTTTGAGTTAAAATATAGATAGCATGTATCGCGATCTCAAATTTTGTTGACTTAAAATAACTTAAAATACGAGTCGTGAGCATGAATAACGACTATCATAAACATTGTGATCGTAAATAACTGTGTAATTGATGTATACTCCATATTTTTTTTTCGTTTGTTACGTTTTCTAATTGTTGCCGACCCAGCAGTCCACATAATTGTGGCCTCCACTTTATACTCAGCATCAAACACTATAAGGCTCAGAAACACTATAAGGCTCCGCTTGGCGCAACCATTAAACAATAAAGAATAAACCCAACTAGGGTTTAAATTGAAGTTTGCTCACCGAATTTTGATAAATGATTCGATTTGATCATCATATTTTAATTTGATACAATTCACTCACGTAATTTTTATTAACACTCTAAGTTAGTCATCCAATTAAGAATTGTGCAAATCCTTCACCAAAGTTCGCTCACATGGACAAATCAATATGGATTTATGTCAATGTGTATACCTTATAGAGAGAGAAATGAACCGAAAGCATGCTTGTTGTCCATTTTCCAATATTGTTGATGTCGAAAACCGATCAGGTCTGAATGTGTCAATTCAAGTCAGGTCGGGCCAAGTTTGTCTAAGTCAGGTCGAAGGTCCAATTTGGGTTTGTCGAGTCTGACGTACCTTAAAAGAAATCCATCGAGTGTTTGTTTTTCGAGGAGAGCTCTCTATGCTTAAGTCAGCAAGTGGCCTAAGAGAGGAGAGAGTAGAATATTTCTATGGATTAGTGTCATAATGAATTGTGCCTTATAATAATGAGCCATTTATATAAGGTTTGGAATCTTACCCTAACGGGAAAAGGTGGTGGGTCCTCCAGAGAAAAATTACATCTTTGCCCTTAAGAAAGATGTGTGAAATTTGATTTTTTCTAGTGGAACAAGCAATCTTTTCTCTTTTAGAGATGAAATTACTTTAATGCCCTTCAAGGTGTCTACGTTTCAATTTCTGGTGGGGGTGTATTTTACCCCATCAAATATCTCAATAAAATGTTGTCTCTCACTCTCTCTCTCTCTGATTCATTGCACTAGTTGTGTTGAGAGATATTTTTTTAGTTTAGAAGCTAGATAGTAAGAAATTTTCTGGCCTTTTTTCTTGGGTGCAAATCTTGGTTTTTATATCGAAGATACCCATTGTAAGTTTCAGAAAGTGAACCGGGTCTGTATTAGTTTTCTTGTTCGCTAATTCATGAATGCCAAGGTTATCACTATTAGAATTGGTGAATACTTAACGAGTCCAGATTTGTAAACCCTCGATGACCACGGGGTCCCGCTTCTCGGTGAGTGGGCATGGGATAAGGGGCAGTACCCCCCCGAGAATTTCAGGCTTTGTACACGTTTTGGGTCTGGGTTTTTTGCTTGACGGTTTGGGCTTAGGTCTATGAATAGCCGTGGTTTTGCAACGGGGCAGAAACTCTAATTAGGGCACTTTAAATTTCTTATAAATACTCTCTATGTATTGAGCGCACATGGTAACGAGAGATTTGGGAGGCTGATTATAATGAAATTTCTGGTAAGATGTAGTCTTATTCTGGGGTGAACCTAGGTATATCATATCTTATTATTTTCTTTCTGTTTATTATTCGTGTTATTGACAGGTCTCGAATCATTCAATCATTTGGTGGTTTCAAGGAGTTGTATAGAAATGGAGTTGTTGCTTCTATTATCTCTTCTTTAATGAGTGAGTGCTTTCGTTACTTTTAGAACATATGACATCCTTGCTTTCCTAGATGGAGTTAAGTTTTGATATCTTTAAGAGATTTGGGTCTCAATAAGATAACAATTTTTCTTGCTTTATATTAGATTGATTTTATCTATTTCGGTATATCTTCCTATAAATTGTTATCTCTTCCTATAAATTTCTTTTTTATTTTGTTTGAATCTATCTTTCAATTTCTCTTCATAGAATTATAAGCTTAATCAAAACACAAAACCCATCACAAGCTTCTCATTTCTATGTTTTAGGTATTGTGTTGATCATCATTTGATTGAATTTTGAAGGTGTAATTATTTCTTTCTGGGATATTTTCATATTCATATCAAGTCACACACTCTCCCTATGAATTGAAATGCAATGGATGGTATAAAAGAACTATAGACCTAGCACGTTTGTCTTGGAGAAAACTCTATAAGAGGTGAGTAGAACTAACTTTTTCTTGGTACGATATTGCCTTCGACACATCCAGGACTAGCAGCAAAAAGGTTTCCATTGAATATTTTTATAGATGAGTTTTTCATTAAAGTTTAGCGGATAATACAAGTGAATCTGTGATTGCAACAATATCACTATTTTTTATAAGTCCTTTTTTCTTTTAAAATTTTAGGAAATTTCTTTACTCATTTTTTTTTTTGGGAAATATAGGATTTCTAATTTGTATAACCATTAAAATAAAATAATATAGCTCAATTATTTACTTAAGCAACATAATTGCTGATAAGTATTTAGTTTGAAGGTAGAAACCAAGACTTGAGCTCATCGATCATGCCTCATGGTCCCGTTAAATTTTGGTCTACTTTTTTTTATTTAATTGTACTACTTGAACTCATCTTATCAAGTGAGGAGAAGTTTTAATTTTAATGTCTATAGGATTTAGAAAATTATAATTGATTTTGAACTTTTGAAAATTTGGTTGGTTGAGCTTTAAGCTATGTTCAATTTTGTTTCCTTTCATCCCCTACAAAAACATATGAAAAGGAATCACAACACACCAAATATTTCTATCAATACCAATGATATAAGATGAAAACGAGATAATAATATTTGTTTGAAAATTTTGATTTGAACAAAATTGTCAAACTAGACAAAATTATTATACAGTATTAATCCACAATTTAAACATGGTTAAAAAAATGAAAACTATTATTAAATCTTCAAAGAATTCTCCTCAAATCGGATTACGAACTTGATATGTCGAGAAATCATCATGATATCATTATTATAATGGATGAAGTAGATCGATCGAGAAGAAGAAGAAGAAGAAGAAGAAGATGGTGATGATGATGATGACGATGACGATGATCATAGCATAGATGTTGATTGACTTGTAAGCATATTTCTATTCCTTGTTCTTTTGGTAATTTGTGAAAATTTGTTATGCTAATAGCTTTAGAAGAAGAACATTATCATAGCATGGATGTTCATTAACTTGTAAGCATATCTGCTAATAGTTTTAGAAGAAGAACATGATCACAACATGGATGTTCATTAACTTGTAAGCATATTTCTATTCCTTATTATTTTGTTAATTGGTGAAAATTAATTTTTCTAATAGTTTCAGAAGAACATGATCATAGCAAGAATGTTTATTAACTTGTAAGCATATTTCTATTCCTTATTCTTTTGGTAATTGGTGAAAATTAATTTTGCTAATAGTTTTGCATCATCATTGTAACAATATTAAAATTAACTTGTAAGAATATTTTTATTTCTTGTTCCTTTTTTGTATCTTATATGACTTTTAAACATTATGTATATGATTTCTTCATACCTTTTTTTTTGCAAAACAAGATGTTGCCTAGGAGTAAAGCACGAGGCATGAGGGGGGCGCAACCCTGGTAGAGGAGATAATGCCTTGACCTCATATGCACCTGCTTTAGGTAATTATGTATTTACTTTGTATTGTACATAGACCCTTTTCTCCCTTTTTGTTTTTCATTTTGGCTTATAATATCCTTTCCTTTAAATTGCAGAGCTCGTGGATGATGTTCAAGAGGATATGGACGAGGATGGTGAGGATGACTACTAAGATGTATCTCATATAAGGGAGAAAGGCCTAATAGACTCCCCATCTTTTTGAGAATCCAGCTGAACGACCTTTGCTTCGCATTAGAAGCAGGAGGTAATATACTTTTAGTGACAACATTTATATATTAGTACCATAGACGCTAATTTCTACATTTGAATTTAAGCTTTAGATTCGTATAGTGCATCTAAGAGGGCTAAGGGCATCATGAAGACCATCACATTGATAATAAAGAATCATCATGATGGCCCTTACAATTCATATTGATAGTTTTACTCTTCTGTGCAAGATACGTGCTTCGATGACTTTCTAGTATAATTTATTTTCTGTTGTATGTTTATTATGTATATGTGCTCCATATGAACAAGTTGTTGTTATTTAGTATATTCTTTTCTTTTATGTTTTTCTATAGGTTGCAAGTATTCTTTTTTCCTTTACATTTCAACACCTATATAGGTTCTCCACCCCAAAGGAGACCATACACACTCATGTTGTTTGTAACCATATTTCTCAAAGGAGCTTATCTGACCACTTAAACAAAGCCTGAGCTAGATTTGAATGAGAATGTGGGTCAAAAAAATTAAAGTGGTAAGGGTGAAGCAAGCATTAGATAAGGTAGCGATAATCGGATGGACTTTATGTCATGTAAGTTATAAAGGGTTAGGAGAGGCATCAATAGATTGTGTCATCTAAGAGATGGACAGAGGATGAGCTTGTCCACCATATTGAGGGGTCCATTAGTATGCAAGATTATGCAGACCGAATGGTAAACATAAATGCAATGTCAATTATCTACATGATGCTTATTTTTTTATAAACACATGAATGCGGATGATCTACATGATTTTAGTTTTTTTTATAAGTATATGATTATAATTTTTGTTTCATATTTAATGAAAATTTCATTACCATGTATAGAAGATAGAGTTGGAAAGAAAAACTACTATATTGGAGGTTTTCAATGAGATCCACATAGCCAAGAAGATGAGGGCCTACATTGATCAGAAGTCTAGGGTAGTAAGCGTAAGTATGAGCAATGATTTATCTATAGAAATATGAACTTTATGTCAAGCAGATTAATTAGTAAAGTCCTTCCATTTAGTTGTCTAATTTATCATACTAATGTATTCATTTGGATTACTGGAGTCCTATAGTCATAGTATGACCTCCAAATATGGTGATGGTCTATTCGCACACAAGTAATTGGACACCAAACAAAGGTTAACATCATTTGGGGGCCAAGAAGGGTTGTTTATATGTCTTAGGCGATATAGTGGACCTGGCTACTATGATGTTCGTCCTCCACTCCCACCTCCTCTAGGGGTCGAGTCTCCTCATTTCTTTAGGATGAGTTTATATAGCACCACATCTAAGTGGAGGTAAACCAGTGGATACAAGAGGTACATCAACGTTTGGAGTAGATAGACCAACACCTAGAGCAGACAGAGCAACGAATGCAGTAGTAGATGAATGAAGGCATTTATGTCATTACTGCCATCTGTCAGAGTTATTGCATACCACCTCAACATATACAATCACCGCCACCGCCACCTCCACCTCCACCTCTACTCTCAAATGTAAGTTATAGACACTTTTAAAACTTTAGACTTAAAACTTTATTACATAATATGCATGATATAAACCATATGATGTTAACACTGACTGGTTTTAGGGATAAAAATGTAAAATACTCGTCTCACAGACGAGTTGGGGGTTCCAACATGTCTGTAAAATAGAATGTGATAAAATCTGAGTTGTTTGAATAAACTGAATCGAATTAGGATCTCTAGTTTGGATTTTCTGAGGGAAAGTAGGTGATTTAGTGACGCCGGGCAGAATAGCGATTATTCTGCAGGCTAGTCGAACAGATCGTTCACAGGGAGTAACACAAGAAAAAACCCTAAAAAACAATGCGGAGAAACAGCTCTGATGTTTATTTAAAATTATTCAAATTCAATAATAATGTTTACGAAACCCTAAGACCTTATTTATTAGGTCGAAACAAAATAGAAAAATTAAATTAAGGCTGAAATTAAAATAACTAAAATAAAACGTTTCCTAAAAACTGTAAATTGCCAATTTGAGGGCTTAAACATCATTTTTTGGCTTAAAAAAGATGATACTGATTTTCAATAATCAGGTTTTATTCGTTGGCCCGTTTCCGATCAGACTAGGGTCTTCGGGGCCTGATTTGAGCCCGTGGCCCGTTCTAAGTAGTCCACCTACCAGTTCTGCGCTGATCTGCCAACTCTGCATCATCTGACTTGGATCCTCCTGCATCAGTCGCCTCGGGTTGGAAAGAACTCATCCTTGAGTTCTCAATAGCTTCATCGGAATCCTCAAAACAAGGACTCAGGTGTTTCACATTAAATACATCAGAAGTCTTCAGATGACTAGGTAGGCATAGTCTGTAGGCATTATCATTGATCTTCTGCAAGATCTCACAGGGTCCAATCTTTCGCTCCTTAAGCTTATTATACTCTCCCATGGGAAAATGATCGCGAGTTAATACGGCCCAAACAAAATCACCAACATTAAAAAGTACCTGATGACGGTGACTGTCGCTCTGAGCCTTGTACTTGGCATTACTGTTTTGAATGGCTAGCTTCACCTGCTCATGGATATCCCGAAGATGTTCTGCCATCTCATCTGCCTTGGGATTCAAACGACCCACTCGTGGAATAGGGGCTAAGTCAAGTACTCCGGATGGATTCTGACCATATACAATCTCAAATGGGCTCATTCCTATGGTTCTGTTTTAAAACCTGTTATAGGCAAATTCTGCTTGAGGTAATGCAAGATCCCACTGCTTCGGTTTAGTTCATGCTAAGCTCTTCAAAAGGTTTCCCAAACTTTGGTTCACCACCTCGGTCTGACCATCTGTTTGAGGATGATAGGCACTGCTAAAATTTAACTTCGTCCCTAGCTTCTCCTATAAACTCTTCCAGAATTGACTCATGAACTTGGTGTCACGATCTGAAGTGATGGATCGGGGAACACCATGCAAGCGCACAATTTCCTGGAAGTAAAGATGAGCGATCTTGGTAGCATCCACTGTCTTCCTACAAGGTATGAAATGGGCCATCTTGGAAAATCTATCAACCACAACCAAAATAGAATCCAAGCCTCGTTGGGTATGGGGTAAGCCCAACACAAAGTCCATACTAACATCGAACTAAGGGGCTTCAAGTACAGGTAAAGGCGTGTACAGACCTGCATTAGTGAGAACTCCCTTAGACCGTTGGCACACATAACAACGCTCCACATGATGAGCCATGTCACTTGTCAATTTGGGCCAATAATAGTTAGAGGAAATCAGGGCCAATGTCTTGTCTCGCCCAAAATGACCTTCATTATGAAGTTCACTAATGAACAATCTGGAACGCACAACTACAACCCACGAAATAGATAACCATTATGCAAAATAAAATCATGTCGTTGACCAGTAGTTACCTCCTGAATTATCTTCGCGAAGGAAGGATCTGCAGCATACATATCTAAGAAGACCTCAAATCCCACAATTCTGGTGCTCATGGTGGTGAGAAGTAATGTACGATGGCTCAGTGCATCTATGACATGGTTCAGACTTCCTGCTTGGTGCCTTAGTGCAAACGTGAATTCCTGTAAGTACGCCACCCACTTCGCATGCTGCCTACTCAGCTTGTGTTGGCCATTGATGTACTTTAGGGCCTCATGATCAGTGATAAGAATAAATTCCCTTTGCACTAGGTAGTGACGCCAATGTTTCAGGGACTGAACTATGGCATAGAATTCCATATCATAGGTGGAGTAATCCTTCTTTGATCCTGATAACTTCTAAATGAAAAAAGCTACTGGTCGCCCTTCTTGACTTAGAACACCACCAATACCCACTCCAGATGCATCATAATTTACCTCAAACATATTTTCGAAATCAGGAAGTTCTAAAACTGGTGCCTCGGTCATCTTCTGTTTGACCAGATGAAAGCTGGTTTCTGCCTCCTCGGACCACTGAAAATCACGCCCCTTAAGGCACTCTGTGATAGAAGCAATCAAAGTGATGACATTTCTGATGAACCGGCGGTAGAAAGAAGCCAATCCATAGAAACTTCTGACATCGTGCAAGGTCCTCGGTGTGGGCCATTCCAAGACCGCATCTATCTTTGACTGATCTGCTTGAACACCATCAGTAGATACAACAAAACCCAGAAAAGTAACAGAAGTAGTGAAGAAAGAACACTTCTTCTGATTGACGTACAGGCGCTCTGTCCTTAAAAAATTAAAAACAGCACAGAGGTGCTCAAAATGTGACTCCCACATCGGATTATAAATGAGGATGTCATTGAAGTAAACTACAACAAACTTCCCCATAAAAAGGCCGTAAAACCTAATGCATGAACCTCATAAATATGCTGGGCGCATTGGACAGCCCAAAAGGCATGACCAACCACTCATACAACCCATGCTATGGTGGTATCCGTTCCTAAGGTCAATTTTGAAGAAGACCCTAGAACCGGACAGCTGGTCTAACATATCATCCAGGCGGGGAATTAGGAATCGGTATTTCACTGTAATCCTATTGATGGCTCTGCTATCAACACACATGCGCCAAGAACCATCCTACTTCGGCACTAGTAAGGCAGGAACCGCGCATGGGCTCATACTCTAATGGACGTAGCCTCTCTCCAATAACTCTACCACCTATCGCTGCAACTCTGCAGATTCCTTGGGGCTGTGGCGATATGCCGATCGATTAGGCAAACTGGACCCTGGAACAAGGTTGATCTGATGCTGAATGTCCCTCATAGGTGGTAACCCAGGAGGAAGATCCTCTGGCATAAGGTTAAAAAACTCTGCCATCAGCTGCTGCACTTCGACTGGTAATTCTGGATTCAGATCTGCTGCGCTATTCCCACAAGGCAGAAGAGCATAAACCACGTCTACATGCTCAACCTCTGCTAAAAACCTGGACATCGAAAATAGATTAGTATTGTTGAAAATCGGGGTAGGAGTGATTCCTTCCCGACGAGGTGCCAACACAATCTTCTTCCCCTTAATGCTAAGGGAGTATGTGTTTTTTCGCCCATCATGAATAACATTACGATCATACTGCCAAGGCCTGCCTAACAATACATGACAAGCATCCATACACACAACATCACACCAAGCATTATTGAAATATCTCTTACCAATCGAAAAAGAAACTAGGCAACGCCTATCCACCATTACCTCACAACCTTTATTCAGCCAAAATAATTTGTACGGCTTAGGATGATGATCTGTTTTCAATTGCAGTTTCTGTACAGCCTCTTCAGACACCACATTCTCACAACTGCCGCTATCTATGATCATCTTGCAGACTTTATCGGCAACTGTACAGGTCGTGTGGAAAATATTGGTCCTCAACCAATCGTCCCCTGAATCGCCCTTGGGGGTCAGTAGACTCTTACGAACGACCAAAGTCTCATGGCCATCCCCATACAACACATCTCCATATTCATCATCGTCATACCCAGGCTCCCCAATCTCCTCAAATTCGTCTACCCCATCGTCCTCAATCAGGAGATTTTTGCCTTTATTACTAGCAGGCTTCCTGCACTCAGGTGATTTATGCCCATGTTCACCACATCTGAAACATCTAATATTCGGGTTAGGGTTAGGGTTACCTTGAGGTGGTTGCTGGATAGGATGGGATTCCTGAGGGCGAACTGGCTGATTGTTTTGATCACCTCTGTTCAATGGCCTCCTGTTCTGCTGTTTTTCCACCGCAAGTGCACGCTGATAAGCTTCTGAAACTGTCCACAGCGAGTGAAGGCTGAGGACATCCTGTAGGGGCTGCCGTAATCCCCCCAAATACCTTGCCACCTTCTGCTCATCTGTTTCAGATAAATCGTTCCGAGCGATCAACTGATAGAATTCCTCCATGTAATAATCCACCGATCTCATGCCCTGCCTCAACGAATAAAGACGCTGAAACAAGGCCTGAGTGTAACTAAGAGGGAGGAAGTGACCCTTCATCTTCTTCTTCATCTTCTCCCAATCTGTAATCTTGGCTTTTCCCTGCCGATCACGCGAACGCCTCAACTGCTCCCACCACGCAGATGCTCTGCCCTTCAGTTTGATGGCGACCAGTTTCACCTTCACACGATCTGGGACTTCCTTGTACTCGAAAATACGCTCCAATTCATTCAGCCAATCAACAAATCCCTCGGCTTGTAACGTACCAGAAAACTCGGGCAGATCCACTCTGAATTCGAGGTCTCCATAATGTTCTTCTCGACCATGGTGCTCCCAGAATTAAGCAGGATTGTGATGTGGTTTTTTGAACTGGAACTGGAATCGGAATCGTGATCTTCAATCTCACGATCTCCGAAATTTTTCGCCGCTAGACGTTGGGTTAACTCGAAAACTTCTCTCTGTAAATCCTCAATCATCGCATTCTGAATGTTACGATCACGATCTGGGGCTTCCTCGTTCGGAACCTGCCTGCGACGACCACGACCACGACCACGACCACCAGCCATGGAACTATTGAAATCTTGCCCTAGGAAAACGCTGAAGCTCTGATACCAACTGACACCGGGCATAATAGCGATTATTCTGCAGGCTAGTCGAACAGATCGTTCATAGGGAGTAACACAAGAAAAAACCCTAAAAAACAATACAGAGAAACAGCTCAAATGCTTATTTAAAATTACTCAAATTCAATAATAATGTTTACGAAACCCTAAGACCTTATTTATAAGGTCAAAACAAAATAGAAAAATTAAATTAAGGCTGAAATTAAAATAACTAAAACAAAAAGTTTCCTAAAAACTGTAAATTGCTAATTTGAGGGCTTAAACGTCAGTTTTTGGCTTAAAAACGATGACACTGATTGCAAAATAATCAAGTTTTATTCGTTGGCCCGTTTCCAATTAGACTAGGATCTTTCGGGCCTGATCTGAGCCCGTGGCCCATTCGAGGTATTCCACCTGCCAGTTCGGCGCTGATCTGCCAACTCTGCATCATCTGACTTAGATCCTCCTGCGTCAGTCGCCTCGGGTTGGAAAGAACTTGTCATCGAGTTCTCAATAGCTTCATCGGAATCCTCAAAACAAGGACTCAGGTGTTTCACATTAAATACAACAGAAGTCTTCAGATGACTGGGTAGGCGTAGTCTGTAGGCGTTATCATTGATCTTCTGCAAGATCTCACAGGGACCAATCTTTCGCTCCTTAAGCTTATTATACTCTCCCACGGGAAAACGATCACGAGTTAACACGGCCCAAACAAATTCACCAACATAAAAAAGTACCTGACAATGGTGACTGTCGCTCTGAGCCTTGTACTTTGCATTACTGTCGTGAATGGCTGGCTTCACCTGCTCATGAATATCCCGAAGATATTCTGCCATCTCATCTGCCTTAGGATTCAAATGACCCACTCGTGCAATAGGGGCTAAGTCAAGCACTCTGGATGGATTCTGACCATACACAATCTCAAATGGGCTCATTCCTGTGGTTTTGTTTTTCGACTTGTTATAGGCAAATTCTGTTTAAGGTAATGCAAGATCCCACTGCTTCGGTTTAGTTCCTGCTAAGCTCCTCAAAAGGTTTCCCAAACTCCGGTTCACCACCTCGGTCTGACCATCTGTTTGAGGATGATAGGCGTTGCTAAAATTTAACTTCGTCCCTAGCTTCTCCCATAAACTCTTCCAGAATTGACTCATGAACTTGGTGTTACAATCTGAAGTGATGGATCGGGGAACACCATGCAAACGCACAATCTCCTTGAAGTAAAGATGAGCGATCCTGGTAGCATCCATTGTCTTCCTACAAGGTATGAAATAAGCCATCTTGGAAAATCTGTCAACCACAACCAAAATAGAATCCAAGCCTCGTTGGGTACGTGGTAAGCCCAACACAAAGTCCATACTAACATCGAACCAAGGGGCTTCAGGTACAAGTAAAGGTGTGTACAGACTTGTATTAGTGAGAACTCCCTTGGACCGCTGGCACAAATAACAACGCTCCATATGATGAGCCACGTCACTGGTCAATTTGGGCCAATAATAGTTAGAGAAAATCAAGGCCAATGTCTTGTCTCGCCCTTAATGA
Source organism: Bretschneidera sinensis (assembly GCA_023935145.1). Classification (NCBI taxonomy): domain Eukaryota; kingdom Viridiplantae; phylum Streptophyta; class Magnoliopsida; order Brassicales; family Akaniaceae; genus Bretschneidera; species Bretschneidera sinensis. Next base: position 37,268,130 of record CM043704.1, read on the forward strand.
CCTTCATTATGAAGTTCACTAATAATCTGCTACCTTAGTGAACAATCTGGAATGCACAATTGCAATCCACGAAATAGATAACCATTATGCAAAATAAAATCATGTCGTTGACCAGTAGTTACCTCCTGAATTATCTTCTCGAAGAAAGGATCTGCAGCATACATATCTGAGAAGACATCAAATCCCACAATTCTGGTGCTCATGGTGGTGAGAAGTAATGTATGATGGCTCAGTGCATCTGCAACACGGTTCAGACTTCCTGCTTGGTGCCTTAGTGCAAACATGAATTCCTGTAAGTACGCCACCCACTTGGCATGCCGCCTACTCAGCTTGTGTTGGCCATTGATGTACTTCAGGGCCTCATGATCAGTGATAAGAATAAATTCCCTCTGCACTAGGTAGTGAAGCCAATGTTTCAAGGACTGAACTATGGCATAGAATTCCAGATCATAGGTGGAGTAATTCTTCTTTGATCTTGATAACTTTTCACTGAAAAAAGCTACTGGTCGCCCTTCTTGACTTAGAACACCACCAATACCCACTCTAGATGCATCATAATTTACCTCAAACACCTTTTTAAAATCAAATAGTGCTAAAGCTGGTGCCTCTGTCATCTTCTGTTTGACCAGTTGAAAGCTGGTTTCTGCCTCTTCGGATCACTGAAAATCACGCCCCTTAAGGCACTCTGTGATAGGAGCAATTAAAGTGCTGAATTTTCTGATGAACCGGCGGTAGAAGGAAGCCAATCCATGGAAACTTTTGACATCGTGCAAGGTCCTCGGTGTAGGCCATTCCAAGACCGCATCTACCTTCTACTGATCTGCTTGAACAACATCAGTAGATACAACAAAACCCAAAAAAGTAACAGAAGTAGTGAAGAAAGAACACTTCTTCTGATTGACGTACAAGCGCTCGGTCCTCAACAAATTAAAAATAGCACAGAGGTGCTCAAAATATGACTCCCACGTCGGACTATAAATGAGGATGTCATCGAAGTAAACTACAACAAACTTCCCCATGAAAGGTCATAAAACCTGATGCATGAACCTCATAAATGTGCTGGGCGCATTGGACAGCCCAAAAGGCATGACCATCCACTCATACAACCCATGCTGCATCTTAAACGCTATCTTTCACTCATCTACAGGCCTTATTCTGATATGGTGGTATCCGCTCCTAAGGTCAATTTTGGAGAAGACCCTAGAATCGGACAGCTGGTCTAACATATCATCTAGAAGGGGAATTGGGAACCGGTATTTCACTGTAATCCTGTTGATGGCTCTGCTATCAACACACATACGCCAAGAACCATCCTTCTTCGGCATTAGTAGGGCAGGAACCGCGCATGGGCTCATACTCTCATGGACGTAGCCTCTCTCCAACAAGTCTACCACCTGTCGCTGCAACTCTTCAGATTCCTTGGGGCTGTGGCGATATGCCAGTCGATTAGGCAAACTGGACCCTGGAACAAGGTCGATCTGATGATGAATATCCCTCATAGGTGGTAACCCAGGAGGAAGATCCTCTGGCATAAGGTCAGAAAACTCTGCCATCAGCTGCTGCACTTCGACTGGTAATTCTGGATTCAGATCTGCTGCGCTATTCCCACAAGGCAGCATAGCATAAACCATGTCTACATGCTCAACCTCTGCTAAAAACCTGGACATCGAAAGCAGATTAGTATTATTGGAAATACGGGTAGGAGTGATTCCTTCTCGCCAAGGTGCCAACACAATCTTCTTCCCCTTGATGCTTAGGGAGTATGTGTTTTTTCGCCCATCATGAATAACATTACGGTCATACTGCCAAGGCCTGCCTAACAATACATGACAAGTATCCATACACACAACATCACACCAAGCATTATCGAAATATCTCTTACCAATCGAAAAAGAAACTTGGGAACGCCATCCACCGTTACCTCACTACCTTTATTCAGCCAAGATAATTTGTACGGCTTAGGATGATGATCTGTTTTCAATTGCAGTTTCTGTACAGCCTCTTCAGACACCACATTCTCACAACTGCCGCTATCTATGATCATCTTGCAGACTTTATCGGCAACTGTACAGGTCGTGTGGAAAATATTGGTCCTCAACCAATCGTCCCCTGAATCGCCCTTGGGGGTCAGTAGACTCTTACGAACGACCAAAGTCTCATGGCCATCCCCATACAACACATCTCCATATTCATCATCGTCATACCCAGGCTCCCTAATCTCCTCAAATTCGTCTACCCCATCGTCCTCAATCAGGAGATTTTTGCATTTATTACTAGCAGGCTTCCTGCACTCAGGTGATTTATGCCCATGTTCACCACATCTGAAACATCTAATATTCGGGTTAGGGTTAGGGTTACCTTGAGGTGGTTGCTGGATAGGATGGGATTCCTGAGGGCGAACTGGCCGATTGTTTTGATCACCTCTGTTCAATGGCCTCATGTTATGCTGTTTTTCCACCGCAAGTGCACGCTGATAAGCTTCTGAAATTGTCCACAACGAGTGAAGGCTGAGGACATCTTGTAGGGGCTGCCGTAATCCCCCCAAATATCATGCCACATTCTGCTCCTCTATTTCAGATAAATCGTTCTGAGCAATCAACTGATAGAATTCTTCCGTGTAATCATCCACCGATCTCGTGCCCTGCCTTAACGAATAAAGACGCTGAAACAAGGTCTGAGTGTAACTGAAAGGGAGGAAGTGACCCTTCATCTTCTTCTTCATCTTCTCCCAATCTGTAAACTTGAATTTGCCTTACTGATCACGCGAACGCCTCAACTGCTCCTACCACGCAGATGATCTGCCCTTCAGTTTGATAGAGACCAGTTTCACCTTCACACGATCTGGGACTTTCTTGTGCTCGAAAATACGCTCCACTTCATTCAACCAATCAATGAATCCCTCGGCTTGTAACATACCAGAAAACTCGGGCAGATCCACTTTGAATTCGAGGTCTCCATAATGTTCTTCCCGACCACGGTGCTCTCAGAATCGAGCAGGATTGTGATGTGGTTTTTTAGAACTGGAACTGGAATCGTAATCAGGATCTTCAATCTCACGATCTCCGAAATTTTACGCCGCTAGACACTGGGTTAACTCGGTAACTTGCCTCTGTAAATCCTCAATCATCGCATCCTGAACGTTACGATCACGATATGGGGCTTCCTCGTTCGGAACCTGCCTGAGACGACCACGACCACGACCACGACCACGACCACCAGCCATGGAACTGATGAAATCTTGCCCTAGGAAAATGCTGAAGCTCTGATACCAACTGACACCGCAGGCTAGTCGAACAGATCGTTCATAAGGAGTAACACAAGAAAAAACCCTAAAAAATAATGTAGATAAATAGCTCTGATGTTTATTTAAAATTATGCAAATTCAATAATAATGTTTACAAAACCCTAAGACCTTATTTATAAGGTCGAAACAAAATAGGAAAATTAAATTAAGGCTGAAATTAAAATAACTAAAATAAAAGTTTCCTAAAAACTGTAAATTGCCAATTTGAGGGCTTAAACGTCGTTTTTTGGCTTAAAAACGATGACATTGATTATAAAATAGTCAGGTTTTATTCGTTGGCCCGTTTCCAATCAGATTAGGGTCTTTCGGGCCTAATCTGAGCCCGTGGCCCGTTCTAGGTAGTCCACCTGCCAGTTCTGCGCTGATCTGCCATCTCTGCATCATCTGACTTGGATCCTCCTGCGTCATTTAGGTTCAAACCATTAAAACTTAGTCATTTTAGGTGGAAAATATGAAATACTCGTCTTGTGAATAAGACAATGGTATCGACATATCTGTAATATAGAATATTAGTTGTGAGAACAAATTGAATCAGATTTGGATTACTAGTTTTGATTCTGTGAGGGAAAGTAGGCGTTTTAGGTTCAAACCGTTAACACTTAGTGGTTTTAGGGGCAAAAATGTGAAATACTTGTCTAGAGGATGAGCCGTGGGTACTAGTATGTCCATAACATAGAATGTGAGTTGTAAGAAAAAATCAAATTGGATTCGTATCACTGGTTTGAATTTTATGAGGGAAAGTAGGCGTTTTAGGTTTGAACAGTTAATATTTTATGGTTTTAGGGGAGAAAATGTGAAATAATCGTCCAGTGGACAAACTAGGGTACTTGAATATCCGTAACATAGAATGAGAGTTGCGAGAACAAAATGAATCAGATTTGGATAACCCGTTTGGATTTTGTGAGGGAAAGTATGAGTTTTAGGTTAAAACTGTTAACATGAAGTGGTTTTAGGGGCGAATATGTGAAATACTCGTCCTATGAACGAGCTAGGGGCACCGACATGTTCGTATGAGAGGGTGTGAGCTTTGAGAACTAAATCGGATTCAGGTCATCAGTTTGGATTTTTTAAGGGAAAGTAAGCATTTCAGGTTTAAATCGTTAACACTTAGTGGTTTTAGGGGTGAAAATACGAAATACGCATCTCGTGGACGAGACAAGGGTAATGGAATGTCGGTAACATAGAATATGAGTTGTGAGAATAAACTAAATCAGATTCGGATCACTAGTTTGGATTTTGTGAGAATCGTTAACACTTAGTGGTTTTAAGGGAGAAATTGTAAAATAATTGTTCCGTGGATGAGCCGGGGGGTAACATAGAATGTGAGTTTTGAGAACAAATTGAATCGGATTCGGATAATCGGTTTTGGATTTTGTGACGAAAAGTAGCCATTTTAGAGTCAAACTGTGAACACTTAGTAGCTTTAAGGACGAAAATAATAAATATTCATCCCGTGGATGAGCCTGGGGTGCTAACATGTCTCTAACATAGAATGTGAGTTATGAGAAAAAACTGATTTGGATTCTAATTATCGGTTTGGATTTTGTGAGGGAAAGTAGGCACTTTAAGGTTAAACCATTAACACTTAGTGGTTTTAGGGGTGAAAATATGAAATAATTGTCCCCTAGACGAGTCGGTGGTATCGACATGTCTGTAACATAGAATGTGAGTTGTGAGAACAAACTGAATCGGATTCGGATCATCGGTTTGGATTTTTTTCGAGTTTTGGCCTTCAAACTTTATAATGATATATGTTTATTAATTTTTCTGTAATTAATGAATATCATGTCTTTACTATGTTTCTTAAATTTTGTCTTTGACTTGTTTTGCAGGATTCTACTGATGGAGCACAGGATCCGAGAGACGAAGACATATACTACCTAGACCTGTCCGAAATATGATTGGATTGATACTGTTATTTATTTTTGTTGTGAATGTTTGTGTATATTATTAGGAGAATTGAATTTTATACATTCTAATTTGATTTATATAATTTAGTGGATTATATTATTCAATTTATTGATGATAAAATTTGTGCAGAATTGTAAAATTGTTCTCTTGAATTATTTAATTTGACAAATATTTTTTTATCATAAAACAAAACTAATAGGTTTTTCTTAAAAAAAAAAATTAAAACTATAAACTTCTGTGCCACAAAAACATCGATCGCTAATAAGTTGGAGAGTTAAGACGCTTATAATTATAATGGACTGCCATACTAATTCGTCGCACATACCATAATTAAAATAATATTTTTTAGTAATTTAGAACAAATACCACTACCTTTTCTGCGACGGAATATCCGTCGCAAATAATCTTATCAGCGACTAAATGCATTTCTACAGACGAAAAATAAGTTTATCAACGATGGATTGTTCCGTCACTGATATTGAATTTTCTTGTAGTGTTGGGTCTAAGAAAACTGAAAAAGCAAAGAGAACAGCACCCTTATAGTCTTGGATTGAACCACCACCAGAGCACAAACCTTCCCTACAGGATCCATCGATATTCATTTTTAGAGAGCCAACAGAAAGTGCAAGCCAATTGATCCATTAACCTTTCCGAACCAATGGAGATTTGAAAAGAAAATTCAAAACCCGAAGAGTGAGGCAATCATGAAAGGCAATAGTACATGAAGGAGATAAAGTGGAAAAAATCTCACGGACCTGCATATTCGCTTGGCAAAGCATAAAACAAACCTTGGGGATCAAGCTTCATATAGACACAATTTACGAGCTCGACAAATTTCCCAACACCCATAACTGAGAAATAAAACACGAGCAAGGCCAATATGCGAGTTGAGAGGAAACTTATGGAGCCAAGCATATAATAAACCTTGAATTGTAGAAACCGATAAGATACGTACAGTATAGAACCAAAATGTTTCCAAACAGACCGATCTAGTGCACTGGTAACAAATAAGTGTGAAATTGATTTAATTCTAGGTAAAATACAGCAGTGACATTTAGAAGCATGAGGAATTCGAAGACTTTGAATACAGGTATCAGCAGGAAGGCCATGATGACATACTCTCCACATAAAGAATCCTATCTTTGGAGCAATAAATTTGTTAAAAAAAAATATCAGTGCTAGCGAAACAATAGATTTTTAATTCTGAACATATGCCGATAATAATAAGAAGAAAACATGTCCGAATTCTCATGAAACCACGTGAGTTTATCTGGAAAATCTTCTAACTAAATAGAAGCCAAAAAAGAACGCTAATCATCAATTAATAATGGAGAAACCAGTTGCATCAAAACTTGGGAGTTGGTGGCTGAAGCAAATGAGGTCTCTTGTAAAGCAAGAATATCCACTTCATTTGTCATGCTAAAAGGAAATAGCACATTCATTTACCAAACAAATGAGTTTTCAAGAAGCGTTGTGATCAACGGTCTAATCATCCGCCAATAGTGAGATGAAAAAGCCGCCAAAGGATAATGCACCAGCTCTAAAGAGGAACCATATTTAGCTTGCATGAATTTAGCCCAAAGGGAAGAACCCGAACAAAATTGCCATCCCATTTTAGCATGTAATGCCTGCAGAACCTGATGAAGGCTTTTTAATTCCTAACCCAACTTTATCATAAGGAAACATATTCTACTCCAAGACACCCAATGATGCTTTTTCACTCCATTAGAGCTCTATAAGAAAGATGCAAAAATGGAGTGAAGTTTATCAGTCAACGTTTTAGGGAGCTTAAGGGCAGCCAAAGTGTGTAGAGGAATAGAGGAAAGAACAGATTTAATTAATGTCAATTTGACACCAAAAGACAATAATTTAGCCTTCCGACCCTTCAGCTTCTTCCTAACTTTTAGAATCAAAGGTCAAAATAGGATAATTTAGCTCTACCTTTAAAGATGGGCACACCAAGATATTTAGTTTCCAGCTGTTATTGATTGAGTCTTGTCCATGAGTGAACAAGATTACTCCTTAGCTTGGAAGCCTTGGAAGATAATACAAAACAAATTTTTAGAATATTCATTTTTTGTCAACTCTCTGATTCATAAACGTTAATAAGGTGCTGCAAGTGTTGTAACGAAGATTTACTCCCATTAGTAAAAATGAAAATTTCATCTGCAAAAAGAAGATGAGATATAGTAGAAGTTGTAGAAGAACAACGATATGGTTTAATGGTTCCTTCCCTGATAAGAGAATTAATGTTTCTGCTTAGGACATCTTGTGCAAGAATAAAAAGAGTTGTCTTGGGCCTCGAAAAGAAGTGAAGAAACCAAAACAAATTCCATTCAGTAAAATACAGTTCCAACATTTGGCCATTGTACGTTAAATCAAACAATACCATAGCTTTGAGAAGCCAAATTTCTTCATCACATGTAACAAGAAGCTCCATTCAAGCTTGTTATAAGCCTTTTCCATATCTATTTTTAAAACAAACTTACCCTCAAAAGACTTCTTATCAATGTTAATAACCATCCCAATAGCAAGTACTACATTCTCATGAATACCCCGACCCTTGATAAATCATGTTTGCTCTTAAGAGATAATACGAGGAAATATCGTGGCTAATCTGTTATTCAAAAATTTTGCTATAATCTTATATCAAAAATTGCATAAACTAGCGGGTCGTAAATCCCCAAATGAGGAAAGATTAGAAACCTTTGGAATGAGAACCAAATTAGTAGCAGTCATCGCTTTGGGAAGCTGAGAACCTTTAAAAAAATTATAAATCTTGACAATGACATCAGATTTGATGATATCCCAGCAAAATTTATTAAAAGCTCCAGTAAAACAGTCAGGACCTAGAGAGCTATCTGAACTCATCGCAAAAACTACCAATTTAATTTCTTAATTTGATGGGATGTTACATAAAAACCGTTGTCTTGATGAGTGAGAATACATGGAATACAATCAAGAAGAGTGTATCGGTGAGATATGAATTCTGATAAAAATAATCTTGAAAACTGATTTATGGCAGGCTGTTTGATGTCTTCAATATCCGAATTCAGAGTACCATCAGCTAACATTAATCGAAAGCTAGGTTTGGACACACAATTCTTAATGCAAGCATGAAAAGAGATGGAATTTATGTCACCTTCTTTGAGCCACGTAGCTCTAGTTTTCTCTTGCAGGAGACTCTCTTCCCAAATATTCAAATTCTTCTGGGTTTCATTTAGATTTGAAAATCTAGCTTCTGTCCAACTAGATTGATGGATAGCTTCTGATCTCATAACTTCATCTTGGGCTTGCGCAATCTATTGACCAAGTTCCCCGAAAACATCCCTGTTTCATTTTCGCAAAAGCTTATGCAAATTCTTTAATTTCTCAAAGAGATAGTTCCATACAAATTCCAATGATGAGTGAAAAAAAAAAAAGAAATCTCATGATCAATCCATATTTTATGAAAATTAGATGCTTTTGGGTTAGCCGAATGAGCAATGACACTCTATTAGTAATATGCCCTACAAGCCAATAACATTATATGTCTTCGCATATTATTTGTAAAACAATCTTATTCAAATTGTTATCATAATTAATGACAAATTTTTTTAATCATGAATATTTGTTAAATTATATTATCATGATTAAGTCCATATAATAAGAGCAATGGAGATAGCATTATGATGTGATCATAATTATGAGACCTAATCTTCTTGAAAGCTTTATTATTAAATATTCCTAGTCGTAGGATAATAATTGGATGTTAGTAATCCAATTAGACTGGTACGTACTATGTTTGCTTAATTGGGAGGGTGATTGATCTCAATGTCACTTGTGTGGTAGACACTAAAACAAGTATGTTCGTACTCATATGAGAATAAGTTCACTGAACATGACTTGACTTAAGAACACGTTCATATAGTTTTACTTGCCTGTCAATAGGTGATCCTTATATAGAGCCCGGTATTTTATTCATAATATTAAAAGTCACGGAGTTTTACTTTTGTGTGTTATTGGTGTTGCTGATTTAGTATTGAGCTATTTTTTTTTTTTTTATCTATTGTATTTGAAGTTTGTGTAAACTTTTGAAGAACAATAAGAGGAACTAAGCAAAAACATAAATTTAAAAAGTTATGTGCTGGAAATAGGAAAGTGTGCAAACAAAAAAGGTTATTGTGCAATTAATGGAAAGTTTTATCGATAAATAGGGTGTGGGAGAGAGGGAGAGACCAAAAATGTTGGAGCCCCCTAGAAAACCTAGAAAAAGATAAGATAAAAACGAAGGAAGAAAAAAGAGAGGAAGAAAGAAAGGAAGAAAGGGAGGAAGAGGAAGGAAAAGATGAGAGTTTCTTATTCAACTAAGGTAAATCTTGTTCTCTTTTACTTTTAAAGAATTAAGCTTGTTTATTAAACAAGAGAATGAAGATTGTTGAGGCTTGATTTGAAGAGTTTGCTTGAGTATAAAGTGGTTTTCAAAGAAAATGATTTTGTGATGGATTTTTAAGTTTTATGTGTTTTCATATGAAATATACTTTGGGTGATGGATAATCATTGATTTGAAACCCTTGAGAACTTGTATTTGATTTGAATTGGAAGTCCCATGGGAGACAAGAACTTGATCTGAAGAAAATCGAAGTTTTTCCCTAAAAACTATTTTGAAATCCCGACCAGACAGTCGATCATCCAATAAGCACAATCGACTGTGAAACTCTTTAGATCTTGGATCGTCAACTATGCAAATCTCTAGGCAGCCTATAGTCGACTGCTCAATATAGACAGTCCACTATGTGAGCCCCTAAACCCCCCATTTTTCCCAAAATGATCCAGTCTTGTTAAATATTTCAACCATAGATTTCTTCTAAGGCGTTATGTGTTAAAAAAATGTTAAAGTTTTGAAAGCTAAGATCTTGAAAGGATTTCATGTTGGAAATCACCTCACAAGAATGCCCAAGTGATGATTCCCAAACACCCAAGTCTAGAATGACTTGTAATGAAATGAAACAGCAAACGAAAGCAAGAAAGAAAAGAACACAAGCAATTTGTTATCGAGATTCGGCAATGTGCCTATGTCCCCGTGAGCTCCTTTAAGCTCTATGCACTATCTTATCAATGGAGTTCTTTGCAAAATACAGCAACCCTCTCCAAGAAACCTAAGTTCTTGAAGAACCAAGAAGAAAAGAAAGAAAGTGATAGAACTATTACAAAAGCACTCTACCCACAATCTATACTACTTCTCTCTTTACAACCAGCCTCTCTAAAATGAGTCCCTCTTGTGTTTTGCATCTTTGCTCTCTCACACAATTCTCTCTTGTGTAATGATCACTTGTATGTTACAATGTGTCTCTTGTAATCTCTCAATTCCTTGATGAGAATGAGGCTAGGTGACCCTTTATATAGTCAACTTCTTGTTCAATCTTGAGTTTCCTTCTCCACCCTTTGATCTAGATGAACAATCAACCATGGTCTTTGATCATTTCTTAGTCATGTCTTACGAACTCAACTAATGGCTGAAGCATGTGTGCCTTAGTGTGCCTGAAGGTGCGGCCTGAAACAGGAGGTGCCGCGGCTCAAGGCAAAGCACCAATTCACCACTTTCTGGGCGCTGCGGCCTGGAGGAGGGGTCACCGCGACCTGGCCCTTCCTCCAACCCTCCTCCTTGTTGGGCGCCGCAACCTGGACAAGGATAGGCCGCGGCGCACACTGGTGTGCACCCCTTGCTGAACATGCTGATTTTTCTTCCTTCCTTTTTCCGTTTAAATCTTAGACAAACTCCAACATTTCATTTGTTTTAAACTGTATGAGAACAAGGCTTATAAAAGTTTTATACAAAAGGAAGAAGATTTGTGACTTAACCTTTAGTTTTGTTTGCTAGTATGAGCTTTATAAAATGCTTGGGTAGATTTAAATTTTATGTTTCTTGAATAAGTATGCTAAATAATTTTATACGTTAGGTGTGATCGGAGAAAGACACTAAGGACTAAGAAGTAATCCAAGGTTGGAGCTTGGTACGACAAAGGTGAGGTTCACTATAGCATGTTCAATAATATGTAAAAGATTTAAATGTATACAATAGAACTTAATTATAAAATCATAAACATTAGTATGTCTAGATTGATATGTACGTAGAGTTTGAGGTTTAGTGATAATCTATAATGAAGGGTGTATGAGAATATAATAGGCATAATGATTGGAATCATACTCCAAAACTATTGAAAATAAGTACCTGGTATGTAAGTATACACATAGAAGTGTATGTATGCGTGTGTGTGTGTGTGTATATATATATTTATTTGATTGCTTGTTTAAACTTCTTGGTATGACATCTCTAGTATGAACAATATACTATTCGAGTTGATGACTATAAAATCGAAAGGTTGTTGAAGTATAAATGATATAGAAATGAGAAATTTTTATACATACATATATGAAGTGATATTATTTATATAAGTTATGAATTTCATGATATGAGAAGTTAACGAATGCTTGACTGAAGATTTGTTTGGATTATGATTTATAATTATTACATTTGATTTTAAATGTAAGGACTCCGCCTAGTAAGGGGTAAAGAAGAGATCCAATTTTATTTTAAATGTAAGAACTCTGCCTAGTAAGGGGTAGGAAAGTGATCCGAATTTTATTTTAAATATAAGACTTCGCCTAATATGGCGTTGGGAGGAGATCCAAATTATTTACATGGCGAGATATCCCAATTGCTATATGATTAGCCCATGAGAGACAAGTAAAAATAAATTGAAATTGGAAATGAAGAGAAGTTAAGTAAAGAAGTGAACTCACATTGCATTGCATTCTTCCATTAATGGTTGGTGAATTATATTTGAACCATAAGAGGCATGAATCATATTTGTCCCATGAGAGGCATGAATTATGTTTGGCACGTGAGAGGTATGAATTATATTTGGCCAATGAATGGCATAAGTTATACTTAGCCCATGAGAGGCAAAATTTTTGTTTGATCCATGAATATGTTTTGTGTTTGGCCCACGAAGGGTATTTGATTTTTGGCCTATGAAAGGCATACAATGTGACTTGTTAAATGAAATACATGTGGATGATAATTACTTGTGATATGATAAGAATATAAAAGGAGATGAACGTTTTGAATAAATACTTTGTACTAATGTTACGGTAAGATTGTATTTATATAATAAATGTTTACTTTTCTAAAGATTGGACTCTCCTTTGAAAAATCTAAAAGATGTAAGTCATTTTACACCTATACCTGCTTATAAAGTATATGATAAGAATTGGAATTTAAGAAGAATTTCCCTAAAATGATTACTTTTAGCAAGATGTTTTACTCACTAAGCTTTTTAGCTCACCCTCTCCTTTTTGCTAATATTTCAGGAAAGTCACCACAACGTTTATGGTTAAAGTTGATTGAAGACCTTAGTAAGTTTATCGTCCATGGTATCCTCATTGTTGAGTCTGCTTAGGAGTTTAAGTTTTGTTTTTGGTTTTGAATTTGTAAAAAATGTTTGAGTTAGAACTACTTGAAAGAGTTTTTCCTTTTCACCGTGTCTCTTGTAAAAACTTAGAGTTCGTAATTTATATTAAAGGATTCATTGTATTCAAGATTCTATGTTTGTGTTAAATTAAAATGATTGAAAGAATTTTTGCTTGATTGATATGGTTGTATTTTGATTCAAGGTGCACAATGTTGAAAGGTAATTGAGTTGTTCTGAGTAGGGCCCACTCGGGATGGGTCATCGTATTTTTGGTATAAGAGCTTTAGGTTTAAGGTTCTGCAGACTTAGTTGAATAGTGCATGGTGCATAGAGTAGTCATAGAAAGTCAGTTGTGTAGAGTTAGAGAGGATGTTGTTTAGGAAGGTTATCTTGTAATGGTTTAAGTGGGAGTAATACATTTTGAGATTTAAGCTGAGTCGATTTGTGTGTGATTTTTATGTGAATTTGATGTTGTTGGGATTGAATTGTTGTGTTGAGGAATCTCGTTAATAATACTTTGACGAGAGTATTTGATAAGATACATTGGTGTAAAGAAATGTTTGATTGATATATCCTTCTCGTACAATTTTGAAAAATTTTATGTGGCTGAATGTTTGATGAAAATGTTCGAAGGTGAAAAACTAAGAATAAATTTCTTCTCTGTTTAAATTGTATTACTAACTTGAAACCTTACAAGGGTTTTGTGAACTTCACTTTGTTGAAATGACTTGTTGTGTTTTGTGAAACCTTATGGATAATTTCCCTTGATGAAATCATGGATTATGAATGCTTTAAATTGATGCAAATACTTTGATTATTATGCCATTCATGTGTTTATAAAGATGTTATGATGTGGTTTGGTTGTCTGAGGAAGTATAGTAAAGCGAAAAGAGTAAGGGAAGATTTTCCCAATAAGTGGAGCAATTTTTCTCAAAATTTTTTGCTTTGATGTTGTGAACATCGTTTATTATTAATGAACTACAAATTAAAAAGAATTGGAGATTTCGTTAAGAATGTTTCCTTAAAGGAATGAGTTTTGCTAATTTGTAAAACTAAATTGATTTATGTAAACTTATTACATTGATGTTTTCCTCTTCATGTTGTTTGCACTATGGTGTTTGTGAGAAATTATTTTATAGATATTGTGCAACTTGACTTAATAAATAGTTATTATGGAAGTTTGTAGAGATTTTGAATTTGAAACAAATAGAGTTTTGCTTTGTGGGTTTGAATGTGCTTGTGTTTGAGAGTTGAGCATAGACTAAAAGTAGTTGTTTGAATGTCGGTTTGAAGTACTTTGAAATTCCAAATGTTGGGATTTATCCAATGATTAAACAAGTGAGATTCAGCATCAGGTCAGCTCAGTGCACCGCGGCCCAGCCTTGTGCGCCGTGGCCAGCAACAAGTCCAAGTGGTCAGCTCTTCAGGCTGCACTGCGGCCTAGCCTCCCCAAGCCACGACACCTAGAAAGGATGAAGAATGGAGGAGTTCTACCCCTGTGTGCGCTGCGGCCTGCCCTGTTCTGGGCCGCGGCGCCAGGCACACCTGAAGCTTCATTTTGGGCACTTTGAGATAATGCGTGAAACATGGTTAAAATGCACAGGTTCACTTAGACTCTTAGAGAACCTTAAGTCTTTGGTTCTTGAGATCTAAGGGTTGAGATTGATCTCAAAGATTGGATGAGGTAGTCATTGCTCTATATAAAGGGTCTTCTAATAACAAGTGAAGACATCATCTCAAACAAGATAATACAATATACAAGATCATCATACAAGAGAATTCAAGTGCAAGTATGAGAGTGCAAAGACACAAAACATAAGAGAGGCACTAGAATAGATCTCATTCAAGAGAGGCTAGTTGTTTAGAGAGAGAGTAGTATAGATTGGGGATTAAGGGCTTCGTAATTGGAATTTTCTTGGAGAAAATTCCAGGGAAATACTAATACTTATCACTTTATTTTTCTCTTCTTTCATTCTTCAAGAACAAGAGGATTCTTGAAGAGGTGTTGCTATAAATTGTAAGAACTCATTGATTTAGTGCAGAGAGCTTGGAGGAGCTCACAAGGACGTAGGCACATTGCCGAACCTCGATAACAATTGTTGCGTTCTTTGATTAGTTTGTTTCTGTTCATTACAAGTCATTCTAGACTTGGGTGTTTGGAAGATCACCACCTAGGCATCTTGTGGTGATTTCCAACAAAAAATATGAGAAGTTCAAGAGTTGGGAAGTAGTAACGATTCACAGAAATTACAAGTATATTGTTGTAGTGCGAGATTTAAAAAAAAGGACAATTAAAGTATTGGTAAGGGAATAGGTGGAGCAAAGAGTATATAAAAAGTAAGAGTAAATTGTTGGATATGTAATTAGTGTAAGGAATCAAGTATGGTAGGAAGTTATTGAAATAAAACAAGAGAAAACAATTAAGTGAAGCATGGATGATTCTAGATAAGTCACAAGTAAAGTTTTGAGGTGAATGAGAACCTTATTAAAGCAACTAGGAAAGTGGAAACTAATATACAAAAATTTGTGAAGGGAGAAAGGTGTGCTAAACCTAGAATTTAAATGAAGTTTGATATAAGAAGATGATGGATTCATTCTCAAACCTAGAAACCTTTGATTCTGATTTTTTTTCGGAAGAAATGATTAAATGGTTGGCGCTAGTTATTGTGAACTTGAAGGTTTTACTTTACTTTAAAAAAGAAAATTTTGAGGAATATTTACTTGGTTATGGTAAATTTAGATTTTTTAAGCGATAAGAAATCGAAAGATTTATGGATGACTTGTTATAGATATAGTTGGAGTATTACAAAGGATGGTCATTAATGTTAGAAAAATTGTGAATTTACGAATGTTTGCTATGTTTTCTTAGATAAGGAAATTGTTACTTAATTAGATGTATCTTTGGAATGTGACTTAAAAGAGAGATGGATATGATATGCAAGGCCAAGAGATAATTGAACAAGGAAAATGGAAGAAAGAATGAGGATTCCGAGACAGGAGTAATAACTTAAGAGCTTTTAAAGTTCGGAACATCATAAGAAGGGTTAGTGTTAACAAAATTGTTTATCAATAAAATAGTTTGAAAGGTTAGAGGTTACTAAATATTGTGAATCTATGAGGAAGCTAAATGAAGGGTGAAAATAAGATCTTAATCTAATCAAGGAGCCATTGAGAAACTTAAAAGAGTTGAAAGTAGACCTTTACTAAATACGTGAAAGAAGGTACCATTTATGATTGAGTTAAGGGATGCCTTTCAAGATTTTATTAAGATTTTGTGCTACAAATATTGAGTATTATTTTGAAGGTATCGTTAAATCAAGAAAGAAACTCGAGTGTGTAAGGATTTTTGGAAAGTTAGAGGCGAAGTAAAAGGACAAGGATATTATATTTCGATAAACTAGAAGATAAAAGATCAACTAAGAATCGAGAAAATCTTTGTTACCATTCAGTAACTATAAAAAGGAATGAGACATTGGAACTTGATAATGATGGAAAATTTATTAGATGCTTGTATTTGACCATGGTGTTAATAATTAGAATGAGATGGAGTAACTCTATAAATTTGTGATAGCAAATCAAGAGGTTGAGAACATATCAGTTTAGATTTGAGAATTTACAGAATTGTAACTAATCATTGATTCAGTTGAAACTTTGTTCGAAGTGTAGACTGTAAAAAGTAAGAAGTTATTGAAGATATTAAGGATAGAACAGTTATAAGGAGAATAAATAAAAGTATGAAAGGATGAGTTAGAGAAGATATAAAGCTATAAGTTGTAATATAAGAATTTAAGTATGAGTTGAGATGTTGTATGTATGAATGAGCAGGAAGTTGGAAATTTGGGAATTTCTTTTTTGTTTGGAGATTTGATGTGAGAATTTTTTTAATACAAGCACTAATAACTATCAGGTTATAGGATAAAGATCCTTTGAAAATTACGAGGTAGACAGCCTCCTAAACAAGAGAAATGATGATTTGAGATGAATTATAAATTTTTGAGTAGAAGATTTTATATATGAACTTATGTAAAGAGATAGAAAGATTCTAAGAGAATGATAAACTTAAAGTACGATCAATACCAAAGGAAAAGTCATGTAAAGGAAAATATTTGGGAGGTGCAAGTAAAGTTTAAGGATAAATTAGGTAAGTCATTATTGAAGGCAACTAAGTGATAAAACTAAAATGGAGATTTGTTGAATGGGTTGTAAAAGTGTTCAAGTGTTGCTACGAAATGGATAACAAAAGTTAAATGATTCAAAGAAGAATAGGAGATAGCAAAGATCTTATATTTTTTAAAGGAAAGGATAAAAGAAAGATGTGAAGGAAAAGAATTTGAATGATACTCTTATTTAGAGGGTTGGTTTGATAAAAGTATAATATAAATCAAATGGAAGAGAATATGAGACGAACTAAGAAAATGTTAAGCCCAATACTTGTGAACCCTAGTTAAGGAAATTTCGAGGACGAAAGTTTTATTTAGTGTGGGAGAATTGTAGAGCCTAGTATTTTATTTATAATATTAAAAGTCTTAGAGTTTTACTTCTATGTGTTATTAGTGTTGTTTGTTCAGTTTTGACTAATTTTTTTTTTTATCTACTGTATTTGAACTTTGTGGAAACTTTTGAAGAATAGTAAGAGGAACTAAGCAAAAACAGAGATGTGGAAAGTTATGTGGTGGAAATAAGAAAAGGTACAAACAAAAAGAGTTATAACGTAATTAATGAAAAGTTTGTCTATAAATACAGTGTGAGAGAGAGGGAAAGACCAATAAATGCTGGAACCCTATAGAAAACCTAGAAAAAGAGAGGAGAAAAAGGAAAGAGAGAGAGGAAGAAAGGGAGGAAGATGAAGGAAATGATGAGAGTTTCTTGCTAACCTAAGGTAAATCTTGTTCTCCTTTATTTTTAAAGCATTAAACTTGTTTATTAAACTAGATAATGACGATTGTTGAGGCTTAATTTGAAGAATTTGCTTAAGATAAAGGTTGAGAAGAAAGTTATTTTCAAAGAAAATGATTTTGTGATGGATTTCTAAGTTTGATGAGTTTTCATATGAAATATACTTCCGGTGATGGATAATCTTTGATTTGAAACCCTTGAGAACTATTATTTGATTATGATTGGAAGTCACATGGGAGACAAGAAGTTGTTTTGAAGAAAAATAAAGTTTTTTCCTAAATATTTTCTAAAATCACGACCAGACAGTCGACTGTACAATGAGCACAATGGCCTGTGAAACTCTCTAGACCTTAGAAAATGACTGTACGAATCTCTAGGAAGCCTACAATCGATTGCTCAACATAAACAATCCACTGTCCGAGCTCCTGAACCCCCCATTTTTCCTAAAATGATCCACTCTTGTTAAATATTTCAACCATAGACTTCTTCTAAGGTGCTATAAGTTCAAAAACATGTTAAAGTTTTGAAAGCTAAGATCTTAAAGGGAATTCATTTATTTTAAACTATGCGAGAATAAGGCTTATAAAAGTTTTATACAAAAGGAAGAAGATTTGTGAGTTAACCTCTAGTTTTCTTTATTAGTATGAGCTTTATGAAATGCTTAGGTATATTTAAATTATATGTTTCTTGAATAAGTATACTAAGTAATTATATACGTTAGGTATAATCGGGGAAAGACACTAAGGACTAAGAAGTAATCCAAGGTTGGAGCTTGGTACGGAAAAAATGTGAGGTTCACCTTACTTTTAGTAAGTGCTATACAATGTTCAATAATATGTAAAAGATTTAAAGGTATACAATATAACTTAATTATAAAATGATAAATATTAGTATGTCTAGATTGATACGTATGTAGAGTTTGAGTTTTAGTGATAATCTATTATAAAGGACATATGAGAATAGAATGGGCATAAAGATTGGAACCTTACTCCAAAATTATTAAAATTAAGTACTTAGTACGTAGGTATTCACATAGAAGTGTGTGTTTGTGTGTGTGTGTGTATATATATATATATATATATATATATATATATATGATTGCTTGTATAAGCTTGTTGGTACGACCTCTCTACTATGAACAATATACAATATACTATTTGAGTTGTTGGCTATAAAATCGAAAGGTTGTTGAAGTATAAACGATATAGAAATAAGAAATTTTTATACATACATATATAAAATGATATTATTTATATAAGTTATGAATTTAATGATATGAGAAGTTAACAAATGCTTGATTGAAGATTTGTTTGGATTATGATTTACAATTATTACATTTGGTTTTAAATGTAAGGACTCCGCCTAGTAAGGGATAAGAAGGAGAACCAATTTGATTTTAAATGTAAGGGCTCCGCCTAGTAAGGGGTAGCGAGGGGATCCAAATTATTTATATGGGGAGACATCCTCTATTTGATTAGCCCATGGGAGGCAAGTAAAAATGAGTTGAAATTGGAAATGAAGAGAAGTGAACTCGAATCGCATTGCATTGAATTCTTCCATTGATGGTTGGTGAATTATATTTGGCCCATGAGAGGCATGAATCATATTTGACCTATGAGAGGCATAAATTATATTTAGCCCTATGAGAGACATGAATTATATTTGGCCCATGAATGACATGAGTTATACTTAACCCATAAGAGGCCAAATTTATTTTTGATCCATGAAAATGTTTTGTGTTTGGCACATGAAGGGTATTTGATTTTTTTGCCTATGAAAGGTATATGATGTGACTTATTAAATGAAATGCATGGATGATAATTACTTGTGATATGATAAGAATAAATAAGGAGATGAACGTTATGAATAAATAGTTTGCACTAATGTTACGGTAAGATTGTATTTATATAATAAATGTTTACTTTTCTAAAGATTGGACTCTCCTTTGAAAAATCTATAAGATATAAGTCGTTTTACACCTATACCTACTTATAACGCATATGATAAGAATTGGAATTTAAGAAGAATGTCTCTAAAATGATTACTCTTAGTAAGATGTTTTACTTATTAAGCTTTTCAGCTTACCCCCTCATTTTCACTAATATTTCAGGAAAGTTGCCGGACACTTTATGGTCAAAGTTAATGGAAGACCTTAGTAAGGTCATCATCCATGGCATCCTCATTGTTGAGTCTTATTGGGAGTTTAATTTTTGTTTTTGGTTTCGAATTTGTAAAAGATGTTTTTAGTTAGAAGTATTTGAAAGAGTTTTTCCTTTTCATTGTGTCTCTTATAAAAACTTATAGTTGGTAATTTATATTAAAGGATTTATTGTATTCAAGATTATGTGTTTATATTAAATTTAAATGATTGAAAGAATTTTTGTTTGATTGATATGGTTGCATCTTGAGTCAAGGCGATAAGTACTGAAAGGTAATAAAGTCATTTCGAGTAGGGCCCGCTCGAGATGGGTCTTTACACCTTAGACATGAGGCACCATGGTTATCTTGAATGAGACTTACTACGCTTTGATGCCATTTAATATGATTTTATTCATGGATCATTAATAAGTAGTAATTGGGTATAATGGGTATCATATGGAGATATAAAAGTGTGCAATAAGGGATCTATCACTCTTAAGTAAAAGGAGAAAATGTCCACTAAGATATAATTCAGAAAGTTCCTTGGTTAAGGTATGGTAAGAATTAGAAAGGAGTTTCTAATTTCATCATTAGAATTATAGTCTTGAGATCTAGACATATAATTAATGCTAAGGGTTTGACAATAATTCCGCACTCTAATTATCTTAATTGGGATATTGTATAATGGAATGACTGAATTGCACGGTAACCGCTAACAGAAAGGTTAAAGGTTTAACCACCAAATTCGAATTGTCTAGGTAGTCATGATATATTGCTAGGAGTCACTCATGATTGTAGAATCCCTAAGAACAATTTAATGGATAATTAATTTATTCTTACAAAAGTGAGAATCAAAAGGGGATTTGATGCAAAATATATTAGAAGGGGTTTTAATTGTAGTTTCATAAAAGTTATGGCCTACAACCAGATTAGTTTGAACCTAAAGGGTCACACATAAAAGGGGGTATTATGAAATTAGAAAATAATTGCAGGGGTTTAATTTTTAATTAATGTCTAGTTGTAATAACCGCACACTATAAATAGTTTATTTGTCTACCGAATTTTGCTAGCACATAATCCACACACAAGTTTCTCTTATAGAATTTTAGTTCATTTCTTCCCAAAAGAGAGAACAAAATTTAGAGAGAAATCCTAATTCGAGAATTTCCCTATGTGGATCAAATTTAGAGATTGTGTAGTTAGTGATTGCTGTGAATTCAAGACGTAAAGGAATTTGGATTTAGGAGCGCAAGAGAATTCAACAACAACAAAATCAAAGGAGATCAAGAACACTACGAATCAAAGGCAACAATTCTAATACTTGAATATTCCTGTACTTAAACATATGTTCTATGTGAATCATAAAGTGATTATGGTTTACGGAAATCGAAAAAAAATTAAATTTTCACTATATTTTCTAGATTGATTTTCTTTAAGTGGTACGAGAGTCATCTTTATGATTAACATAGGATATGATAATTTATTGTTATGTTGTAAAAGATTTAATCTTCAAGTTCTATAAATTGCATATTCATAATCTAAAAGTTATATTAGGGTTTTTGAAACCCTAGGTTAACAGAATTCAAGAAAGAGTTCTTTAAATTGCTTATCGTCATATGATGATAATAAAATTATTGTAGAATTTTTTTTTTCAGGCATATCAAATCTATAGAGATTGCAATTTGATTGATCAAAATATGATTCTAAATCAAAAAGAAATTATTTTGGGAAGAAAATTTACATGAAAAAACATGAAAAAACTACAGATATCGAAGGGACAGTCGCTGACAGTCGATTGTGTCCTTGAAGACCTGATTGAAAATCAAGAAAAGCATTTGGATAGTCGATTGCCCCTTAGGCCAGTCGGCTATACCATCAAGACCTGGCATGAATTATTGGTTCCGCATTCAATTGTCAAGACATGAAAGTCAGATTTTTCATTTTTTGAAAGTTTTTTGAAATTGTTTCAAATTAATACCCGTTTTAATTAAAATTAATTGTATATTTTTTAATTTCAAAAAGATTTTAAGAAATTGGAGTTTGATTAGAAATTGAAACTCCAAAATTCTTGTTACGTTGGAATTATAAATTCTAGTAAATAAGAAATATAAATCTTACTTGAAATAGGGTAAGGAAATTGTTTTGGAAAACTAATTTGATTAGGATAAGAAATCTTAGAATTAAATCCATAGCTAGAATAAATTACATTTGAATTTGTATATGCAATTTGATTGTATGCATATTCAAGGATGAGTGATTATAGACTTATGACCAAATAATTTAGCTATGTTATTTGTTATTATTAAATGTGATTGAATGCATGGTTTTATTACAATAGATTGTAATATTTATTTCTATGTTCTGGGATATGTAATTTTAAATGGGGCTTGTGTACCTCGTATCTCTTTTATATCTTGTTGTAAAATTCTATCTCCCTCTTATTGTAACTCCCCCTTAAATTTGAATCAAAGTTTCTTATTAATTATTGTAATGTAATTAGTTAAAATAGTTTGATAGGAGTAGATCAGAAGTTTCATAGTAGCTTAAGCATGATTGAGTGCGTAATGAAAAAAATGAAAGCTCATTTGACGATTACAAAGCCCATTATGTGCGAATTGGTGAATGATATTATATAACCCTAAAACAAGACCAATGATTCACTTGCTGGCTCAAGTGAATCATGCACAAAAGTCCATAATCACCCAAAGTCATATTTTATTTTATATTATATGATGAATGCTATGTATGTGATGCATGTTTAATTAATTGATGAGATTAAAGATCAATTAATCTCTTTCATTAAAGTAACGTCTATTAATTTGTAATGAAGAGACATTATGAATGTCTTATCATGACCTTCCACCATTGTATGGATATAAGTGATCTACTTTTTTAAGTAAGTATTGCCACAAACATGTGAGACTTACATTGTGGGAGATTCATGATGCCCTATTAACTATATGATATAAAGAGGTAGGAAACTAACATGTCCAAAAAACTATCATATGAGGGATCATTGGTTCAATCACCTACACTTGTGAAAACGATGGGTTTTATTTAACTATAATATATTTTCCAAGAAATTATTATGTGAGAATAATATATTTTAGAGGTCGAAGGAATGATTAGGAATTACATGAGATATAATTGATAAGTGCTATCTACCTATTAAAAGTTTATTATAGCCAAGAAACTATTATGTGAGGCTATTTTAAACAAGTAATGGGATCTCAATCCTCGCTAGGAGACCTTCCAATGGGGTCACCCAAATTTGATATCGATGGATTATAGAATTAAAAAAGAATAGTAGGAGGAACCAATATGATTAAAGACCAAATCTATTGATAGATAATAAAACCAAGTAGATTTTAATTTTTTGTTGTTGACTCATAGATCACAATGACCAACCTTAACCCTCTATCTAGAATTCTTGATACCAACAAAGTGACTGAACCTAATTACCTAGATTGGTTGAGGAATTTGAAAAATGTTCTAAATTCTAAAAAAATTGGCTATGTTCTTGATTAATCATTTTCGGCAACTGTTGCTGAGAATGCTATGGAGGAATAGGTCACTACTTTTGAGAAGTGGTAGGAGGATAACATGAAGGCTAGGTTCTATATACTAGCATCAATGTCTAATGAGTTTTAGAAGCAACAAGAGAAAAGGGAAAGTGTTTATGCGGTGTTGCTTCATACGCAAGAGTTGTATGGTGAACATAGTCACACTGCAAGGTTCTAGATCTTAAAGGACCTCTTTAGGGCTAGGATGCTTGAAAGATCACTAGTTTATAAGCATAGATTAAAAATGATCAACTATATTGAGTAGTTGGGTGAACTCAATTTTAGTATGGATACAAATTATGTAATGATTTGATCCTACAATCCCTTCTAGATTCATTCTCATATTTTGTTAGGAACTATCATATTAACAAAATAGAAGCTACACTTCCAGAGCTTGTTAACATGTTAAAGACTACAAAAGTAATGATCAAGAAATATACACCCATTTTATTTATTGACGGGGCTTCTTCTTACAAGCCCAAGGGCAAGAATGTCTCAAAGAAGAAGAAGAAACCATTGAAAGCAAAGAGAAATGTCAACAAGTCCAGTTCTTCAAAAAACAAGAAGGAAATGGACAAGTTCTTCCATTGTGGACAAAGTTGGATATTGGTAGAGAAATTGCAAGGAGTATATTGCGAGTTTAAGAGGTAAGCCTTCAAAAGGTATGTCTAGTTTATTTCTTAGTGATATCAATTTGTCAATTAAAGACGCTTCTACTTATATATTAGATACCGAGTGTGGTTCTCACATTTGCAATAATTTGCTATGACTAAGAAGAAGCAGAAAGTTGAGTAAAGAAGAAGACACCATTTTCCTTAGAAATGGAGCAAGTGTTTTTGTATTAGCCGTAGGGACTTATTACTTAGCTTTACAATCTAAGAAAGTTTTAAAATTGAAAGATTGTTTTTATATGTCTGTTTTAATTACGAACATTATTTAGTTTCTGTTGGAAATCACCTTGACAAGATGCCCAGGTGGTGATCTTCTAAACTCCCAAGTCTAGAATGACTTGTAAAGATTAGGAATCAGAAACAGGAACAGAAATCAAAGAAAGAAAGAAGACAAGCGATTTGTTATCGAGGTTCGACAATAGCCTATGTCCCCGTGAGTTCCTCTTAACTCTCTACACTAAATCAGTGGTTCTTTTACAATCACAACAACCCCTCTCCAAGAAGCGCAAGTTCTTGAAGAAACCAAGAAAAGAAGAAAGAAGATGATAAGAACTATTACAAAAGCTCTCTATCAAATCTATGCTACTCTTTCTTTACAACTAGCCTCACTACAATGAGTCCCTCATGTGTTTTGTGTCTTTGCACTCTCACACAATTCTCTCTTGTATCTCTTGATGATCACTTGTATGTCACAATGTGTCTCTTGTAATCTCTCAATTAATTGATGAGAATGAAGCTAGATGACCCTTTATATAGTGCACCAACTTCTTGTTCAATCTTAAGGGTTAATCTCCACCCTTAGATCTGGATGACCAATTAACAATGGCCCTCCATCAATCCTTAGTGATCCTATGCATTTCGAGCATGTCTCACGAACTCAACTAAAGGCTAAAATATGTGTGCATCAGTGTGCCTAGCGCCGCGGCCTAGAACAGGGTGCGCTGTAGCCTTGGGCAAAACACCTTTTCACCACTTTCTAGGCGCCGCGGCCTTGGATAGGGGGCACTGCGTTCTTGGCCTTCCTCCAACATCCTCACTTGCTGGGCACCACAGCCTGGGAGGAGTAGGGCTATGGCACACACTGATGCTAGACCTTTCAAAGTTGTGCGCACTTCTTTGTCTTGCTGAAAGGAGAGGTGTGCACACACCCAAAGTGAGGCGCACACTTGTGTGCACTCCTTTAACATGTTGAAATTCATTCTTCCATCTCTTGCTTAAACCTTAACCATGTTTAAACCTTAGACAAATACCAACAATCTCTACCTTTGTCTAAGTGTTTAAACCCAAACCATTGTGCAGAGAACTTCAGGATCCAAACTCATCTTGAGTCATCAATCAACCGACTCCAATCCTAAGTAGTCCAAGGCAATGATTGAACTTACTTAGAGGTAGAACCTTGGTGCCTAAATCTATAGGATTTTCTTCCATGGCTACCTTGTCCACATGGATGCATCCTTCCATAACATTTTCTCGAATGAAATGATACCGAACATCCATGTGATTTGTCCTCTCATGGAACACTGGATTTTTACATAAGTGCAATGCACTTTGACTATTCGAATACACCACCACCTGCTCTTCCAGGACTTTTAACTCTTCCAACAATCCTTTGCACCACATAGCCTCCTTAATGGCTTTCGAAGCCACTATATATTCTACCTCCGTTGTTGAGAGTGCTATCATTGGCTGCAACCGAGCCTTCCAATACCTCAGCAACCACTTCATCCCAAGCCAAAACTCTTTTCTAGGATTACTCACACATCTGCTGAGAACACCCATTACCTGAGAAATGTCGGGTCTAGTGCTCACCATCATGGACATAACTGGTCCAACCACACTAGAGTAAGGGACCTTTACCATTTCCTTCTTCTCCTCATCCATTCCAAGACATCATTCGCTGTAGAACTTGAAATGACTAACAAGGGGAACCTTCACTGGTTTACTATTTTCCATAGAAGATCGAGAAACCTTCAACCCGTTTCTCTCCCTTTCCTGAATTCTTCTCATACCAAGTATCTTTTGTGTAAGGCTGAGATCCTTCCTCTCGAACTCCTCACTGAGTTGAGATGTAAACCTTTTCATCCTCTCCCTACTGTTCTCAACCAACAGCATATCATCCGCATAAATAAGGATACTCACCCTTTCCTCCACCTTGTCTCTAGATGAGAAAATTTCTGTGAAACCTATGCCTTATCTTTATGTGAACCCCTTCATTACCAGCCTAGCCTTGTTCCAGACTTCATCCCTTGGAGTGTACCCTTCTTTGATCTTGTAAGTCCATTTACAACCCACAACTCCCTGTTTTCCCGGAATGTGCACCAATTCCCAAAAGTTGTTTTTCCTCAAAGAATCCATTTCTTCCTCCATAGCTAGCTTCCATCTTGGCAAATCCTTATATCCCATGGCTTCTATGTAAGTTTTTTTTTCACTTATTCCTCCTTCTGTCCAAGGAGCTACTGCATCCACAGCATAAACCCATATCTTGAAGGTGGTCCGACCAGCCTTCTTTCTGGATCTCTTGTGAGCTGATAGTCCCTCCGACTCCTTGCATCATCCTCTTTTAGTTCAGCCTCCTCTTGAGTGCCCTGACCATGGCCTTCATTAATGGGCTCTACTTGGTTCAAACCCTCTTGCCTCCCATGCTCTACCTGAACCGAATTCTCCTTGATGTGATGTTCCAAAAATTTCAGACTGGTTTGCTCACTAGTCCCTGCAGGGTTAGTTTTCTCCAAGTAGGCAAATAATAATTCATTAAAAATAATATCCCTCCTTATTATGAGTTTCATGCCCTTCTTTTCTAAGGACCACAACCTATATCCCTTAACCCCATCACCATACCTTAGAAACACACATTTTCTAGACCTTGGGTTAAGTTTATCATCATTTTGATGTGCAAATGCAGCACACCCAAAAGTCCTAAGGTTGCTTAATTCAGGGGCTTTTCCACTCCACATCTCCATGGGAGTCTTGAGCTCTAAAGCTCTAGAGCGTGATCTATTAACCAAGTATGCAGCTGTAGACATAGCTTCTCCCAAAAATATTTTGGTAAATCGGACCCAATTAACATGCACCTAACCTTTTCCATAAGGGTTCTATTCATCATCTCAGCAACTCCATTTTGCTGAGGTGTTTTTACAACTGTTCTATGTCTTAGAATGCCATTTGATTCACAAAATTTATCAAAATCCTTATTACAAAATTCTATGCCATTATCGGTTCGTAAAGCCTTAACTACCCTACCCGTTTGAGTCTCCAGCAACTTTTTCCACACAACAAATTTATTCAAGGCATCTGATTTATTCTTAAGCAAATAAACCCAAACTTTTCTTGAATAATCATCAATTAATGACAGAAAGTAAAAGTTACCTCCTTGTGTTGGTGTTCTTACTGGTCCCCAAAGGTCCGAATGAATGTAGTCAAGAATCCCCTTAGACTTGTGCACTCTGGTGTTGAAGCTGACCCGGTGTTGCTTCCCAAGAACGTAACACTCTCAGAAATCAAGTTTCTCTACTTTGTCTCCACAAAGTAGGCCATCCTTGCTAAGAACTTGCAAACCCTTTTCGCTCATGTGTCCAAAGCAAGTATGCCAAAGGGCTGCCCTATCCATCTCAGCCATCAAGCTTGCTACTTGATCATTAATTTCTGTCTCTCAGATCATCTCATAGAGTCCATCCTTTATTGCTGCTTTGATCACTACCAAAGATCCCTTGGCCACCTTGATCTTTCCTCCCTCTACTTTGGATGAATACCCCAAGGAATCTAGTTGCTCCAATGAGATCAAATTCCTCTTTAAATCTAGAAGATACCTCACATTCTATAGCAGTCCATCAAACATCCTCAACTGGATGTCTCCAATCCCCCTCACTTGGCAAGAATTTTCATTCCCCAAGAAGACCCTTCCATTATTGATCTCATTGAAATTCTTAAACCATTCCTTGTGAGGGCACATGTGATAAGTGCACCTGGAATCCAGAATCCACTTCACACTGCCTTGCCTCTTGCTCACATTTGAGCACACAACAAGAACATCATCTTGCTGTTCTCCTTTGGCAACCGAAGCCTCTCCATTGTTGGTATAGCTTCTTCTCTTATCCCACATCTTCTTCTTGAAATCTTTCTTGAAATGGCCCTCCTTGTTGCAGTAGAAGCATCTCTTTCCTCCAAGTCTTGTCTTGGAATGGGATCTTCCATGGCTCTGCCCTCTACCTCTTGATTTTTCCCAGCAGTTGCTATGAATGCTACTGCCATTCCGAGTTACTGGTCTTCCTCTAATGAATAGCCCTTCTCCACTTGATGCTTCCCTCATCTTGGCTTTGAAATCATGTGCCCTTATGGTATTGATCACAATCTCCTTGGTTAAATTATCTCTTCCATACTCAATATCATTAATCAAATTATCAAAACAATCAGGAAGAGAATTTAACAAAATAGCAACCAATTGTTCATCCGAGAATTTAATACTACAACTAGCCAAATCTTGAACCAGTTTATTAAAGACATCAAGATTATCTTGCAACTCTTTACTAGGATCCATTTTAAAAGCATAAATTCTTTTAAGAAGATAAATCTTGTTAGGGAGAGTTTTTGTAAGAAACAACTCATCTAGTTTCTATCATATGACAGTCGGATCTTCAGAGTCTCTGCACTCCCTTGTGACACTATCCGATATATGCAAGAAGATGGTGCTGTATGCCATCTTTTTCATCTCAATCCGTTTATCCTCCGTGATACTTGCTGGAAAAGCATCATCTTCTCCAATAGCCAAGTCCACTTTCTGTTGCATAAGAACCACCTAGATCTTTCATTTCCAAAGGGTAAAGTCTCCCTTTTCCATCAAACTTCTCAACACAGAAATTTGAAGCCATCTTTGCGGAGAAAATCTTAGATTTATGCAATACCCATAAATGCTTTCTTCAATCTCAAGAACACGATCAAAGATGAATCTTAACACCGTTCTTGCATCACTCTCAAGAACACGATCTAATCTTGATCTTTACACTATTCTTGAATCACCCAAGAAGTTGATCTTTGATTCTTGGAGTCTTGACTCTATCACCTTCTTGTTCTTGCTCCGATACGCTCTCACCAAAGCTCTGATACCACTGTTGTGGTATCTCCTCTAGCTCTGATACCACTATTAAAAATGACATTGACAAGATGCCCAGGTGGTGATCTTCCAAACACCCAAGTCTAGAATGACTTGTAAAGATTAGGAATCGGAAACAGGAATAGAAATCAAAGAAAGAAAGAAGACAAGCGATTTGCTATCAAGGTTGGGCAATAGCCTACGTCTCCATGAGTTCTTTTGAACTCTCTGCACTAAATCAATGGTTCTTTTACAATCATAGCAACTTCTCTCCAAGAAGCTCAAGTTCTTGAAGAAACCAAGAAAAGAAGAAAGAAGATGGTAAGAACTATTACAAAAGCTCTCTATCAAATCTATGCTACTCTTTCTTTACAACCAGCCTCACTACAATGAATCCCTCTTGTGTTTTGTGTCTTTGGACTCTCACACAATTCTCTCTTGTATCTCTTGATGATCACTTGTATGTCATAATGTGTCTCTTATAATCTCTTAATTAATTGATGAGAATGAAGCTAGGTGACCCTTTATATAGTGCACCAACTTCTTGTTCAATCTTGAGGGTTAATCTCCACCCTTAGATCTTAATGACCAATTAACTATGGCCCTCCATCAATCCTCAATGATCCTATATGTTTTGAGCATGTCTCATGAACTCAACTAAAGGCTGAAATATGTGTGCATCAGTGTGCCTAGCACCACGGGCTAGAATAAGGCGCCCTGCGGCCTTGGGTAAAACACCTTTTCACCACTTTCTGGGCACCACAGCCTTGGGTAGGGGGTGCCATGGCCTTGGCCTTCCTCTAACATTCTCACTTGATAGGTGTTGTGGCCTGGGAGGAGTAGGGCTATGGCGCACACTGATGCTGGACCCTTCAAAGCTGTGCGCACTTCTTTGTCTTGCTGAAAGGAGAGGTATGCACACATCCAAAGTGAGGCGCACACTTGTGTGCACTCCTTTAACATGCTGAAATTCATTCTTCCATCTCCTGTTTAAACCTTAACCATGTTTAAACCTTAGACAAATACCAACAGTTTCTGTTTTGGAAAAAGAACGTTATGAACCATCTTTTAAAAATAGTTTATGTTAATGGGAAAGATGACTAAACTCCATTATGGAGAAAACGTTGCTGACATATTACGATTAAGGGAAAAATACACAAAAATACCATGCGGTTCGACTGTTTCAAACTTTAATAGCAGAGTTTTCAAATGTTAACTTTAGGAACCTTGTGGTTCTGTTATAGTTAAATAAAAGCCAAACCAAGGCCAAACCACAAAGTACTTTTGCATATTTTTCTTTTATTTGTAATAAAAAATAAAAAATTCAACCAAACTTTTTTTGCCATATTCGATATTGATATTTGTAAACCTTCCAAACCATTGCATTGACCAAATAATTTGAAAGGTGGTGCTGGAAATCACCTTGACTCCGTCACCTTTTTGTTCTTGCTCCGATACCTAGCTGTGCAGCTCTGATACCACTGTTGGAAATCACCTTGACAAGATGCCCAGGTGGTGATCTTCCAAACACTCAAGTCTAGAATGACTTGTAGAAAGAATTGGAATCGAAAACAGGAACATAAAATCAAAGAAAGAAAGAAGACAAGCAATTTTTTATCGAGGTTTGGCAATGTGCCTATGTCCCTGTGAGTTCCTCCGAACTCTCTGCACTAAATCAAATGGTTCTTACAAGTTCCAACAATCCTCTTCAAGAAACCAAGTTCTTGAAGAAACCAAGAAGAGAAGAAAGGAAGAAGATGAGAACTAACAATGCTCTCTTTCTAATCTAGACTTCTCTATCTTTTACAACCAGCCTCACTACAAAGAGTCCCTCTTGTGTTTGTCACTCTTACACAATTCACACTATGTGTTTACAATTGATCTCACAATGTCACAATGTATTCTCTATTCTCTTGTTATTTCATGTGTGAAAATGAGGCTAGGAAACCCCTTTTATAGCCATCCACTTCTTGGACATTCTTGAGATTCAATCCTCACCCTTTGATCAAGATCACCACTTAATCATAGCCCTTCATCACTTTCCTAAGTGGTGTTGTGCATTTTGACCTTGCACACATGCACCTAAGAGAGTCCTTATGTATGCTGCCTATGTGTGCTTGACTTTTCCTAGCTCCTAGCTGCTCAACAGGTCACGATGCGGTGCTGGGAAGAGCACACTTGCAGCAGCTTCAGGGTGGTGCACTGCTGGTGGTGAGCGGTGAGGTGCTGGTGCGTTCCTGGAGGCATGCATACTAGGCGGTGCGGTGCTGGGCTATGTGAGGTGTAGTGCTGGTGCATCCCTAGGGTCCCCATTCTACAAGGTGCAGTGATGGAGAAGGAGGGGTGTAGTGCACACTGATGCTGCCCCCTTCTCCCAGCTGTGCACACACCCTTCTGCTTGTGTGCAGAAGTGCGCACACCAGTGCGCCTAGCCTTACCTTGCTCCAAAGTGATGCACACACATGTGTGCAGTCTTCTAACTTGCTAAACTTTAATCTTCTAACTTTGGTTTAGACTTTAACTATCTTTAAACCATGCTTGGACATGTTTGAACCTTAGACAAATACCAACAATCTCTACCTTTGTCTAAGTGTTCAAAAACCTGAACCATTGTGCAGAGAGCTTCGGGATCCAAACTCGTCTTGAGTCATCAATTAACCAAATCCAATCTAAGTAGTCCAAGGCAATGATTGAACTTACTTAGAGGTAGAACTTTAGTACCCAAATCCACAGGATTTTCTTCCGTGGCTACCTTGTCCACATGGATGCATCATTTCGTAACATTTTCCCGAATGAAATGATACCGAACATCCATGTGCTTTGTCCTCTCATAAAACACTGGATTTTTACACAAGTGCAATGCACTTTGACTATTCAAAAATACCACAACCTGCTCCTCTTGTACCTTCAACTCTTCAAGCAACCCTTTGCACCACATAGCCTCCTTAATGGCCTCTGTAACTGCTATGTACTCAGCCTTGGTTGTTAAGAGTGCTACCACTGGCTGCAACAAAGCCTTCCAACTTACATAACATCCATTTAAGTTGAAGAAATAAGAGGTAATTGATCTCTTTTTATCCCGGTCTGCTCTATAGTCCGAATCAGCAAAACCCGCAAAGCAGATGGACTTACCTCTCTTCTCATACACCAGCCTTACTTCTGGGCTTCCCTTCAAATACCTCAGCAACCACTTCATCCCAAGCCAATGCTCCTTTTTAGGATTACTCATAAACCTGTTGAGAACATTCATTGCATGAGCAATGTCAGGTCTAGTGCTTACCATGGTGAACATAACAGAACCAACCGCATTAGAGTAGGGGACTTTCTCCATTTCCTTCTTCTCCGCCTCTGATCTTGGACATTGATCGTTGGAGAACTTGAAATGACCAGCAAAGGGAACCTTCACTGGTTTGCTATCTTTCATATAGAATTTAGATATCATCTTCTCTATATAGGAAGTTTGAGAGATCTTCAATCTGTTTCTCTCCCTTTCCCGGATGATACACATCCCAAGGATCTTTTGTGCATGGCCAAGATCCTTTATCTCAAACTCCTCACTGAGTTGAGCCTTCAATTTCTTTATCCTTTCCATGCTGCTCCCAACTAACAACATGTCATCAACATAGATGAGGATGATCACCACTTCCCCAACCTTCTGCCCCTTATAGTACAAGCACGAATCATAGTAGCTCCTCATGAAACCCAAGCTGATTACAAAGGAATCAAACCTCTTATTCCATTGCTGAGGTGATTGCTTCAGGCCATAGAGAGATTTTTCAATTTGCACACCAAATCTCCCTACCTTCCTTCCTCACAGCCTTCGGGTTGCCTCATGAAAATGGTCTCATCGAGCTCTCCATGTAAGAACGCTATCTTCACATCCATTTGCTCAATTTTCCAATCAAATTGGACCAGCAATGCTAACACTATCCGGATCATCTTGTACTTCATAACCTGTGAGAAGATTTCGGTGAAATCTAGCCTTCGTTTTGTGTGAACCCCTTCGCCACCAGCCTAGCTTTATATTGGACTTCATCCCCTGGAGTATTCCCTTCTTTGATCTTGTAGAGCCATCTACAATCCACAACTCTCTGTTTTTCTGGTTTGGGCACCAGCTCCCAAGAGTTGTTCTTCATCAAAGAGTCTATTTCTTCCTTCATAGCTAGCTGCCACTTTGACAAATCCTTACACTCCATGGCATCCATGTAAGTTTCTGGTTCAATCTCTCCTTCTATCCAAAGAGCTGCTACATTAGCATCCGCAAACCCATATCTCAAAAGTGGTCTAATCACCCTCCTTCCCCAGTCTCTTATGAGCTGGTAGTCATTCCGACTTGCTGCATCAACCTTTTCTTGTTCAGCCTCTTCTTGAGTTTCTTGAGCTTGGCCTTCATCAAAGGGCTCTACTTGGTCCGAACCCTCTTGCCTCTTTTGCTTTACCTGAACTGAGTTCTCCTTGATGCGATGCTCCACAACTTCTGGACTGGTTTGCTCACTAGCCCCTGCAGGGTTAGTTTTCTCCAAGTAGGGAAATAACAATTCATTAAAAAATAACATCCCTACTTATAATCAGTTTCATGCCCTTCTTTTCTAAGGACCACAACCGATATCCCTTAACCCCATCACCATATCCTAGAAATACACATTTTCTAGATCTAGGGCTAAGTTTATCCTCCTTTTGATGTGCATATGCAGCACACCCAAAAGTCCTAAGGTTATTTAATTTTGGGGGTTTTCCACTCCACATCTCCATGGGAGTCTTAAGCTCTAAAGCTCTAAAGGGTGATCTATTTATCAAGTATGCAGCTGTAGCCACAGCTTCTCCCCAAAATATTTTAGTAACCCGGATCCTATTAGCATGCACCTAACCTTTTCCATAAAGGTTCTATTCATTCTTTCAACAACTCCATTTTGCTGAGGTGTTTTACAACCGTCCTATGCCTAGAATGCCATTTAATTCACAAAATTTATCAAAATATTTATTGCAAAATTTTAAGCCATTATCGGTTCGTAAAGTCTTAACTACCCTACCTGTTTGAGTTTCCAGCAACTTCTTCCACACAACAAATTTATTTAAGCCATCCGATTTATTTCTAAGCAAATAAACCCACACTCTTCTTGAATAATCATCAATTAAAGACAAAAAGTAAATGTTACCTTCCTGTGTTGGTGTTCTTGCTGGTCCCCAAAGGTCCGAATGAATGTAGCCAAGAATCCCCTTAGACTTGTGCACTTCGGTGTTGAAGTTGACCCGGTGTTGCTTCCCAAGAATGCAACTCTCACAGAAATCCAGTTTCTCTACTTTGTCTCCTCCAAGTAGACCATCCTTGCTAAGAACTTGCAGGCCCTTTTCGCTCATGTGTCCCAAGCGAGTGTGCCAAAGGGCTATCTTGTCCATCTCAGCCATCAAGCTTGCTGCTTGATCATTGATTTTTGTCTCTCCGATAATCTCATAGAGTCCATCATTTCTTGCTACCTTGATCACTACCAAAGATCCCTTGGCCACCTTGATATTTCCTCTCTCTACTTTGCATGTATACCCCATGGAATCCAGCTGCCCCAATGAGATCAAATTTCTCTTCAAATCTGGAAGATATCTCACATTTCATAGCAGCCTTATGACTCCATCAAACATCCTCAATTGGATATCTCCAATCCCTCTCACTTGGCAAGAATTGTCATTCCCCAAGAAGACCCTTCCATCATTGATCTCCTTGAAATTCTTGAACCATTCCTTGTGAGGGCACATGTGATAAGTGCACCCAGAATCAAGAATCCACTTTCTGTTGCCTTGCCTCCTGCTCACATTTGAGCACACAACAAGCATATCATCTAGCTGTTCTTCTTTGGCAACTGAAGCCTCTCCATTGTTGGTATGGCTTCTCCTCTCATCCCACATCCTCTTCTTGCAATCTTTCTTGAAATGGCCCTCCTTGTTGTAGTAGAAGCATCTGCTTCCTCCTCCAAGTCTTGTCTTGGAATGATATCTCCCATGGTTCTGCCCTCTACCTCTTGATTTCTCCTAGTAGTTGCCATGGTTGCTACTGCCATTCCGAGTTGCTGGCCTTCATATTATGAATAGCCCATCTCCACTTGATGTCTCCTTCATCTTGGCTTTAAAATCATGTGTCCTTATGGCATTGATCACAATCTTCTTTGTTAAAGTATCCCTTCCATACTCAATAGCATTAATCAAATTATCAAAGCAATCAGTAAGAGAATTTAACAAGATAACAACCAATTGTTCATCCGAAAAAATAATACTACAGCTATTCAAATCTTGAACTAGCTTATTAAAGACATCAAGATTATCTTGCAACTCTTTACTAGGATCCATTTTAAAAGCAAAAATTCTTTTAAGAAGATAAATCTTGTTAGGGAGAGTTTTGGTAAGAAACAACTCATCTAATTTCTTCCATATGACAGTCAGATCCTCCGAGTCTCCACAATCCCTTGTGACGCTATCCGACATGTGCAAGAAAATGGTGTTGTAAGTCATCTTCTTCATCTCGGTCCGTTGGTCCTCTGTGACACTTGCTGGAAAAGCATCATCTTCTCCAATAGCCAAGTCCACTTTCTATTGCATTAGAACCGCCTTGATCTTCCGCTTCCAAAGGGCAAAGTCTCCTTTTCCATCAAACTTCTCAACATAGAAATTTGAAGCCATCTTTTGCGGACAAGATTCCAGATTTATGCACTACCCACAAATGCTTTCTTCAACCTCATGAACACAGATCAAAGATGGATCTTAACACCGTTATTGAATCTACCTCAAGAACACGATTAGATCTTGATCTTTACACCGTTCTTGAATCACCCAAGAAGTTGATCTTTGATTCTTGGAGTCTTGGCTCTGTCACCTTCTTGTTCTTGCTCCGATACCCAGCTATGCAGCTCTGATACCACTGTTGGAAATCACCTTGATAAGATGCCCAGGTGGTGATCTTCCAAACACCCAAGTCTATAATGACTTGTAGAAAGAATTGGAATCGAAAGCAGGAACAAAAAATCAAAGAAAGAAAGAAGACAAGCAATTTGTTATCGAGGTTTGGCAATGTGCCTACGTCCCTATGAGTTCCTCTGAACTCTCTGCACTAAATCAAATAGTTCTTACAAGTTATAGCAATCCCCTTCAAGAATCCAAGTTCTTGAAGAAACCAAGAAGAGAAGAAAGGTTGAAGATGAGAACTAACAATGCTCTATTTCTAATCTAGACTTCTCTATCTTTTACAACCAGCCTAACTACAAAGAGTCCCTCTTGTGTTTATCACTCTTACACAATTCTCTCAATGTGTTTACAATTGATCTCACAATGTCACAATGTATTCTCTATTCTCTTATTATTTCATGTGTGAAAATAAGGCTAGGAAACCCCTTTTATAGCCATCCACTTCTTGGACATTCTTGAGATTCAATCCTCACCCTTTGATCAAGATCATCACTTAATCATGGCCCTTCATCACTTTCCTAAGTGGTGCAGTGCGTTTTGACCTTGCACACATGCACCTAAGAGAGTCCTTATGCATGCTGCCTATGTGTGCTTGACTTTTCCTAGCATCTAAGTGCTCCACAGGGCGCGGTGCGGTGCTGGACAGAGCACACTTGCAGCAGCTTCTGGGCATTGCGCTGCTGGTGGTGAGCGGTGAGGTGCTGGTGCGTTCCTGGAGGCATGCACACTGGGTGGTGCACTGCTGGGCTGTGCGTGGTGCGCTGTTGGTCTATCCTTAGAGTCCCCATTTTGCAAGGTGTGATACTGGAGAAGGAGGGGCGCGGTGCACACTGATGCTGCCCCCTTCTCCCAGCTGTGCGCACACCCTTCTACTTGAGTGTAGAAGTGCGCACACCAGTGCACCTAGACTTACCTTGCTCCAAAGTGATGCACACACATGTGTGCAGTCTTCTAACTTGCTGA
This sequence comes from Bretschneidera sinensis, assembly GCA_023935145.1. Classification (NCBI taxonomy): domain Eukaryota; kingdom Viridiplantae; phylum Streptophyta; class Magnoliopsida; order Brassicales; family Akaniaceae; genus Bretschneidera; species Bretschneidera sinensis. The sequence continues at coordinate 37,305,065 of CM043704.1, forward strand.
ACTTTAATCCTCCAACTTTGGTTTAGACTTTAACCATCTTCGAACCATGCTTGGACATGTTTAAACCTTAGACAAATACCAACAGGTGGTGACTTAATCCCAAACAAGAAAAATCCTTTTACTTTTATATTTTTATAAAAAAAAAATCAAATTCAAATTATTTAGTCATTACAATGGTTTGGGAAGCTTGTAATTATAAATATTGAACATGGGAGAAAAAACAAACTGGCAAAAGTATCAAAGTTATTCAATCTGATTGAGGAAGTGAATACATGACATATGACTTTTTGGATCATCTCAAGGAGAATGAGATTCTCTCACAGTGGACTTCTTTTGGAACAACTTAACTGAATGGCATGTCTGAAAGGAGTAATGGTACTTTATTGGATATGGTGCGATCAATGATGGTTACACCCTAGAAACTGTCGCATATATATTAAATAAAGTTGCTTCTAAATATGTACACCATATAAGATGTGGAATGGTAGAAAACCTAGTCTTAAGCATGTTAAGATCTGTGGTTATTCTTCATATGTCAAGAGATTAGTTACAAACAAGTTAGAAGCAAGATCTGATAAGTGTAAATTTGTGATATATCCCAAAGAGAGTTTATGATATTACTTTTATCTTCATAATGAACAAATGGTGTTTGTCTCTAAACATAATACTTTTCTAGAAAAAAAAATTATATGTATTAGAAGGGAGAAGTTGGAGTAAAATAGAACTTAAAGAAGTGTCTCAAGAACCACAAATACATAATGATCAACCTGAGGAGCTTATTATAGTAGAGTCTCCTATCAAACAACGTCCTCGTAGATCAAGTAGGATACCTAAAGAACTAGAGAGATATAGGTATCTCATTGAGGGTGACGTAGAGGTACACCTTATTAAGAATAAGGATCCTACGAACTATATGGAAGTGATTCCAAACAACGATTCGGTAATACGGTTTGAAGCAATGAAATCTAAAATAGAATCCATGTATTCTAACCAAGTTTGGACTTTGGTTGACCTTACTGAAAGTATTGTACCTATTAGTTGCAAATGAATCTATAAAAGAAAGATGTGTGCCAATAAAAAGGTAGAGACCTTTAAGGCAAGGCTAGTAGCTAAAGGTTACAAACAAAGACAAAGAGTTGACTTTGATGAAACCTTTTCTCTAGTAGTCATACTTAAGTCTATCAGGATCTTGCTCGCCATAGCTGAACACTACGATTATGAGATATAGTAAATAGATGTTAAAACCGTCTTCCTCAATGGAGAGATAAAAAATGATATACACATTGAGGAACCCAAAGGTTTTTCTTCTAGTGGTAGTGACCACAAAGTGTGCAAGCTACAAAGATCAATCTATGGATTAAAGCAAGCTTCCCGAAGATAGAACATCCGATTTGATGAGGCAATCAAAACGTTTAGTTTTCTAAAAAATATGGATGAACTATGTGTACAAAAAGGCTAGTGGGAATGCAAGTATATTTTCGATATTGTACATTGATGGCACACTACTCATTGGGAAGGTATGTTACAATCAATCAAATTTTGGCTTTCAGAGAACTTCTCCATGAAAGGTTTCTGAGAAGCATCCTATATCTTTGGGATAAAGGTCAATAGAGATAGATCTAGAAGGATGTTTGTCTTGTTCCAATCTATATACATAGACAAAATGTTTAAAAGGTTCAACATGAAAAACTCTAAGAGATGATTGCTACCTTTTAGGCATAGAGTACATCTCTTTAAGCAAATGTCCCCAAGAGATAGATAACATGAGTCAATTCCCCTATGCTTCGGCTATAAGAAGTCTCATGTATGTTATGTTATATATTAGAACTGATATCAGTGACGTTATAAGTGTTACTAGCGGATATTAGTTTAATCGAAGTTTGCAACGCTAGATTGCTGTGAAGAACATTCTTAAGTACTTGAGAAGGACTAAAGATTTGTTCATCACATATAGAGGTAGCGACTTAAAATTGAAAAGGTATATTGATTTAGACTTTCAGTATGATATAGATGATAGAAAGTCCACTTCTGGATTTATGTTCACCTTGAATGGCACAACAGTGAGCTAGAAGATTTGTAAGCAAGATATAACTTCATATTCCACCACTGAGGTTGAATATTGTTGCGTTTAACTCTAGAAACGAGGCAGTTTGGATGAAAAAGTTCATCACTGAGATCATATTGGTTTCTACCATTGAACTCCCAATACCTTTATACTATGATAAGAATAGGGTGATAGCTCAAGCTAAGGAACAAAGGTCTCATAAAAAATCCAAGCACATGGAGTGTCACTTTCACTTGATTAGAGAAATCATTCGAAGAAAGGACTTGAGCATATAAAAGGTTGCATTAGCAGAGAATACAAAAATTCCATTAATTATGGCATTAACACAACAGCACTTCGATTATCATCTAAGAAGATGGATATGAGATACATGGGCAATTGAATTTAGTGCAAGTGGAAGATTGTTAGTAGTGTGCTCTACAAGACAATGACATTAGATGTCTTAGAACATTATTTGTAAAATAGTCTTATTCAAATTGTTATCATAATTAATAGCAAGTTTTAGTAATCATGAATATTTGTTAAATTATGCTATCATGATTAAGTCCATAGTATAAGAGAAATAGAGATAGGATTATGATGTGATCATAATTATGAGACCTAATCTTTTTGAAAGATTTATTAATTAATGTTCCTGGTTGTAGGATACTAATTAGACATTAGTAATCCGGTTAGACTGCTACATACTATGTTTGTACAATTAGGAGGGTGACTGATATCAAAGTCACTTCTGTGGTAGACACTAAAATAAGTATGTGGATGCTCATTAGAAAATTATTTCACAAAGTATGACTTAACTTAAGAACACCTACATGGAGTTTTACTTGCCTGTTAATAGACAGCTCTTACATTATAGTCGTGCATGTGATCTTTAGACCTGAGACACCATGGTTATCTTATATACAACTTATTATACTTTGATGCTATTTAATATGGTTTTATTCATGGATCATGAAATTATTAGTAATTAAGTGTAATGAATTTAATATGGAGATATGTGAATGTACAATAAAAGATCTATCACTCTTAAGTAAAAAAAGAAAAATAAAATGTCTTATATGATCTACTAAGATATAATTTGGGAAGTTCCTTGGTAAAGGAAGGGTGAGAATTAGAAAAAAGTTGCTAATTTCAGCATTAGAATTATAGTCTTGAGATTTAGACACATAGAATTAATGCTAAGGTTTTGACAGTAATTTCATACACTAATTAGCTTAATTAGGACATTGCATGATGAAATGATTGAATTGCACGATAAAAGTTTAAGCTTTTATAACCAAATTCACACTATTTAGGTAGTTATGATATATTGCTAAGTGTCTGGTGGGTGTCGAATCCAACAAATAATAAAATTCTCACTCTCGAAAAATACAAATTGTAACAGTGATGAGTAACGTCGTATCCATAGGGATTGGGTAGATTTATTTTAATGAAAATTAAAGCAAAGAAAAATTGGGGTTTGAAATTTCGAAGTGAAACAAAAGAGAAAGCAATTATAATCAACTAAAAACTAAGGAGAAATCAATATCAGGCAAATATCCAACCAAAGGTATAATTTCAGAATTGGTTTAGAGAATTGATCACAGATACAAGGATAAAATCTTCTATTCTTCACTAAATTGGTTATGGTTGTTAACGAGCTCTAACAACCTATCTCTCCTTACTTTCTCGATAACCAAAACAAGCTCTTTGATTACTTCCCTTGTTAATAAACAACCCTAAACAAGCTCTTAGGATTTAATCTATCGACAACATTAATAATTAGAGAGACTACCAATTCTAGCCAACAAATACACAAGCTCGATTCATTTAGACTAGGTTATATATCTCCATAACATAAATCGAAAATCTCTCTATAATCAACTTTGTTATTTTACCACTAATATTAGAACAATTAAACAATTACGGATTTAAAGTTCTAAATGGCAATTTATTGACCTGATAATTGAACAACGGGCCCTTTGCATCAATCAACCAAGACAATAATTTTTAATAAACACGGAAGATATATAAATAGAGAAGAAATAAAAGAGCATTGAAAATTATTTAGATCTCACAATTCTTGAAGAACCAAAACTTCAATTATCCTTCAGCCGGAAGAAAAGTGTTTAGCTACTCATAATTTTAAGAAAACCTAAAGAAAAGAGAAGATGAATTTTCTGTTCAATAGCCGCGCCTTCTATCCCCCGATCTCCTTTTCTTTCAGCTAGGGTTAGTATTTATAACTTTCAAAATCTGCGGGCTAGCGCTGCAGTGCCAACTTCCCGGCGCTACAGGTCCAAGTTGCTTCCCAATCTTCACATATTATCACCATTTTAGCGCTGCAGCTTCAGCTTTCTGTCCTCTTTTCACAATTATCGCCATTTCAACGCTGCAGCTTCAGCTTTCTGGCACTGCAGCTTCCACTTTCTGTCCAATCTTCACAAATCTCTTGATTTTGAATTCAATTTGATTTAACTCCTCAATATACTCTACAAAATACGAAACATAATCAAAATCCAAGATTTAAGCAATTATAACTATTAAAACATGAGGAAATATAACAAACATATAGATATTATGAGTTCTTATCAAATTCCCCCACACTTAAACAATGCTTGTCCTCAAGCATACAATAGCTCAAGTTTGTCACCTTTTCTTATCCTCGTTCCTTCTTCTACCTTTACTTATCCTCTATAACCCAAATTATCATGCCTTAAAGATTTAAATCTAAAGACAAATAAGAAATGAACAATTTCATAGTGTAAATTCTTATAAACCACACCACGAACAATCACCTCAATGATCTTCTCGAAATCAAAATGCAATAGGATCTAACACCCTCTCATTGAATTCACTTAATACGCTCAAAGTGTTTAGGGTATCAATGAACTCTCAAGTCACAACATAGAAGATCTTTACCATAAGCTTGCTAATATATCACATCAATGGATTGAATTGAATGCAAAGACTCTAAGGGTCTTAAATGGGTTGTAACGGGCTTAGGTAAGGTGTGGTGAGAAGGAATTTTTAGGTACTTTTATCAAAGGAATTATACCAACTTCTCCACACAAAGCACAACTCAATAATGTCAAATGTTTTTTTAAATCAATTCACTTCCAAACAATTGAAATTGCACAACTTTTCTCTCTTTTTGGCTGGCTATATTTTTTTTTCTCCTTTTTTTTTTCTTTCTTTGTTTCTTTTTCTTTTTCTTTGGCTGCCTATTTTCTTTTTTTTCTTTCTTTTTTCAATTCAAGGCACTTGTAACTTGAATCACTTTATTCCCAGTATCTTTCAATCCTTTCAGAGATAATTTAAAGCTTCATGTGAACAAGCTAATACGATCCTTTAATTAGAGGTTCAATAGAGACAAAACGACAAAAGAATGGGTTGACATTGCTTATACCATGGTTAACTTCCAACAAAAGGGCCAAGGTTCAAAATTGGCTTTCTACAGTAAAAATCAAGGTAAGCTTTTTTTAAGAAAGCTAAATGGCTTCACCTAAATGCCCTTATTAATTCAATGCATCCAATTCAACAATGTAGTTTCTTGACATGCATAACAAAGCAAGTTCTAGAAAAATCAACTATGTATGACAATCACTCAATTAAGAAAATGGAGCATAATATAATATGAATGCTCATTGGCTCAAAAGCGCACAAAAAAGGTCATGTGCATTAGATCCCACACACTTTTCATTCAATCAATCATCAAGAGCAATTAATCACTGTGTAGTAAATAAGAATTCAACCATTCATGCTAATCCCTTATTATACCTCAATGTATCTCAATAATTCACAATAATCTAGATCTTTTAAGACAAGCATCGATAGAATCTAGAATTCATAAGAGAATGATCACAAACAAGGACTAAAGTATCACTTGGATTTTTGAAAATTTCTTGAAAAATGATGCACAAATTTGATCAAAATGAAGCTAAAAGTGAAGTTCAAAGTAAAATCAAACTCATATGTCAATGACCCTCCCCCACACTTAATCCATATATTGTCCTCAATGTATCAAAAATAGGTTCTCAAAAGCTATAAAAGAACAAGAATAAGTAGAAAACTCCCCTGAAAATGTTGAGCATCAACCAAGATATCAGTCACGTGCTTGGGGGTGAAGGTGGTGTGAATCTTATGTAAGCAAGGAAAGCTGTCATATTCTGTCCAATCTGGCAACATGGTCTTCGAGTCTCACAAGCTGATCGCCAAAATAAAGAAAAAGGAAAAAAGTATAAAACAAAGAAAACAAGGAGAGTAAGACAAAAAGTTGGGTTGCCTCCCAAAAGTGCCATTCTTTAATGTCTTTGGCTAGATGTTGCCACCTCTTAATCACTATAAGTCGGACATTCCAAAATAATTTGATCAACATTATACACTTGAAAACCTTTATAAAAAGGTTTCAAACGATGACCATTGACTTTAAAAGTTTTACCTGTATCCAAACTTTGTATTTCAACTGCACCATGAGGAAATACATTAGTAACAATAAAAGGACCTACCCATCTAGAACGCAATTTACCAGGAAATAACTTCAGTCTAGAGTGATAAAGTAAAACTTTCTGACTAATTGAAATTTTTTTCCTAGAAACCAATTGATCATGAAAGGCTTTAGTCTTTTCTTTGTATACTCTTGAGCTTTCATAGGCATCATTGCGGATTTCCTCCAATTCTTGCAATTGTAAATTCCTTTGTCCTCCTAATTCATCCATTCCCATGTTGCAATGCTTGACAGCCCAATATGTCTTGTGTTCTAGTTCGACTGGGAGATGACATGGTTTTCCAAATACCAAACGGTAAGGAGACATACTTATGGGGGTCTTGTAGGCTGTTTGATAGGCCCATAGTCCATCATCAAGCCGCATACTCCAATTCTTCCTATTTGGGTTGACAGTTTTCTCAAGTATGGACTTGATCTCTCCATTAGATACTTCAGCTTGCCCATTTGTTTGTGGATAATAAGCAGTGGAGATGCAATGGGTAACATTATATTTCTTAAATAAAGCCCCCACTACTCTGTTGCAAAAATGAGTCCCACAATTACTGATTATAGCTCTTGGTGTCCTGAACCTGACAAAAATATGAGATTTGACAAAATCTACAACAATTTTAGCATCGTCAGTCCGAGTAGCCTCAGCTTCTACCCATTTTGAAACATAATCCACAGCAAGAATGATGTAAACATTACCATAAGAAGAAGGAAAAGGGCCCATGAAATCAATACCCCACACATCAAATATTTCACAAACAAGAATAAGGATGAGTGGCATTTGGTCTCTATGCCCTAAATTTCCAGTTTTCTGACACTGTTCACATGCTTTACAAAACATATATGAATCAAGAAACAAAGTAGGCCAAAACAATCCACATTCTAACACCTTACGAGCTGTTCTTTTGGGACCAAAATGTCCTCCGCATGCATATGAATGACAAAATTTCAAAATGGAAGGAGTTTCTTGTTGAGAGACGCACCTTCGAATAATTTGATCAGAACAATGTTTCCACAAATAAGGATCATCCCAAATATAATATTTAGCATCACTTTTGATTTTATCTCTTTGAGCTCTAGACAAATCATCTGGCAGTTTTCTAGTAACTAGATAATTAACCATATCAGTATACCAGGGGATTAACTTTTCAATAGAAAAGAGATACTCATCTGGAAAGTCATCTTGTAATGGTGATGGTTCTTCATTTGTGGGTAATCTATTGAGATGATCTGCAAGCAAATTCTCTGGACCTTTTTTATCGCGTATCTCCAAATTGAACTCTTGTAGAAAAAGTATCCACCGAATGAGTCTGGGTTTTGCCTCCTTCTTTGATAGCAAATACTTGAGAGCTGCATGATCAGAATAAACAATTACTTTAGTGCCAAGTAAATATGGATGAAATTTTTCTAAAGAAAAAACAATAGTTAGAAGTTCTTTTTCCATCGTTGAATAGTTCCTCTGCACACTATCAAGTGTTCTTGAAGCATAGTAGATGGCATGAGAAACTCGTCCAACTCGTTGTCCATAAACAGCACCAACTGTATGATTGCTTACGTCACACATGATTTCGAACGGAAGATCCCAATTCAGTGGCTGGATAATTGGCATTGAAGTCAGCATATCCTTCAACTTATCGAATGCACTTTTGCACACCTCATCAAATTTGAACACCATATGTTTTTGCAATAACCTACATAAGGGTTGAGTGATGTTGGAAAAATTCTTGATAAAGCGTCGATAAAATCCTGCATGTCCAAGAAAAGAGCGAATTTTTTGCACACTTGCGGGGTAAGGCAAAGATTTGATAATTTCTATCTTAGCTTTATCAACTTCAATTCCATTAGAAGATACAATATGGCCTAGAATAATACCTTGATCAACCATAAAGTGACACTTTTCATAATTAAGAACAAGGTTCGTTTCTATGCATCTTTTAAGCACTTTTGTAAGGTTAGTTAAACAAGTATCAAAAGAATTACCATAGACTGTAAAGTCATCCATAAATACCTCTATGATATTTTCTGTGTACTCTGAAAATATACTAACCATACACCTTTGAAATGTAGCAGGAGTGTTGCAAAGTCCAAATGGCATTCGTTGGTATGCAAAAGTGCCAAATGGGCATCTGAAGGTGGTTTTTTCTTGATCCTCCGGTGCGACTAGGATTTGATGAAAACCTGAATAACCATCAAGACAACAATAATGAGTATGACTAGCCAAACGTTCAAGTATTTGATCAATAAATGGAAGAGGAAAATGGTCTTTTCTAGTTGATGCATTTAACTTCCTATAATCTATACAAACCCGTCACCCGTTTTGAATTCGAGTGGGCACCAACTCACCATCAGGATTTTTGATTACTATTATACCTGTTTTCTTTGGCACAACCTGAATCGGACTTACTCATTTACTGTCTGAAATTGGATAGATCATACCTGCATCGAGAAGTTTCAAAATCTCTTTCTTTACCACTTCCATCATTGGTGGATTCAGTCGACGTTGGGCTTCTCTAGACAGCTTACAATCTTCCTCTAATAGTATCCTATGCATGCATGTGGAATGGCTCAATCCCTTAATGTCAGCTATAGTCCAGCCAATAGCCTCTTTATATTCTCTAAGCATCCGAATCAACTTTTCTTCCTCTACTATGGAGAGTTTGTTTGAGATTATCACCGGAAGAGTTTCTCCTTCTCCCAAAAATGTATATTTCAGATGATCTAGTAAGGGTTTCAATTCCAATTTCGGTGCCTGCACAATAAAAGGAAGAAGTTTTGTGTGAGAAAGAGGCAACTCAATGTAAGACACATCATACCTTACAGGTTTAAGTGATTCTAATTCGTAGATTGCATCCTGCAGGTCGGACTCCAACACAAACTTCTTCATGATCTTCCGTAGCCCTTTAAGAGTGAGATGCCTGCTAAGTATAACTTTTAGCTTATCATCATCAACTAGATAAAAGATTTCTTGCGCCAACGGGTCAATAACAACCATAACAAAAACAGAAGACATATCATTAGGGTACCTCATGGCATCATAAATATTGAATTTAATGATTTCACCATCAAATTCCATTGTGAGTGTACCATCATGCACATCAATTTTTGTCCTAGATGTTTTTAGAAATGGCCTTCCTAATAACATTAGTGTTGAATTAGAACAGTCATCTTTTTCCATGTCAAGAACATAAAAATCAGCAGGAAAGACCAACCTATTAACTTGTACTAAGACATCCTCCAAGACTCCTTCAGGATATATATTAGATCTATCAGCAAGTTGAATAATCACACCTGTTTCTTTTAATGGACCAAGATTCAAAGATGAATAAATAGAGAAAGGCATGACATTTATTGAAGCTCCTAGATCTAACATTGCTTTCTCAATCCTAACATCACCTAGTTTGCAAGGGATAGTAAACATACCTGGGTCCTTACATTTTGGAGGTAATTTTTTCTAGAGGACAGCTGAAACATTTTCCCCTATACTTATCTTTTCATTACCTTTCAACTTCCTCTTGTTGGTGCACAACTCCGTAAGAAATTTAGCATATCGAGGCACTTGTTTAATTGCATCAAGTAAGGGAATATTTACCTCAACCTTGCGAAAAGTTTCAAGAATTCCCTTCTCTTCCTCTTCTTTCTTGGATTTAGTCAATCTAGTAGGAAAGGGAGGATTTGTCACCAATGCCTTTGGTTGTTCACCATCGAGTCCTCTAGGCTGGTCAGTTTGAGGTTGAGGAGCAACCACTTCTTTTTCAATTTCTTCTCCACGTGCTACCTTACTGGGTTCCTTCAACTCCTTCCTGCTTCTCAAGGTAACTGCATTAGCATTTTCTTTTGGGTTAACAATAGTTTGTGAGGGCAATTTACCTTGAGATTCCAATCGGTTCACAGAAGATGCTAATTGACTCATTTAATTCTCTAATTGTTGAATGCTTGTTCTTGTCTCCTGTTGAAATTGTTGTGTGTTAGTTGGAAGTGATTTAACAATTTCTTCTAGAGACATACCTGAACTTGTGGAGGTTTGTTGTGGTGGTGGAGAAGGTGGTCTATGCTGAAAGTGTTGGAATGGTGGTCTTGCTCCATAGCTGAAATTGGGATGATCCCTCCATCCTGGGTTGTAGGTATTTGAGTAGGGATCGTATCTCCGTTGTGGTGGGCCTGGAAATCCTCCAGCTGCATTGGCATGCTCGTAGGAATCATCTCGAAGTGTAGGGCACATGTCATTTAGATGACCGATGGTAGCACAAATCTCACAAGCTTTCACTTGTTGCATATTTCCTACAGCTAACTGTTGAACAATAGAAGTTAGCTTGGATATTTGATTTTCAAGGGAAGATATACTTACCTCATTCACCCTTATTGGAGATGTGTCCTGTCTGAATCTAAATTGTTGTGAGTTAGAGGCCATGATGGAGATCAAATCTCTAGCGTCACGAGGAGTTTTGTTCACTATGGCACCTCCACTCACTGCATCCATCATCTTCCTTTCCATGGGTAGGAGCCCTTCATAGAAATATTGAATGAGGAGCTATTCAGAAATTCCATGTTGTGGGGAGCTTGCACAGAGTTGCTTAAATCTTTCCCAATACTCGTGAAGGGTCTCTGTATCTTTCTGTTTTATTCCACATATCTCCCTTCTAATGCCAGCAGCTCGTGATGCAGGGAAAAATTTATCAAGAAACAATCTCACCATCTCCATCCATGTGGTTATAGAGCCAGGGGGCAAATAAAATAACCAATCCTTTGCTTTTTCAGTCAGCGAGAATGGAAAAGCACGTAATTTGATTTGTTCTTCGGTCACTTCTTGCGGTTTCATGCTTGAGCACACCACATTGAATTCCTTCAGATGCTTGTGAGGATCTTCATTCTCAAGACCACGAAAAGTTGGGAGCAAATGGATCAATCTAGATTTTAACTTAAAACCCACTTCTAAAGCTGAATATGTAATGCAAAGTGGCTGTTGATTTACATTTGGTGCAGCCAATTCCCTTAAAGTTCTCTCTTGATTGGCCATTGCTTCTTCTATTTCAGAATCATTAGATGAATCAACCAAGTCAGGTACTAAATTAAATCCGGAAGGTGAGGATGAAGATGCTTGTTTGTCAGGGAATTTAGTTTCCTTCCTCAACTCACGAACCGTCTTCTCAATCTCAGGATCGTATTGGAGTTCACCTGCATGAGAAGATCGAAGCATTAAAATAAATCTAATTAACACCAATCCCCAGCAACGGCGCCAAAAATTTGGTGGGTGTCAAATCCAATAAATAATAAAATTCTCACTCTCGAAAAATACAAATTGTTACAGTGTTGAGTAAGGTCGTATCCACAGGGATTGGGTAGATTTATTTTAATAAAAATTAAAGCAAAGAAAAAGGGGGGTTTGAAATTTCGAAGTGAAACAAAAGAGAAAGCAATTATAATCAACTAAAAACTAAGGAGAAATCAATATCAGGCAAATATCCAACCAAAGGTATAATTTCAGAATTGGTTCAGAGGATTGATCATAGATACAAGGATAAAATCTTCTATTCTTCACTAAATTGGTTATGGTTGTTAACGAGCTCTAACAACCTATCTCTCCTTACTTTCTCTAATAACCAAAACAAGCTCTTTGATTACTTCCCTTGTTAATAAACAACCCTAAACAAGTTCTTAGGATTTAATCTATCGACAATATTAATAATTAGAGAGACTACCAATTCAAGCCAACAAATACACAAGCTCGATTCATTTAGACTAGGTTATATATCTCCATAACATAAATCGAAAATCTCTCTATAATTAACTTTGTTATTTTACCACTAATATTAGAACAATTAAACAATTACGGATTTAAAGTTCTAAATGGCAATTTATTGACCTGATAATTGAACAACGGGCCCTTTGCATCAATCAACCAAGACAATAATTTTTAATAAACACAGAAGATATATAAATAGAGAAGAAATAAAAGAGCAATGAAAATTATTTAGATCTCACAATTCTTGAAGAACCAAAACTTCAATTATCCTTCAGTTGGAATAAAAGTGTTTAGCTACTCATAATTAAAAGAAAACCTAAAGAAAAGAGAAGAGGAATTTTTTGTTCAACAGCCGCGCCTTCTATCCCCCGATCTCCTTTTCTTTCAGCTAGGGTTAGTATTTATAACTTTCAAAACCCGCGGGCTGGCGCTGCAGTGCCAACTTCCCGGCACTGCAGCTACAAGTTGCTACCCAATCTTCACATATTATCACCATTTCAGTGCCGCAGCTTTAGCTTTCTGGCGCTGCAGCTTCAGCTTTCTGTCCATTTTTCACAATTATCGCCATTTCAGCGTTGCAGCTTCAGCTTTCTGGTGCTGTAGCTTCCACTTTCTGTCCAATCTTCACAAATCTATTGATTTTGAATTCAATTTGATTTAACTCCTCAATATACTCTACAAAATACGAAACATAATCAAAATCCAAGATTTAAGCAATTATAACTATTAAAAAATGAGGAAATATAACAAATATATAGATATTATGAGTTCTTATCAGTGTCAGTCATGATTATAGAAGCCCTAAGAACTAATTTAGTGGATAATTAATTAATTCTTACAAAAGGGAGAACTAAAAGGGGTTTCGATTCAAAATAAATTAAAAAGAGTTCTAATTGATTAGAAAGGGTTCCAATTGTAATTACATAAAATTTATAGCCTACTATCGAATTATTTTGAATCTAAAAGGTCACACACTAAAATGGCAATGTGTAGTTAGGAAATAACTGTAGGGGTTTAGTTTACAGTTAATGGTTAGTTGTACATAACCCTTACACTATAAATAGTTTATTATTTAGAGAATTTTGCTAGCACATTATCTACACACGAGTTTCTCATAAAGAATTTTGGTTGTTCTTCTTCCAAAAAGAAATAACAAATTTATAGAAAAATCCTAATTTGAGATTTTCCCTATATGGATCAACTTTAGAGATCGTATGCTTTTCAATTGTTATGAATACAAGAACGCGAAGGAATTTGGATTTAGAAGCATAAAAGAATTCGACAATAGCAAAATCAACGGAGATTAAGAACACTATGAATCAAAGGTAACAATTCTAATCATTGAATGCTCTTGTTGTTAAACATATGTTCTATGTGAAAAATAAATTGATTAGGATTTATGGAAATCGATAAAAATTTTAAATTTTCTCAGTGTTTTCTAAATTGATTTCCTTCAGACTCACCAAAAAAGGAGAATGACTAGAGTTGTGTTTGGCTAATTGATCTACCACATGTGAGGAAAAATAAATAAATAAAAGAGCTATTATATAAACATCTATCAAGTCTTTACCAGATCCTAGCCATATCATGTTAACTGTTGCATCGTGTGAAAATATTCCCATGATAACCTACATACCTAAGACCCAAATGAATAAGACAATTATTAAAGTCTTTTATGGCATATATATTTGAAGGAAGCCCTATCCTTTTTAGATGAATTAGAGATCAAATTGAAATCCCCTTCCACCAACCACGGAATTGAACAAGTAGCAGCCTAATGTCTTAATTCATCCCAAATCAAAACACACTCTTAACTTATACACTTAGCATAAATTGCAGTAAAAAGACAATAAAAATTTGTCAAAAGTAGGTGAAGTTGGCATGTTATTGCTTGCACATGAACTTTAACCACCTCTAGATTAATTTAATGCGATCTAAAGATCCATATATGAGTATTACTAGCACTACCTTGATATTAAGATGAAAATTTGAGTTTTTTAAAAAAAATAATCAATCCTGTGATAAGTCTGTTTAAGTTCTAACAACTCTAGAAGCTAAGTTTTATGCATTTTAAGAAAAGATTTTAAATAACCAAGCTTTGTAGTGTCTTGAAAGCCCTTGATATTCCAAACTAAGCAATTAAACATTAACAAGATGTGGAAGTTAGGAATTGTGATATAGAAACAGACCTAGTAACATGATTTGATGTTTCAACTGATTGCTTAAATCTCTTTTTTCTTCAATGGGGTTGAATGAGAGCTAGAGTCAATATGCAATCGATATTGCTTCAACAAATCTGAAGATTACCTGTAAAAACTATTCTCAATAACTCTAGCGGATCATCCATTAGAACAATTATGCTATCATCTTTTACTACTATTGTACCATCGGATAGTGGTTGATCTGTATTCTTAAGCTTGTCCACATTATCATATCTAAGGGATTATTTTCTTAGAGAACAACAAACCAATTAGGGGACTCATAAAGACAAAGATTCTCTATATCTTTAGGATTGTCAACATAAGAAGAGTCTTCTGAATCAGAAGCCACTAGTCCTGCATAGGGATTGCTAGATTCAAGAATTGAGGTCACTATTGGTATTAAAGTAGGAGTTTTGATATTAGATGGTGCTATTACAAGCACCTTGATAGAAGACTTTTCCTTCTATACCTAGGCTTAAGGAGGAATTGAAGTTGTATGCCCAAGCTTTGGAAGGATATCCTTAAAAAGATTAAGGTTTTACAAGCTTGAGATTTTATTTGGAGCAAGAGCCCGAGAGTGATTGTTATTTGTGTGATTAGGTTTGCCCAAATTTTTGCAAACACTAGTTGTATGTCCTTTCATTAAACAATGAGAACAATAATCCTTTTTTTTATTACACTACAATGGATTGCCAAAAATTGTTATTTTTATTTGTACCCACAAATATCCAAATTTGAGAATAAATAGGTAAGAAAGATCAACATCAACGCACACCCGAGCATATATGGGATGAGAAACCATCATTGTTCTTTCATCTGTTATGTGGAAGGATCCAAAGGAATCCACTATTTCTTTGAGGAAAGAATTGGGGGAAAAAAGGCAAGGAAAGTTTAGGAAGTGTGACTTATATTGTTGCATGTTTCGACCCCACTGAAATATCAAAATTTGGATCCCACTTGAAAAGCCAAAATAGATTATTATCAATGATGAGTTTCTAATGACCATGCCTTGGCAAAATCTTCTTTTGAAAAGAGAATGGTGAGTACATTCCTTGGATCAATTAAACCAATAATAGAAGGAGTGTCTAGGCCCCATGAAGAATGAATATGATCTCTAGTAGTATTAATTAGAGGTCTACGTTTCTAGAATTTTGCTATTAAGGCATTTTAAAATAATTTATCCACTTAATGAACCTCTTCAGAAGAAAGTTCTATTTCTAGAAAACCATCATGCATCGTTAGAGGTTTGGAAGAGATGGAAATATTCGATAAACAGAAAGCTTGAGAATTTAGAAGAGAAGATTTAAAGAGAAGTATTGCTCTATAAGAAGGATGAGAGACTTTAAGCTGAGTCGTAGGAGGAAAATAGAGGAAGAAGGAGAAACGGTGGACATCCCACTTAGGTTCACCACCACAAAAGAGACCACCATGCAAACAAGCTAGGGTCTACCACTTACTTTACTTCTCCCTCTGTTGATTAATTTAATTACATAAATACAAACCTATGCATACTGCCTCATTCATTTTTTCATGGATTTATATGAAATCTATACTTGTTTAATTCCACTTTACCTTCATTGGAAAATCTATTTGATTAACTATATGTCAAAGATAAAAAATTGAGATTAAGAGTTTTTCCTTTAAGAAATCAAATAATGAAAATTGTATCATTCTTTTGATTGATATCTTTTTTATATGCATGAGAAATTAAACAGAATCAATGTGCATGATTGAAAGAATATATATAAGTTTTAAAACTATTCAATATTTTTTTAGTATCTAGAACGATATCAGTTGATCGAAGTTGGATGGATTGTCGGGTTGTAGATTATGCAATAACAATGGAAGAGTTGAATATTTTCTTAACTTTACGTATGAAAATCTATCATTTATGTATAATAGAACTACTCGGTGTCTGACGCCGGGCAGAATAGCGATTATTCTGCAGGCTAGTCGAACAGATCGTTCACAGGGAGTAACATAAGAAAAACCCTAAAAAACAATGCAGAGAAACAGCTCTTATATTTATTTAAAATTATGAAAATTCAATAATAATGTTTACAGAACCCTAAGACCTTATTTATAAGGTCGAAACAAAATAGAAAAATTAAATTAAGGCTAAAATTAAAATAACTAAAATAAAAAGTTTCCTAAAAACATTAAACTGCCAATTTGAGGGCCTAAACATTGTTTTTTGGCTTAAAAATGTCGAGGCGGATTATAAATCAGGTTTTGTTCATTGGCCTATTTCCAATCAGACTAGGGTCTTTCGGGCCTGATCTGAGCCCGTGGCCCGTTCTAGGCAGTCCACCTGTCAGTTCTGCACTGATCTGCCAACTCTGCATCATCTGACTTGGATCCTCCTGCGTTAGTCACCTCGGGTTGGAAAGAACTCGTCCTCGAGTTCACAATAGCTTCATCGGGATCCTCAAAACAATGACTCAGGTGTTTCACATTAAATACATCAGAAGTCTTCAGATGACTGGGTAGGCGTAGTTTGTAGGTGTTATCATTGATCTTCTGCAAGATCTCACAGGGTCCAATCTTTCGCTCCTTAAGCTTATTATACTCTCCCATGGGAAAATGATCACGAGTTAATACTACCCAAACAAAATCACCAACATCAAAAAGTACCTGACGACGGTGACTGTCGCTCTGAGCCTTGTACTTGGCATTGCTGTCGTGAATGGCTAGCTTCACCTACTTATGGATATCCCGAAGATGTTCTTCCATCTCATCTGCCTTAGGATTTAATCAACCCCCTCGTGGAATAGGGGCTAAGTCAAGCACTCCGGATGGATTCTGACCATACACAATCTCAAATGGGCTCATTCCTGTGGTTCTGTTTTTCGACCTGTTATAGGAAAATTCTGCTTGAGGTAATGCGAGATCCCACTGCTTTGGTTTAGTTCCTGCTAAGCTCCTCAAAAGGTTTCCCAAACTTCGTTCACCACCTCGGTCTGACCATTTGTTTGAGGATGATAGGCGCTGCTAAAATTTAACTTCGTCTCTAACTTCTCCCATAAACTCTTCCAGGACTGACTCATGAACTTGGTGTCATGATCTGAAGTGATGGATCGGGGAACACCATGCAAGCGCACAATATCCTTGAAGTAAAGATGAGCGATCCTGGTAGCATCCATTGCCTTTCTATAAGGTATGAAATGGGCCATCTTGGAAAATCTGTCAACCACAACCAAAATAGAATCCGAGCCTCGTTGGGTACGGGGTGAGGCCAACATAAAGTCCATACTAACATCGAACCAAGGGGCTTCAGGTACAGGTAAGGGTGTGTACAGACCCGCATTAGTGAGAACTCCCTTAGACCGCTGGCACACATAACAACGCTCCATATGATGAGCCACGTCACTAGTCAATTTGGGCCAATAATAGTTAGACGAAATCAGGGCCAATGTCTTGTCTCGCCCAAAGTGACCTTCATTATGAAGTTCACTAATAATCTGCTGCCTTAGTGAACAATCTGGAACGCATAACTGCAATCCGCAAAATAGATAACCATTATGCAAAATAAAATCATGTCGTTGACCAGTAGTTACCTCCTGAATTATCCTCCCGAAGGAAGGATCTGCAGCATACATATCTGAGAAGACCTCAAATCCCACAATTCTAGTGCTCATGGTGGTGAGAAGTAATGTACGACGGCTCAGTGCATCTGCGACACAGTTCAGACTTCCTGCTTGGTGCCTCAGTGCAAACGTGAATTCCTGTAAGTACGCCACCCACTTGGCATGCCGCCTACTCAGCTTGTGTTGGCCATTGATGTATTTCAGGGCCTCATGATCAGTGATAAGAATAAATTCCCTCTGCACTAGGTAGTGACGCCAATGTTTCAGGGACTGAACTATGGCATAGAATTCCAGATCATAGGTGGAGTAATTCTTCTTTGATCTTGATAACTTCTCACTGAAAAAAGCTACTGGTCACCCTTCTTGACTTAGAACACCACCAATACCCACTCCAGATGCATCATAATTTACCTTAAACACCTTTTCGAAATCAGGAAGTGCTAAAACTGGTGCCTCTGTCATCTTCTGTTTGACTAGTTGAAAGCTGGTTTCTGCTTCCTCGGACCACTGAAAATCATGCCCCTTAAGGCACTCTATGATAGGAGCAATCAAAATACTGAAATTTCTAATGATCCGGTGGTAGAAGGAAGCCAATCCATGGAAACTTCTTACATCGTGCAAGGTCCTCGGTGTGGGCCATTCTAAGACCGCATCTACCTTCGACTGATCTGCTTGAACACCATCAGTAGATACAACAAAACCCAAAAAAGTAACAGAAGTAGTGAAGAAAGAACACTTCTTCTGATTGATGTATAGGCGCTCTGTCCTCAACAAATTAAAAACAGCACGGAGGTGCTCAAAATGTGACTCCCACGTCGGACTATAAATGAGGATGTCATCGAAGTAAACTACAACAAACTTCCCTATGAAACACCGTAAAACCTGATGCATGAACCTCATAAATGTGCTGGGCACATTGGACAGCCCAAAAGGCATGACCATCCACTCATACAGCCCATGCTGCGTCTTAAACACTGTCTTTCACTCATCTCCAGGCTTTATTCTGATCTGGTGGTATCCACTCCTAAGGTCAATTTTGGAGAAGACTCTAGAACCGGATAGCTGGTCTAACATATCATCCAGGCAGGGAATTGGGAACCGGTATTTCACTGTGATCCTGTTGATGGCTCTGCTATCAACACACATATGCCAAGAACCATCCTTCTTTGGCACTAGTAGGGCAGGAACCGCACATGGGCTCAAACTCTCACGGACGAAGCCTCTCTCCAATAACTCTACCACATGTCGCTGCAACTCTTCAGATTCCTTGGGGCTGTGGCGATACACCGGTCGATTAGGCAAACTGAACCCTGGAACATGGTCGATCTGATGCTGAATGTCCCTCATAGGTGGTAACCCAGGAGGAAGATCCTCTGGCATAAGGTCAGAAAACTCTGCCATCAGCTGTTGCACTTCGGCTGGTAATTCTGGATTCAGATCTGCTGTGCTATTCCCACAAGGTAGCAGAGGATAAACCACGTCTACATGCTCAACCTCTACTAAAAACCTGGACATCGAAAGCAGATTAGTATTATTGTAAATCGAGGTAGGAGTGATTCCTTCCCGACGAGGTGCCAACACAATCTTCTTCCCTTTGATGCTAAGGGAGTATGTGTTTTTTCGCCCATCATGAATAACATTACGGTCATACTGCCAAGGCCTGCCTAACAATACATGACAAGCATCCATACATATAACATCACACCAAGCATTATCGAAATATCTCTTACCAATCGAAAAAGAAACTAGGCAATGCCTATCTACCGTTACCTCGCTGCCTTTATTCAGCTAAGACAATTTGTACGGCTTAGGATGACGATCTGTTTTCAACTGCAGTTTCTTGACAGCCTCTTCAGACACCACATTCTCATAACTGCCACTATCTATGATTATCTTGCAAACTTTATCGGCAATTGTACAGGTTGTGTGGAAAATATTGGTCCTCAACCAATCGTCTCCTGAATCGCCCTTGGGGGTTAGTAGGCTCTTACGAATGACCAAGGTCTCATGGCCATCCCCATACAATACATCTCCATACTCATCATCATCATACATAGGCTCCCTAATCTCCTCAGTTTCGTCTACTCCATCGTCCTCAATCAGTAGATTTTTACCTTTATTACTAGCAGGCTTCCTGCACTCAGGTGATTTATGCCCATGTTCACAACATCTGAAACATCTTGATGAGTGAAAATAATTGCATATTTTGGCCACTTAATTTACATTTGTTAGCTTAGGAATTTGTTACTTTGAGTTGTTTTCATTGTTTTTCAGGTTTACAAGCACTGGGAAATGAGTTTCACTAAAATTGCCAGAATTGCCCGTACAGATCAATCATCTTTGAAAATTAAACTGTATTGATTCAAGAAGAACCAAGATATAAGCCATGTATGCTTCAAAAGATCCAGAAGTCTATTTTCTGGAGAATTTTACGGCTCGTAAAAATGATTTTTCTACAGAAAGTTATGGCCGTTTTAGTAGACAAAGGTCAGGCTGTGCGGGCTGTGCGGGATTTCAGCGTGAACAGAAGTTTTGAAGGGCATGTGAAGACTTAAATCCAACATCCCACATCGGTTGGAAACACATTTCTATATCCCACATCCCACATCGGATTGGAAACACATTCCACTTGTGGTATTTGCCTATATAAGACCCACTCCAATTCATCATTCAGTGTACAATTCCTGAGCCACTTTGGTGTTTACCGGTGAACGTCCGCTAGCATTCTGGTGGATCTCGAAGGCTTTGTCACCATGAGGGGAAGCGCCGCCCGTCAGTGAGTGAAATTTCTCCCATGTAAAGTTATTTATTTATTTCTTTACATTTAGTTGTTTTAGTTTAAATGTTTAGCACTTTTATTACGAATTGTAGTTTCATAGTTATGAGTGGCTAGACTCTTCAGCTAAGGTTGAAGATGAAGCCCCGCCGTTGTTTGGCGTAGTAGTTCAGATTTGCTTGTACAAATCTGACAATTTTTAGTATAAATGTTCTGTCAATTATTTGAGTTAATCTTATAATTGATTGAGTTTAAATTGTCTGTTGGATATTCCTTGTGTTTCATCTGATGGATACATTGAATGCTTTTCGATTAAATTAGATTTCCTTTGTGATTTGTTGAGAGCGGATACATTGGATGCTTTTGGTTTAGTTGGGATATTCTTTGTTTTTTGTCTTATAATTAGATTCATGGAATGTTTTGATAGGCTATATTTTTAGAACATATATGCTTAACTTCGGTGGGGTGGATTTGGAAACCTTAGTGTTTTAATTATTAGTTTTTAAAAATCAATTTAGTTTAATTTTAATTTCTTTTCCAAATTATCATTTGAAATTCGGAACTAGGTTAAGATAGAGTTAGTTTAGATTGAAAATATACTTTCACAATGCAATTCCCTGTGGATTCGACCTTGCACCTGCACAACGCTATACTGCAAACGACTCGTGCGCTTGCGAGTAAATTAAAACTCACAACACATCTAATATTCAGGTTAGGGTTACCTTGAGGTGGTTGCTGGACAGGACGGGATTCCAGAGGACGAATTGGCAGATTGTTTTGATCGCCTCTGTTCAATGGCCTCCTGTTCTGCTGTTTCTCCACCACAAGTGCACGCTAATATGCCTCTGAAACTGTCCACAGCGAGTGAAGGCTGAGGGCATCCTGTAGGGGCTGCCGTAATCCCCCCAAATATCGTGCCACCATCTGCTTCTCTGTTTCAGATAAGTCGTTCCGGGCAATCAACTGATAGAATTCCTCCGTGTAATCATCCACCAATCTCGTGCCCTGCCTCAATGAATGAGACGCTGAAACAAGGTCTGAGTGTAACCAAAAGGGAGGAAGTGACCCTTCATCTTCTTCTTCATCTTCTCCCAATCTGTAATCTTGGCTTTGCCCTGCTGATCACGCGAACGCCTCAACTGCTCCCACCACGCAGATGCTCTGCCCTTCAGTTTGATGGCGACCAGTTTCACCTTCACACGATCTGGGACTTTCTTGTACTCGAAAATACGCTCCACTTCATTCAACCAATCAACGAATCCCTCGGCCTATAACATACCAGAAAACTCGGGCAGATCCACTCTGAATCCGAGGTCTCCATAACGTTCTTCCTGACCACAGTGCTCCCAGAATCGAGCAGGATTGTGATGTGGTTTTTCGGAACTGGAACTAGAATCGGAATCGTGATCTTTAATCTCATGATCTCCAAAATTTTGCACCGCTAGACGCTGGGTTAACTTGGCAACTTGCCTCTGTAAATCCTCAATCATCGCATCCTGAACGTTACGATCACGATCCTCGTTCAGAACCTGCCCGCGACGACCACAACCACGACCACCAGCCATGGAACTGATGAAATCTTGCCCTAGGAAAACACTGAAGCTCTGATACCAATTGACGCCGGGCAGAATAGCGATTATTCTGCAGGCTAGTCGAACAGATTGTTCACAGGGAGTAACACAAGAAAAACCCTAAAAAACAATGCAGAGAAACAGCTCTGATGTTTATTTAAAATTATGCAAATTCAATAAGAATGTTTACGAAACCCTAAGACCTTATTTATAAGGTCGAAACAAAATAGGAAAATTAAATTAAGGCTGAAATTAAAATAACTAAAATAAAAAGTTTCCTAAAAACATTAAACTGCCAATTTGAGGGCCTAAACGTTATTTTTTGGCTTAAAAATGTCGAGGCTGATTAAAAATCAGATTTTGTTCATTGGCCCGTTTCCAATCAGACTAGGGTCTTTTGAGCCTGATCTGAGCCCGTGACCCGTTCTAGGCAGTCCACCTGTCAGTTCTGTGCTGATCTGCCAACTCTGTATCATTTGACTTGGATCCTCCTGCGTTAGTCTCCTAGTTATAAATGTCAAAATTTTAAGTTTAAAAGTCGAGATAAGATTATTGAGCACCTATATAAGAAGGGATTTACTCCTAATTACTAGAGGTGGATTCATCATGAGGAGATTAGTTTAGTGGTAAAAATTACTAAAGAGGGTCCAAATCCTCATGATGCCAAGTTCTATGATTTGTTGAGAAATGCCGTTGAGCCATTGTGGGAGGGTTGCAATAAGCATACTAATAGGATCCAAATCCTCATGATGGTCATAGTTTTGTTAGCAACTCAGCAGGATGCAGTTCATCCTCCACTTCCACCACTTAAGTTATTGAGAACCTCACAGTTTTAACGAGGCCCGCATTAGATAGATGGTGCAACAGTAGATGAAGTTGGAGAGGTAGCAGATGCAGCAACAATTGCAGCATGAGAGATAGGAGACGCAACAATTGTATCAAAAGTTTAACCATATGATGCAACAATTTTTTGGTTGTTTTGGGATGTCACTTGCAATATTGTTCCATTTGCACCATCCATTAAAAGTAAACCATTTCAAAGACTTGTCTAATTTTTTTTTATATATAATGATATATAATGTTTATTTTATATATACTAAATATCTTACTATTGGTTTTGCTCTTTAATAAAATATGAAATAATTATTGTTTAATTCCATAATATAAGTGTGGGCTTTAGATCAATAAAGTTCAACACTTAGCGGTTTTAGTAGCGTAAAAATATAAAAAAAAAAAAAACTTGTCTAATGAACTAATAGGGGGTACCCTTATGTTCGTGGGGTCGAATGTAACTTATGTGAACAGACAAAATTCATTTTGGATCACCGATTAGCGAAAGTGTGGGTTTTAGGTTAATAAAGTTCAACACTTGGTAGTTTTAGGGTCAAAAATGTAAAAGACTTGTATAATGAACGAGAAGGGGGTTATTGGCATGTTAATGGGGTCGAATGTAGCTTCTTGGAATAAACATAATCTATTTTGGACCGCCTGTTAGCAAACATGTGGGTTTTAGGTCAATCAAGTTCAACACTTATCGGTTTTATGTGCAAAAATATAAAAGACTTATCTAATAGACGAATTAGGGGTGCTACCATGTCTGTCGGGTCAAACATGACTCGTGTAAACAAAAGGAATCCATATTGGATTACCAGTTAGCAAAAGTGTGGGGTTTATGTCAATAAAGTTCAACACTTAGTGATTTTAGGAGGAAAATGTAATATACTTGTTTAATGGCGAGTCATGGATGCCGAAACATCTGTGGGGTCGAACGTGACTCATGTGAAGAAATAAAATCCATTTTGGATCATTAGTTAGCAAACGTGTGGGTTTTAAGCAATTAAAGTTCAACATTTACTGGTTGTAAGGCTAATAAAGTGTGAATTGAATAGCACAAGTTTTGAAATTTTACATGCTATTAATTTCCATGTTCAGTTATATGAGTATATATATTATGACTATTGTTTTGCTCAATAGGACCCTACAGGCTCAGTTGTTGATGGGCATGGCAGTTCGACTATTGTGGGGTTAGGAAATTCGGCTACTGCGGGCCAGGACAATATCGATTGGGAGGATGCGGACCTAGCAGACCCTTGATATTTTTTTATGTGAAAATTTTTGTATTAGACTAGTATTTTTCATACAAATTTGTATTTTTGGAAGAGATTTTTATTTTGTAAAAATTTTGTTATTAATATTTAAGAAATTAAGAATTTGTATTAGACTAGCTATCATGATAAGTTTTTATTCTAAAAATTAAGAATTTGTTTTTTAAAAGTAAGTATCATGGACAGTGAATTTTTAATTCTAAAAATTAAAATTTATTTTCTTAAAAATGTATCACCGATAGAATGGATTCCATCAGCAATAATATTTTTTTTATTAAAAATAACCTTTTTATTTTATAAAAAATGATCACCTACCAATTATCCATTGGTAGTACCTTTTTTTTATGATGGATTTCTATCCATTCGAGATAATATAGTATCAGCAATGAAGATATTACCGATGGATTTTCGTCGATGATGAGTATCACCATTAGATTTTGGCTTATCACAAGCAGATTTGGTCTGCTGGTGATAGGCAGATTTGATTTGTGGCATTCTGTCATGTAGAAAACGTAGTTCTAACTTGTGGCTAATCCATCTATGGTTCTTAAACTTTCAGGATGCCCAAGGGAATGGCAATGTTAGAAGAAAGCAAGCTAGAGTTCGTTGGAAAGCTCTTCCTGCTGGTATTTTCAAAATCAAATTTGATGGAGCACTCAATTTAGTTCATTGTTTGGGTGGAGTGGGTGTCGTTGTTCAAGATGCTGAGGGTTTTTCTCATAGCCTTCAATCCAAATGTTTCCTAAATATATTTGATCTCATGATTTCCTTTACAAGAAGGAGTTATTATTGTAGTGGAATTGGGCTTTGTTGGGATTATTATAGAAAGTGATTGTTTAGCTACGGTCGAAGTGTAATACCCAAGCCCATTACTTTTGGACTTAGTCAACCCATGGTTGGAAAAATAAAATAAAATAAAAAAATCTGCTCATTTGTAAATAAGAGAGAAATCTAGAGAGAATGGGAGAAAGGGAGAGAGAAAGATAGAAACAAAAGAATTTTTTTACAAGAATGACTAATTCGAGGTATTTTTTAATCCTAACTCTTGCTAAATTCATGTTTTCCATGTTTGCTTTCACTTTTTTTCAATTGTTTAGAGGGGTTTTGATGTGGTCAATTTTCTGACGCTATCGTCGGAGCTCCAAGGAGGGTCTAACCATGATATTTTAAATGTAGATTTTTACCTCCATAAATTTGAATTTGGATTTGGATTTGGATTTTGAGAGTTGTGATTTTTCAAAGAATTTTAGCAAAACTTAACTTTAAGTCGTTAGAAAGTGATTTTTTGGCAACGGATCAGAGTAAGTTATGACTGAGCTTTGTAGCCCTTTGAACAAGCTTTCTAGTGGTATATGTTTTGCATCATAATTCCTGGGATGTAGAGAGAATTGGAGTGTTATAGTTTGTTGTTTGGAAAAAAAAAATTGGGTTTTAGGTTTCTAACAACATCAGGGTCTAACTTTTGGACACCATAACTTGATCGTTCGGTGTTGGAATTGGGTGATTTTTAAGTCAAAACGATAGTATTTTGAGATTAATTTCTGGATATGTATAGATCACTTGAAATTCTATATGTGGAGAAAATTATTAATGTTCAAAGTAGGCTAGTTGTATTGGTTAAAGCTGAAAAAAGGTAAGTAATAAGTGAGCCCATCCAGCGTGTACATTGACGCTGGGTTCCATTGATAAAGGGGTTGCACTTGAGTGTTTTTTTTTTTTTTTAAGTTGTTTCATATTGAAAATAATTTATATATTCTTTTGAATTGGTATTCTTTAAATTGGAAATCAATTCCAGTTTAGGAATTTTATTTTGAGTCAGAAGAATGTGTAGCTATTGTCCAACGACCTCAAAGAATTTAGTTGGCATATATTAGCATGTTTGAATTATAAATTAAAATATTTTTGTTGATTTTAGTGCCTTTCCTTTTCAAGGTGACTAGAAAAATTTTGATTATGTAGAATCATTGTGCTTTGGTGAGTGAGGTAAGTAATCTTACTCAACTGGTGTTTCCTATTAATGGATATTCAATTACTTAATATTCATTGTTATCATGTTAAACTCATAGTTTAAGCATTTGAATTATTTGATGTGGTTATTGCTGCATATTATAGTATTTGATGTTTAATTTGAGTTTATCAATCATGGTTGAGTTTGAGACTTTGTAATATGATGATTTGTGTTTGACCTTTGGAAATTAATTTGATTTGTCTTTGATACATTGGAATATGATGATTTGTGTTTGAGCTTTGGAAAATGACTTGATTTGTGTTGAGACTTTTGCAATACAATGATTTATGATTGAGTTGATTGAAGTGGAGCTCTCAGTCTCATCAAATTGATATGTGAATCTTCGCACCTAGCAGCCCAAGGTTTGAATGCGTTTTTGGATTTGGTAGCCCAAAGGTTGGATGGGCTTTTGAACTTGGAAGCCTAAGGGTTAAATGGACTCTTGGACCTTGGGGTTAAATGGGCTCCTAGACTTGCCATAGGTTTTAAATGTGGCCATAGCTTTTGTGAGACTGATGAGCATCCTCTATGAGATTTTTGAATTACTGGCTTTCGATCACAATGTTGTGATATTTTTTTAAATCATTTCATCATGAAATGAATCTGAAGATTTATTCCTAATATGTTGGTTATCGTATTTGTTAAACTCAATGGATGATGATTCAAGTGGATGAGTTAGTAAGATTATTGATATCTCATAATTATATGTAGCTTCACTATTTGAGTACATACTTATTGTAATTAGGTTGAGTATGATTACTTATTGGGTTGTCAAGCTCACCCATTTGTTTTCTTTTTTCAAATTTTGAAATTGAGACTTTCGCATGTGGGGATATAAGGGAGTGAGCACTATGAGCCTATGACATGTTAAATTCATATTTTATTTCATTTGTATTTTGGAGACTTGTTTTAGGGAAAGTATGTAATCTAAATCTTAAAAAAATTGTACTTCTAAAGATTTATTTTTTATTATGTTTAGTAAGGCTTTGCTCACTTGTAGGAGAAACTCTATATATGAGTAGTTGTTGTCATGTCCTCCACTCGTGTTCGGTTGGGGTAGTCATTAGGTATTAGGGATGTGTTCTCTTATTAAGTTTGAATTTTCTTTTGCTTTGTTTATTTCTATGTGCATGTTGCTTTCTTTGATGATAGGCTGAAGTGTCCACAGTCGCTTTGTTTTGTAATTAGAGAGAGATTAAGGTAATTAGCTAAAAATAAATAAAAATTAGTGCCTTGATGATAATTTGTAAAAGATTTTTTTGTTTAGTTTCAAATATATTTTTCATTCCTTTTAGTTATATCACTAAGTCCATAAATTTGGTGTGTTATTTGAGACATTATAGCTTACTAATTTTTTTCTTTATTTGAATTTTAGCTACTTAGATGAACATTGTCTAGCTAAATTAGTTTTGGAGTTAGATAAGTTGACCCTAGCCAAGTCAACTTTATTTTATCAAATCTAGCTTTATTAACCATGTTGAATCTAAATGAATCCAACTTTAAGTAATATTGTTACTTTATGCTAATTCCTTTAAAAGTGTGTTTTATTTCTTAGTGATATGTATATACATATGTGTATGTGTGCAGAAATAAGTACATCTATGAAGAAATACCTTGACTTAGTCAAATATGTAGCATCTCTGCTTGTTTTGATGTCTTGTTGCGTGATTTTTATTAATAAAAACAAGTTTTTAATTACCTCGTGAAAGGTTTTTCTAGTATAAACCCGCTACCCTTAATTTTTCACTCCTTTCTCTCTAAATTAAGAACTTGTTTAGTGTGTTGAGGTATAAAGAAATGTTTGGTCCTAACTACATTTCCTTTGTGCATTTACTGAGCAGTTGTGATTATATCAAATAGAAAGAGATGCTTATATACATTTATTTGATAAAAAGATATTTGTATTTGTGGTGTTGGGAATTTGTCTAAGAATTAAACGTTGAAAGATTGAAGCTTCAGCAGTCTTTGAGCCATGGCATAGGCTTGGTGCATCGCGGCCTCTAGCAAGGAGGAGTTTCTCCTCCAGGTGTGCGTCACGGCATAGGATGAACTGCTCTGCGGCCCCCAACAGGTGGTTGCTTCCTCCCCTGTTGTGCACCGCGGCTTGCCCTATTCTGAGCCGCAGCGCCAGGCACACCTGATACCAATTTACAGCTTTGTTCAACTGGTGCGTAGGGCTTGGTTAAAACACACAAGATTACTTAGACCACTTGGAGGGCCATGATTGTTTGGTTCTCAAGATCTAAGGGTTGAGATTGACTTCAAGATTGGTTAAAGAAGTTGTTGCCCTATATAAAGGGTCATCTAGGTGCAATAACATAACAAGTAAGTTCAAGACACAACAAGTGCAAAGTTACAAGTGTCTGGAGAGAAGAAACACAAGATGAGGTCTCATTCCAAGAGTGGCTAGTGTTGAGAGAGATAGGCTCTCAAATCTTTAGAGATGTTTCTATTGAGAGAGAGTATTCAAGCTTAGGGGTTCAAAGGCTTTGTAATTGAAATTTTCTTGGGGAAAATTCTAGGGAAACACTTAGTTCTTATTTCTTTCTTTTCTCTTGTCTCATTCTTCAAGAACAAGAGGGTTCTTGAAGGGGTGTTGCTGTAATTGTAAGAACTCCATTGATTTATTATAGAGAGCTCAGAGGAGCTCATGGGGACGTAGGCATTTGCCGAACCTCGACAACAATTGCTTGTGTTTTCTCTTGTGTGGTTTGATTCTTGTTCATTACAAATCATTTAGGATTTGGGTGTTTGGAAAGATCACAACTTGGGATTCTTGATAAGGGTGATTTTCCAACAATGGTATCAAAGCTAGAACAGCGGTATCGGAGCAAGGCTCCAAGAATCAAAGGAAACTTCTTGGGTGATTCAAGAATGGTGCTGGGATCAAGATTTGATCGGGTTCTTGAAATTTAGAAGTTGGAGAGAAGACGGGCTGAAAGCAATTGTGGGTGCTGCATAAATCTTGGGATTTTTTCCACAAGATGGGTTCGAACTTCATTGTTGAGAAGTTTGATGGAAAGAGAGACTTTGCCCGTTGGAAGTGGAAAATCAAAGCAGTTCTTATGCAACAAAAGGTGGACTTGGTGATTGGAAAAGATGATGATTTTCCAGCAAGTATCACAGAGCTCCAGCGGAATGAGATGACGAAGATGGCGTACAACACCATCTTTATGCACATGTCAGATAGTGTGACCAGGGAGTGTGGAGACACAGAAGATCCAGCTGTCATTTTGAAGAAATTATATGAGTTATTTCTTACCAAGACCCTAATAAGATTTATCTTCTTAAATGAATCTTTGCTTTTAAAATGGATCCTAATAAAGAGTTGCAAGATAATCTTGATGTGTTTAATAAGCTAGTTCAAGATTTGGCTAGTTGTAGTATAATATTCCCGGATGAACAATTGGCTGTTATGTTATTGATTTCTCTTCCTGATTATTTTGAAAATTTGATTAATTCTATTGAATATGGAAGAGATACGCTAACCTAAGGAATTGTGATTAATGCTATAAGAGCTCATGATTTCAAAGCCAAAATGACAGAAGGATCAAGTGGAGAAGGTCTGTTCCTTAGAGGAAGACTTGCAACTCGGTATGGTAGCAACATCCATGGCTACTACTGGGACAAACCACAGGGTAGAGGACAAAGCCATGAGAGATCGCACTCTAAACCAAGATTTGGAGGAAAGCAATGCTACTACTACCATAAGGAGGGTCATTTCAAGAAAGATTGCAAGAAGATGATGAGGGATAAGAAAGGAAGAGGCCATACTAACAATGAAGAGGCTTCGATTGCCAAGGAAGAACAGCAAGATGATGATGTTCTTGTTGTGTGCTCAAATGTGAGCAAGAGGCAAGGCAGCAAGAGATGGATCTTGGATTCCGGATGCACTTATCACATGTGTCCTCACTGGGATTGGTTCAAGAATTTCAAGGAAACAAATAAAGGAAAGATTTTCTTGAGGAACGATACTTCTTGCCAAGTGAGGGGTATAGGAGACATCTAATTGGGGATGTTTGATGGAGTCATGATTACGCCCAAAGAGTAATGCGGTAGTTGTAGCACAGCTTTGGGATGTCGATTCCACAGGGAAACAAGTTACCTACAAAAGAAGGTGTGAACCATAATACAAATGATAAAGATTTAAGTAAGAAGATATGAATTTGGATAAGGAAGTAATTGTGTAAAATAGATTGTGAAATATAATAAAGAAACAACAAGGATCCAAGAATCCTCCCTAGGTTTGTTGCCCTATTCCTAACTTTATTTAGTTGTTTTTATCTCGATTTCAAGTTTCACATCCCAAACAGGCAATCGGTAAATATTCAATGAGAACATATATAAACCCTAATATGATTGTTATGAAATATTTTTTATTTTCGATTCATGCACACATGATCTATCTTATAGGTTTATCATGAAACGACAATATATCTTTAATGAAAATATTGCAGTAATGGACAAACCTAAAGGCTAGATCTACCGGACTCAATTTTACCTAAACTATCTTGACATAAGAAAAGCATGACTAAATTTATATCAAGGAGAAAGATACAATCACCGGATTAGATAAAATCTTATAATTAGATTAAAAAGTAAATCATAACAATGTTTTGACAATGAATCCCTATTACAACTGAATCAAATAAAGGAAAATAGGAACAACTACACCTAGGGATTCATCCCTTCGCCTTGCTTGGAGATTTGTTCGCCATGAGGCTCATGGTTGAACACTTTGATGGAGGAGAATTTGTTGTTTCCTTCAGTTTCCCAAACTTAATGATTGTCCTTTTTCAAACCTTAAGTGGTCTATTTATAATACAAGAGGTCAAAGGGTGTTTTAGGGTTTAAACAATCATTAAAAGCCCTAATTAAGTTGTAACTCGGAGATAGGGTATCGAGATCGTGCCGCGGCTCAGTTGGTGTTAGGCCACGGCTCAAAATCTTCAAATTCTTGCACCTTCTGGAGGCTGCAGCCTGGATTGGTTCAGGTTGTGGCTCAGCCCTTCAGGCCACACCTCAGCTTGATCTAAGCCACGGCTTGACCTGATGCTTATTCCTTGCTCTTTTGGTGCACTTTTTGGAGGTTGAGGCTTGGATAATTCTAGGCCGCAGCGCACACACTATAAACTTGATTTCTCTTTATTTGTCATTTCACAACCATGTCTTCACTTCGGTGTGTCTTGAGTCTTTGTGCTTCAAACAACAATAGCTTTTTCTCCTGTAATGTACTTAAATTACCTGAAAATGCACCGAAATAAGTCAACTATCCAAGAATACCACTTTAGAGTTATTAACGTATAAAAGTGCAATTAAGACCTAGATCAACCCTAAAATGTTAACGATTAAGAACTATTAAGATGCATTTTATAGCTCTCATCACAACCCCCAACTAGCTTATTGCTTGTCCCTAGCAATTCAAGCGAAAACAAGAGATGAATTCTACGGTGGGGATCATAACAAAGTAAAACAATTTTAGTGTTAACCAAGAGTAATTCACATTTTGTCTCAAAAATGTCACATAACACACAGCATATAGAATCATTAAATTTCACCCCAAGTTCAAAAGTAATCCAAGCATCAATCTTAAGATTGTTATTGACTCTTTACATCCATCTTACCACAATCCATTTATCCGAACATCCGAATGATTTTATGCATAACATTCGCGAATACAAGTCTTGGCCTCTAAACATGATAAATTGCGTGGCATCAATCACAAAAATAACCTCCATAGGCTTACATTTCAAACCACTCTCCACTATTGTAGAGAAATCACATTACATTGGATCAATAGGTCTTTAATAAGCTTGTAACACTAGGCTAAGGTAAAAGTTAAGAAAGAATGGGAAGGATTCACAAGTAAAAGAACTCAATCTCTTAGCTTTAAACACAACCACTTTTAAGCACTAGATAACCTTACTTCAACACCCAACTTTTTCAACCATTTTTCTCAAATCACCACTTTTCTTTTCTTTTCTTCTTTCTTTGCCATAATTCACTTCTCTTTTCTTTTTTTTTTCTTTTATATTTTGGCATAAGACCATTCACCTTCTTTTTCATTTTTCTTTTCTTTTCCATAACCTCCAACTTATCTCCTTTAATGTACTTGGGTTATGGTAGTGATATTTTCTCATATTTCCATCCTTACTTCTTTTAAGTGCTTCTCAACAAATGTGTATAACTACGTTCTTTTAAGGGAAAGGTAAGGATAAAATATTTTCTTAGGCTTATAAAGGTGAGTGAATGGGATATTGAAAGAAACAAGGCTAAAATTCTTTTTCAAGAAAAGGGCTCAAATAGGTGACTAGTGGTAAATATAGCAATGGTAGGTTTGACTGGCTCAAACGGTCCAAAAATGGCCTATATCATATCCTAAGTAATGTGAATTCTAGGAATTTGCCTCAAGTGGTTATCAAGTAAGTTCTAGAGCTTGTTGAGACCGCAACAATATTCACAAAATAATCACACATAAAACTTCTCTAAATGTTTAAGACTAATCATACAATCTTACCACAACCTAGAGTCTCAAACCAAATGAAGATTGACACTTAAATTATTCTCAAACTGAAACAAAATTTAACTTCTTCTAAATGTTGTATGCTATCTCAATTAAGTTCATATCATTGACATGTGAATTAACTCCAAGGCAAACACAAAGCATGATAAACACAACAATTAAGGAAAATGACACCATGCAGTTCAATGAAAGAAAAAGAATGTGTTTCCTCCACCCCCAACTTAAAAATTACATTGACCTCAATTTTAAAGAAAAGATAAAGGAAACTCTCTTTGAAGCACCAGTGCATAGAAGCTAAAAATTGTGCACCTCTATTTGAACTGAATGCTATACTTCTTGTTAAAAGTCCGATCTACAACATAGAACAAACAAAAAGAAAGCAACTGCGGTGTACCATTAAGATTCCCACCGTATGGTAGCATATGATATGGAAATAAATAACTGAAAATGAAAATAAAGTACAAAAAATAACGAAAAGGGAGAAACAAAATAAATATTAGTATAGTTATTTGAAAAAAAAGAAAATAAAAATAAGAGAGACAACAAAATAGCACCCAAAATTAATCCTCCATATCATCATCCTCATCTTCATTCTCTTATTCATTCTCCTCACCTTCGTCTTGAGTTGGATCAAAAGATGAACATGGATAGGGTGGCAGTGTAGGAAAATGATCCATGTCACAACCAGTAGCGGAGGCAAGGTGTTGGTACATTTGACCAAAAGAAGAGTACACCTCCACTTGATAATCGGCATGCCTAGCCAAGAATCGTTCTTGACGATTAAAGAAGCGTTCTTGATGATTGAATTTATCATGCAAAATTTCTTGATGTTCGTCAAAAAGAATCTCCAAAAGCTCAACATGCTCGACAACAGTGAAATACCTAGAGGGAGGAGGAGGGGCTGTAAGTGCGACTCTCTCTCCTGGAGTTGGTGGTCTTGAGGCTTTAATTATACTTAGCATGCCATCATCGATGGGTTTCTTAGGTTGTTGGGTTTCCTAATTACTACTGTAAGGGATATCGACTTGGATGCATAATTGGGTAATCAATGAAGGAAAGTATAATCCAAGCTTTTGTTGCACCATGTGTAGGATAGAATTGAATATAACTTGGCCCACATCTATGGTCATACCCATCAAAATGGCTTATATCAAAACAGCCCTCTCAACAGTCAAGTCACTATAGTGTGTAGCGGGCATCATCATTTGACATACAAAATATTGCCAAGCTCGCACATTGACAATAAGAGACACACCGGGCAAGGTTTTATAGGTAGGACCCGTCATTTTTCAAGTTGTGCCCGAAATACAGAGAGTATTGAAAATTTCATCATAATCAACATTAGATACATATGCAAGATACTCATTGTGTTCTATGTCAGGTAACCCATACAACCTATTAATGGATGAGCTACTAAAATAGATTGTTTTTCCTCTCACTATGACTTTACCATGTCTATTTTCTTCGGCATTGGCATAAAATTCTCTAACTATATTTGGGAGGGAATTAGATGGTTGTCTTGTAAATGCACCCCAATTCCTATCAATAATCATTCTAAACAAGGCTGGGTTCCCCCTCTCAGTGATATTGAATCCTTTCTCAGGAATGATTTTCCTAGCATTTAACAAGCTAAGATAACGCTTACTAGCCTCAAACTAGCAAATTTGCTCTCATCATATTCTTGAGGTTGTTTCCTTCTTGGTCTCTTGGATTTGGGTGCCATTTGAATCAAGTGTATAGAATAATAAAATAAAGTCAAAATCAACCACCCAAATAGCACAAATGAACAATAAAGAGAAGAAATTGGTCTTACTTGATGCCCAAAAGTGGAGAGAAGAAGAATACCCACCAACTTGAAGTTTTCTTGATGAACCCAAAATCTTCTTAGAACCAATCTTATTGGAGAAATTTCCAACAAAAGCTGCAATATTAGTGCAAAATCCTACAAGAAATGAAATAAAAATAAAGAAATTTTGAGGAAAAGTGAGGAGGTAGGTGAGGGTTTGGAGAGAGAGAGAGAGTATGGGGCTATGTTTTCCCAGAGTGGAAATGAAGAAGAAATGCATATTTGGGTCAAAATGGCCAGTTACGGGTGTTTTAGAACAGGTCGCGCTGCGGCTTCCTATTTGGGGCACCGCGGCTTGAGCTGTGTGAGGAGTGATGGCATTCTGGGGGGCGCAGCACGGGCTAGGGCGAAGTGGACCTGGTGCTGTGGGGCGAGGCGGGCCTTTAGTGGGCCTAGGCGCAGCCCAGATCTGATCCTAAAGAAAGAAAATCTTGTTTGGTGCCAAAAAGAAGAGAAAAATAAAAAAAAAAATTAGCAAAAAAAATTGTTAACCAAAAATCAGATTAAACTAAAATTTAAAATTAAAGAAAACTAAATTAAAAACAAAACAAAAGGAAAGAAAAGAAAAATAAAAGTAAAAAAGTACCTTTGTTGTGTGGTCAAGGTGAATAGACCGGATCCATAAGTGGAATGTCTTCCACTTTCGGATCTTGTCTATCGATTAAGATCTTAAGTCGTTGACCATTTACTTTAAAGATCCAACCATCTCTAGTATCTTTAATTTCTACTGCCCCATTTTCAAAAACGTTTTTCACTATAAAAAGGCCAGTCCACCTCGACCTAAGTTTTTCGAGATGCTTATGGAGCCTAGAATCGTATAAGAATACCCGATCATTAGGTTTAAATGTTTTCCTCAAATATTTTTATCATGAAACACTTTCATCTTGGCTTTATAGATTCTAGAGTTCTCATAAGCATCATTCCTTAACTCCTCTAACTCGGTCAACTGATATTTCCTAAGCTTACCCGCTTCTCCTATGTCAAAATTAAAAGACTTGATGGCCCAATAAGCTCGGTGCTCGAGCTCTAGAGGTAAGTGGCAAGGCTTTCCAAAAACAAGTCGATAAGGTGACATACCTAAGGGAGTTTTAAAGGCTATACGGTAAGCCCAAAGCGCATCAATTAGTCTTAAAGACCAATCCTTGCGATCCAAGTTAACCGTTTTTTCTAAAATTAGTTTAATTTCCCTATTAGCAAGCTCTACTTGTCCACTAGTCTGAGGATGGTAGGCAGTAGAAATTTTATGTAACACCCCATATTTTTTCATCAACACTTCAAAAGAACGGTTGCAAAAATGTGTACCTCGATCACTAATGATAGTACGTGGTGTACCAAATCGAGATAACACATTTTCTTTGAGGAATTTAATTACCATTCTATTATCATTGCTTCGGTAATCTATTGCCAAAATGATATATTGGTATCCGAAGGAAGGAGGAACGGGTCCCATAAAATCAATGCCCTAACAATCAAAGATTTCAATTACTAAAATAGGGTTTAAGGGCATCATATTACGACGAGACACAGCTCCTAACTTCTGACATTTTTCACATGGGCAACAATAGATGTTTGCATCTCTAAACAAGGTAGGCCAATAAAATCCACACTGCAAAATTTTTGCAGCAGTTTTTTTCATTAAAAACTGGCCTCCACAAGCTTGGGAATGACAAAATTCCAAGACGTTAACAATCTCTTCATTAGGGATGCAATGCCTTAAAATTTGGTCAGGGAAGTACTTGAAAAGATAGGGGTCATCCCAAAAAAAATTACGTACCTCATTCAAAAACTTCATCTTGTCTTGAGTGCTCCAATCCATTGGTATCTCACTAGTGGCCAAATAATTCACGATATGCGCAAACCATTATAGAGAAGTAATTGAGAGTAAATGTTCATTGGAAAATTCATCCTTGATTGGCATGTCGTTAGAGGTGTCGTCAAAAGTGAGCCTCGAGAGGTGGTCAACTACTATGTTCTCTACTCCTTTCTTGTCTTTGATGGTGATGTTGAATTCTTGTAGGAGTAGGATCCATCGTATTAGTCTTGCCTTAGTATCCTTCTTTGTAAGAAGGTACTTGAGGGCTGCAGGATTTGGACCAATAAAGGCATGCTTTAAACCCTTAGTTAGTGGCTTCAATTCGACTTTAGGTGCTTCCACATTTGAGGGGATTTGCTTCTCTCTTCTTTCGGACAACTCCTCAAACTTTGGTTGCCATGCCCGAGTGCCATAATCTTGAGATTTGTCAAAAATAGCACAAATATCAATCATATCAGTTTTATCATTAATAGAATCAATCTCAGAATTAACAAGAAAATATTCGAGAGGATCAAAATCATGAGCTATGGAAACTCCCCTATCGATGAGTGACTCGATCATGTATAAGTGGTGGTTCTCATCCTTATCTTCAGGCTATTTTGCAACATTAAAAATGTTCACTTTGAGAGTCATGTTTCCAAAGGATAGCTTCATGAGTCCATTCCTATAATTGATTAGAGCATTTGCAGTAGCAAGAAAAGGTCTACCCAAAATTAAAGGGATTTTAGAGTTAGTGTCAACAGCAGAAGTAGTATCTAGGATTAAGAAATCAAGAGGATAATAAAATTTATCAATTTGAATTCACACATCCTCTACCACACCCTGGGGTAGTTTGACTAAACATTCAACTAATTGTAATACCACGCTGGTTGGTTTGACTTCTCCCAATCCTAGCTGTAAATAAATAGAAAATGGCATCAGGTTTACACTAGCTCCTAAATCTATAAAGGCTTATCTAACCTTATGATCTCCAATGCTGCAAGCAATGGTAGGACAGCCCAAGTCCTTGTATTTTGGGGGAATTCTTTGCTCAATTAATGCACTAACTTGCTCAGTTAGGAATGTTGTTTTCTTGACATGGTGCTTCCTCTTCATTGTGCATAAATCCTTGAGAACTTTTGCATAGGTAGGGACTTGTTTAATCACATGTAAAAGAGGAAGATTAAGTTTCACTTGCCTTAAGTTCTCTAGGATTTCATTATTTAGGTCCAGATTTTTCTTGTTTGATTTTAAGGCTTGAGGGAATGGTGCCTTAACAGGACTTTTGGTCACTTCAAGGTCCTTGGGCAGCTCGGCATCGCTACTAGCTTGACCCTTTTCCACATCCTCGGATTTATTCATTGGTGGAATGTGTAGTGACTTACCACTTCGGGTCACAATGGCATTTACATCTTTCAAATTTTCTTGTGCCATATGTTGGCCATGAGGTATGGATTGAGCTTGGGAAGGGAACTTACCTCGCTCAGTTACACTTAAGGAGCCCATTAATTTAGACACTTGGCTTCTAATTTCTTTGTTCTCCTCAACCACTTGTGTAATTAATGCCTCACACCTTTGGTTTGTCTTACCTTTTGCTTCTATAAAAGCATGTAAGGTGTCTTCTAAATAGTTCTTAGAGGATGAGGGTGCATTATAAGGTGCTGGGTATGATCTAGGGGGTTGTGCATGCTGCTAATTTTCAGATTTTCAGCTGAAGTTGGGGTGATTTCGCCACCCTGGATTATAAGTGTTAGAAAAGGGTGCTAAAGGCTTCTTGTACATGCCTAAGGCATTACATTGTTCCTTGTGCAGCCCTCTCATTTCAACAAATGTGGGGCACTCTTGGTCGAGATGATCTACCCCACCACACACAAAGTATGGCTTCAAAGACTCAGCATGATTAGCCACATGTGTTTGTTTTGAGCCCTTGGTTTTTAATGCATCTAACTCTAGTGAGCATTTCGACCTTAGCTTTCAGGTTGTCTTCTTCCCTAAGATGGAATATTCCTCCACCACTCGGGTTTTCTATAGGTCGTGACCTATTCGTGCTTTCAGTAGCACTAGGTCCAATCCATGTGTGAGCTTTTTCAGCAATCTCATTGAGGTATTCAATAGCCTCATCAGGGTCTTTTTGCAGAAATTCACCATTACACATCATCTCTACAAATTGGCGCTCTCTATAGGTAAGACCCTCATAGAAATAGCTCACTAAACGCCAATTTTCATACCCATGGTGTGGACATATACTTAATAGCTCTTTAAATTACCCCAAGACTGATACAAAGTCTCATTTTCCTTTTGTGCAAAGGTGGAGATTTGTCTTTTCAAAGCATTAGTCTTATGTTAAGGGAAGTATTTGTTAAAAAAGACTTAGGTCATCTCATTCCATGATCCAATTGATCGTGGTCTCAACAAGTATAACCAACTCTCATCTTTATCCTTCAAAGAGAAAGAAAAAAAATTGAGTCTCACGATATCATTAGTTGCATCTTGACTATGAAAAGTCGCAACTACTTCCTCAAACTCCCTAATGTGCACATATGGGTTTTCGTTTTCCAAGCCATGGAAAGTAGGGAGTAATTGTATCATCCCTGTTTTAAAGTCTTGATGGCGAGTGTTGGCTGGAAACATAATGCATGATGGCGTGGCTGTTCGGCTAGGATGTAAGTAATCTTTAAGTGTCCTAGCAACATTTTCATTAGGGTTTTCAGCCATGTTATTAAAATTTTCTAAATTTTCAGTTGGGTGTACACTAGGGTTTGATCTAAGCGAGGTTTCACTGACGGACGTGGAAGGGAAGGGTATCTCTAATTCGGGTCCCTTAATGAATCTCCCTCACGAATCTCTTGGTCTAATCATACACCAACTAAGTTTAAAAGGTGATAAATAAAACAGAACAAAATAAAATAAATAAATCAGAAAATCAAAACTTAAAGAAAAGAACGATAGTACTGTCTTGTCTTAGAGTTGACAAACTTCCTTGTATGTAAGCGTATTTCCCCGGCAACGGTGCCAAAATTTGATTACGCCCAAAGAGTAACGCAGTAGTTGTAGCACAGCTTTGGGGTGTCGATTCCACACGGAAACAAGTTACCTACAAAAGAATGTGTGAACCATAACACAAACGATAAAGATTTAAGTAAGACAATATGAATTTGGATAATGAAGTAATTGTGTAAAATAGATTGTGAAATATAATAAAGAAACAACAAGGATCCAGGAATCCTCCCTAGGTTCGTTGCCCTATTCCTAACTTGATTCAGTTGTTTTTATCTCGATTGCAAGTTTCACATCCCAAACAGGCAGTCGGAAAATATTCAATGAGAACATATATAAACCGTAATATGATTGTTATGAAATACTTTTTATTTTTGATTCATGCACATATGATCTATCCTATAGGTTTATCAAGAAACGACAATATATCTTTAATGACAATATTACAGTAATGGACAAACCTAAAGGCTAGATCTACCGGATTCAATTATGCCCAAACAATCTTGACATAAGAAAAGCATGACTAAATTTATATCAAGGAGAAAGATACAATCACTGGATTAGATAAAATCTTATAATTAATTTAAAAAGTAAATCATATCAATGTTTTGACAATGAATCCCTATTACAACTGAATTAAATAAAGGAAAATAGGAACAACTACACCTAGGGATTCATCCCTTCACCTTGTTTAAAGATTAGTTAGCCATGGGGCTCATGGTTGAACACTTTGATGGAGGAGAATTTGTTGCTTCCTTCAGTTTCCCAGACTTAGTGATTGTCTTTTTTCAAACCCTAAGTGGTCTATTTATAATACAAGAGGTCCAAGGGTGTTTTAGGGTTTAAACAATCATTAAAAGCCCTAATTAAGTTGTAACTCGGAGACAGGGTATCGGGGTCACGCCGCGGCTCAGTTGGAGTCAGGCCGCGGCTCAAAATCTTTAAATTCTTGCACCTTTTGGAGGCTGCGGCCTGGATTAGTTCAGGCTGCGGCCTGGATTAGTTCAGGCCGCGGCTCAGCCCTTTAGGCCGCACCTCAGCTTGATCCAAGCCGCGGCCTAACCTGATGCTTCTTTCTTGCTCTTTTGGTGCACTTTATGGAGGGCGAGGCTTGGATAATTCTAGGCCACAACACGCACACTATAAACTTGATTTCTCTTCATTTGTCCTTCTATAACCATGTCTTCACTTCGGTGTGCCTCGAGTCTTTGTGTTTCAAACAACAATAGATTTTTCTCCTGTAATGTATTTAAATTACCTGAAAATGCACCGAAATAAGTCAATGATCCAAGAATACCACTTTAGAGTTATTAACGTATAAAAGTGCAATTAAGACCTAGATCAACCCTAAAATGTTAACGATTAAAAACTTTTAAGATGCATTTTATAGCTCTCATCAAGTCATAAGGCTGCTGCAGAATGTGAGATATCTTTCAGATTTGAGAAGAAATTTGATCTCATTGGGGCAGCTATATTCCATGGGGTACACATACAAAGTAGAGGGAGGAAAAATCAAGGTAACCAAAGGATCTTTGGTAGTGATCAAAGCAGCAATAAAGGATGGTCTCTATGAGATGATTAGAGAGACGAACATTAAGGATTAAGCAGCAAGCTTGATGGTTGAGATGGATAAGGTGGTTCTTTGGCACAATCGCTTAGGATATATGAGCGAAAAGAGCCTACAAATTCTCAGCAAGAATGGTTAACTTGATGGTGTAAAGGTAGAAAAACTCAATTTCTGTGAGGGTTGCATTCTTGGGAAACAACATCAGGTTAGCTTCAACACCAGAGTGCACAAATCAAAGGGTATTCTTGACTACATTCATGCCAATCTTTGGGGGCCAGCAATAACACCAACACAAGGAGGTAATCTTTACTTTCTTTCTTTAATTGATGATTATTTTAAAAAGGTTTGGGTTTAATTCTTTAAAAATAAATCAGATGTTTTAAATAAGTTTATGGTGTGGAAAAAGTTGCTGGAAACTCAAACGGATAAGGTAGTTAAGGTTTTGAAAAACAATAATGGCTTAGAATTTTACAATCAGGATTTTAACAAATTTTGTGAGTTAAATGGGCTTCTAAGACATAGAATGGCTGTGAAAACTCCTCAGCAAAATGGAGTTGCTGAGAGGATCAATAAGGCCCTTATGGAAAATGTTAGGTGCCTGATTATTGGTTCTGGATTACCCGAATGTTTTTAGGGGGAAGCTGTGTCTACTGCTGCATATTTGGTTAATAGATCACCCTCTAGGGCTTTACACCTTAAGACTCCCGAGGAGATGTAGAGTGGTAAACCCTCTGAGTTAAGCAACCTTAGGACTTTTGGATGTGCTGCGTTTGCACATAGAAAGGATGATAAACTTAGCCCAAGATCTAGAAACTGTGTGTTTCTAGGATATGGTGAAGGGGTTAAGGGGTATAAGTTGTGGTCTTTACAGCCAAAAGGATCTAAACTCATAATAAGTAGGGATGTCATTTTTAATGAGCATTTATTTCCCTATTTGGAGAAAACTAACCCTGCAGGGGAAAGTGAGCAAACCAGTTCGGTTTTTGTGGAGCATAGCATCAAAGAATATTCAGTTTAGGTAGAGCAATGAAGGCAAGAGGGTTCGGATCAGGTATAGCCCATTGATGAAGGGCAAGCTCAAGACACTCAAGAGGAGGTTGAAGTAGAAGGGCATGATGCAGCAAATCAGAATGATTATCAGCTCATAAGAGACCGAGAAAGGAGGCAAATCAGACCACCTTTGAGATATGGTTTTGCGGATGCTAATGTAGCAGCTCCTTATTCAGAAGGAGGGAGTGAACCAAAAACTTACATTGATGCCATGGGATGTAAGGATTTGTCAAGATGGAAGCTAGCAATAGAGGAAATGCATTCTTTTGAGGAAGAACAACTCTTGTGAATTGGTGCCCAAACTAGAAAAATAGAGAGTTGTGGATTGAAAGTGGATTTACAAGAATAAAGAAGGGAACACTCCAGGGGATAAAGTCCGGTATAAGGCTAGACTGGTGGCGAAGGGGTTCATACAAAGAGAAGGCTTAGATTTCACAGAAATTTTCTCACCAGTTGTGAAAGACAAGACGATAAGGATAGTGTTAGCTATGGTGGTCCAATTTAATTGGGAGATCGAGCAAATAGATGAGAAGACAGCGTTTTTACATGGAGAGCTTGATGAGACCATCTATATGAGGTAACCCGAAGGCTATGAGGAAGGAAGGTATGGGGATTTGGTGTGCAAATTGAAGAAATCCCTCTATGGCCTGAAGCAATCACCTCGGCAATGGAATGAGAGGTTCGATTCCTTTGTAACTAGCTTGGGTTTCATGAGGAGCTACTATGATTCGTGCTTGTACTACAAATGTCACAAGATGGAGGAAATGGTGATTATCCTCATCTATGTTGATGATATGCTATTGGTTAGTAACAACATGGAGATGATAGGAAGTTTGAAATTTCAACTTAGTTTGGAGTTTGAGATGAAGGATCTTGGTCTTGCACAAAAGATCCTTGGGATGAGTATAATTCGGGAAAGGGAGAGAAACAGGTTGAAGGTTTCTCAGTCTTCCTACATAGAAAAGATGATATCTAAGTTTTCTATGGAAGATAGTAAACCAGTAAAGATTCTCCTTGCTGGTCATTTCAAGTTCTCCAGCGATCAATGTCCGAGATTGGATGAGGAGAAGAAGGAAATGGAAAAGGTCCCTTACTCTAGTGCGATTGGATCAGTCATGTTCACCGTGGTAAGTATTAGACCCGATATTTCTCACGCAATTAGTGTTCTTAGCAGATTTATGAGTAATCCCGGAAAGGAGCCTTAGCTTGGGATGAAGTGGTTGCTGAGGTACTTGAAAGGAAGCCCAGATGTGGGGCTTATTTACGAGAAGAGGGGTAAGTCCATCGGGTTAGAGGGTTATGTTGATTCGAACTATAGAGCAGACCGGGAGAAGCGAAGATCGATTACCTCATACTTCTTCAACTTAAACGGATGTTGTATAAGTTGGAAAGCTCAGTTGCAGCCAGTGGTAGCACTCTCAACAACCAAGGCAGAGTACATAGTAGCAACGGAAGCGATTAAGGAGGCTACGTGGTGTAAAGGGTTGTTGGAAGAGTTGAAGGTCCTAAAAGAGCAGGTGGTGGTGTCTTCGGATAGCCAAAGTGCATTGTGTTTGTGTAAGAATCCGGTGTTCCATGAGAGGACTAAGCATATGGATGCTCGGTATCATTTCATTCGGGAAAATGTTACGGAATGATGCATTCATGTGGACAAAGTCGCAACGGAAGAAAATACTGCAGATTTAGGCACTAAAGTTCTACTTCTAAGCAAGTTTAATCATTGCCTTGGACTTCTTAGGATTGGAGTCGGATGATTTGGTGACTCATGTTGAGCTTGGATCCTGAGTTCTCTGCACAATGGGTTTGGGTTTAATTGCTTAGATAAAGGTAGAGATTGTTGGGAATTTTTCTAAGAATTAAAAGTTGAAAGATTGAAGCTTCAGCAGTTTTTGAGCCGCGACACAGGCTTAGTGCACCGCAGCCTCTAGCAAGGAGGAGTTTCTCCTGTAGGTGTGCACCACAACACAGGATGGGCTGCGCCACGGCCTCCAGTAAGTGGTTTCTTTCTTCCCTGTTGTGTGCCGCAGCCAGCCTTGTTCTGAGCCACGACGCTAGGCACACTGACACCAATTTACAGCTTTGTTCAGCTGGTGCGTAGGGCTTAGTTAAAATGCACAGGATTACTTAGATCACTTGGAGGGCCATGATTGTTTGGTTCTCAAGATCTAAGGGTTGAGATTGACTTCAAGATTGGTTAAAGAAGTCGTTGCCCTATATAAAGGGTCATCCAGGTGTAATAACATAACAAGTAAGTTCAAGACACAACAAATGCAAAGTCACAAGTGTCTGGAGAGAAGAAACACAAGAAGAGGTCTCATTCCAAGAGTGGCTAGTGTTGAGAGAGATAGGCACTCAAATCTTCAGAGGTGTTTCTATTGAGAGAGAGTATTCAAGATTAGGGGTTCAAGGGCTTTGTAATTGGAATTTTCTTGGGGAAAATTCCAGGGAAACATTTAGTTCTTATCTCTTTCTTTTCTCTTGTCTCATTCTTCAAGAACAAGAGGGTTCTTGAAGGGGTGTTGCTGTAATTGTAAAAACTCCATTGATTTAGTGCAAAGAGCTCGGAGGAGCTCACAAGGACATAAGCATTTGCCGAACCTTGA
Source organism: Bretschneidera sinensis (assembly GCA_023935145.1). Classification (NCBI taxonomy): domain Eukaryota; kingdom Viridiplantae; phylum Streptophyta; class Magnoliopsida; order Brassicales; family Akaniaceae; genus Bretschneidera; species Bretschneidera sinensis. Next base: position 37,349,970 of record CM043704.1, read on the forward strand.
TAACAATTGCTTGTGTTTTCTCTTGTGTGGTTTGATTCTTGTTCATTACAAATCATTTGGGATTTGGGTGTTTGGAAAAATCACAACCTGAGATTCTTGATAAGGGTGATTTTCCAACATGTGGAAATGATTTGAGATGGGGATTTCTCTTCAATGCTTGACTGATCTTATATATCTAGATAATTAATTCAAATGCTATTAAGAAAATGTCTGCTAAGTATGTTTTCTTTATTTGTTGGTTATGGAATTTATCTTGGACCTGATGCAACCTTACTTGATGGTGTTTAAAATTCTTACAATTCTATTAATATTTCCATCTCATTAGAGTTTTGTATATTTTTTGTTTAGTTATTTGTATACCTCAGATTTATGCTTTATCATTTTGAAACCAAATCAAGAACTCTAAATATGACAAATCCTATGCGAACCTTTCTTTTAGTATGATTGCTTAGGTCAACAACTATATTCTAGTTTGATCTTTGTTTTACCTTACTTTTCTGGCATTCCATTTGTCTTGTGATTTTCATAGATTCAAAAAGTGTTTAGCATTGACAGAACCTATGGTTGCATGAGTTAGATTTCTGATATTTTCCCAACTACATTCCAGGAAGTCAAACAATATCGCTCTTTGTTTTCTATCCCAAATTAATAGTGTTCTTGAGTTCTAAATTGTTCCTTAATCCTCTCTAAATTTTATTAGAAGCTAAGTGAGAGTTTAGGCTCCTCTCTATTTCCTTTCCTTTGGGTAAAGCTCAAAGAAAATCTTGTTTTATCCAATATTGATTTGTAGGTAAAATCATGAACCTAGTTCCCTTTTCTATTTAGATAATTTTGTAAACCAGCAAGTTTGGGGTCATCTAAATACTAGTCTTGTAAGGACCCTTACTTTTATTTAAATCTAAAATCCTTAAGTTATACAAGTGTAATGACTTATCCCTGGGTGGGCCCTACCTGAGGAGGTATCAACACTTTTTAGCTATGAGCGACCCGACTTATATGCAATCATACAACTCACAATACAACAACAAACTTTTCCAGCACTACAATTAAATACAAACACACGTCTTTACATACAAAATGTTTTTGATACAACAATCCAACTCTTATAAAATTTTATAAAGTACAAATATAAGGAAAACTCCCATCAAAGTTTAAACCTAAACCAAACTTAGATTCCTAAAGATTTAAGAGGAGAGGATGCTGTGGACAAGGATGTCTTTTAAATAATCACAAGTCTCTCAAAATTTACCTGAAAATTTGGTAAAATAATGGGGTGAGCTATAAAGCTTAGTGAGAAATTAGTTTACTAGAAGTACTCATAAATGAATCTAAATTCTTAGATTTTCAGTTTAAAAAAAAAAAAAGTCACAAGGAATTTATCTTTTTATTTCAAAGCATAGTTCTAAAAAGAATTTAGATTTTTCCTCAAGTTATTTTCCTCCACTTCTATTCATAAAAAAATAAATATCACAACAACAATTTATTTAAATTTTAAATCCATAACATAACCTTAGCTACAATGCTTCTCAATTCACAAAAATTAGTAATTTCATGCCCTTCACCGGACCAAACACATCTCATACCCCTCATGGGCCAATCACAACATGTGCCCTTTAATGGACTAATTACAACGCATGTCTCTCATGGGCCAATCAAAGTCATCAATTATACACCAATCATACATTATGCAATTGTGATCAAATGCAATATGATGCATGTTCAATTCTTTATTTAATTCATTTCATTTCACTTCATCTTTAAATCATATTCAATCTGTCCTTATTTGCCCGTATTTGGGTTAATAATAAAAAGGGGACATCTCCCATCATAAATAATTTGGATCCTCTCCTTATCTCTTACTGGGTGATGTCCATACATCTCAACAATTAGGATCTCCTCCCTACCCCTTACTAGGTGGAGTCCTATCTTTCAAACAACTAGGGTCTCCTCCCTACCTCATACTGGGTGAAGTCCTGCTTTTTAGACAAGTAGGATTTCCTCCTTACCCATTACTGGGTGGAGTCCTAACCTCACATGATTACTTCATTCGTTTACGTTATCATTAAGAAATCAAGTTACATGAAAGGCATTCACAACACAACCAATTCTCAACGCAAGTAATTACGCACTCAAATTCATAATGAACCACCATATCCACAAAAGAATATATCATTTAAATAAATCAACAATTTCTCAAATACAATATTTATCTATTGGTATTTATCTAAGGTTTACATATGTCAAAACATGGTTCAAAGATGGTTAAAGTCTAAACCAAATTGGATTATTAAATTACAACAAGTTAAAAGATTGCACACATGTGTGTGCATCACTTTGGAGCAAGGTAAAGGTAGGCCCACTAGTGTGTGCACTTCTGCACACAAGCTGAAGGAGTGTGCGCACTGCTGGTGAAGGGCAGCACCGCACCGCTCCCTTACCAGTGGTGCACTGTCCAGAATGCATGCCTCCTGATGTGCCCCAGCACCACACCACTCCCCACCAGCGGCACACCACCTAGAGAGTGTGCAAAAGAACTCTGCCCAGCACCACACCGTGCCCTGTTGAGCACCTAGGCGCTAGGCAAAGTAAAGCACACATGGATAGCCTGTTTTAACCCTCTCTTAGGTGCATGGGTGCAAGGTTAAAATGCACAGCATCACTTAAGAGTGATGGAGGGCCATGATTAAGTGGTAATCATGATCAAAGGGTGAGGATTGAATCTCAAGAATGACCAAGAAGTGGGTGGCTATAAAAGGGGTTTCCTAGCCTCATTTTTCAACAAGAGAGAACAACACAAATTTATGACATACTTTGAGATCAATTGTAATATAAGAGAGAATTATGTGAGAGTGTAAAGATCAAACACAAGAGGGACTCATTGTAGTGAGGCTGGTTGTAAAGAGAGAGAAGTCTAGATTAGATAGAGAGCATTGTTAGTTCTTATCTTCTTCCTTTCTTCTCTTCTTGGTTTCTTCAAGAACTTGAGCTTCTTGAAGAGGGTTGCAGTATTTGTAAAGAACCATTGATTTAGTGCAGAAAGTTTAGAGGAACTCACGGGGACATAGGCACATTGCCGAACCTCGATAACAATTGCTTGTCTTCTTTCTTTCTGTGATTTTTCTGTTCTTGTCTTTGATTGTTGTATTTCTTTCTATAAGTCATTCTAGACTTGGGTGTTTGGAAGATCACACTTAGGCATCTAGTCAAGGTGATTCCCAACAATGGTATCAGAGCTGCACAGCTGGGTATCGGAGCAAGAACAAGAAGGTAATGGAGCCAATACTCCAAGAATCAAATATCAACTTCTTGGGTGATTCAAGAACGGCGTAAAGATCAAGATTTGATCGTGTTCTTGAGAGTGATTCAAGAACTGGGTTACGATCCATCTTTGATCTGTGTTCTTGAGGTTCAAGAAAGCATTTGTGGGTATTGCATAAATTTGGGATCTTGTCCGCAAAGATGGCTTCAAATTTTTGTGTTGAGAAGTTTGATGGAAAGGGAGATTTGCCCTTTGGAAGCGGAAGATCAAGGCGGTTCTAATGCAACAGAAAGTGGACTTGGCTATTGGAGAAGATGATGCTTTTCCAGCAAGTGTTACGGAGGACCAGAGTACTGAGATGAAGAAGATGGCTTACAGCACCATTTTCTTGCATATGTCGGATAGTATCACAAGGGAGTGCGGAGACTCGGAAGATCCGACTGTCATATGGAAGAAACTAGATGAGTTGTTTCTTACCAAAACTCTACCTAACAAAATTTATCTTCTTAAAAAAATCTTTGCTTTTAAAATGGATCCTAGCAAAAAGTTGCAGGATAATCTTGATGTCTTTAATAAGCTAGTTCAAGATTTGAATAGCTGTAGCATTATTTTTCCGGATGAACAATTGGTTGTTATCTTGTTAAATTCTCTTCCTGATTGCTTTGATAATTTGATTAATGCTATTGAGTATGGAAATGATACTTTAACAAAGGAGATTGTGATCAATCCCATAAGGGCACATGATTTCAAAGCCAAGATGAAGGAGACATCAAGTGGAGATGGGCTGTTCGTAAGAGGAAGGCCAGCAACTCGGAATGGCAGTAGCAACTATGGCAACTACCGGGAGAAATCAAGAGGTAGAGGCAGAACCATGGGAGATCTCATTCCAAGGCAAGACTTGGAGGAGGAAGAAGATGCTTCTACTACAACGAGGAGGGCCTTTTCAAGAAAGATTGCAAGAAGAGGATGTGGGATGAAATGAGAAGCCATACCAATAATGGAGAGGCTTCGGTTGCCAAAGGAGAACAACAAGATGATGTTCTTGTTGTGTGCTCAAATGTGAGCAGGAGGCAAGGCAGCAGAAAGTGGATTCTTGATTCCGGGTGCACTTATCACGTGTGCCCTCACAAGGAATGGTTCAAGAATTTTAAGGAGATCAATGATGGAAGGGCCTTCTTAGGGAATGATAATTCTTGCCAAGTGAGAGGGATTGGAGACATCCAATTGAGGATGTTTGATGGAGTCATAAGGCTGCTGCGAAATGTCAGGTATCTTCCAGATTTGAAGAGAAATTTGATCTTATTGGGGCAGCTAGATTCCATGGGGTATACATGCAAAGTAGAAGGAGGAAAGATCAAGGTGGCTAAGGGATCTTTGGTAGTGATCAAGGCAACGAGAAACAATGGACTCTATAACATGATCGGAGAGATAGAAATCAATGATCAAGCAGCACGCTTGATGGTTAAGATGGACAAGGCAGCCCTTTGGTACACTCGCTTGGGACACATGAGCGAAAAAGGCCTGCAAGTTCTTAGCAAGGATGGTCTACTTGGTGGAGACAAAGTAGAGAAACTGGATTTCTATTAGAGTTGCATTCTTGGGAAGCAACACCGGGTCAGCTTCAACACTAGAGTGGACAAGTCTAAGGGGATTCTTGACTACATTCATTCGAACCTTTGGGGACCAGCAAGAACACCAACACAGGGAGGTAACTTTTATTTTTTGTCTTTAATTGATGATTATTCAAGAAGAGTGTGGGTTTATTTGCTTAGAAATAAATTGAATGCCTTTGATAAATTTGTTGTGTGGAAGAAGTTGCTACAAACTCAAACAGGTAGGGTAGTTAAGGCTTTATGAACCGATAATGGCTTAGAATTTTGCAATAATAATTTTGATAAATTTTGCGAATTAAATGGCATTCTAAGGGATAGAACGGTTGTAAAAACACCTCAGCAAAATGGAGTTGCTGAAAGAATGAATAGAACCCTTATGGAAAAGGTTAGGTGCATGTTAATAGGATCCGGTTTACCAAAATATTTTTGGGGGAGAAGTTGTGGCTACAGCTGCATACTTAGTGAATAGATCACCCTCTAGAGCTTTAGAGCTCAAGACTCCCATGGAGATGTGGAGTGGAAATCCCCCTGAATTAAACAACCTTAAGACTTTTGGATGTGCTGCATATGCACATCAAAAGGAGGATAAACTTAACCCTAGATCTAGAAAATGTGTATTTCTAGGATATGGTGATGGGTTTAAGGGATATAGGTTGTGGTCCTTAGAAAAGAAGGGCATGAAACTGATTATAAGTAGGGATGTTATATTTAATGAATTATTATTTTCCTACTTGGAGAAAACTAACCCTGCAGGGGCTAGTGAGCAAACCAGTCCGGAAGTTGTGGAGCATCGCATCAAGGAGAACTCGGTTCAGGTAGAGCAAAGGAGGCAAAAGGGTTCGAATCAGGTAGAGCTTCCAAACCCTTGAATGAAGGCCAAGCTCAAGAAACTCAAGAAGAGGCTGAACAATAAGAGGTTGATGCAGCAAGTCGGAATGATTACAAGCTCACAAGAGACCGGGGAAAGAGGGTGGTTAGACCACCTTTAAGATATGGGTTTACGGATGCTAATATAGTAGCTCCTTGGATAGAAGGAGAGGTTGAACCAGAAACTTACACGGATGCCATGGAGTGTAAGGATTCGTCAAAGTGGCAGCTAGCTAAAGAGGAAGAAATGGATTCTTTGAGGAAGAACAACTTATGGGAATTGGTGAAAATTCCAGGAAAGCAAAAAGTTGTAGAATGTAAGTGCACTTACAAGATCAAAGAAGGGTACCCTCCAGGAGATGAAGTCCAGAACAAAGCTAGGATGGTGGCGAATGGGTTCACAAGAAGAGAAGATATAGGTTTCACAGAAACTTTCTCACCTGGACAGAAGATGGAGAAGATGGTGAGTATCCTCATCTATGTTGATGATGTACTATTGGTTTGGAACAGCAGGGAGAGGATGGAAAGGTTTACGTCTAAACTCAGTGAGGAGTTTGAGAGGAAGGATCTCAGCCTTACACAAAAGATCCTTGGGATGTGTATCATCCGGGAAAGGGAGACAAACAGATTGAAGATCTCTCAAACTTCCTATATAGAGAAGATGATATATAAATTCTCTATGAAAGATAGCAAACCAGTAAAGGTTCCCCTTGCTGGTCATTTCAAGTTCTCCAGCGATCAATGTCCAAGATTGAAGGTGAAAAAGAAGAAAATGGAGAAAGTCCCATACTCTAGTGCGGTTGGTTCTGTTATGTTTACCATGGTAAGCACTAGACCTGACCTTGTTCATGCAATGAGTGTTCTTAGAAGGTTTATGAGTAATCCTGGAAAGGAGTATTGGCTTGGGATGAAGTGGTTGCTGGGGTATTTGAAGGGAAGCCCTAAAGTAGGGCTGGTGTATGACAAGAGGGGTAAGTCTATCTGCCTTAAAGGTTTTGCGGATTCGGACTATGGAGCAAACCGGGATAAAAGGAGATCTATTACCTCCTACTTCTTCAACTTAAATGGATGTTGTGTAAGTTGGAAGGCTTAGTTGCAACCAATTGTAGCACTCTCAACAACCGAGGCTGAATACATAGCGGCTACTGAGGCTATTAAGGAGGCTCTGTGGTGCAAAGGGTTGCTTAAAGAGTTGAAGGTACTGTTGGAACAGGTTGTGGTATTTTCGGATAGTAAAAGTGCATTGCACTTGTGTAAGAATCTGGTGTTCCATGAGAGGACAAAGCACATGGATGTTCGGTATCATTTTATTCGGGAAAATGTTATGAAAGGATGCATCCATGTGGATAAGGTAGCCACGGAAGAAAATCCTACGAATTTGGGTACTAAAGTCCTACCTCTAAGTAAGTTTAATCATTACCTTGGACTACTTAGGATTGGAGTTGGTTAATTGATGACTCGAGATGAGTTTGGATCCCAAAGCTCTCTGCAACAATGGTTTGGGTTTAAACACTTAGACAAAGGTAGAGATTGTTAGTATTTATCTAAGGTTTACACATGTCAAAACCTGGTTCAAAGATGGCTAAAGTCTAAAACAAGGTTGAATTATTAAAGTACAGCAAGTTAAAAGACTTCACACATGTGTGTGCATCACTTTGGAGCAAGGTAAGGGTAGGCGCACTAGTGTGTGCACTTCTGCACACAAGCCGAAGGAGTGTGCGCACTTCTGGTGAAGGGCAGCACCGCACCGCTCCCTCACCAGTGGTGCACCATCCAGAATGCATGCCTCCTGAAGTACCCTAGCACCACACCACTCCCCACCAGTGGCGCACCGCCCAGAGAGTGTGCAAAGGGACTCTGCCCAGCACCACACCCCGCCCTGTTGAGCACCTAGGTGCTAGGCAAAGTAAAGCACACATGGACAGCCTATTTTAACCCTCTCTTAGGTTCGTGGGTGCAAGGTTAAAATGCATAGTACCACTTAGGAGTGATGGAGGGCCATGATTAAGTGGTAATCATGATCAAAGGGTGAGGATTGAATCTCAAGAATGACTAAGAAGTGGGTGGCTATAAAAGGGGTTTCCTAGGCTCATTTTTCAACAAGAGAGAACAACACAAGTTTATGACTACTTTGAGATTAATTGTAATACAAGAGAGAATTGTGTGAGAGTGTAAAGATCAAACACAAGAGGAACTCATTGTAGTGAGGCTAGTTGTAAAGAGAGAGAAGTCTTGATTAGATAGAGAGCATTGTTAGTTCTTATCTTCTTCCTTTCTTCTCTTCTTCATTTCTTCAAGAACTTGAGCTTCTTGAAGAGGGTTATTGTATTTTTAAAGAACTATTGATTTGGTGCAAAGAGTTTGGAGGAACTCACGGGGACGTAGGCACATTACCGAACCTCGATAACAATTGTGTTGGTATTTATCTAAGGTTCAAACATGTCCAAGTATGGCTCAAAGATTGTTAAAGTCTAAAAAAAAGGTGGAGGATCAAAGTTTAACAAGTTAGAAGGCTGCACACATATGTGTGTTTCATTTTGGAGTAAGGGAAGGCCATGCGCACTAGTGTGCGCACTTCTGCACACAAGCAGAAAGGTGTTGTGTGAAGGGGACAGAAACTCATAGCTGTAGCGCTGGTTCCTCAGTGCTGCAGCACTGGAATCTGGCAGGAATAGCACAAGGGATAGAAACTCAAAGCTACAGCGTTGGGAAGTCGACACTGTAGCATTGGCGACCGATTCATAATATTATAAATAGCAACCCTAGCTGAACAAAACAAAGGAGCTCAGCTGTTGAACAGAAAAACAAAGTTATAAGTGACAAAACACATAGAGAGAATTGTGTAAGAGTGACAAACACAAGAGGAACTCTTTGTAAGTAAGGTTGGTTGTAAAAGATAGAGAAGTCTAGATTAGAAAGAGAGCATTGTTAGTTCTCAGCTTCTTCCTTCTCTTCTTGGTTTCTTCAAGAACTTGTTGTTTCTTGAAGGGGATTGCTGTAACTTGTAAGAACCATTTGATTTAGTGCAGAGAGTTTGGAGGAACTCATGGGTAAGTAGGCACATTGCCGAACCTCGATAACAAATTGCTTGTCTTCTTTCATTCTTTGATTTTCTGTTCTTGTGTTCGATTGTTGTATTTCTTTCTACAAGTCATTCTAGACTTGGGTGTTTGGAAGATCACCACCTGGGCATCTTGTCAAGGTGATTTCCAACCGTGGTATCAGAGCTTTGGATAGCGGTATCAGAGCTGCACAGCTGGGTATCGGAGCAAGAACAAGAAGGTTACGGAGCCAAGACTCCAAAAATGAAAGATCAACTTCTTGGGTGATTCAAGAACGGTGTAAAGATCAAGATTTGATCGTGTTCTTGAAGGTTGATTCAAGAACAGTGTTAAGATCCATCTTCGATCTGTGTTCTTGAGGTTGAAGAAAACAGTTGAGTGTAGTGCATAAATCTGGAATCTTGCCCGCAAAGATGGCGTCAAATTTTTGTGTTAAGAAGTTTGATAGAAAGGGAGACTTTGCCCTTCGGAAGTGGAAGATCAAGGCGGTTCTAATGCAATAGAAAGTGCACTTGGCTATTGGAGAAGATGATGCTTTTCCAGCAAGTGTCACAGAGGACCAGCAGACCGAGATAAAGAAGATGGCTTACAGCACCATTTTCTTGCACTTTTCGGATAATGTCACAAGGGAGTGCGGATACTCGGAAGATCCGGCTGTCATATGGAAGAAACTAGATGAGTTGTTTCTTACCAAAACTCTCCCTAACAAGATTTATCTTCTTAAAACAATCTTTGCTTTTAAATTTGATCCTAAGAAAGAGTTGCAAGATAATCTTGATGCCAAGATAAGGAATGCATCAAGTTGTAAAGGCACCAGCAACTCGGTATGGCAGCAACCATGGCTACTACCGGGACAGAGGTAGAGGAGAGAGCCATAGGAGAGTGCACAACAGCATGCATGGCTACTACCGGGATAGAGGTAGAGGAGAAAGCCATGAGAGAGTGCACAGTAGCATGCATGGCTACTACTGGGACAGAGGTAGAGGAGAAAGCCATGGGAGAATGTATTCCAAACTGAGATTTGGAGGGAAGAGCTGCTACTACTGCCATAAGGAGGGTCATGTCAAGAAAGATTGCAAGAAAATGACAAGTAATAGAGAAGGAAGTCATACCAAGAATAGAGAGGCTTCGATTGCCAAAATAGAATAGCAAGATGATGATGTTCTTGTTGTGTGCTCAGGTGTTAGTAAGAGGCAAGAAGGCAGCGAGAAATGGATTCTTGATTCCGGGTGCACTTATCATATGTGCCCTTACAAGGAATGGTTCAAAAACTTCAAGGAGATCAATGATGGAAGGGTCTTCTTAGCGAATGACATTTTGCCAAGTGAGAGGGATTGGAGACATCCAATTGAGGATGTTTGATGGAATGACCAGGCTGTTGGAAAATGTGAGGTATCTTCCAGATTTGAAGAGAAATTTGATCTTATTGGGGCAGCTAGATTCCATGGGGTACACATGCAAGATAGAGGGAAGAAAGATCAAGGTGGCCAAGGGATCTTTGGTAGTGATCAAGGCAGCAAGAAACGATGGACTCTATGAGATGATCGAAGACATGGAAATCAAGGATCAAGTAGCAAGTTTGATGGTTGAGATGGATAGAGCAGCCCTTTGGCACACTCGCTTGGGACATATGAGCGAAGAGGGCCTGCAAGTTCTCAGCAAGGATGGCCTACTTGGTGGAGACAAAGTAGAGGAACTTGATTTCTGCGAGTGTTGTGTTCTTGAGAAGCAACACAGGGTCATCTTCAACACCGGAGTGCACAAGTCTAAGGGCATTCTTGACTACATTCATGCGGACCTTTGGGGACCAGCAAGGACACCAACACAGGGAGGTAACATTTACTTTCTGTCTTTAATTGATGATTATTCAAGAAGAGTATGGGTTCATTTGTTTAGAAATAAATCGGGTGCCTTGAATAAATTAGTGGTGTGGAAAGGACTAGTTGAGACTCAAATGGGTAGAGTAGTTAAGGGGATAAGAACCGATAATGGCTTAGAAATTTTTAACCAAGAACTTGATCAATTCTGTAGGTTAAATGGTATTCTAAGACATAGGACGGTTGTGGAAAGCCCTCAGCAAAGTGGAGTTGCTGAGTGGATGAATAAGATCCTTATGGAAAATGTTAGGTGCATGCTAATAGGATCTGTTTTACTAAAATATTTATGGGGAGAAGCTGTGGCTATAGCTGCATACTTGGTAAATAGATCACCCTCTAGAGCTTTAGAGCTCAAGACTCCCATGGAGATGTGGAGTGGAAAACCCCCTGAATTAAACAACCTTAGGACTTTTGGATGTGCTGCATATGCACATCAAAGGGATGATAAACTTAGACCAAGATCTAGAAAATGTGTATTTATAGAATATGGTGATGGGTTTAAGGAATATAGATTGTGGTCCTTAGAAAAGAAGGGCATGAAACTAATCTTAAGTAGGGATGTTATCTTTAATGAATTATTATTTCCCTATTTGGAGAAAACTAACCCTGCAGGGGCTAGTGAGCAAACCAATCTGGAAGTTGTGGAGCATCGCATCAAGGAGAACTCAGTTCAAGTAGAGCAAAGGAGGCAAGATGGTTCGGACCAGGTAGAGCCCTTGGATGAAGGCTAAGCTCAAGAAACTCAAGAAGAGGCTGAACAAGAAGAGGTTGATGCAGCAAGTCGGAATGACTACCAGCTCACAAGAGATAGGGAAGGAAGGCTGGTCAGACCACCTTCAAGATATGGGTTTGCGGATGCTGTGGATGCAGCAGCTCCTTGGATAGAAAGAGAGATGAGTGAACAAGGGACTTACACAAATGCCATGAAGTGTAAGGATTTTCCAAGATGGAAGCTAGCTATAGAGGAAGAAATAGATTTTTTGAGGAAGAACAACTTATGGGAATTGGTGAAAATTCCAGGAAAGTAAAAAGTTGTAGAATGTAAGTGCACTTACAAGATCAAAGAGGGGTACCCTCCAGGAGATGAAGTCCAGAACAAAGCTAGGATGGTGGCGAATGGTGGCGAATGGGTTCACAAGAAGAGAAAACATAGGTTTCACAGAAACTTTCTCACCTGGACACAAGGTGGAGAAGATGGTGAGTATCCTCATCTATGTCGATGATGTGCTGTTGGTTTGGAATAGCAGGGAGAGGATGGAAAGGTTTACATCTCAACTCAGTGAGGAGTTCAAGAGGAAGGATCTCAGCCTTACACAAAAAATCCTTGGGATGTGTATAATCCAAGAAAATGAGAGAAACTGGTTAAGGGTTTCTTGGGCAATGGGTGTTGTTGGATGAGTGGGAGGTCCTAAAAGAGTAGGTGGTGGAATCTTTGGATAGCCAAAGTGCATGGCACTTATGGAGGAATCCGGTGTTCCATGAGAGGGCGAAGCATATGGATGTTCGGTATCATTACATTCCGAAAAATGGTACGAAAGGATGCATTCATGTTGACAAGAAGACCACGGAAGAAAATCCTGCGGACTTGGGTACTAAAGTTCTACTTCTAAGTAAGTTCAATCATTGCCTTGAATCAATTAATATTGGAGTTGGTTAATTGATGACTCAAGACGAGTTTGGATCTCGAAGCTCTCTGCACAATGGTTCAGGTTTTTGAACACTTAGACAAAGGTAGGGATTGTTGGCATTTATCTAAGATTCAAACATGTCCAAGTATGCTTCAAAGATGGTTAAAGTCTAAACCAAAGGTGAAAGATCAAAGTTCAGCATGTTAGAAGGTTGCATACATATGTGTGCTTCATTTTGGAGCAAAGGAAGGCCATGCGCACTAGTGTGTGCACTTCTGCACACAAGCAGAAGGGTGTTGTGTGAAGGGGACAGAAACTCAAAGCTGCAGCGCTGGTTCCTCAGCACTGCAGCGCTGGAATCTGGCAGGAATAACACAAGGGACAGAAACTCAAAGCTACAGAGTTGGGAAGTCAACACTGTAGCATTGGCGGCCAATTCAGAATATTATAAATAGCAACCCTAGCTGAACAAAACAAAGGAGCTTGGTTGTTGAACAGAAAAACAGAGTTAGAAGTGACAAAACACATAGAGAGAATTGTGTAAGAGTGACAAACACAAGAGGGACTCTTTGAAAGTAAGGCTGATTGTAAAAGATAGAGAAGTCTAGATTAGAAAGAGAGCATGGTTAGTTCTCATCTTCTTCTTTCTCTTCTTGGTTTCTTCAAGAACTTGTTGTTTCTTGAAGGGGATTACTGTAACTTATAAGAACCATTTGATTTAGTGCAGAGAGTTCGGAGGAACTCACGGGGATGTAGGCACATTGTCGAACCTCGATTACAAATTGCTTGTCTTCTTTCATTCTTTGATTTTCTGTTCTTGTGTTCGATTGTTGTATTTTTCTACAAGTCATTCTAGACTTGGGTGTTTGGAAGATCACCACCTGGGCATCTTGTCAATGTGATTTCCAACAAATTGCTTGTCTTCTTTCTTTCTTTGATTTTTCTGTTCTTGTCTTTGATTGTTGTATTTTTTTGTACAAGTCATTCTAGACTTCGGTGTTTGAAAGATCACCACCTGGGCAACTAGTCAAGGTGATTTTCAACATTATCAATGAATCATATCACATCAACTGATCAAAATAAACACATCAAGACTTATTTATTCTCATTTCCTTTACATTTATATATGTATTATATATCTTTTGTATCCCTTAGTCCTTCATTAAGTTAATCATATTATAATCTTTCTTCGAGGTACAACTGCATAGTATTTTATATAATTCTTTAAATCATTCCTTAATCATATTTCTATAGTCCTTTATATTTATACACTTTTAACTTTTTATTTTTCATTGTATAGTTTACTACGCTTACAAAAAGTAAGGTGAAACTCATCTTTTTGCACTAAGCTACTCACAAATCACCCTTTAGCTTTTCAATCAAATCTCTAATTATCCTAACATAAGAATAATAAAAATAAAAAAATTTAAAGTCACAACATAAGCAACCAAAGACATTCTTCTCAAATCAAAGGCCTAAGACCTCAATTGAAATTATTAAGCCACCCTCAAGGGCTTAGGGTTTAAAAATGATAAGATTTCAAACTCAAAAACCCAACAATAGGGCTATACAGTCGACTGTTCAGTTTTCATAGTCGCTTGTGGGAGTTTTTGTCTCTCGCACAGTTGACTTTCCAATTGCTCAGTCAATTATGGTTGAGACTTGAAGTCTCTGCCTCTTGCACAGTCAACTGTGCAATCGCAACAGTCAATTGTCTTGTGGGCTGAAACCTAGAAAATGCATGAAATTCGACCATTTTCTTTTCCAAAACCCTTTGATCCTTCATTACACACCCAAATCTTTTGAAACATAAACTTCTAAGGTTTTTAGATGAATCTTTACAATACCTACAACAAAATTTTGACTTAAAGCTTTCAAATCACCCAACTTTTGCACAAAATATTTTCTAATACCAAAACCTTGTTCTTCCTCAAATTTTCTCCAAGCACATAAACTTTTAAGAAATGAAATTACTTAACAATCAAAGTAAAGGAAATCAAGTTCTTACCCAAGATCTTTTCCAAATTCTCCTATTTTCTTCCTTTTCTTCCTCCCTCTTTCTCTTCTCTCTCTTTTCTCTTCCTTTCTCTCTTTCTCTCTTTCTTTTTTCTCCCTCTCGGTTCTTCTAGGAGGTTCCACACAAAATTCTTATCCCACTCACCCCTTTTATACTATAACTCTTACTTAATTACTCATCCACCCTTCCTCATTTCTATTCTCTCATATTCACTTCACCAATCTTCCTTCTTTTCACTTAGTACCCAAGACTCTTTAAAAATTTAATATTTTCCCCAAGATACATATTAATTACTCAACTCATATTTTATTTACTTAGTTTGAAGCTCCAAAATTCTCCAATACTTAAAAAAATATTAACCCACAAAAGAAGAATCCATACACAGAAAATACGCTGAAACTAAACATCGAAATTAAAATATTCCTTTTAAGGAACCGGGTCTTACAATTATCCCCCACATATAAAAATTTTGTCCTCAAAATTTCCTAACCAAGTCTACGAAACAGCATGGCTAAGCTTTCCGTCCATCATCATCTTGAATCTTCTACTCATAGTTGCTGACTTACCATCATTTACTAAAATGACCAAATCCATACTTTTCAAACTCTGTTATATTTAATTAAAACTTCTGACATGCGGTAATCGCCTTTTTATTGATTATTCATACTTATAATCCATTATTTCTCCTCAAACTGTTCTTAATTTACCAAACTAGTCTTGCGAATCATATACTTAACCAAAAGGATCTCTTAGCGTCATTCCTTTCTTACATCCTTCTTCTACCCTTGACCTCTAAAACTAAACTCCTTACCACTCACATCTCTTTCTCTTTACTTCATACTTTAAGGTCTCAAACTCGGTACAACTTTTGAATCATTGTTCCTCAAATATGTTCCTTCACAAGATCACTCGCTATCAAACCACTTCCTTAATTCCTTTACTTCAAATTTTAGATCTACCCATTGAAATGAATATTCAACTCAAATCAACCCTTCGACTCATTTACAAAGGTTCTCGGAATTTCTCAAATAAAATAGCTCAATTAGTGACTTACTCTTTCTTTCAAATACTTCCTTAGTTTAGTAAAAAACTCTCAATTATTATTTTTCATCAAGGCCTTAATTCATTTTCCACTAACCTGATCATGGTTACTAGAAATCCTCATATAACTCATCAAAATGATTAATAATTAAGTACTTTATCCTCAAATATGTCTTCAAACTAATTAGTTTTTTCTTTAATGATAATATGTTGTGATCCAATTCTTAACATCGCCCAAATCACTCAGAGAACCATTCATCTCTATTTACAACTAGCAATTCCTCATCCTATAAGTCTTTTCTCCAATTTTGTCATTTAATATTCCTTAAATGTAACTTGTTTAATTTGACTTCAATTTCTACTTAAATCTCACAAAAATCCTGTCACATAAACCTTCTTTTGGTACAGAACATACCTTAGTTATTATTTCTTTCCATTCTTTTATACATTTTTTTTCACATCGAATCTTCTATGCACTTCTTATATTACGTATTATAATCCTTACATCTAATTTACGCACTTCTTACTTATAAGACTTTCAAGATGCACTCCCAATAGCCATCCATTTCAAGAATACTTAAGAATATGTCAAAACATCACTCTTGAAACTATAGTCTTCATTTTAATTAAAGCTCATCTCCACCTTCCAACAAACATTTTTCAGAATTTCAATCCTCTACTTAATTACACCTAGGGTTTAAACTAGTTGCCCAACCAAAACATCAATCAAAAACAATTTCATTACGTCTCAATAAAAACTAGTGCACTCTTAACCTCTTTTCTTGTTGTTCCACTTATTATTCTTACTGGTTTACACAATATCCTTTTCATACTAGCAACGAACCAATTATAAGCATCCAAAAAATTTCCTTAACTTCCACATTTCCAAACACCTCTCCATTTTGCAACAATCGAAAGATAGAAAATAGATTCTCCTACTCCTTGACTTATTTCTTTTTATTTATCCAACTGAACTATATCATCATTGACTTATACTTCACTCCTAACTTCTCCCTACACTTCTACACACTTCAAAATACCCTCTTGAATCAGTTATGCTTTCAATTCCTTTTCCTTTCTAGTTTTCTCCTTCTAATCCACTTAAGAATTTACTTCCTCTAAGAGTTCATTTAACATCTCATCTTCACAACATTCATCATCGAATCTTATATTTAGTCACACCCGTTTCTTGAAACCCATCAATTTTCTTTAACCTTCAACCACTAGCAGTCCTTAAACAAGGTACTTCACAATCACATCATATGAATCTCTACCTTCATTTAAAGTAAAATTTAATTTTGTCTAAATTTAGATTTTTCCTTTTATCTTATTAGTAGGCATCGTTTTTTTAACACTCATTGGGTACTCTTTGACTTACTTAAGATAATCCTTTGACATTATACTTCATACAGCTTCGAACTCTTATAAATTCTTATTCTTTCCACTATCTATCTTATGAAAAATTTCTCCCAATCCTATCTCATGCTTTCTCTTCTCGTATACTCTTAACTTTATTGGCTTTTGTGCCACGATCTTCTTCTCAAATTTCTTATTCTTCTTTCCATTGCATATCGTACTTTCACTAGACATCAGCTCTTCTAATGTCTCAGCTACAATCAAAATCAATCTTTCATAAGTTTTTTTTTTCCCTTCAAGTCTTTAATTTCCTTAGATTTTCATTGCACATCTTTCATTAGATCCAATTTATCCCTCTTCAATCCCTACCTTTAAGTAAAGTAAAACATTTAAATTCAATTAACTAATCATCGACCCTCAAATTAATTAATTCTTAATCCATAACAAGGTTCATCATTTCTAACATCAAATTTCACGTAATCTTTCTTCTTTACGACTACTCACATAACCATTTCTACTTTCCAACATACTACCTTTATTATCTTTATTAAAATCCCAATTACCATAAAACCCCACTTGCAATTTGTCTAACACCATCAATCCTTTACTCAATCGTTCTTCCCGTCTTTACTTCACTCACTCCCTACTATACCTTGTTCCTTACTCCAACCACTTGTTAAACAATTTATTCCTACCTCTTTTATACTCATTTCTCCATCCACACTTTTACCAATACTTTGATTTCCCTCTTTAGGTTTCACAATATAACGATATACTTATAGTTCTCAAGAATCGGCACTACTTCTCAACCTTCATACTTCCCAACTTTCTAAATTATTAATGCACCCCAAACATTTTCCAACTTACTACTTGTATAACTATTTTCTTCTTACTCTCATTGCTCAAACATACATATAAACAAATTCACTATGCAACTCTTTACCTATCACAAGGTTATAACTTGTACTAACTAGTCTTTCGATCAAAACAACAAAACATTTACATCATCAACAAAGAAACGTCCATAAATAATACAACATTATAAAGTTAAATATCAAACATTCAAAATCCTTTGTTGTAGGGTTTCTAAGGTCCTTATTTAGCAATCAACTGACAACTTACTAAGGCTTTAACAATTCAAATTAACTTTTTAATTAAATATACCACTTAAAGAAGAAATCTTTTCTTACTCTTCACCCTTTTAACCTTGTCATCAACCAATCAACCACACATTAACACTATCACGCATACACAAACAATGCGTCCATCAAATTATCTCACTATGTCAAGCAATCTCATCTGAAAACTTTATCAAAATAATATCAAGACAAATTCACAAACATTACAAATCTTTCCAAACCACATCAATCATACAACATCAAACATAAGTCATCTCAACTTTATTCTTAAGATACCTTACTCCCACCTACACCATTATTGGTTTCAACGTCTAAACGAAATCCTCTCTAACTTTATACAGCCGGTATCCTACAACCACTGTATGCAACACACATTATGCACCTAAGGTCTATAGAATCTTACAACCTAATGCTCTAATACCAAAATTGTAACGACCCATCCCTAGTGTGCCCTACCCAATGAGGTATCACCACTCTTTAGCTCCGAGCGATATATGCAATCATACAACTCACAATATAACAACAAACTTTTCCAGCACTACAATTAAATACAAACGCATGTCTTTACATACAAAACATTTTTTATACAACAATACAACTCTTATAAATTTTAAAAAGTAAAAATACAAGGAAAACTCCCATCAAAGTTTAAACCTAAACCAAACTTAGACTCCTGAACAGTCAAGAGATGAGGATGTCATGGACAAGGACATTTTTTTAAATAACCACAAGTCTCTCAAAATTTACTTAGAAAGTTAGTAAAATAAGGTGAGGTTAGCTATAAAGCTCAGTGAGAAATCAGCCTACTAGAAGTAGTCATAAATGAATCTAAATTCTTAAATTTTCAGTTTAAAAAAAAGTCACAGAGAATTTATCTTTTTTATTTCAAAGCATAGTTCTAAGAAAACTTTAGATTTTTCCTGTAGTTATTTTTTTTCATCTTCTTATCACAAAATCAATAAATATCACAACAACAATTTATTTAAATTTTTAAATCCATTACTTTATCTTACATAACATAACCTTAGCTACAATACTTCTTAATTCACAAAAAACAGTAATTTCATACCCTTCATGGGGCCAAACACATCCCATGCTCCTCATGGGCCAATCACAACATGTGTCCTTTAATAGACTAATTACAACGAATGCCCCTTATGGGACAAACATCACTTGTGCTTCTCGTGGGCCAATTAAAGTCATCAATTATACACCAATAATCCGTTATGCAATTGTGATCAAATGCAATACGATGCATATTAAATTATTTATTTAATTCATTTTATTTCACTTTATCTTCAATTCATATTCAAAAAGTCCTCATATGCCCCTCTTTGGGCTAATAATAAAAATGGGACATCTTCCATCATAAATAATTCGGATCCTCTCCCTACCCCTTATTGGGTGAGGTCCATAAATCTCAACAACCATGATCTCCTCCTTGCCCCTTACTAGGTGGAAGTGGAGTCCTATCTTTTAGACAAGTAGGATCTCCTCCCTACCCCTTACTAGGTGGAGTCCTAACCTCACATGATTACTTCATTTGTTTATGCTATCATTAAGAAATCAAGTTACATGAAAGGCATGAATAACACAACCAATTCTCAACACAAGTAATTACGCACTCAAATTCATAATGAACCACCATATCCACAAATGAATATATCATTTAAACAAATCATCAATTTCACAAATATAATATTTATCAATCAATCATATCACAACAACTTATCAAAATAAACACATCAAAACTTATTTACTCTCATTTCATTTACATTCATTTATGTACTTTATGTCTTTCGTATCCCCTTAGTCCTTCATTAGGTCAATCATATTATAATCCTTTTTTGAGGTGCAACTGTATATTATTTTATCTAATTCTTTAAGTCATCTCTTATTAATATTGCCATAGTCCTTTATATTTATATGCTTTTAAGTTTTCATTTTCCATTATATAGTTTACTACGCTTACTAAAAGTAAGGTGAAACTCACCTTTTAGTACCAAACTACTCACGAATCACCCTTTAGCGTTTGAATCAAATCTCTAATTATCCTAACGTAATAACAATAAATAAAAAAATCAAAGTCACAACATAAGCAACTGAACACATTCATCTCAAATCAAAGGCCTAAGACCTCAGTTGAAATTATTAAGCCACTCTCAAGGGTTTAAGTTTTAAAAAGAATGAGATTTAAAACTAAAAAACCCAACAAAAGGGTTGTACAGTCAGCTGTCCAGTTTTCACAGTCAATTGTGGGAGTTTCTATCTCTCGCATAGCTAACTGTGGTTTAGACTTGAAGTCTCTACCTCTTGCATAGTCAACTGTGCAATCGCGACAGTCAATTGTCTTGTGGGCTGAAACCTAGAAAATGCATGAAATTCAACCGTTTTCTTTTCCAAAATCTTTTGATCCTTCATTACACACCTAGATCTTTGAAACATAAACTTCTAAGGTTTTTGGATGAATCTTTACATCACCCCCAACAAAATTTTGACTTAAAGCTTTGAAATCACCCAACTTTTGCATAAAACATTTTCTAAAACTAAAACCTTGTTCTTCTCCAAATTTTCTCCAAAAATCTCATCTCCCAGAATATAAATCTTTAAGAAATGAAACCAATTAACACTCAAAGTAAAGGAAATCAAGTTCTTACCTAAGATTCTTGCCAAATTCTTCATTTTTCTTCATTTTCTTCCTCCCTCTTTCTCTTCTCTCTCTTTTCTCTTCCTTTCTCTCTTCTTCCTTTCAGTTCTTCTAGGACCTTCCACACAGAAATCTAATCCCACTCACCCCTTTTATACTATAACTCTTGGTTAATTACTTATCCATCCCTACTCATTTCTATTCTCTCATATTCACTTCACCAATCTTTCTTTCAATCACTGAGTACCCAAGACTCTTTAAAAATTTAATATTTCCTCCAAGAGACATATTAATTACTCAACTCATATTTTATTTACTTTGTTCTAGGCTCATGAATTCCCCAATACTTTAAAAAATATTAACCCACGAAAGAGGAATCCGTATACCAAAAACATTTTGAAACTAAACCCCAAAATTAAAATACTCCTTTTAAGGATCAGGGTCTTACACCAATTGTATATATATATTCCACTCGGTGGTTATTGATTTTGGGGGTTGCAATCTCATGTCAAATATGTGTATACTTTGTATGCTTGAGAGTGCTATACGATATGATCTAGATCAAAATCAAGTTTAGATCCTTTATTTCAAAATTATCTGTTGTTAATCTGTTTACATAGAGGTCTACGAGTCCAAAAAGAATTCCATGATGTACATGTTCACTCTTAAAGTAATTAGTGTTGTTATTTGATTGATTTTCTTGTTGAAAAATATGTTAGCTAACTTGTTTTAGATTATGTTGTAACGACCCATCCCGAGCGAGCCCACTCAGAACGGTATCAATTACCTTTCGAAATCGAGCACCTGGACACACAAATATATACTACAACATAACAACATCTAATATATATATTAGTTAAGATCATACAGAGATTACAACTATAAGGTTATAGCTTTACAAGGTATCTAAAGAGACACAGCCAACCGGTTACAACTTCACCCCTAATATACAATATAACACTAAAAAAAAATATGACCGAGGATGCGACGCTCGTGGACCCACCTAAAACTTCGTTGAACTTCAAAGCTTCACCACTTAAAATCCGAAATCACTTGGAAGCTTACCTGAAAGGTTATAAATAGGAAGGAGGGGTGAGCTATAAAGCTCAACGAGTTCTTACACTACACAAAGTAATCACTTGTTAGAAAAAGTTGAGGGCTTATTATTATTTCTTTTTCCTTTATATTTCATTTTTTTGTATACATAAGCATTTAGCACTTTGCAAAACAACAATCTTAGTAATCATAATACGGTCCTATAAGACCCACAACCAACTTGGACATAGTCTGTCAAAATATCACAATTTATCCATACAACCAAACATTTCATATGCCCCCTTACGGGCCAAGTAATTCAAATTCATGTATGATATGCCAATGCAACATGATGCAATGAAATATATCATCTCATAATCAATCATAATCCATCGGGGACGTCTCCCCACGTACCGGTACGTTTCACAAACAATAAATTTTTGGAACCCCCCTTGATCCGGGGCCGGGTCCAATCATCCAAATATATTCGGTACTCTTTTTCACCCCTTGTAGGTAGGGACCTATCGTCCTCACACATCACTCCCCCCTCAATAACATACCATAAATTTCAATGCATGAAATGAAATGAAATCAAGTGATGAACATCATCAAATTCTCAATAATCCATACAATCACACAACATTCAGCACAAAGGTTTTGAAATCACTATCTCATCATTAATATTTAATTAACTTATCCTACCACATAATTATAAATATAATTATTATATCTAAATAGAAAATTAAAATTCTTATGTAACCTTATTGTTTTGGTTTCCCCACTAACATTCATGCTTACCAATAGTAGGGTAATACTCACCTTACGCCAAACACTAGTCGTGGATAACTTCTTTACCTTTACTACGATCATCAACCTCACTTATTGAAATGTCATTTTTAATAATTAAAGCAAACTACATATACAAATAGCCAATGAGCATAGTATTTAAAACTTAGACACTTAATAAGAAATCAATCATTCCATTTATTTACACATATAAATCAAAGAAAATACTACTAAAGTTCATTCTTCTCCTTAATCACCTATTTTCACTCTTTCTCTTCTTTCCTTCATTCTTTACTCCATAAAACTCTCAATTCATCTAGACTTAAATTTCAAGACACTAACTTAGGGTAATTACCAACAAATCTTAACTTGTAAAAAGTATTCATTCTAAATATAATTCCCCAATCAAGAAAAATCTCTTACTTAGAGGAATTTCTTTTAACTCCTAAAAGGGTTTCAAATTTACAGCCCATAGTAAAATTCTGTAACAATACCCATCTCAAAAATCATGTTATACAAGAATAAAACTTCACACTTTGTACATGCAATCACCCTAAAAATCTTCAAACTTCACACACTCTTATTACTTTCTTCCAAAGTTCCATAATACAAAAATTTCCAGATTTCTCTCAAATTTTCTCCCAACTTCAAATATTTCAAACTAAACCAATTTAAATTAAAATCATCCCAAATAAAGTTATAAATAAACTTTAGAAAGTACAATTTAACTTAAAAATAGTTGGGACACAAAACTACCTCAAATTCTTGCTGAAAAACAGCTCACAAAACTGCCCAGAACACAAATTATTTCCAGAATTTCTGCACAATTCTCCCAACTTAGACAACTCATAAATCTATCAATTTAAATCCAAATGACCTCAAACAAAAGCCAAAAATCAACATCAAGAAGTCTACTTTGAGTTTTTAGTTGAAAACTTTTCAAAATCACCTCAAAATCTGCATGAAAAAGCCAAAGGGAACAAAACGGCCATTCCTCCCCTGCTCGGAGTGTGGGATCCACGCGCCACTGTAGCCCGCTCGTGGAGGCACACCTCCCTGGCCCAAAGATAGCTGATGGTGGCAGAAGAAGGTTTTCAAAGTTTGGGAGCAAATGGATCTTGAATGTTTAGGTTAAGGCTAGGTCAAAGTTTGGAAGAAATGGGTTTTGAGAAGGAAAAAAAATCTATAGCTTTTCTTTCTTCCTCTCTCCTTCAGTCGAAATTGCAAATTGCCAAATGAGAGATTTGCCATTCTAGGTCAACTTTTAGCTTATATACTCCCTCTAAGTCTTGGCCTTTTACCAATCTACCCTTCCCTTCTTCTTTTATTAATTTACATGCCATTTCCTTTAATTTTCCTTCTAGTATTTAAATAACCCCAAAGTTTTTGTTTCTTACTAAAAGATCCCTAAAAAAAAACTGAATTATAAAACAAGATTATAAAAGCTTAAAATAAATATTGGGTTCTACATATGTAGACCTTTTAATTTTTAATTGATAAAATATAGGAAAAGACAAGATAAAAAGAAAACGAATATGAATTTATTTGTAAATTCATCCAAGAAAATACATATGAGATTCCATTTCAGTTGAGATTGTGAAAATTCTGAGACCAATTGAGAATGAATGACAAGATTAGATTCTTGTAGTTGCTTTGTTCATAGATAAGCTATCAGTGGCTAAGATTAAATTCATAGGAATTTTGTTGAATAAATGTATGTTCACTACAGGAGAACAACTCAACACCAAGGGATTTTTCCCCTCGGTGATGACTAGCAATCCCTTGGTACTGATCCCCTTAGTGTTAAGCTTCTCGGTAATACATTCTTCAGCAAGGGCCAAAATTATCCATAGGTTATACCTGATCACTGAGGGGCAGTACCAACATATGGATCCCTCGGTGAATAAGTTTAAAAAAAAAAATTATTTTTCAATTGGCTTTGACAAAAAATAATAAAATATTACGGTTATCAACGAGAGATCATACTATTTCATAGAAAAAATAAATTGAAAATTAGTACAACCAAGGGATATCCCTCATTGATAGTGTTTTTTTTTTAAATATGTTCTGAAAAATTAGTGTTAACGAGGGACGGATCCCTCAGTGATAGTATTTTTCTAAAAAAAATATTTTTCTTGAAAATTAGTATTATTGAAGGATGGACCCCTCGGTGATAATAATTAGTTTTTTTAAAAACATTTATTTATTTTATTGATTTTTCCCTATTAAAACGCACTCAACCTGTTTCAAATGCATTTAAAATACAAAATAAAATGGATTCGAGAATACAAAATATTCCATAAATTAATAAAATATTACTAAAGAATACCTGAATTAAATAATTCAATAACAGAATATACACAAAAAAAATTAAATGCAAATGTTTGATAATGAAATTATGGGTCGATCAGGTTCGGGTCATCGTAGTCCAAATGCTTAGCATCATCCTCTACAGTTGGATCCTATTATAAAAGAAAACAAATAACATGGTCATATAACTCAGTTTGTAACTCGAGATCTGAAGATTCTGTTTCTTCCCACAAGTCACATTCCACAAAACGAACATTATAGTAACACCGCCTCATCTGTTAGATAGTATTTTATTGTCTTGACCTTAAAACTGCTAACTTATGAAAGTTTTTAGTCCGAAACCCCTCGGTTTATAACCCAGGATTCAAAATGGATTTTGTTTCTTCTCACTAGTTACTTTCTACCAAATAGACGTTATGGTAACCCTGCCTCATCCATTAGACAAGTATTTTACTGTTTTGACCTTAAAACCGCTAACTTATGAAAGTTTTTAGTCTTCACCCCCTCGGTTTGTAACTCGGGATCCAAAATAGATTTTGTTTCTTTAAACTAGGCACATTCTACTAAACGTACGTTACAATAACCATGCCTTATTTGTTAGACAAATATTTTATTGTTTTGACCTTAAAACCGCTAACTTATGAAAGTTTTTAGTCTTAAACCCCTCAGTTTCTAATCTCGGATCTGAAATGGATTCTGTTTCTTCCCACTAGTCATATTCTACCAAAAGGACATGACAGTATCCTCACCTCTTCCGTTAGACAAGTATTTTATAGTTTTAACATTAAAACCGCTAACTTATGAAAGGTTTTAGTTTGAAACCCCTCGGTTTGTAATGTGGGATCTGAAATAGATTATGTTTCTTTCAATTAGTCATATTCTACCAAACGGACATTACAGTAACCCCCTCATCGTCCGCTAGACAAGTCTTTTACTGTTTTGACCATAAAACTGTTAACTTATGAAAGTTTTTAGTCTGAAACCCATGGATTTCTAACCTAGGATCTGAAATGGATTTCGTTTCTTCCCATTAGTCACATCCTACAAAACAGACATGACAGTAACCTTGCCTCATCCATTAGAAAAGTATTTTACTATTTTGACCTTAAAACCGCTAACTTATGAAAGTTTTTAGTCTGAAACCCCTTAGTTTTTAACCCGGGATCCGAAATGGATTTCGTTTCTTGCCGCTAGTCACATTTGACCAAACGAACGTTACAGTAACCCCACCTCATCTGTTAGATAAGTATTTTACTATTTTGACCTTAAAACTGTTAACTTATGAAATTTTTTAATCCAAAACCCCTCGGTTTGTAACGTGGGATCTGAAATGGATTTTGTTTCTTCCAACCAGTCACATTCTACCAAACAGACGTGAAGGTAACACCACCTCATCCGTTAGACAACTATTTTACTATTTTGCCTCTTAAAACGGATAATGTATGAAATTTTTTAGTCTGAAACCCCTCGGTTTGTAGCCTGAGATCCGAAATGGATTTCGTTTCTTCCCACTAGTCACATTCAACCAAACGGATGTGATAATAACCCCGCCTCATCCATTAAAAAACTATTTAACTATATTGAACTTAAAACCTTATAAAAGTTTTTTCCCCAAAAATATAAACGGTTACGAACTTAATTGTAAAAAAATTCAATGTGTTTTACTTGTATCGAGTCATGTGGTAGGAGCTGCCCCAAAAAACCTGAACATCACCATCTGATGTAATAACTGCTCAACGGACTAGAGATGTGTATGGAAATTTATAACTATTGCAATAACAATGATCATATCATGGACAGATATAACAGCTTGAAGCTCCTCTGGAGTCACAAAAGTGTAGCACGCTTAAGAAAAAACCAAAATATGATTAGCAGTCAATTATTTTATAAATAGCACAAGAATATAACATATAACACTTCCTGAGAATAGAATAGTGAAACTGAAACAAAAGATTGAAGAAAACGGTATACCAGGAAATTTTCCCAATTAGAGGTTTAGCTATCGACATGGAATTGAGGTTAAGTGTTCCATGGTCCATTCATGTGCTTCCTCACTTGAGTCGCAATATTTTTAGATACATCTTTGCTCCCATAGAATTTACTACATTCATAAACAAATAATTACATTAATCGATCAGTGACGTATTAATGGAAATTAATGACATGAATAATATTCAATGAACAAATATAAACATCTCTCACTCAATATGGCCAAAAAGATCTTTTGTGCTGGCAGGGCTTCTCTCTGTTTTGTCCTCTGACCCTTCGCTTGACTAGACAAGCCTTAGAAGGCCCGGTCTCTATCCCTGTATATGAGAATATATCTTCACATATTAAATAATACGCTATTTAAGAATTACTTTAAATTAATAGAAATAGACATAATTAAATAACAACACAAAAGTGGAAGGTAATTTTACTAGGCGAAAAGGAAGTAGCCTCTGGTGGTGTAGCCTCTGCAGTACTAGTCTCGAGAGGATCCATGCTCGTGGGACCTTTATAAGAGTCAGAAAATGAAACTTAATAGTGTTTATTTGTTAGCATTTAGGGTTGATTTAGGGCTGGATTACACATTTATGCTTTAATAATTCTTAAGTGTCATTCTTGGTTATATTGATTTATTTCGATGTATTTTTAGGTATTTTGGGTTTAAAAGAGATGGAAAAGCTAATGCTGATTAAAGTGCAAAGATTCTATGCATGCTCACAAGCATTTGGAAAGGTGTTTCACTAATTTGCTATAATTTCTTGTACAGATCAATCATTTTTGCGGATTAAACTGTATTGATTCAAGAAGAACCAGGAGATGAGCCATATATGCTTAAAAAGATCCGGATCTCTATTTTCTGGAGAATCTTACGGCTTGTAAATATAATTTTTTTAGAGAAAATTATGACAGTTTTAGTAGAAAAAAGTCAGGCAAAACCAGGCCTAGATAGTAGTAGAACCGGGCCTGGACAGCAGCAGAAGCACACAGTCTGAAAAGAAACCCTAGGGTGACTTTTCTATCTACAAAGTCATCTCCATACAACTATATATAGGAATTTCAACTTAGAGAATAGGGAGGAGAGTTTTTGAAGAGAGCTTCCATTATCTTCTTCCTCAAGGTGATCAAGGATGAACTCCATGTCCAACTAAACTCCAAGTAAGGTGAAAGGATGTGTTTCTAGGTGTAGTTGTTCTTATTTCTACCTTTGATTTAGTTGTATGGATTGATTGTTAAACATTTTTTGTGATTTACTCTTTGATTAAATAAGAAGGATTTGAATTCATGTGACAATTGCAAATTATGTTCTTCTTCTCTTAGATTTTCTTAATCTGGTGATCGCATTCTTCTTCTCCATGTAAGTCTAGTCAAGCTTTTCTTATATCAAAGTTGTTAGATACAATTGATTTTGGTAGATCTATTTTATAGGTTTGTCCATTACTGCAGTATTATTATGGAAATATATTGTCGCTTCTTGATAATTTATAAGATAGATCTTGTGTGTCTGAATTGGAATTAAAGAGTAATTTATGGCAATTACATTAGGGTATTTATGTGCTTTAATTAAATATTTACCAATTACTTGTTTGGAATGTGAAACTAGTAATTGAGATAAAACATTTGAGTCAAGATAGGAATAAGGCAACGAACTTAGGAAGGATTCCTAGAACCTTGTTATTTCTTTATTGAATTCTTCATCATATTTTCACAATTCTCTTATATAGTTTCATTCGCAAAACTCAGATTTTCTTATTTCAACTTTATCGTTTAGTGTTAAGGTTTACACTTTCTCTTGTAATTCGCTTTCCTCGTGGGATCAGCACCTCAGCTATACACAATAATCGCATTTTAGTTTGAGCATTATCAAATTTCAGTGCCGTTGCCTGGGAACTGTGCTTAATTACAAGGAAGATTGTCAACTTTGAGACAAGACAGTAACATTGTTCTTTACTCTTTGTTTTTTTTCTGTTTTTTTTTTCTTTATTTGTCTCCCTTCTAATTCCTTTGGTGTATACATAGACCTAGAGATAAGCGAGGTAGATTCATTAAAAGACCTGAAATAGAGTTACCCTCTCCTTCTTTGTCCGATACTGAAAGCTCGCCTATATCAAATCATAATGCACACCCAAACAAGAATTTAGAGAATTTTGTTAACATGGCCAACAATAATGTTGGGAAATCACCTCAAGATGCCCAGGTGGTGATCTTCCAAACACCCAAGTCTAGAATGAATTTTAATAAACATAAACAAACCAATCAAAGAAAGTACACAACAATTGTTATCGAGGTTCGGCAATGTACCTACATCCCCGTGAGCTCCTCCGAGCCCTCTGCACTAAATCAGTTTGTTCTTACAAGTTACAACAACACCTCTTCAAGAAACCTCTAGTTCTTAAAGAATGAAAGAAGAGCAAAGAAAGTGATAAGGACTTGACTTACACTGGAATTTTCCCCAAGAAAATTTCACTTATAAGGCCCTTGAATCCCCAATCTATACTACTCTCTCTCTAAACAACAATCATCTATTCTAGTGCCTCTCTTATGTTTTGTGTCTTTGTACTCTCACACTTGCACTTGAATTCTCTTGTATGATGATCACTTGTATATCACACTTATTGAGATTGAAGCTAGGTGACCCTTTATATAGTGCACCACTTCTTGAACCTATCTTGAAGTCAATCTCAACCCTTAGATCTTGAGGACCAATCAACCATAGCCCTTCAACAAGTCTAAGTGATCCTGTGATTTTTGATCATGCCTCACACACTAGGAGAAGGTTGCTGAAAACTACCTTCAGGTGTGCCTTCAAGCCGCAGCTCAGAACAGGGCAAGCTGCAACCTGGAAGGGAGGATTTTGCTGCTTTTCTAGGAGCTGCACCTTGGGGAGGCTAGGCCGTGGCGCGCATGGAGGAAGTGAACTTCTGGACTTTCTGTGGGCCGTAGCGCCCACCCATGACCTGAAACTGATTTTAACTCCTGTTTAAGCCTTAGACAAATACAAACAAATAACAATGAGAATGTTGCTAGGACACTTAAGGACTACTTGCACCCTAACCGAACAACCAAACCATCTTGTATCATGTTCCCCCCTAATTTTCAACAACCTAAGTTTAAGCCGGGCATGATCCAGTTGCTACCAACTTTCCATGGATTAGAGAATGCAAACCCCTATGTCCCTATTAGGGAATTTGAGGAAGTAGTAGTAACCTTTCAAAGTAAGGCTGATATGTTAGACACCGTCAAACTTAGGTTTTTCCCCTTTTCACTTAAGGATAAGGCCAAGTTTTGGTTATACTTGTTAAGACCTAGGTCTATAGGTAGTTGGGATGAGATGACCCAAGCCTTCTTCCAAAAGTATTTTCCAACCCATAAGACCAATAACCTCAAGAGATAAATCTCAAACTTTGCACAAAAAGAGAGTGAAACCTTATATCAAGTTTGGGAACGTTTCAAACACCTTTTGAATTCTTGTCCACACCATAGGTATGAGAGTTGGGGGGCAGTTAGCTATTTCTATTAA
Source organism: Bretschneidera sinensis (assembly GCA_023935145.1). Classification (NCBI taxonomy): domain Eukaryota; kingdom Viridiplantae; phylum Streptophyta; class Magnoliopsida; order Brassicales; family Akaniaceae; genus Bretschneidera; species Bretschneidera sinensis. Next base: position 37,380,113 of record CM043704.1, read on the forward strand.
GGACTTCTAAGTAGGGAAAGGCAATTTATAGAAATGATGTGTAATGCAGATTTTCTTCAAAAAGATCCCGACGAAGCCATAGATTTTCTAGATGACTTATCGAAAAAAGCCCACACTTGGACTGGACTCAATGCCATAGAAAGTACTAAAAGAAAACCGCTGGAATTTATCAACTTATGGAAGAGGATAGCCTTAAAGCCCATTTAGAAGTCCTAACTAAGGAAATTGAGGTTTTAAAAACCAATGATGCTAGAGCCCCCGAACCAGTTGCTAGGGTAGAGTCCCACAAACCTTGTTTTATGTGTAATGGGGTAGATCATGTACCTAGAGATTGTCCAACCTATTTTGAGATAAAGGAAGAGTGTAATACTTTAGGTATACCTTTTAGGAAAACATACTCACCCTACTCTAACACCTTCAATCCCGGTTGGAAGAATCACCCTAGTTTTAGTTGGAGATCCGATACACAACCTTCTACCCAAACTAGTACCCAATGGAGACTGGAAGCAAATTCATCTAATGCACCACAACAATCTTTACCTTTAGAAGATGCTTTTAAGTCATTTATGCAGGTACATGCCCAAAGTATTGAAGAGCATTCCAAAATAAATCAACGGTTGCTAGAGGAGCAACAAGAGGTCAAAGAGGAACAAAAGGTGATAAAGAGCCAACTCAGCAAGTTGACTAATTTATTGACGGTTCAAGAGCAAAGTCATTTCCCTTCGCAGCCACAACCTAATCCAAGGAGACAACATATGGCACAAACCTCCAACCCCAACAATCAAAATGTTAAAGAGGTTAATGCCACGACTACTCGCAGCGGTAAGGAAATTGATGGACCCGCTCTACCATCAAACTTGATTCCTAACACCATGAATAACAAGGATGAAGCCCCTAAGGAACAAAATACCCATAGTGATTCCATACCGGTGCCTTTACCTGAAGCACTCCTTAAACCTGAGGAGAGAAATTCAGCATTAAAATGTGAGAATCTTTAAAAACTTAAGCAAGTTAAAATTAACCTTCCTTTTCTTCATGTCATAAAACGGGTTCCCAACTATGCTAAAGTCATTAAGGATCTATGCATACTGAAAAGGAGGCACAATGTGACTAATACGACATTTTTAATGGAGCAAGCAAGTGCGGTAATTGATAGCAAGACACCGCCCAAGTATAGAGATCCGGGTTGTCCTACAGTGGCTTGCCAAATTGGAAACAAAGCTTGTGGCCAAGTATTGCTAGATTTAGGGGCCAGTGTGAATCTCATTTCCTACTCTGTTTGCTTGCAACTCGGTCTAGGTGAGATCAAACCGACTTCCGTGGTACTTCAACTAGTGGATCGATCGGTAAGAAAACCAAGAGGTATTGTGGACGATGTTTTAGTGCAAATTAACAAATTCTATTATCCTATTGACTTTTTGGTGTTAGATACCATTTATGTTGTGAACATAGAGTCAAAAATTCCTTTGATACTTAGAAGACCATTCCTTGCCACTGCTAATGCCCTCAATAATTGTAGGAATGGTCTAATGACATTAGCATATAGAAATACGAATTTAGAGGTGAATGTTTTCCGAGTCTCAAGGCAATTACATGAAGATGATGAGTGTTTTGACACTTACATGATCGATGAGCTTATTTTGGAGGATGAGTACATTAAAGATAATTTTAATTCTTTGGAATTCCTTCTTAATAATTTTGATTTTGATGATTCTTCAATTTTTCCCCATGCCATTGATGTTGTTGATGTTTTTGATAAGTCATAAGGATTTATTAAGAAATCATGGCAACCATGCTTTGAGGAGTTGCCTAAAGAGAGGGAGGCACCCAAACCATCTTCCGAGGAAACACCAACGCTTAATTTAGCTCCGCTGCCTAAAGGACTCAAACATGCCTTCTTAGGCCCAAGTGATACCTTTTCGGTTATTATTTCTTCCGAACTTAGTGATGTACAATGTGATAAATTGTTGAATTTGTTAAGAAAGCATACATCTGTACTAGGTTAGACTATAGCTGACATAAAAGGTATTAGCCCTTTAATTTGTTCTCGTAGGATTTATCTAAAAGAAGGAGCTAACCCTCGTAGAGACCCACAAAGAAGGCTAAATCCAACTATGAAAGAGGTAGTTAAGAAAGAAGTCTTAAAGGTATTAGATGCAGGAATTACATATCTAATATCCGATAGTAAGTGGATTAGTCCAACTCAAGTAGTTTCTGAGAAAGTTGGGGTGACCGTGGTAGAAAATGAAAAGGGGGTGTTAGTACCAACTAAGGTAGTGACCGGGTGGTGTATGTGCATTGATTATAGAAAACTTAATTCGGTTACTCGGAAAGACCATTTTTCCCTTCCATTCATAGATCAAATCTTAGAATATGTGGCTTGTCATCTTTTCTATTGCTTTTTAGATGGGTATTCGGGATACTGCCAAATAAAAATTACCTTAAAGGATAAAGAGAAAACCACATTTACTTGTCTTTTTGGTATTTTTGCTTTTCGTTGAATGCCCTTTGGTTTTTGTAAGGCACCGGCTACTTTTCAAAGATGCATGATGAGTATTTTTAGTGACATGGTTAAAAAATGTATGGAAGTGTTTATGGATGATTTAACCGTGTTTGGAACTTCTTTTGATTTATGTCTATCTAACTTGAAAAATGTTTTGTGTAGTGTAAAGAGAAGGGGCTTGTGCTTAATTGGGAGAAGTGTCATTTTATGGTGTCTTCCGGAATAGTTTTGGGCCATATAGTGTCCGAAAAGGGGATAGAAGTGGATAAATCAAAAATTGAATTAATCTCCAAACTACCCACTCCTAAGAATATTAAAGATGTTAGATCTTTTCTAGGGCATGCCGCATTTTATAGAAGGTTTATTCAAAAATTTAGTGCTATCTCTAGACCCTTATGTAACCTTTTGTTAAAGGATACCGAGTTTAAGTGGAACCCTGAATGTGAGAAAGCCTTTAGGACACTTGTCTCTAAGCTTACAACCGCCCTTACTATGCAATCACCCGATTTTACCTTACCTTTTGAGATTATGTGTGATGCTAGTGATTATGCTTTAGGGGCTATTTTAGGATAGAGAAGGGAGGGAAAACCATTTGTTGTTCATTATGCTAGTAGAACCTTGAATCATTCTCAAATGATGTACACCACAACCGAGAAAGAATTACTAGCCGTAGTATTTACATTGGATAAATTTCGCTCTCATTTAAATGGTTCACCTATCACTATATTCACGGATCACTCCACCCTTAAATTTCTTTTCTCAAAAATGGATGCTAAGGCCCGTTTGATACGTTGGATTTTGCTTTTGCAGGAATTTGACTTGACCATCAAAGAAAAGAAAGGGGTGGAAAATGTTGTGGCAGACCATCTATCTCGTTTGGAATTTAAGAATGATACCGACATTTTTCCCATTCACGAAGCCTTTTCGGGTGAGAATTTATTTGTTTTCCTTTGTCACATACCATAGTATGCCGACATTGAAAATTACTTGGTTTCCAGTCAAGTTCCATCTACATGGAGTGCACAAGATAAGCGTAAGTTTTCGGCCAAGGCAAAGAATTTTTATTTGAATTATCCTTATCTTTTTAATTATTGCCCCGATCAAATAATAAGAAGATTCATCTCAGATATGGAAATTGATAGTGTGTTAACTTTTTGTCATACCTATGCTTGTGGTGGTCATTTTTCTATTAAAAAGACAGCCGCAAAAATTTTGCAATATGTTTTTTATTGGCCTACTTTATTCAAGGATACTAATGAGTTTTTTCGTTCATGTGAAAGATGTCAAAAGCTACGTTCATTGTCCCACTGTCATATGATGCCTCTCAACCTGATCTTAGTGGTGGAAATCTTTGATTGTTGGGGGATCGATTTTATGGGACCATTCCCACCTTCTTTTGGGTATATTTACATTTTACTTGTCATTGATTATGTTTCTAAATGGGTTGAAGCTATACCTTGCCGCACTAATGATAATAAAGTTGCTGTTAAATTTCTTAAAGATCATATTTTATCTAGGTATAGTACTCCACGTGTTATAATTAGTGATCAAGGTCACATTTTTGTAACAATTCTTTTGAGGCTTTGATGCGCAGGTATGGAGTCACCCATAAGGTTTCTACAGCTTACCATCCACAAACCAATGGCCAAGCGGAACTAGAAAATAGGGAGATTAAGAGAATACATGAAAAAACTATAAATCCAAATCAAAAAGATTGGTCTTTACACCTATCGGATGCACTTTGGGCATACAGGATAGTATACAAGACGATTCTTAGAGCATCTCCCTATCGGTTGGTATTCAGCAAAGTATGTCACTTACCAGTAGAACTTGAGCATAGAGCATATTGGGCTCTTCAATATTTTAATTATGACTTGAAGATGTCCGGTGAGGAGAGGAAAATGCAACTTTGTGACTATGCGAAGTTGAGGGATGATGCATATGATAATGCTAAGGACTTAAAGTCAAGAATGAAAGCGGTACATGATCAGAAAATACTCCGAAAAATTTTTGAACAAGGTAATCGAGTTTTTCTTTATGATTCTCGGTTACACTTCCATCTGGGAAAATTGCGATCACGATGGAAGGGATCTTATGTTGTGAAGAGTATTTTTCCAAATGGAGTGGTCGAAATTGAAGATCCCTCTGACGGTCATGCATTTCGAATTAATGGCTAGAGGTTGAAGCTCTACTTGGAACATGAACGTGTTTAAGATAGGCCCGAAGAGATCTCTTTGGTGCCCCCAGTTCATCCTTCTTAATCGGGTACTTTCGTTCCATTATACATTAGTTTTAATTTTTTTGAGTTTTGATTTTTTTTTATTTTCGAATGACTGTATTTTTTATGTCGTACTCTTTTTTCGTTATCTTTATTTTTTTCGTACTTCATTTTTCATTTTTATTTATTTATTTTATTTTCTTTACCATTTTTTTCTCTTTCTTTCTCTCGAATTTTTTCTTTCACATTGGGGACAATGCAAGTCTTAGGTTGGGGGATGGAGGAAATACATTTCCTATTTCATACCATTGAATTGTTTGGTGTCACTTTCCCTTTTTCGTTTTAATTCGTTTGTTAGGATAAATTGTTAGAAAAAAAAATATTTGAAAAATTTTAAAAAATTAGGTTTAGTTTTGGAGTTAATTTATATGTCAATGATATGATTATAATTGAGATAGCATATAGCTTGTAGAAGAAGTTAAATCTTGCTTCGGTTTGAGAATAATTTTAAGTGTCGATTTTCATTTAGTTTGAGACTCTAGTTTGCGGTAAGATTACATGATTAGTCTAAAACATTTTTTATGTGCAAATGTCTTGTGAATACTTTTGCGGTCTCGACAAGCTCTAGAACTTATTTGATAATCACTTGAGGCGAAATCCTAGAATGCACACTACTTAGGATATGATGTAGGCCATCTTTGAACCGTTTGGGCTTTTCAAGCTTACCTTTGTTATATTTATCGCTCGTTACCTGTTTGAGCTTTTTTTCTAAAAAAAAAGAACTTTAGCCTTGTTTCTTTCGAAAGCCCATTTACTTACCTTTATGAGCCTAAAAATATTTTATCCTTATCTTTCTTTTAAGAGAATTTAGTTTATACACATTTGTTGAGAAGCACTTAAAAGGAGTAAGGGTGGAAATATGAAAAAAAAAATATTACTACCATAACTCAAGTTCATTAAAGGAGATAAGTTGGGGGTTGTCGAAAAGATTAAAAAATGAAAACGGAGGTGAATGGTTATGTGCTAGAAAAGAAAAAAAAAAGTGAATTATGACAAAGAAAAAAAAGTGTTGAATTATTGAGAGAAATGCTCGAGAAATGGTTGAATGAGTTGGGTGTTGAAGTAAGGTTATTTAGTGCTTAAAAAGATTGTGATTAAAATTAAGAGACTGAGTTTTTTCACTTATTTAGTCCTTCCCGTTCTTTCTTGACCTTTACCTTAGCCTAACGTTACATGCCTATGAAAGACCTAGTGATCCGATGTAGTGTGATTTTCTACATTAGTGGAGAGTGATTTGAAAAGTGTGCCTATAGAGTTTTATTTTTGATTGATATCACGCAATTTAATATGTTTTTAGAGGCCAAGACTTGATTTATTTTGATGCATTTTCAGGTATTTTGGATTTAAAAGAGATGGAAAAGCAAATGTTGATTAAAGCATGAATATTATATACATGTTCACAAGCATTTGGAAAAGAGTTTCACTAAAATGCCAAAATTGCCCATATAGATCAGACATTTTTGCAGATTAAACTATATTAATTCAGGAAGAACCAGGAGATGAGCAATATATGCTTGAAAGAGTCAGATGTCTATTTTCTGAATAATTTTACAGCTCGTAAATGTGATCTTTCTAGAGAAAGTTATGGCAGTTTTAGTAGACAAAGGTCAGGCTATGCGTGATTTCAGCGTGACAAATCAGTCATTTTTGCAGATTAAACTGTATTGATTCAGGAAGAACCAGGAGATGAGCTATATATTCTTGGAAAGATCCGGATGTCTATTTTCTAGAGAATTTCACGAGTCGTAAATATGATTTTTCTAGAGAAAATTATGGCAGTTTTAGTAGACAAAGGTCAGGCAGAAACAGGCCTGGACAGCAGCAGAAGCATACGACCTGAACAGAAACCCTAGGGAGATTTTTCTGTCTACAAAATCGTCTCCATATAGCTATATATAGGAATTTAAACTCAGAGAATAGCGAGAAGAGTTTTTGAAGAGATCTTCCATCTTCTTCTTCCTCAAGGTGATCAAGGATGAACTCCATGTCCAACTAAACTTAAACCAAGGCAAAAGGATGAGTTTCTAGGTGTAGTTATTCTTATTTCTATCTTTGATTCAGTTGTATGGATTGATTGTTGAACATTTTTTATGATTTACTCTTTGATTAAATAAGAAAGATTTGAATCCAGGTGACAACTGCAATTTATGTTCTTCTTCTCTTAGATTTTCTTAATCCGATGATCACATTCTTCTTCTACATATAAGTCTAGTCATGATTTTCTTATGTCAAAATTGTTAGATGCAACTGATTTTGGTAGATCTATCTTATAGGTTTGTCCATTACTGCAGTATTATTATTGAAATATATTGTCACTTCTTGATAATTTATAAGATAGATCTTGTGTGTTTGAATTGGAATTAAAGAGTATTTTATAGTAATTACATTAGGGTATTTATGTTCTTTGATGGAATATTTACCAATTGCTTGTTTGGGATGTGAAACTAGTACTTGAGATAAAACATTTGAGTCAAGATAGGAATAAGGCAACGAACTTAGGAATGATTCCTGGAACCTTGTTATTTCTTTATTGAATTCTTCATCATATTTTCACAATTCTCTTATATAATTTCATTCGTAAAACTCAGATTTTCTTATTTGAACTTTATCGTTTAGTGTTAAGATTTACACTTTCTTTTGTAGTTCGCTTTCCTCGTGGGATCGACACCTCAGCTATACACAATAATCGTGTGTTAGTTTGAGCGTTATCATGCCTTTTCCCCAACCCTTGCCCTCTAAACCTCTAAATGATCGACCCTTACCTCGTGGCATCGTGTTTTACAAAAAAAAAAAAAAAAGTTGGAAATGTGAATACATGACAATTGATACAATCTGTTTAAAACTAACTCATGCAATTGACAATAAAGAAATTATATTATGTATACAATTTGTTAGTCATACAACTCATATATTTCTCATCATTCATGAATAAAATTGCTCATACCATTAACTAACTGATATCCATGTTAGTACTAGAGTTGTTATCATCATTATCATCTTCTTCCTTTTAAAAATTAGTCCTCTTGGTGACCCACATCTCAGCTTGGTCTTAGTTCATGATCAATAAGTTCAAAATGGAAAAATGGCCAAGAAGCTCAAACTCTAACACATCATCCCCAACCTACGTGCCCATAGGTGTTTGAGGTGAGTTAGTGTAAATTCTTTGTAGAAGAGACTGTTTGGTTGGTGGGGAAGGGAAAGTAAGGAAATAAAATGTGTCTTTTGTTTCATGTCCAAAGATTGAAACTTCAATTTGATTGAGTTGAGGTTATTTTTATTTTTGTTTAATTAAACTAACATAGCATAACGTGTGATTATTTCCTAAAAATAGTGTTTAAATTTGTACTATATATCATAGCATAATCTAGAGCTAACCTAATTTTTTTAGATTTATACAAAATAATTCTTAAATTTAAACTAACATAACAAAAGCTAACCTAAATTGTTAATCTATAAAAAAAATAATACATAAATTTAAACTAAGGCTAACTTAATTTTTAAATTATTTTTCTACACAAAATAATAACTAAATTCTATACAAATTAATACATAAATTTAAACTAATTCTAACCTAAGGTTTCACATATATATCCAAAAAAAATTAGAAAAAAGAAGTTAAACTAACATAACAATCTAGGGCTAACCTAATTATTTTATCTATACAAAATAATGCATAAATTTAAACTAAGGCTAACAATATTTTAAATTATTTTCCTACATAAATAATAACTAAATTCTAGAAAAATTAATACATAAGTTTAAACTAATTCTAAGCTAAGGTTTCACATATATATCAAAATTAAAAAAAAATAAAAAGCTAAACTAACATAACAATTTAGGAATAACCTAATTTTTTAATCTATACAAAACAATACATAAATTTAAACAAAGGCTAACCTAATTTTTAAATTATTTTGGGTAGGAAAATAATAACTAAATTCTATAAAAAGTAATACATAAATTTCAACTAAATTATAACCTAAGGTTTCATGTATATATCAAAATTTTAAAAAAAAATTAAAAGGCAAAACTAACAAAACATAAATAACAAAATAAGCTAGACAGTAGAGAGGGGAAACTTACAATTTCAAGTAGAGAGAGAAAGTGGGGAAAAGGAGAAAAAAAAAAGAAAAATGATAAAAATGTAGGAAATATGAGAAAGAGGGAAATTTGAGAGAGAGAGAGAGAGAGAGAGTGAAAGTAATTTAAAGGACGAAATTTGGAAATGTCGTGCGGCGTCTGAAGAAGGAAAACTAAAAAGAGAAGCGAAATGGGTGAGGGAAAGCTGTTTGGCGATTTTTAGGGGAATATTATCACAGAGGACTTCAATTCCCTAGGTGATAGCAGGTAATGTAATTAATAATTAATTTTATATTTATTTATCAACATTCATGGTTTAAATCCCCCTATAATAATATATTTTCAATTAAAAATACAAAAAAATTTATTTTTTAAATATTTTTCAAATTTAATACCAAGTGTGAAAATATTATCACTGAGGGAGTCCCTCAGTGATAATATTTCATACTATCACCGGGAGCCATGTGTCCCTTAGTGATAATCCCTCGGTGATAAGTGGTTTTCTTGTATTGATGGTGTGATGGCCTGTGATTCAATTATTATGTGAGCTTATGTGGATCTATTGAGTTGTTCGAGTTTGGTGAAGGATATAAAAATCAGTTGGTATTCCAAGAAAAAGATAAATTAGTTCTTGTAGTCTTTGTTTTTTTATCATGGTGCTGAAGTATATATGGGTGCTTCTAGTTTCAAATAATTTAGGATTTTTCCATTGAAATGCTGAAAAATCATTTATTTGCATAATTTTATTTTATATGTAAAGGTTTAGTTTTGGTTCGTTATAACATATATTTGATTTATCTAGCTCACCCTAGAAATGAATATAAGGGCAATATATTATTTAATGCCTAATTTCTTTGGTTTAACTAAGCTTTAGCACATTTACTTTCCATTCTATGTACAATCAGTGTAAATCATGAGATCATTTTATTGACTTTAATATTTGTTTCATGATAGACTTCAAAAATTTGTCAAGTTTAGATTATAAATTACTACCTCTATGAATTCTAGCCGTGAAACTTGATTTATAGAAGCTTCAAGATTTGCATGATTTTATATCCAATTTTACTCCAAAAAAAAAAAAAAAACATAGCTTCTGATGAGTTCTTGTTACGAAATTTCATAACTCATACGTTTGCAAATTTTAAACCTTCTAATCTTTGTATTCTATGTTTATAGGTGATTTTGAAAATTCTTAGTGTTCATTCGTTACAATCCCATAAAAGTTCGAATCAAGGTATAGTTACTTGCACCAGTCATATTACGAATTTTGATGGCTTTTGACATATTTGTCTGGGTATGCTATGAAACTTGAAGGCATAGTTGATTAAAAGAAATTATCTTTTTATTTATGTTGACAATATCTTAAAGAAAATATTAAATAGTTAATGGGTATTTCTTAAAAGTCTATCATTTGAAATAAATATTTTGAGTAGTTTGATATGTGAATTGCTTTGTATAATTATTGATTTAAATGAATCACATTATGTTATTAAAGTTTTTGAATTTAGGATATGGGACTAAAAAAATGTTGGATGTTGTGAGTTTTAAATTACTCACAAGCGCACGTATCATTTGCAATATAGTGTTGTGCAAGTAAGAGGTCGAATCCACAGGGAATGCGTTGTGAAAATAGATTTTTATCTAAACTAACCTTATTTTAACCTAGTTTCGAATTGTGAATTATATTTTTGCAAAATAAATATAAACTAAACTAAACTAAACTAATTTAATAGCTAATGATGAAAACACTAAGGTTTTAGAATCCACCCAACAAAAGTAAAGCATATATCTTCATGTTCTATATAAAAAAATAATCTATCTAACATTCCATGAATCCAACAAAAAACAACGAATATCTCAATTAAACCAAAAGCATCCAATGTATCTGCTTTAACAAATCACAAAAGAAATCCAATTTAATCGAAAAGGATTCGATGTATCCATCGGATGAAACACGCAGAATATCCAACAGAACAATTAAAAACTATCAATCGTAAGAATTTACTCAAATAATTGAAATAGAACATTTAAACTAAACATATCTGAATTGTATAAACATATCTGAAAATATAATGCTAAATAATGGTGAGGCTTCATCTTCAACCTTAGCTGAAGATTTTAGCCACCCATTATCATGAAACTAAATTTCACAATAAAAAGTGCTAAGCATTAAAAACTGACGGTACATTGGGAGAAATTCCACACGCTATTGGGCAGCACTTCCCCTGGTGGTGGCAAAAGCCTTTAGAATATCTACTAGAATGCTAGTAGAAATCCACCAGACTGCACACTGAATAATGAGGTGAGATAGTGTTTATATAAGGGAATTCTCGGAGTACAATGAGCTGAAAATTCGATGTGGGATACTGCCTCTTTGCGATCGATCGCAAGTCTGGTGCGATCGATCGCAGCATGGTGCGATGCAATGCGTCTGGCGCGCTGTAAGTGCTTCCTATCTGATGTGGGATGTGCGAGTCACTTGCGGTCGATCGCAAGTCTTGTGCGCTCGAGCGCAGGTGCGATTGATTTCATACCGTGTGCACACGATCGCAAGTGCGATCGATCGCACGTCCTGTGTGCTCGATCGTACTAGGCATCCTCAGCTTTGCTCTTTAAGCCCTGAAGTTTCCACATTGCTTCATTTTATTCCAAAACCTATAAAACCACAGAAAATATAGAAAATAGATAAAAATAGCATGAAATAACATAATTAAGAACTCAACAAATGTAAACTAAGGGGCTAAAACCTGTAATATTTAGCACTCATCAATGGAGATGTTGTGTTTTAAGAGTTTTGAATGAGATCAAATACAACTGTCTAAATTTTTAAGATAGGCAGTGCAAATCCCTACCTTTGGATTTGAGTTGAGATTTATGTGTATAAAGGTATATCGAACTTGGAGGACCAAATTCTTTTGAGAATGGTAGAATGTAACACCCAAGCCCATTACTTTTGGGCTTACTTATCCCATGGTTGGAAAAATAAAATAAAAAATAAACAAAAATCTGATCATTTGCAGATAAGAGAAAAATTTAGAGAGAATGGAAGAAAAAGAGAAAAAGAAATAGAGAGATAAAGATAGAAACAGAAGAAATATTTTAAAAGAATGACTAATACAAGGTATTTTTCCATCCTAACTCTTGCTAAATTGATGTTTGTTGTGTTTGCTTTCATTTTTCTTAATTGTTTAGAGGGTTTTTGGTGTTGTCAATTTTTTGATGCTACATCGGAGCTCTGGCGAGGGTCCAACCATAATATTTTAAATGTAGATTCTTACCTCCAAACATTGTAATTTGGCTTTGGTTTCATTTGATTTGGATTCGTATTTTGAGAGTTATGATTTTTCAAATAATTTTAGCAAAACTGTTTTTTTGTAGTTAACAGTAGTCAACTTTAATTCATCGGAAAGTGATTTTTCGGCAAGGGATCGGAGTAAGTTATGATTGGGATTTGTAGCCCTTTGAAAAATCTTTCTAGTGGTGTGTATTTTGCATCATAATTCTTGGGATGTTGAGAGAATTGGAGTGTGAAAGTTTGTTGGTTGGAAAAAAAAAATTGGGTTTTGGGTTTCTGATAACATCAGGGTCTAACTTTAGGACATCATAACTTGGTCGTCCGGTGATGGAATTGGATGATTTTTTAGTCAAAACGATAGTATTTTGAGAGTACTTTATGGATATATATATATATATATATATATATATATATATAAAACTTTTGAATTCTATCTATATAGAAAATTATTAATGTTCAAAGTAGGCTAGTTGTATTGGTTAATGTTGAAAAAATAAGTAAAAAGCAAGCCCATCCAACGTTTACGTTGACGCATGTTGGTCACTGTTGGGTTCCATTAATACAAGGGCTGCACTTGAGCATTTTTTTAAGTTGTTTCATATTGAAAAATAATATATATATATATATATATATATATATATATATATATATATTAATTGGTATTCATATGTTATTCTTTAAATTCGAAATTGATTCCAGTTTAGGAAATTTATTTTGATTAAGAGGAACATGTAGCTACTGTCCAACGATCTCAAAGAATTTAGTTGACATATATTAGCATGTTTGAATTATAAATTAAAACACTTTTATTGATTTTAGTGCCTTTGCTTTTCCAGGTGACTAGAAAAATTCTAATTATGTGGAATCATTGTGCTTTGGCGAGTGAGGTAAGCAATCTTACTAAACTAATGTTTCCTATCAATGGATATTCAATTACTTAGTTATCATTTTTATCATGTTAAACTCATGGCTTTAGCATTTGGATTATTTGAAGTGGCTATTGCTGCATATTATAGTACTTGATGTTTAATTTGAGTTTATCAATCATGGTTTTGTTTAAGACTTTAGAATATGATGATTTGTGTTTGACCTTTAGAAATCAATTTGATTTGTGTTTGAGCTTTGAAAATCAATTTGATTTGTTTTTGATACTTTGGAATATGATGACTTGTGTTTGAGCTTTGGAAAATGACTTGATTTGTGTTGAAACTTTTGAAATACAATGATTTGTGATTGAGTTTATTGAAGTGGAGCTCTCTATCTAGCTATGTTTTGATCCCATCAAGGAGATATGTGAATCTTTGTATCTGGCAACCCAGGGTTTAAATGGTCTTTTGGATTTGGTAGCCCAAAGGTTGGATGGGCTTTTGAACTTGGTACCCTAAGGTTTAAATGGGCTATTGGACCCTTCCGCAGGGTTTAAATGTGATCATAACTTGTGTCAGACTTATGAGCGTCCTATATGAGATTTTTGAATTGCTGGCTGTTGATCACAATGTTGTGATATTTTCTTAAATCATTTCATCGTGAAATGAATTTGATGATTTATTCTTAATATGTTTGTTATCGTATTTGTTACACTCAGTGGATGATGATTCAAGTGGATAAGTTAGTTTGATTATTGATATCTCATAATTACATGTAGCTTCACTATTTGAGTACATACTTATTATAATTAGGTTGAGTACGATTACTTACTGGCCTGTCAAACTCACCCTCTGTTTTCTTTTTCAGATTTTGAAATTGAGATTTTCGCATGCAGGGATACAAGGGAGTGAGCCCTATAAGCTTATGACATGTTAAATCCATATTTTATATCATTTTTATTTTGGAGACTTGTTTTAGGGAAAGTATGTAATCTAAATCTTTAAAAATTTGTACTTCTGAAGATTTATTTTTTATTATGATTAGTAAGGTTTTACTCACTTGTAGGGAAAACTCTATAGATGAGTAGTCGTTGTCGTGTCCTCGACTTATATTCAGTTGGGGGCGTGACATGAAGCCTATAATTCCAACTATCTCATTCTTACATAAGTTGGAGCTATCATTGATGATATTCAGCTTATGATGTCTTGTGGGGAAGGTTTTGTTATTAGCTTTACTGGTAGGGATGGAAATAAGGTTGCTCACTGTTTAGCAAAGCTTGCCTTAGCCATTAGGGCTAGTTCTATGTGAGTGGGTGAGCCCCCATACTTTGTGGTGGACCTCCTTCTTCAAGTTGTTTAACCTATTTTTGAGGTTTATGTATCTATTTATTAATTTTTACAAAAAAAGAATAAAAATTGGAAATTGACTATATAAATCGTTATATTTAAAGGTACACTAAGTTATATTTAATTATAAGTTTTAAATATGATAGTATGACCATGAAATTTAAAACTGTAATCAAATGTACAAAATTTATCATCAATATAATCAAAATTATGTATTATTATTATTATTATTATTAAAACAACCACTTAAGCAATTACGTGGGTGATGACATGGACACCATTTATCTATCCATATACTTTTTGAAAAATAAAATTTACCTACTTTTAAATTCAAAATATTTATATGTTTTATTTTTTAACTAATAAAATTATTTAATCTCAAATTCAAAATTAATTATCTCATTCATGGGAAAATAACAACAGATTAAGCTCAATGAATCCGAGTACAAGTCTCCTCTACAGATTGTTCCAGTTTTCCCTTTCTTTAAATCTTATCAACTAAAACTCCCAAACAAAATATCTCTCTAAATTCTAAACAAATTATTCTTATTAATTTTATACATCCAAACTCTCATTAATCAATCAATGCTTACTTTTATTTTTAGTTGGAACTTAACTCTACCTTTTTTTTTTCCTTTTTTTTTAATAGATTTTATCACTTTTATTTCTCTGCAAAGCAAAAACTATAATGAAAAGATATGTTTGTTAATATTTTTTTAGTCATAATTACATTTTTTCACTTTTTTGTAATTGTTGTGCCTAATATTCTTTCATTGCTTTCACACCAATCATCCATATTTTGTGATTGATATGCCAACTTTTCTACGAGTATGTTGAGCAGATAGCCCCCTTACAAGATTTGGTTGACAGGCAATGACATTGCCTGCTACGTAGTTTTAAGTTGATTTTGTCTATTATAAAGGTAAAAAAACGTTGTCAAATTTTTTTTATTTATACAAATATGTAAGTCTGCTGCATTTGATTTTGGTTCTTGTTAAATAGTATATCTTAATATAATATATAAAACTGATTTCTCAGTATTTGACAATTAAAATAGGTTGGATCGACTCCAAGTCTTCACTTCCTCGACATCTTCAATATCAAGCATTCAATTATTCCCTTTTTCGAGATATCTTAATTTAATTTAAATATTCACTATAATTCTGTAATTTAAAATAATTATTTCATAAAAAAAACTATTACATGTAGTGCATTATTAACTATTAAATTCTATATGATGTACAAAAATGTCATACCAAATTTTAAATAGCAACACATTTAAAATGAAATAAGATAAGGTTGAAGATTGAAGATTGAAAAATATACAAAATATGAAAATAATGAGAAGATAAAAAAATAATAGATGTATATATATATAAACCTTTTAGATAAAAATGAAAGAATTTTGAGATGATGTGAGATAAGATGTATATTAAAATATATAAAATTTTAATATATTGAGTAGATACAATGAATTTTTAAAATCAAATAAGTTTAATATCGAAATACAAAAAATTTGAATATAATGAGGAGATAAAAAGCTATTAGATATTGTTAATCATAATTGTTAAAAAATATAGAATTTTTAAGATGAAATTAGATGTATTGAAAATTAAAATATGCAAAATTTTAATATAATTCCTAGATACAAAATTTAAATATAACGAGTAGACAAAAAGACTAATAGATACATAAAAAGTTTGAATATGATAAGTAGTTGAAAAGCTATTAGATAAAAAAAAATGTTCTAAATAGAATGAGGAGCAAAAAAATCTAATAGAAAAAAACAAGAATTTTAAGATGAGATAACATAAGTTTAAACATTGAAATATACAATATTTGAATATAATAAAGAAATTTAAAAAAGCTAATATATACTGATAAAATAAAGAATTTTTAAGATGAAGTATAATAAGTTGTATATTGAGATATACAAATTTTGAATAAAATGAAGAGATAAAAAAGCTAATAGATATAGATAAAAAAATTAAAAAATATAACAGATATAGATAAAAAAAAATGAACGAATATTAAGATAAAAAAAATATAGATTGAATATTGAAATATAATTTTTTTAGTATAATGTGTAGATATAAAATTTAAATATACTAAGGAGATGAAAAAGAAATGCTTTGATAAAAAATATAATGAATAGTTGAAAAGCTATTAGATAAAAAAATATTCTTAATCTAATAAGGAGAAAAAACAACTAATGAATATAGATAAATCCAATAGAAAAAACGCATGATTTTTAAGAAGAAATAAATCAAGTTTAAATATTGAAATATAAAAAATTTAAATATAATGGGAAGATAAAAAAAAAGTTTAATAGATATTGATAAAATATATATATATATAAGATTTTTAGGATGAAGTAAGATAAGTTGTGTATTGAAATATAAAAAATTTGAATATAATGAGGAGATAAAAAAGCTAAGGAAGATTTTGACTGTTTATGTGTATTGAATTATGGAACAAAATTATTTTTTGATGAATTATGAATGTTTGATTTATCGATAATAATTGATAATGTTTATTAATATTTTTTAGATTTAAGAATTACATTTATTTTGAAATTATATTTATTTAATGGATGTTGCATTATTAATCAACGGTTTTTTAAATTAAAAATATAGTAGAATGAGCAAAATTATAGTAAAATATGTATAACACAAACTATGTAATTTTCTACATTTGATTCCAATCTCGTAATTGTTTCATGTGATTCAATGATTCAAAATATGCAAAAAGTGTGAACATGCATATATTTTGCCTATATATATAATGGCAAAATTTGAGTATTTTGTTTGTTTTGTATATAAATGAACAATGTCCATCATTCTTTTAATTAGGATAACATATTTTTTTATGCATTAGAACGTTAATTATTTATCTTTTAAGAGAATAACATTTAGGTTAAAATATTGATACATGTAAGAGTGATTTCCCACTTTTTGAAAGTTAAATTATTTTGAGTTTATCTTTTAAGTGATGTTTAATTCAACCGTTTTTGAAATTAAAACTATAATCAAATTAGTCTATTTCGTGCATTGCATGAGTCATAAGCTAATTCTTATGGTAACACAATAAGACTCTCATTTTTTTAAAAGGAATAAGACTCTCATTTTTGAAACTTCTATTAAACGTTTGGTTTTTTGGCTGCGAAGGGAGAACAAACAAACAAAGCTTAGCACCTACAGAAGCAGGGCCATTGCAACCCCAACTCATCTTGGATTAAGAGGTCGCGCAACCCTATAGTGGTTTGTCAAACTTATGCAAACCGACCGAGATCCAATGCAGCATTGTGCTTGGCCAGCCAATCTGCACAAAAATTCTTTTCTATGTGAATATGAACCAATTTACAACACCATTCTTTGTGCATCAAGTCCTTGTAAGCTTCCAAAAGACCCTTATGAAGATGAAACAACAAGACATCACCTTGCAGCTTTGAAACCACCACTTGGGAGAGACTCAACCTTCACCTGCCAATACTCATGTTCCCATGCCAGTTTTAGACCATAATATAGATCCCAGAGTTCAATAGTGAGGACACATACACCCACATTAGCAGAAAACCCTGGCCACCACTACCCCTCAACCCCAAAAATTAGACCTCCAGCCCGAGTAAGTATTGGATTCCCAACAGAACTATCGTTAACATTGATCTTCATCCATCCTCGTGAAGGGGGAGATCAACCCAACAAGATCTCTTTTTTTAGGCAACATGCAATCCGACTCAAATGCTTGGTGAGATAAGGAAGCCATATTAAGAATAAACTGTCAAGAATGTTGAGATTTTACCTCTAAAATCTATGTGCTCAATCCTAGGCAAAAAAAAAATATAACCACAACAATTAAATAGGCAAAATAAATAAAGAGTAAGAACACTAATAATTAATGTGGTTTTGGCAACCTCTTTGCCTACATCCACCAACAAATCCATTGTTTTAATAATCTTCAACTACAACTTTAAGAAGAGCAAAGTTGTCAAATTCTCTGCTTGACAACCCAAAACTATAATACACCCAAAGCTATCATCCTAGCTCTAGTAGTAAACCCCTCTAGTTTACAATGTATATGAGAATTATGAGTGTACCTCAAAACTTTACTAAGACCCCCTTTATATAAAATATATTTTCCTAATCCAAATATCAGAAGAACAACAACATAGAAAACTACTACTACTACTCCGAGTAAAATAAGAAACTATTAAATAGGAAACAACCTTTCCTAAACCAATTAGAAGTCCTCCTTGTGGGGATTTGAGCCAAAATTCTAATAGAGAATTCATAGGCTAAGAGAAACTCTCATCAAACACATCGGTTCTGCCAAATCCAAATGTACGATAGAGCATGAATGAACACAATATCCCATGGAACATCTCCATCTGCAACCTCTATATTAGGTTTACAAATTCTTGCAAACCACACAGTGATAGAACTTTGAAAAAAACATCCTTAATAACCATTGAGGCATTAAAGGGCATCCACACTTGATAGGAGAGAGAGCAATCCCTCAAAACATGCAGAACATCTTCTTATACATCTCTACTATGAGGGCAATGAGTATCTGAAGAGAGATCTCTATGGAACCTAATGTTATCAGTCATGACTTCATTATTGAGAGCTTATCAGGCAAAAAATTTCTAACGAGTTGGGTATTTAATCCGTTAGAAATTATGATGAGGTCCCATGTGTTCCACTTGAGAATCATATGCAGATTTACATGAAAATATTTTTGATCCTGATAAGTTCTAGTGCACACTATGCTCATCAGCTGGCGACAGATTGATCCAATGTGAATCAATTTTCTGCACCACAGCCGTAGGCAACAAATGTGCAAACAACCCCTATTTCCACTGGCCATTCTTAGTACAAAAATCCAATACATGTTTCATGATCATAACCTTAGGAATAGCCTGGACAACAACCTCCACCAATGGAACATTAAGGCCCCAATGATCCATCCAAAACAAAGTTTTATAGCCATTCTACACTTTAACCCTAAAATGCTTGGCTAGAATCCCTCTCGCCTTTAAAATGAATTTCCATACATGAGACCTTGATTCCCCTACACCTCTTTGAAGGAAGGACGAATTCTTAAGTACATAGCTCTTAGAACCTCAATCCACAAGCCAGAATTTCCTATAGCTAAATGTTAGCCAATTTTAGACAATAAAGCTAAATTGGTTTTACCTTTTTCTTTTATATTCAACCCCCCTCCATTTCTTTTAGTTTACAAGCAGTTTCCCAATTGACCATATGCATTTTTTGTATTTCACTAGTGCTACCCCAAAGAAACCCCTATTCAACTTGTCGATCTCATTGTAAACTAATATTTTTGAAGTCACATATTGCACTACAGTTGCATGCCCCACTAAGGACAGGTGATTAATCTTCCAATCTAACATTCGTTTCCTCACCTTATCAATGAACTTAACATAAATACTTCTATCGATCCGCTATGAAAGATAGGAACTCCTAAGTATCTGCCAAGGTCCGAGATACAAGGAATATGACTCACAACATATAGGGTTTTATACAATTTGTGAACCACATTTGACGAAATCAAAATATACATCCGACATTGTTCCATAATAACTTTTTGTCTAGAAAATGCACAAAAACTATCAAGCCACCTCATCACTTCCTTTACCTAGTTTGGAGTAGATCCCCAAAATGGACTAAATTATAAGTAAAATTGACATGTGAAATGCTTTGTCCAGTTTTAGAAATATCTATAGCCTTCAATTTCTTGCTTTCCCAACTGTCGGGAATAATTTGGGATAGTTTCTCTAAGAAAATGACAAATAAATAATGGGATTTAAAGTCACCTGTCTCAAACCCCTAGATGGTCAAAAACAATATATCAATCTTCTCTCCATTCCAAACAACCAAAAATTGAGAAATGGTGAACAACTGAATGATAACATTGATCCAAATACTTGGGAATCCGATCTCCATTAGACAATTGCGGAGAAAGTTCCAATCCACTCTGTCATAGAATTTCTCTATATTGATTGCCACCCCCTACTTTTTCCCTTTCATGAGGGACATTTTATGAATAACTTCCTCAACAACTATAATATTGTATGAGCTATGGTGGCCCAGCACAAAGTTGCTTTGATAGGGACCAATAAGGTGAGGGAGCATCGTACGAATTCTCTTAACCACAATCTTAGAAATCACCTTCACTAGAATAATACACGAGCTAATTAGTAAAAAATTACTAACATGCTCATGTTTTTTCATCTTTGGAATAAGGACAAGAAGTGTTTTATTAATATGGAATAATGCCCTTATCTAAAGCCTCAGACACTAATTTGAACAAGTACAAAGCCACTATGGTTCAGTTTTTCTGAATGAATGTTGCTTGAAGGCCATCAACTCTAGGAGATTTAAATGAATCCATTTTGTATAAAGCTTGGTAAATCTCTTTGTTGAGTAATGTGCTAATTCATGAATGAAAGAGCTTCATGTATTGTGGTGGCCAAGGCAACTTTTGGGTAACCCAGATGGATTAATTAATTAAAGAAGGCTTTTGAGATGCTTAAAGTTCATGGTTGAAGTTTGGATTTATTCACTTGGTATTTCAAGATGAATTTAGTTTTTTTATGTAATTAATTTAAGGTTTTTAGCTTTCTTATGTAGCTCTTGAGGTAACCTTTTATGTGTATAAATATGAGAAGTTGTAGTATTTTTTGTAACAAGAAAGACAATACATATTGATTAGAAGAGTTCCCCAGTTCATGGAAAATTATTCTTTGTCCTTTGTCCCTCCTTCAACAAGTGGTATCAGAGCTTCAGGTTTGAGAAAAGAGATCATGGCCAACAGTAGTATTGTTTATAGCAATGTCCAGCCACTATTGTTTGAAGGCCAAAACTATGAGTTTTGGTGTGTGAAGATAGAGACGTTTCAATCTTTGAAGGTTATGAATCTTATTGAGGAAGGATTGGAAAAACCTATAGATACTTCGAAGCAAACCGAAGAGGAGGTTAGAAGGTTAAAAAATAAAGTAGCGATTGATGGTAGCATGCTTGAAATGATTTAGAGGGTAGTGTCTGCCTCAATTTTTCCAAGGATCATGAGGGCAAGGACATCAAAGGAGGCTTGGGATATTCTCAAGCAAAAGTTCCAAGGAGATATGAAGGTAATGACGATCAAACTTCAATCTCTAAGGAGCGAATTAGAGAATTTAAAAATGAAAAAAAAATGAGAGTTTAAATAGGTATTTCACCAAGTTTATAGAGTTAGAAAATTTGATGAACAGTTGTGATAGTATTACTAATCAAAGAGTTGTTAAAAAGATTTTGATTAGTCTAACTCAAAAATTTGAACCCAGTTGTTATTATGATAAAAGAAACAAAAGATTTGTCAACATTAAGTTTTTAGGAATTAAGTGGCTCTTTAAAGTCTTATAAATAGAGATTGGCTTGGCACTCCGACATGTCCTTAGAGAGTGCATTCCAATCGAAGCTCCAAGTAAATTCTAGGGGCAACAGCAATAACCAACAAAGCCATGAGCAAAGGAGGAATGAGTCTGGTAGAGGTGGAAGGTTTGACCGAGGTGGTGGCAAAGGTTGTAGTCAAAGAGGCAGAGGTGATTCAAATTGTAGGAATAATAATGAGACCAAAACTTATTACAAGTGCAAAAAAGTTTGGCTGCATTACACAAGATTTTTACCTGAATTAGATGGAGTTTCATAAATGCAAACAGTATAGGCATTTGAAGAAAGATTTTCATGAGAAGGATAACCAATAGGTAAGGTATACCGATGAAGAGGAGACCGAAGCTAATCAAGAAAACCAGATTAACCTATTTTCATGTGTTAGAAAGCTATCAAAGAGAAGAAAGAGGTGTGATACATAGATAGAACCCTTACCTATATTTTAATGATGACAAAACATAACTCTTATTATACTAATAGTGATATCTAAGTGTATTAAGCAATAAAAGCATTCAACCAAGGATCAAGGTGCAAGAACTCAACCCGGATCAAACACCAAGTCAAGATAGAAGATCTAGTATAGGGACAAGGTATTTAAACAAGTTGTAAATCTCACTTGTTCAGGTAAAAAGCCTGTCTTATGGCTCCTTTTGGAAAAATTATTTTAACAGAACTTTTCAATCAAATGTTTTTAAGTTAATAACATTTCAAAACATGAAAACTGGGTTGATAAGCAACCTAGTCGACTGGTAACTTATACCAGAAGACTGGTATATGGGACAGTGTGTCCCCAATCGACTGGTAAATTGGACAGACTATCCCCAGTCGACTGGTAAGAACTACCCAGTCGACTGGTACCTTTAATAGCCTTAAAAATGTGATTTTTAAACTTGACCCAATCACCTGGTACTAAGACCCAGTCGACTGGTAGTTCAAAAAATATGACCGTTGAGACGCGAGATTTCAACACAACTTGCACCAAAACATACCAGAACAGTACAAAGTGACCATATTACATCAAGGCTATATAAACCCACTCTATTGAGCATTTCAAAAAGTGAGAATACACATTCAATCAAGTTTTTACTCATTGATACACAAAAGCTTTGAAATATTTATTGTTGAGTCATTCTTCAAGCTTTACCTTGAAACAAAGATATTATTCAGTTGTATAAGCTTTCATTATTGTCTCTCTACTACTTACTTTATAGCATTTATTGTAAAAGGATTAGCTTCTGAGAGGAAGGGATTTTGCTTCCTAGAAGAAGGGTTTTTGCTTCCAAGAGGAAGGGATTTTTGCTTCCAAGAGGAAGGGATTGATTGTAAGGTTTGTGCAACACCCGTGAAGTTGCACGACTAAGTTTCTTAGTGGATTACTTCAAGGAGGTTCCTTGAAGAGAGTAGACGTAGGGTTAGAACGAATTCGATATTACTGAACCACTATAAACTGAGTTTGCATCCTCTATTCCTTAAACTCTTTTGTTTACAGCACATTATTTGTTTATATGCTTATGGGTTTATCTATTTTTATAAACTTGTGTTTAATTAGCAAAAGTTTTTAAAAACCCAATTCACCCCCCTCTTGGGTTGAAACCTCAGTCTACAATTGGTATCAGAGCCTTATTCTCAATTTTGGGCTTAATATCCTTTAGTTGATCTGATGGCAGCAAATAGCTATTCTGAAGGACACTCCTACACTAGGTCTCCTTTGTTTAATGGCTCCAACTATCACTATTAGAAAAACAGCTATTCTGGAGAGTCATTGAAGAGGGGCCTAGAATTCCATCAAAAGAAATAACTATTGGAGAAATCAATCATACAATGCCTAAACTCAAAATTGAGTACAATGATGAGGATTGTAGAATGATGTCTCTCAATAGTAGAGCCACAAGCATTTTACATTATGCTTTAGATATATCTGAATATAATAAAATCTCTGCATGTGTTTCGGCTAAGGAAATATGGGATAAATTGCAAGTTACATATGAAGGAACTAGTGAGGTTAAAAAATCAAAAATCTATATGCTAGTGTCTGAATATGAATCTTTTAGAATGTCTCCTAACAAAACACTTTCTCAAATGCACTCACGTTTCATAACTATTGTTAATGGTTTGAAGCTTCTTGGTAGGAACATTGAGGAGTTCGAACTAATAAAAAAAATCTTAAGATCTTTGCCACCCACTTGGAAAGCAAAGAAGACGACCATCACGGAGGCCAAAGATCTCGACAAACTTAATGTTGAGACACTTCTTGGGTCATTATTGACATATGAGATGGAAGAAATGAATTCTATTGTCAATGATGATGAGAAGAAGAAAAAGGTGATTGCTCTCAAAGCCTCTACATACAATAGAGAAGAGGAATCGAAAGAAGAGGTGGAGAGCAGCGAAGAAGATGGTGAGATGGCCTTAATCACCAAAGAGTTTCATAAGTTCTTGAAGAAAAGCAAGAAACCTTACACAAAGGATCCCACTTCAAAAAGGGAACCACTTGTGTGCTATGGATGCAAGAAGCCCGGTCACATCAAGGCCGATTGTATGGTTACAAGCAAACCATACAGGAGCTTCAAGAAGAAAGCTATGATTGCAACTACTCAGAGTGATGATGAAGAAGAAGAATCTTCAGATAAAGAAGTCGGATACGAGTAAATAGCCAACCTATGCCTTATGGAAATTGATGATGAAAATGAGGTATTATCTTCTCCCTCTTCTAAAAATAACATTGTTAGTAGTAGTGAAGAATTGTTAGAAGTCATAAATGAAATGCATGATGAATTGAAGAAATTCGATTCTAGGAACTCAACTCTGAAGAAAGAGGTATCATCTCTTTCTAAAGAAATGAAAAGTCTAAGAGAAGAAAAAGATAAACTATCTTCAGTGCTTTATGATTCTTCCCAAGATTTCCTAAAAGATGAAAATGAAAACTTAAAGAATAAGATATTAGAATTGAATGGCACTATATCTAGAGTCATGCTTGGAAAAGAAAATCTTGATGAAGTGCTTTCTTGCCAAATATTAAGTGGAGGAAAATCCGAATTAGGATACTCTCCAGTCGACTGGTACTAAGACCCAGTCGACTGGTAGTTCAAAAAATATGACCGTTGAGACACCAGATTTTAGCACAACTTGCACCAAAACGTACCAGAACAGTACAAAGTGGCCATATTACATCAAGTCTATATAAACCCACTTTATTGAGCATTTCAAAAAGTGAGAATACACATTCATTCAAGTTTTTACTCATTGATACACAAAAGCTTTGAAATATTTATTGTTGAGCCATTCTTCAACCTTTACCTTGAAAGAGAGATATTATTCAGTTGTATAAGCTTTCATTGTTGTCTCTCAACTATTTACTTTACAGTATTTATTGTAAAGGGATTAGCTACCGAGAGGAAGGGATTTTGCTTCCGAGAGGAAGGGATTGATTGTAAGGTTTGTGCAACACCCGTGAAGTTGACAACTATGTTTCTTAGTGGATTACTTCAAGGAGGTTCCTTGAAGAGAGTTAACGTAGGGTCGGAACGAATCCGATATTGTCGAACCACTATAAACTGAGTTTGCATCCTCTATTCCTTAAACTCTTTTTTTTATAGCACATTATTTGTTTGCATGCTTATGGGTTTATTTGTTTTTATAAACTTTTGTTTAATTAGCAAAAGTTTTTAAAAACCCAATTCACCCCCCTCTTAGGTTGAAATCTCAGTCTATAGATAGTTTATACAGCAGCCACATGACAGATAACAGTGATACCTTTTTAAATGAGGATTATAATTTCAGTTCCAAAGTGATTTTAGGGAACGAAGAATGCATGGAGATTAAAGAGAACAACCCAGTGGGCGTCGAAACAAAGAAAGTAACCGAGTGATACAAGATGTGTACTATGTTCCAGATCTATCCGAGAATCTACTAAATGCTGGTCAACTATTGGAGCATAGTTGTGCACTTCACTTCAAAAATCGTGAGTGAATTATTTATGACCAGCAAAGGCGAATTGTTGCAGTCATGAAGATGACACAGGACAGATGTTTCCCACTTTCCTGAAATATATCAAAGAAGGGTGCAGCTCTTACGGCCAAAGAAAATGAGTCATGGTTGTGGCACAGAAGGTTCGGCCATCTGAACTTTGGTAGTTTACAAGTATTAAAAAAGAAAAGTATGGTTTATAGCTTACCCGAAATAAAAGAAAAGCAATGTGTTTGTGAAGGGTGTGTCTTAGGCAAGCATCACCGACAGCCGTTTCCAAAAATAGTCACCTGGATGGCTAAGAAGAAACTAAAGCTAGTTCATTTTGATGTTTGTGGACCAATGAGGATTGTTTCCCACAGTTAAAATAGGTATTTCATATAGTTTATAAATGATTATACTCATATGACATGGTTTATTTTATGAGAGAAAAATCTGAAGTATTTTCGATTTTTAAGAAGTTTAAAAGCTTTGTTGAGAAACAATCAAGTTGTTTTATGAAAGTGTTGAGAAGTGAGAGGTGGAAAGATTATACTTCCAAAGAATTTGACAGATTTTGTGAAGAAAGAGGTGTGAAAAGACAGCTGACCACAGGCTACACACCACAACAGAATGGTGTTTCTGAGCGCAAGAATCAAACTATTATGGAAATGGAAAAGTCCATGATCTAACTTGGTAGTTAGTTGATAAACCAGAAGATAAAGATGTGATCCAAGTGAAGTGGATCTACAAGGTGAAGAAAAATCCTGATGGATCACTGTTGAAGAAAAAGTTGAGATTAGTCGCAAAAGGATTTACCCAACATGCAGGAATTGATTATGAGAATACTTTTTCTCCTATTGCAAGGATGGATACAGTCAGATTTATTATTAACTTGGCCACATAGAGAGGTTGGAAGCTTTATCAACTTGATGTGAAATCAACTTTTTTTAACAGAGAGATAAAAGAAGAAGGATATGTAGAACAGCTGCAGGGGTTTGTGTTTAAAGAAAAAGAAGATAAAGTATACAAGTTAAAGAAAGCCTTGTATAAGCTTAAGCAAGCGCCAAGAGCGAGTTACAATGAGATTGATTCTTACTTTATCGAGGAAGGGCAAGCGACCCTACCTTATATGTAAAGAAACAAGGTGATGATATTTTGATTGTAGCACTGTATGTGGATGATCTAGTGTTTTGCAGCCACAATGAAAGGTTGATTGAAGAGTTCATGAAGGATATGATGAAGAAGTATGAAATGGATGTCTTGGGACAATTAAATCATTTTCTTAGGATCAAAATTTACCAAGGAAATTATGGTGTCTTCATTTGCCAAAAAAAATTATGCATAGAAGATTCTAAAGAAATTTAGCATGATCAAATATAAGCCAGTTGATACTCTAACGGACGTTAATAAGAAGTTAATGAAAGAAGATTGAACGAAGAAGGTGGATGCAAGCTACTATCGAACCATGATCGGTAACCTACTCTATCTTATGGCTACAAGAATAAACATTATGTTTGTTATGAGCATGTTGTCAAGATTTATGAACAGTCCTAGCCATTTTCATTTGGGAGGAGCAAAGAGGCTGCTTAGATATCTTCAAGGTACTCTAAACTAAGCAATTAAGTATGACCATATAATACAACTACTAATATTATTGTTGGAAGTGCCAATAAGCAGTAGCTAAAAGGCTTAAGGAAAGAGGAACGGAGTAGCAAGATAGAAAGGATAAATGAGAAAGAGAGTGTAGCAGCTGTCCAAGAGCTTAGAAGACCTTTAAAACTCCAAGGGAGGAAGCCAGCACCATTTGGATAACACAAGATAAAGGATCAAGGAGAAAGCAAGATTAGTTAGTTAGTTAGCTACAAATAATCAAAGGCTATTAAGTATGAACAAAATTGTAACTAACTTGTAACTACCAAACTAAGCTAGCTAAGCAGTCCTAAGCTGGTATAAATAGGGATGTAACTCATGTAATGAGGCAATCAATGAAAAATTTCAGAAATTCTCTTCTCACTTTTGTTAAAATCTTGTAGTATTCTTGGAATTAGGCTTGTACTCAAAATCAAATCAATAATTTTGAGTTAGAAAAGGCATCATTGGTTCTTTTGTTGACTCTAACATCTTCTCCACAATTCATTTTCCATCACATCTTTAAAAAAATTTCCAGAAATTCAACCGCATACTCACTCACCATAGTTGAAGGAAAAAGATCAAAGAACAATGAGTTCTTATGGGACAAAATGGCTCAATTCCATAAGCAAATGAAGGATGAAATTTTGGCCACTGTCGATAAAAACTTCTAGTAGCAATTAGCCAAGATTCAATCTGACATTGAAGAATTGAAGAACACTACCAACAAACATGAACCTCATGTACCATTAAATCATGAAAATCAAGAAGAAGAATAATGTGCACTCTACAATACCACCTCATTCAAGCAACTCAAACTAGATTTTCCAAGATTTACTTCTGGAGACCCCTCAGATTGGTTGTTCAAGGTGGACAATACTTTTTGTATAATCAAATTCCATATTTTCATAAACTTACTATGGTTTCTTTCCACTTGGATGGTCCAACATCAAGTTGGTATCAATGGATGTACCAGAGCAATCAATTATGGGGTTGGAAAGAATTTGTTCATGTTTTGCAAAAAATATTTGGACATTCTCTCTTTGATGATCCCCAAGGCAACCTCACTAAGCTCATACAGCACACATCTATGCAAGATTACATGACAAGTTTAAAGTACTATCTTATAAGGTTCTTGGCCTCATTGAGTAGTTCTTGAAAAGTTGTTTCATTTCAGAACTCAAACCTTCAATAAAGAAGGAAGTCTTACTGAAAGACTCCTTAGTTTACATGAAGCCATTAGAATAGAAAGAATGATGGAGGTAAAAGTGGCTGAGATATACATGTCCATAATAAGTTGGGGACCTAGACCAATCCAAAATCCTTCTTTCTGCTACAGCCTACACCACCAGTGCTAGAATCAAAAGCCATTGTTAAAAGGCTTACACCAAAAGAACAACAATTGAGGAGGAAAAAAGGATTATGCTTCTATTATGATGAGAAATATAGCCCAAGACACAAGTGCAAGAAATAAGGCACACTATGTTTCTTTGAAGGAATGGAATTAGAATAGGACACCACACTGGAGTAGTGTAACAATCCAAAAATTTGGCTTCCAGGTATTTACACTAATCCTGCTATTAGTTTTCATGCATTGATGAGGCATGCATATCCTCAAACATTAAGATTAGAAGGCCAGATTGGGGGACATACATTACAAGTACTAATAAATTGGGGTAGTATACACAATTGTATCGAAGAAAGAATGGCATGCTTCTTGGGATTGACCATTTCACCTTCACAATATTTCAAAGTGCAAGTAAGAAATGGTGAAAAGTTGTCTTGTATTGGGATGTGTCATGTTGTAGAAATCTGGTTACAAACCATAATTTTAATATTGATTTATTCACCATACTTGTCCAAGGAACTGATATTGTATTGGGAGTACAATGGTCATAGAATTTAGGTCTTATCACCACTAATTATAAACTTTAACAATGGAATTTGTCTGTGAAGGTAAACTAGTGATGTTACAGGGAAAATAAAGACTAGACTATGTTATGGTGGGGTATAGCAAATTAAGGAAGATGACACCTAATGAGACATTATCTTCATGTTTTATGTTAATGTCCATTACCGACCCTCAAATTCATAATATCCTACGAGGCTTCAAGGTAGTCTTTAATGAACCTAAGAGCTTCCCTTCAACAAAAAGAGTGGATTATAAGATCCCATTATTACCTGGGTCTTCTCTTGTCAACATCAAGCCCTATAGGTACCCCCATTTTCAAAATACAAAAATTGAGAAACTAGTAAAATACATGTTGCAAATGGGAATCATTCAACATAGCATAAGCCCCTATAGTTCTAAAGTATTTCTAGTAAAAATGAAACATGGTACTTGGAGGTTTTGTGTGGATTACATGGGGTTAAATGCAGTCACTATCAAAGACAGCTTCCCCATTCCAACTGTGGATGAACTGATTGATGAATTGTATGGTGCTAAAATCTTTTCAAAGCTGGATTTGAGAGCTAGATACCATCAAATCAAAATGAATCTAGAGAACATTGAGAAGATAGGATTCAGGACTCATCATGGCCACTATAAGTTCCTAGTTATGCCTTTTAGTTTAACAAATGCTCCCCCCACTTTTTAAGCTGTAATGAACCAGCTCTTTGAAGCCTACCTAAAAAGCTTTGTTATAGTCTTCATTGATGACATCTTAGTATATAGCTAATCCTTTAAGGCACACCTGGAGCATTTACAAATTATATTGCTTTGTTTACAATAAGCATCCATATATGCTAAAGCTTCAAAGTGAAATTTTGGCACAACTTGAATTGACCACTTGGGACACATCATGTTGGTACAAGGGGTGGCACCTTATTCCCAGAAGATCAAATCTATGTTAGAGTGGCCTACACCAACTACTATGAAGTAGCTAAAATGCTTCTTAGGCCTTACTAGCTATTACATGAAATTTGTGAAAGACTACTTCAATTGTTGCACCACTAATTGACCTTCTCAAGAAAGACATTTTTCAATGGAATGAGGGATAGATGAGGCATTTTAAAAATTGAAGGTTGCAATTACAACAACTACAGTACTGGTATTGCTAGATTTAACTCGACCATTTATGCTTGAAATTGATGCCTCTGGTTATGGCATAGGAGTTGTCGTTATGCAATAAGGTCATCCCATTGCATTTTGTAGTAAGAAGTTATCGCCTTCATTATAACTAGCTGTGTAGCATTGGAGACAATATCTATTAGGATTTGAATTTTTATATCCACACGGATAAAAAAAGTTTGAAGGCATTATTAGAAAAACAATTCAAACATCAGAGCAGGAAGTATTT
The DNA here is from genome assembly GCA_023935145.1 of Bretschneidera sinensis. Classification (NCBI taxonomy): domain Eukaryota; kingdom Viridiplantae; phylum Streptophyta; class Magnoliopsida; order Brassicales; family Akaniaceae; genus Bretschneidera; species Bretschneidera sinensis. Next base: position 37,410,806 of record CM043704.1, read on the forward strand.
CTAGGGAAACTCCTAGGTTTCATATTCCAAATAGTATACAAGCCTGGAAAAGACAATATAGTTGTTGATGGCTTATCAAGGATATATCTAGACAATAAGGAATATGTATCTTATCTTGCCTTATCATTACCTTCCTTTGAATTCTTGGAAACTTTGAAGTCAGAACATTCTCAGTTTCCAGAGTTAGTAGAATTAATAACTACCATATCCAAAAATCCTGCTTAATATCCTAAGTGGATAGTTAGAAATGGATTGATCTATTGGAAGGGTAAAATGTATCTCAACCCTTAATTAGCCTTAAAGAACAAGCTACTAAAGGAGTTTTATTCTTCACCTATTGAACGACATGTTGGTGTCTTGAGAACATATGCCAAACTATCTTCAAGCTTCTATTGGAAACACGTGAGGAAAGAAGTGGTACACTTTGTACAGCAATGCTTGGTTTGCCAATAAACTAAGCTTGTGAACCCTGGTCCTTATAGCTTATTACAACCACTACCCATACCTAAGCAAATATGGAAAGGTATCTTAATAGACTTCATCACAGATCTTCCTCCTACTCAAGGATTCACAATTATTTTGGTAGTAGTGGATAGACTATCAAAATTTGCTCATTTTAGATGTCTCCAAAAATACTATACAGTTGCAAAGGTGGCAAACCTCTTTGTTAACATGGTTTGCAAAATTCATGGTTTTCCCAAGACAATTGTCTCAGACAAAAACTCGGTCTTCGTAAGTTTTTTCTGGACAGAATTGTTTAGACTACAAGGTACTAAGCTTAACATGAATAGTGCCTACCATCCTCATATTAATGGCCAAATTGAGGTAGTGAAAAGATCCATAGAGCAGTACTTAAGCTACCAAAGGATGCTGGAATACATCCTGTTTTACATGTCTCCTTACTAAAACTATACAAAAGCCCTAAGGAAGGTATTTCTCTATTTCCTTTACCTCATGCTATTGAAGATGATCATCCAATTTACAAACCATTGCCCATAATAGAAGAGAGACACATCAGGTAAAAAGATAAATGGATTTTGCAATGGTTGATTCAATGGGAAGGGTTGCCAAAAAAAGAAGCTATATGGGAAACTACCTCACACTTCAAGAACAATTTTCCACAATTCTACCGTAAGGAAAAGTGTTTATTTAATGGGGGAAGTATTGATACAGCAGCTAATATAGTTGTTGGAAGTGCCAATAAGCAGTGCTAAAAGGCTTAAAGGAAGAGGAATAGAGTAGTAAGACAAAAACAAGAAATGAGAAAGAGAGTGTAGTAGTTGTCCAGGAGCTTAGAAGATCTTTAAGACTCCAAATGAGGAAGTTAACACCATCTGTATAGCCTAAGAGAAAGGATCAAGGAGAAAGCAAATTAGTTAGTTAGTTACAAATAAGTCAAAGGTTGTTAAGTATGAACAAAATTGTAACTAACTTGTAACTACCAAACTTATCTAACTAAGTAGTCCTAAGCTAGTATAAATAGGGTTGTAACTCATGTAATGAGGCAATCAATGAAAAATTTCAAAAATTTTCTTCTCCCTTTTGTCACAATCTTGTACGATTCTTGGAGTTAGGCTTGTGTTTGAAATCAAGTCAACAATTCTAAGTTAGGGAAGGCATCACCGTAGTAGTGATTTAGAATTATTTAGCTATTGTGACTGCGATTGCACTAGCAGTATAGATGATATGAAGAGTGTGTATGGTTATGTGTTCAGTTTGGGATCAGGAGTATTTTCTTTTTGTTCCAAGAAGCAGCAGTCATTGCTCAATCATCAAGTGAAGTTGAATATGTGTCAGCAAGATTGGCAACACCACACATTATTTAGTTGAAAAGAATTTTGGAAGATGTTGGAATGAAGAAAGACGATCATGTGGTCATCAACTATGATAACAACTCAACCATTGTTCTAGCAAAAAATCTTATCTTCCATGGAAAGACCAAGCACATCATGATCAAATATCATTTCATTCGTGAAACCATTGAGGATGGTGAAGTGAAGTTGGACTACTACAAGTCAGGAGAATAGCTTGTAGATATTTTCACTAAAGCTTTGAGTAGAGATAACTTTTAGCAGCTTCATAAAGCATTGGAAGTTCAATGTCAGCACATTAAGGGGAAGAATGTTGAATAATGCACTAATTCATGAATGAAGGGGATTTAAGTATTGTGGTGGGCAAAGCAACTTTGTGGTAATCTAAGATGGATTAATTAATTAATTAAGACTTTTAAGATGTCTAAGGTTTATGGCTAAAGTTTGGCTTCATTCACTTAGTATTTGAAGACAATTTTACTTTTTTATGTAATTAAATTAAGTTTTTTTAGTTTTCCTATATGGATCTTGAGGTAGCCTTGTATGTGTATAAATAGGAGAGGTTGTAATGGTTTTTGTAATAAGAAAGACAATGCAGACTGATTAGAAGAGTTCCCTGGTTCATAGAAAATTATTCCTTGTGTCCTTTGTCTCCCTTCTTCAACACTCTTCAAGACTCAACCATTTCATTATCTTACTTATTTCAGCTTCATTCAGTCTAGAAAAAGTGGGATAGGCTGCCACATTATCTCGAGTTCTATAATCTCCTGTATACAATTTCTTTAAATAATTGATAAATCTAGCTTTCAATTATGCTTCCTCAAGACACCTAGTTTCATCCTCATTTTTAAACCCATTGATACTGTTTTGCCTACTCCGAATGACTGTAAAAGCACAAAAATAGCTAGTATTCCTAGACTTTCTTTTAGAGAAAGAAATTCCATTAACAAGCATAATGGGTGTCTTAATCTTTCTTGATTTTAGTTTCTGCAGTCTTCAACATACAATAAGTTCCAGAAGCATCGCTTCAAACTCATTCATGTTGTAGTTTATAACATATTGTGATAATGAGTCTTGAAGGGATTGAAGAATTAAATCATTACTTAACTCTGCATCCATACTAAAATGCGCTAGTCTAACTGCTCAATATAGTTTTTCATTTTAAATCCATGCTTATGGAGTAATGATCCTTCGGGCATCCTAGCGTTGAAGAGGTTATGCTCGCCCTACAACTCTTATAAATGAAGCAAAAAATTCTTAAGTAATTTTCGTCTTGTTATATTTCTTCTAAAGCTCATTAAACATAGATGTTAGCATGTACTACCTAGCCCACATGTCATCCTCTTGCCACTTCTTATAAGTAGCGACCTCTTCTTCCAAAACATTCCTAGTAACTTATTAAGACATGAAAATGCACTTCAAATAGAGTTAATTATATCCATTTGTTGACATTAATTTTGATTATTCATTGAATTTCTTGACCAGTGTGGTCCTTTTGGAGAATTCTATGTTTTAGTGTGTTTTTCAGATTTAAAAAAAAACAAAAAAGCCTTAAACAAAAAAATATATAAAATATGTTCAAAAGAATCCATAACATCCAGACCAGTTCAGAGCAAGAAAACTGGGTTTCCCAAAAGGAGTGCAACAAAACCCATCATTTTTAGACCGTTAAAGATAAATTAAGCATTTTCTAAGTCATGTTGTCACTAGCAAAGGGTGAAAAAGAGTTTCACTAAATTGCCAAAATTGCCCGTACAGATCAGTTATTTTTGCGGATTAAACTGTATTGATTCGGGAAGAACCAGGAGATGAGCCATATATTCTTGGAAAGATTCGGATGTCTATTTTCTGAAAAATTTACGGCTCATAAGTATGATTTTCCTAGAGAAAGTTATGGCAGTTTTAGTAGACAAAGGATAGCTGTGTGTGATTTCAGCGTGGCAGAAGTGAAGGAGCTATTAAATTCTAACTTTTTTGGGATTTGCACGGCCTGGACAGCAGTACAATCGGACTAGTTTTGGACAGCAGAAACCGGGCCTAGACAGTAGCAAATGCATGGCATTGACAGCAGCAGAACTTAGCATAGACAGCAACGGAAGCACACGGCCTGAACAGAAACCCTAGGGCGACTTTTCTATCTACAAAGCCATCTCCATACAGCTATTTATAGGATTTTAGACTCATAGAACAAAGGGTTGAATAGGGGGCTGAAGAGATACACATTGAATTTCTATAGAGCTGTTGTGATTATGTATTATTGGCTAAGCCAAGTTTCAACCAAGGCAAAGAGATGAACTCCTAGACATAGCGGGTTTGGCTTGTATTTAATTCAATATTTGAGTTTTTAACATTGAATAATTATTTTGAGCTGTTCCCTTTATTTAATATTGAAGTTGATGTTTTCGTATGACAGATAATTATATTTTCTTCTTCCATAGATTTTATTTAACTCCGATGATTATTATTCTTTTTCTCCATATAAGTTCAGTCATGCTTCTTGTTGAAAATCACCTTAGTAATCCTAGGTTGTGACCTTCAAACACTCAAATCTAGAATGATTTGAATCAAGAAAAGAATCAAACCACAAAAGAGAAAACACAAGCAATTGTTACCGAGGTTCGGCAAATTGCCTACGTCCCCGTGAGCTCCTCTGAGCTCTCTGCACTAAATCAATGGAGTTCTTACAATTACAGCAACAACTCATCAAAAACCACGTGTTCTTGATGAATGAGAGAAGAGAAAAGAAAGAGGTAAGAACAAAGTGTTTCCCTGGAATTTTCCCCAAGAAAATTCAAATTATAAAGCCCTAAAACCCCAATCTTTCATACACTCTCTCACTAGAAAAAACTCTGAAGATTTGAGAGCCTTTCTCTCTAAACACTAGCCAATCTTGGAATGAGATGAACACTTGTGTATTTGATACAAGTTCTTCTATTTATTGTTGCTATATAACCCGTTATATAGAGTAATAACTACCATAACTAATCTTGAAACCAATCTCAGCCCTTAAATCTTGAGAACCAACCAATCATAGCCCTCTAAGTGGTTTAAGTGAACCTGTGTGTTTCAACTAAAAATAACACACCAGCTGAAGAATCCTGAATCTTGTTTCAAGTAGACTTTGCTTCGCAGCGTGGAACAAGGTGTGCTGCGGCGAGCTCCAAAGTAGTGGACTTCCACATATGAAGGCGGGCGAGGTGCCGGTGGTCGTGCCTTGGCACAGAGGTCCGTGCCTAGGTGCGCAAAGCTTGTGCCTAGGCGCTAAATACTGCTGAAGCTAAAATTCTGCAGCAAGGCCATCTCTTCTCAAGAACTCCTCAACCTTTAATTCTTAGACAAAAAACCCAACAAACTCTACCTTTGTCTAAGCAATTAAACCCGAACCAATTGTGTAGAGAACTTAGGATCCACACTCAACATAAGTAACCATATTATCCGATTCCAACTTTAAGAAGTTTAAAGCAATGATTGAACTTGCTTAGAGTTAGAACTTTAGTGCCTAAATCTACAGGATTTTCTTTCGTTGCCACTTTGTCTACATGAATGCTTCCTTTCGTAACGTTTTCTCAAATGAAATGATACCGAACATCCACATGCTTAGTCCTCTCATGGAACACCGGATTCTTATACAAATGCAATGCACTTTGGCTATCCGTATACACCACCACCTACTCTTTTAGAACCTTCAACTCTTCTAACAACCCTTTCCACCATAGAGCCTCCTTAATAGCTTTCGTTGCTGCTATATACTCTGTTTTGGTTGTTGAAAGTGCTATCACCAGTTACAACTGAGCTTTCCAACTTATACAACATCCGTTTAAGTTGAAGAAGTATGAAGTAATCGATCTTCTCTTATCCCATTCTGCTCCATAGTCTGAATATGCATAACCTTCTAACCAGATAGACTTACCTCTCTTCTCATAAACAAGCCCCACATCTGAGCTTTCCTTCAAATACCTTAGCAACCACTTCATCCCAAGCCAACACTCCTTTCCGAGATTACTCATAAACCTGCTGAGAACACTAATGGCATGAGAAATGTCAGGTCTAGTGCTTACCATAGTGAACATGACTGATCCAACCGCACTAGAGTAAGGGACCTTTTCCATTCCCTTCTTCTCCTCATCCGAACTAGGACATTGATCGCTGGAGAACTTGAAATGACATGCAAAAGGAATTTTTACTGGTTTACTATTTTCTATAGAGAACTTAGACACCATCTTTTCTATATAAGAAGTCTAAGAAACCTTCAACCTATTTCTCTCATTTTTTCCCGGATTATACACATCCTAAGGATCTTTTGAGCATGACCAAGATCCTTCATCTCAAACTCCAAACTGAGTTGAGACTTCAACCTTTCTATCCTCTCTTTGCTGCTATCAACCAATAGCATATCATCAACATAGATGAGGATAATCACCATTTCCTCCACCTTGTTGCCTATATAGTACAAGCACGAATCATATTAGCTCCTCATGAAACCCAAGCTAATTACAAAGGAATCAAACCTCTTATTCCACTGTCGAGGTGATTGCTTCAAACCATAGAGAGATTTCTTCAAATTGCATACCAAATCCCCCTGCCTTCCTTCTTCATAGCCTTCGGGTTGTCTTATGTAGATGGTCTCATCAAGCTCTCCATGTAAGAACATTGTCTTCACATCCATTTGCTCAATCTCCCAATTAAATTGGACCACCATAGCTAACACCATCCTTATCGTCTTGTATTTCACAACCGGTGAGAAAACTTTTGTAAAATCTATGCCTTCTCTTTGTGTGAACCTCTTCACCACTAGCTTAGCCTTATACCAAAATTTATCCCCTAGAGTGTTTCTGTTGGTATTTGTCTAAGTTTTAAACATGATTTGAAAAGGTTCAGCATTTGGCCTTGGTGCCACAGCACACAGTATGGAAAAAGGGCTTAGCATCAGGTCAAGCTTCGGCCCAGCCTTCCTAGGCCACGACACCCAGCAAGGAGGAGTCCTGGAGGAGGTGTGCGCCATGGCTCAGCCTCCCCCAGGCCGCAACGCCTAGAAACTTGAAGAAGTATGCTCTGCCCTAGGCCGCGACCTACCCTGTTCTGGGCCGCAGCGCCAGGCACACTGGTGCACACATGTTTTAGCCTTTTATGTGGTACGTGAGGCATATTCAAAATGCACAAGATCACTTAGGATTGATGACGAGTAATGACTGAATGGTCCTCAAGATCTAAGGGTGGAGATTGACTTCAAAGATTGGCTCAAGAAGTGGTGCACTATATAAAGAGTCACCTAGCTTCAATCTCAACACAATTGTGTGACAAGACATACAAGTGATCATCATACAAGAGTATTCAAGTGCAAGTGTGACAGTGCAAAGACACAAAACACGGGAGAGGCACTAGAATAGATCTTAAAAGAGAGGTTGGTTGTAAAGAGAGAGTAGTATAGATTGGGTAGAGGGCTTTGTAATAGTTCTTATCACTTTCTTTCTTCTCTTCTTTGGTTTTTCAAGAACTTGAGTTTCTTAGAGAGGGTTGCTATATTTGCAAAGAACCATTGATCTAGTGTAGAGAGTTCAGAGGAACTCATAGAGACGTAGGCTATTGCCGAACCTCGATAACAGTTGTTGTGTCCTTTCCTTTCTTTGATTTCTATTTCTGTTTCCGATTCATCTTTACAAGTTATTCTAGACTTGGGTGTTTAGAAGATCATCACCTGGGCATCTCCAAGGTGATTTCCCAACAGTGGTATCAGAGCTGTGGTCCAAGAACAGAAGGTATCGGAGTCAAGACTCCAAGAATCAAAGATCAACTTCTTGGGTGATTCAAGAACAGAATAAAGATCAAGATCTGATCGTGTTCTTGAGGGTGATTTAAGAACGGTATTGAGATCAATATTCGATCATGTTTTTTAGGTTTAGAAGAAGTTGGAAAGCAATTATGGGTGCTGCATAAATCTGGGATCTTCTCCGCAAGATCGGTTTGAACTTCATTGTTGAGAAGTTTGATGGAAAGGGAGACTTTTCCATTTGGAAGCAGAAGATCAAGGCTGTTCTTATGCAACAGAAGGTGGACTTGGCAATTGGAGAAGATGACGTTTTTCCAGTAAGTATCATAAAAGACTAGCGGATTGAGATGAAGAAGATAGCGTACAACACCATTTTCTTGTACATCTCGGATAGTGTCATAAGGCAGTGCGGAGACTTGGAAGATCCAACTGTTATATGGAAGAAACTAGATGAGTTGTTTCTTACCAAGACTCTCCCTAATAAGATTTATCTTCTTCAAAGAATCTTTGCTTTTAAAATGGATCCTAATAAAGAGTTGCAAGATAATCTTGATGTGTTTAATAAGCTAGTTCAAGATATGTATAACTGTAGCATTACATTCCCGGATTAACAATTGGTTGTTATTTTGTTAAATTCTCTTCCTGATTATTTTAATAATTTGATTAATGCTATTGAATATGGAAGAGATACACTAACCAAGGAAATCGCGATTAATGCTATAAGGGCTCACGATTTCAAAGCCAAGATGAGGGAAACATCAAATGGTGAAGGGATGTTCGTTAGAGGAAGGCCAGCAACTCGGAATGGCAGTAGGATTCATGGAAACTACCGGGAAAAATCAAAAGGTAGAGGGTAGAGCCATGGGAGATCTCATTCCAAACCTAGATTTGGAGGAAAGAGATGATTCTACTGCAACAAAGAGGGCCATTTGAGGAAAGATTGCAAGAAGAAGATGTGAGATGAGAGAGGAAGAAGCCATACCAACAATGGAGAGACTTTGGTTGCCAAAGGAGAACAGCAAGATGATGTTCTTATTGTGTGCTCAAATGTGAGCAGGAGGCAAAGCAGTGAGAAATGGATTCTAGATTCTGGGTTCACTTATCACATGTGCCCTTACCGAAATTGGTTCAAGAATTTCCAAGAAACAAATGATGGAAAATTTTTCTTGGGGAATGACACTTCTTGCCAAATGAGGGGGATAGGAGACATCCAGTTGAGGATGTTTGATGGAGTCACAAGGCTGCTGCAGAATGTGAGGTATCTTCCGGATTTGAAGAGGAATTTGATCTCATTAGGGTAGTTGGATTCCATGGGGTACACATACAAAGCAGAGGGAGGAAAGATCAAGGTGACCAAAGGGTCTTTGATAGTGATCAAAGCAGCAATAAAAGATGGACTCTATGAGATGATCGGAGAGACAGAAATTAAGGATCAAGCAGTAAGCTTGATGGCTGAGATGGATAAGGCAGCCCTTTGGCACACTCATTTGGGACATATGAGTGAAAAAGGCCTGCAAGTTCTCAGCAAGGATGGTCTACTTGGTGGTGACAAAGTAGAGAAATTGGATTTCTCCGAGTGTTGCGTTCTTAGGAAGCAACACCGGGTCAGCTTCAACACTGGAGTGCACAAGTCTAAGGGCATTCTTGACTACATTCATTCAGACCTTTGGGGACCAACAAGAACACCAACACAAGGGGGTAACTTTTACTTTTTGTCTTTAATTGATGATTATTCAAGAACGGTTTGGGTTTATTTGCTTAAAAATAAATCAGATGCTTTGAATAAATTTGTGGTATGGAAAAAGTTGCGGGAGACTCAAACGAGTAGGGTAGTTAAGGCTTTACGAATCGATAATTGCTTAGAATTTTGTAATAAGGATTTAGATAAATTCTATGAATTAAATGGCATTCTAAGACATAGAATGGTTGTAAAAACACCTCAGCAAACTGGAGTTGCTGAGATGATGAATAAGACCCTTATGGAAAAGGTCAGGTGCATGTTAATAGGATCCGGATTACCAAAATATTTTTGGGGGGAAGCTGTGTCTACTGCTGCATACTTGGTAAATAGATCACCCTCTAGAGCTTTAGAGCTCAAGACTCCCATAGAGATGTGGAGTGGAAAACCCCCTGAGTTAAGCAACCTTAGGACTTTTGGGTCTGCTGCATTTGCACATCAAAAGGATGATAAACTTAACCCGAGGTCTAGAAAATGTGTATTTCTAGGGTATAGTGATGAGGTTAAGGGGTATAGGTTGTGTTCCTTAGAATCAAAAGGAATGAAACTCATAATAAGTAGGGATTTTATTTTTAATGAATTGTTATTTCCCTATTTGGAGAAAACTAACCCTGTAGGGGCTAGTGAGCAAACCAGCCAGAAATTTGTGAAGCATCACATCAAGGAAAATTCAGTTTAGGTAGAGCAAGGAAGGCAAGAGAGTTTGGACCAGGTAGAGATTGATGATGGCCATGCTCAGGATACTCAAGAGGAGGCTGAACTGGAAGGGGTTGATGCAGCAAGTCAGAATGACTACCAACTCACAAGGGACCGGGGAAGGAGGGTGGTCAGACCACCTTTGAGATATGGGTTTGCAGATGCTAATGTAGCAGCTCTTTGGACAGAAGGAGGGATGGTTAAACCAGAAACTTACATGGAAGCCATGGAATGTAAGGAGTCATCAAAGTGGCAGCTAGCTATGGAGGAATAAACGAATTCTTTGATGAAGAACAACTCTTAGGAATTGGTGCCCAAACTAGAAAAACAGAGAGTTGTGGATTGTAGATGGATCTACAAGATCAAAGAACGGAACACTCCAGGGGATGAAGTCCGATATAAAGCTAGGCTAGTGACGAAGGTGTTCACACAAAGAGAAGGCATAGATTTCACCGAAATATTCTTATCGGTTGTGAAGTACAAAATGATACAGATGGTATTGGCAATGGTGGTCTAATTCAATTGGGAAATCGATCAAATGGATGTGAAGACAGCATTCTTACCCAAAGCAATTCCCATCTATATGAGGTAACCTGAAGGCTATGAGGAAGGAAGGCAAGGAGTGCTGGTGTGCCAATTGAAGAAATCTCTATATGGCCTGAAGCAATCACCTCGGCAATGGAATAAGAGGTTTAATTCCTTTGTAACTAGCCTGGGTTTCATAAGGAGCTACTATGATTCGTGCTTGTACTATAAGGGGCACAAGGTGGAGGAAGTGGTGATCATCCTCATCTATATTGATGATATGTTACTAGTTGGGAGCAACATGGAGAGGATAAGAAAATTGAAGTCTCAACTCAGTGAGGAGTTTGAGACAAAGGATCTTGGCCATACACAGAAGATCCTTGGGATGTGTATAATCTAGGAAAGGGAGAGAAACAGATTGAAGATCTCTCAAACTTCCTACATAGAGAAGATGATATCTAAGTTCTCCATCGATGATAGCAAACCAGTGAAGGTTCCCCTTGCTGGTCATTTCAAGTTCTCTAGTGATCAATGTCCAAGATCAGATGAGGAGAAGAAGGAAATTGAAAAGGTCCCCTACTCTAGTGCAGTTGGATCAGTCATGTTCATAATGGTAAGCACTAGACTTGACATTGCTCATGCAATAAATGTCCTCAGTAAGCTTATGAGTAATCCCAGAAAAGAGCATTGGCTTGGGATGAAGTGGTTGCTGAGGTAATTGATGGGAAGCCCAGAAGTAGGGTTGATTTATGAGAAGAGGAGTAAGTCCATCTGTTTTGAGGGTTATGCGAATTCGGACTATGGAGTAGACCGGGATAAAAGAAGATCGATTACCTCCTACTTCTTCAACTTAAATGGATGTTGTATAACTTGGAAGGCTCAGTTGCAGCTGGTGGTAGCACTCTCAACAACCAAGACTGAGTACATAGCGGCAACAGAAGCCATTAAGGAGGCTATGTGGTGCAAAGGGTTGTTGGAAGAGTTAAAGGTCCTGAAAGAGCATGTGGTGGTGTATTCGGATAGCCAAAATGCATTGCATTTGTGTAAGAATCCGGTGTTCCATGAGAGGACAAAGCACATGGATGTTCGGTATCATTTCATTCAGGAAATTGTTACGGAAGGATGCATTCATGTGGACAAGGTAGCCACGGAGGAAAATCCTGCATATTTAGGCACCAAGGTTCTACCTCTAAGTAAGTTCAATCATTGCCTTGGACTACTTAGGATTGGAGTTGGTTGATATGGTGACTCAAGTTGAGTTTGGATCTTGAGTTCTCTACACAATGGGTTTGGGTTTAATCACTTAGACAAAGGTAGAGATTGTTGGTATTTGTCTAAGGTTTAAACATAGGTTGAAAGGGTTCAGCATTTGGCCTTGGCGCCACAGCACACTAGGTGTGCGCCTCAACACACAGCATAGAAAAAGGGCTCAGCATCAAGTCAAGCTGTGGCCTAGCCTTCCCAAGCTGCAGCACCCAGCATGGAGGAGTCCTGGAGGAGGTGTGCGCCATGGCTCAGCCTCCCCCAGACCGTGGCACCCAGAAACTTGAAGAAGTGTGCTCTGCCCTGGGCCGCGATGCCAGGTACAGTGGTGCACACATGTTTCAGCCTTTTGAGTGGTGCGTGAGGCATGTTCAAAATGCATAGGATCACTTAGGATTGATGAGGGGCTATGATTGAATGGTCCTCAAGATCTAAGGGTGGAGATTAACTTCAAAGATTGGCTTAAGAAGTGGTGCACTATATAAAGGGTCACCTAGCTTCAATCTCAACACAATTGTGAGACAAGACATATAAGTAATCATTATACGAGAGTATTCAAGTGCAAGTGTGAGAGTGCAAAGACACAAAACACAAGAGAGGCACTAAAATAAATCTCAAAAGAGAAGCTGGTTGTAAAGAGAGAGTAGCATAGATTGGGTAGAGGGCTTTGTAATAGTTCTTATCACTTTCTTTCTTCTCTTCTTTGGTTCTTCAAGAACTTGAGTTTCTTGGAGAGGGTTACTGTATTTGTAAAAAACCATTGATTTAGTGCAGAGAGTTCAGAGGAACTCACGGGGACGTAGGCTATTGCCGAACCTCAAAAACAATTGTTATGTCCTTTTCTTTCTTTGATTTCTGTTTCTGTTTCTATTTCCGATTCATCTTTACAAGTCATTCTAGACTTGTGTGTTTAGAAGATCACCACCTGGGCATCTCCAAGGTGATTTCCCAACAGTTTCCTTCTTTGATCGTATAAATCCACTTACAATCCACAACTCTCTATTTTTCTGGTTTTAACACCAATTCCCAAGTGTTGTTCTTCCTCAAAGAATGCATTTCCTTCTCCATAGCTAGCTTCTATCTTAACGAATCCTTACTTCTCATGGCATCATTGTAAGTTTCTAGTTCACAGTTGATTATCCCTTCTTCCGAATAAAGAACTACTACAAAAACATCCACAAAACTATATCTCAAAGTTGGTTTGATCTGCCTCCTTTCCCGGTCTCTTATGAGCTAATAATCATTCCGATTTGCTGCATCATCTCCTTCTAGTTCAGCCTCCTCTTAAGTGTCTTGAGCTTGGCCTTCATCAATGGGCTTTACCTGATCTGAACCTTCTTGCCTTCCTTGCTTTACCTGAACCAAATTTTCTTTGATGCTATGCTCCATATAAACTGGGCTGGTTTGCTCACTTTCTCCTGCAGGGTTAGTTTTCTCCAAATAGGGAAATAATAGCTCATTAAACATGAGATCCTTACTTATTATGAGTTTAGTTCCACTTAGCTCTAAAGACCATAACCTATACCCCTTAACCCCTTCAGCATATCCTAGAAACACACACTTTCTAGACCTTGGGCTAAGTTTATCATCCTTTTGATGTGGAAACACAGCACATCCAAAAGTCCTAAGGTTGTTTAACTTAAGGGGTTTTCCACTCCACATCTCCTCAGGAGTCTTAAGGTCCAAAGCTCTAGAGGGTGATCTATTAACCAAATACGCAGTAGTAAACACAGCTTCCCCCAAAAAAACACTTGGGTAAACCAGAGCTAACAATCATGCACCTAACCTTGTCCAAAATGGTTTAATTCATCCTCTCAGCAACTTCATTTTGCTGAGGGGTATACACAACCGTTCTATGTCTTAGAATCCCATTTGACTCACAAAATTTGTCAAATTTCTTATTACAAAATTCTAAGCCATTATCGGTTCTCAAAACCTTAACTACCTTGCCCGTTTAAGTTTCAACCAACTTTTTCCACACCACAAACTTTTTCAAAGCATCCAATTTATTTTTAAACAAATAAACCCAAACCTTTTTAAAATAGTCATAAATAGTCATCAATCAAACAAAGAAAGTAAAAATTACCTCCTTGTGTTGATGTTCTTGCTGGCCCCCAAAGATCGGCATGAATGTAGTTAAGAATAACCTTTGATTTGTGCACTTCGGTGTTGAAGCTAACCCGATGTTGCTTCCCAAGAACACAACTCTTGCAGAAATCAAGTTTTTCTACCTTGTCACCATCAAGTAAACCATCATTTCTGAGAACTTGCAGCCCCTTTTCACTCATATATCCCAAGCGATTGTGCCAAAGAATCGCCTTATCAATCTCAGCCATCAAGCTTGCTGCTTGATCCTTGATGTCCATCTCTCCAATCATCTCATAGAGACCATCCTTTATCGCTTTTTTTATCACCACCAAAGCTCTCTTGGTTATCTTGATCTTTCCTCCCTCTGCTTTGTATGTGTACCCCATGAAATTTTGCTGCCCCAAAGAGATGGGGAATCTTGCTGCCCCAAAGAGATCAAATTTCTTCTCAAATTCGAAAGATATCTCACATTCCGTAGCAACCTTGTGACTCCATCAAACATCCTTAATAGGATGTCTCTTATGCCCCTAACTTGGTAAGAAGTGTTGTTCCCCAAGAAAATCTTTCCTCTATTGGCTTCCTTGAAATTCTTGAACCAATCATGGTTAGGACACATATGATAAGTGCACTTGAAATCCAAAATCCATTTCTCGTTGCTTTGCCTTTCGCTCACATTTGAGCACACAACAAGAACATCACCTTCTTGCTGTTCTCCCTTGGCAATCGAAGCCTCTCCATTTTCGGTATGGTCTCTTCCTTTCTTATTTCGCTGGAGCTTCGTGATACTTGCTGGAAAATCATCTTCTTCTCCAATCGCTAAGTCCACCTTTTATTGTATAAGAACTGCTTTGATTTTCAGCTTCCAAAGGGTAAAGTCTCATTTTCCATCAAACTTCTCAACAGTGAAGTTTGAACCCATCTTGTAAGAAAAAATCTCAAGATTTATGCAGCACCCACAATTACTTTCCAAACCTCTTCTCTCCAACTTCTAAAGCTCAAGAACTTGATCAAATCTTGATCTCAACACCGATCTTGAATCTCAAAAACCCGATCAAATCTTGATCCCAACGCCGTTCTTGAATCACCTAAGAAATTCCTTTTGATTCTTGGAATCTTGCTCTGATACCACTGTTGAAAACTAGCTCTGATACCACTATTGAAAATCACCTTACTAATCCCAGGTTGTGACCTTCAAACACCCAAATCTAGAATGATTTGAATCAAGACAAGAATTAAACCACAAAAGAGAAAACACAAGCAATTGTTATCGAGGTTCGGTAAATTGCTTATGTCCCTGTGAACTAATCTAAGCTCTATGCACTAAATCGATGCAGTTCTTACAATTACAGCAACAACTCATCAAGAACAATGTGTTCTTGATGAATGAGAGAAGAGAAAAGAAAGATGTAAGAACAAAGTGTTTCCCTGGAATTTTCCCCAGGAAAATTCCAATTACAAAGCCCTAAAACCTCAATCTTTCATACACTCTCTCGCTAGAAAAACCTCTGAAGATTTGAGAGCCTTTCTCTCTAAACACCAGCCAATCTTGGAATGAGATGAACTCTTGTGTATTTAATACAAGTTCTTCTATTTATTGTTGCTATATAACCCTTTTATATAGAGCAATAACTACCATAACTAACCTTGAAACTAATCTCAACCCTTAGATCTTGAGAACCAACCAATCATAGCCCTCTAAGTGGTTTAAGTGAACCTTTGTGTTTTAACCAAAAACAACACTCCAGCTGAAGAAGCCCAAAATCTTATTTCAGGTAGACTTCGCGCCGCGGCATGGAACAAGGTGTGTCGCGGCGAGCTCCAAAGTTGTGGACTTCTACACATGCGAGCGGGTGAGGTGCGGGTGGTCATGCCTCTGCACAGAGGTCCTCACCTAGGCGCGCAAACCTTGTGCCTAGGTGCCAAATGCTGTTAAAGCTAAAATTCTACAGCAAGGCTATCTCTTCTCAAGAACTCCTCAACCTTTAATTCTTAGACAAAAAACCCAACACTTCTCTTATGTGTGGAATTTAGGATGCAATTGATTTCGGTATATTAATTATATATGCTGGTCCTTTACTACATTATTGTCTCCGGATATATCGTTGATTTAGGATATCATATATGATTGACCATTAAATTACTTGTAAAAACAAGAAGGGTATTTCTCATAATAATTTACAAAAGAATATTTTTGGTGCTTTCATTATTATTTTTCGATTAGGTATTTGGGATGTGAAATACATAGTTGAGTTATAATTACTGAATTGATAAAAGTTGAAGTTGTGAAATTTAGGAGGGATTCTTGGACTCTTGTGTTGCTCATTATTGATTTTCTTTCACTTAATTCAATTGTTTCATTTAATTCTCAACATTTCTTAATATTAATTTTTAATTTTGTTTCCATTATTTTTTCCCTGAGACTTTGATTGTAGAATGTTCTCTTCGCGGGATCGACACCTCATTCTATACTGCCGCTATCGTATAGTACTGTTTAGGTGTAATTCAAATTTTGGCACCGTTGCCGGGGAGAGTGTCAGTCTACAAAGTGGTTTTCGAGTATTATCTTTCTGAGCTATTTCTTTTAGTTTCTTTTTAATTCTAGCTTTAGTTTATTTTTCATTTTTATTTTATTCAAGAAAAAAATTAATTAATTAATAATTTAAATTAATAATTAAAAAATAAATCAAATAAAAAAAAGAGTGTTGGTGGTATATACATTGGGATAGAGACAAACACAGACGATTGGCTAGAATCTTTCAGTTAGAATACCCATTGAATTACATTAGGAGTGAAACGAGTTCAAACACAAGCTCTAACACCATAAGCAATAATGGAGATGACCCTGTTAGTACCCTAAAGGACTACCTTCATCCCACACACACATCTACACCATCATGCATCATATTTCCGCCAAACACACCACATACAGATTTCAAGCTGGGCATGATAGCATTGATACCCACCTTCCACGGTTTAGAAAGCAAAAACCCTTATGTTCACATTAGGGAATTTAAGGAAGTGGTGGCCATGTTTCATGGCAGACCTGAGGCTATTAACTCGGTTAAACTAAGGTTCTTTCCTTCTTCTTTGAGGATAAAGCAAAGAGTTGGCTTTACTCTTTGCGGCCGAGGTCCATAGGTTCATGGGAAGAAATGATGCAAGCATTTTTCAATAAATACTTCCTACTTCACAAAACCAATGGTCTGAGAAGAAAATTTTCAACCTTTACCCAAAAGGATAACAAGACATCATATCAGGCATGGGAGAGGTATAAGGATTTGTTAAATATGTATCCACACCATGGGCACGAGAGTTGGTGCGTAGTTAGTCATTTTTACGAAGGACTTATGAGTAGAGAGCGTCAATTCATATAGATGATGTGCAACAAGGACTTTATGTAAAATGACCCCAATAATACAATTGAATATCTGAATGATTTGGCTGAGAAGGCCCACACTTGGACAGGGCCCAGTGCTATTGAAAGCAGAAATAGAGAAAGACCAGCCGAGATCTACTAACTTAGGTAAAATGATAGCATGAAAGCCAAATTAGAGTGAGTAACTCGAGAGTTAGAGGCACATAAGACCCAAGATGGTAGACTCATGCATATTGTTGCAAGAGTCGAGTCACAAGGTGATTGTTTCGTCTGTGGGGGATTGGAACACTTAGCTCAAGATTGCCCGACTTATGCAGAGATGAGAGGGTTTTTGATGAACAATGTAACACCTTAGGGATTTACAAGAAGCCTCATAATCCTTTCTTCAATACATATAATCCTGGTTGGAGTAACCACTCGAACTTTAGCTGAAGGCCCGACTCAAACCAACCTACACACGCACATGTACAACCACCTATGTCATAGCCTTCAACCTCATACAATGCGCAACCTAATAGAATCCCTTTAGAGGAAAAATTAAACACATTTATGGAGTCACAAAGTAAAATTATTTAGATATTGAAAACTGCTGTGACACAGGTAATGGAAGAGAACAAGGAAATTAAAAGTCAAATGACTAAGCTAACAAGTTCTCTCACAGTGCAAAAGCAAGGCAAATTCCCATATCAACCTCAATCAAATCCAATGGGGCAACATATGGCACAAACCTTCAACATATGGCACAAACCTTTACTTAAGATTCACAAAATACCACAGAGGTCAATGCCATAACTACTCTGAGTGGTAAAGTGTTAGATGGACCAATTTAGATGACGACCACAAGCACCTCTTCGAGCACCGAAGAGAACGCCCCCAAGAACGAGCCAAATGAATATTTTTAGGTTCAAGTCCCTTTTCCCCAAGTACTCCAACCAAAAGGAAAAGATTTGAAAATATAAGGTGAGATCCTAGAACATTTAACATAAGTTAAGATTAACTTGCCTCTGCTTTATGTGATTAAACAGGTACCAAACTATGTAACTGCGATCAAGGATCTGTGCACCATAAAAAGGAAGCATCAAGTTAAGAAGACTACGTTCTTGACTGAACAAGTGAGTGCGGTGATTGAGTAAAAGACATCGGTCAAATATAAAGACCTAGGGTGTCCCACGATCACCTATCAAATTAGAACTTATGAGATCGATGAAGCTTTTTTGGATTTAGGAGCCAGTATGAACCTAATGTCTTACACTGTCTACTTGCAACTAGGTCTAGGAGAGATCAAACCTACATCTGTGGTACTACAGCTGGCTGACCAGTCAACTAAGCAACCAAGGGGAATAGTCGAAGATGTACTGATACAGATAGATAAGTACTACTATCCTGTTGATTTTCTCATTCTGGATACTTATTTTGTGGTTGATATGGAGTCTAAAGTTCCAATCATTTTAGGAAGACCTTTCCTAGCCACCTCTAACACTCTTATTAATTGTAGGAACGGTCTAATGAAGTTTTCTTTTGGGAACATGACTCTAGAGGTCAACATTTTCAACATCGAAAGATAACAACATGATGATGATGATTGCTATTATACTTATATGATAGACACATTGATCCTATAGGAGGCTTACTTGAGGAAAAATTTAGAATCTTTAGAGCATCTCCTTGGTATTTCTGATTCTGAGAGTTCTCTTTATCCTGATGATGTTTTCGATGTTTTTTGCTATTTCAGGGTCAAAGGATAAATGAGAATGGAAATGGCAACTAAGTTTCAAGGAGTTATCAAGAGATAGAGAGAGAACCAAGCCATCTACTGAGGAGACCCCAAAGGTCAACTTAGAGACGCTACCTGAGGGACTCAAATATGCATTCTTGGGACCAAGTGATACCTTTCTTGTTATTATTTCCTCTGTACTTAGTGATTCATAAGAAAAGAAATTGATTGACATGTTAAGTAAGCACAAAGCAGCATTAAGATGGACAGTCACTGACATTAAAGGTATTAAGCTCTTGATATTTTCCCATATGATCCATTTAGAGGAATGAGCTAACCCCCGTAGAGACCCCCAGAGATGACTTAACCTCACTATGAAAGAAGTCCCGAAAAATGAAGTTTTAAAGTTATTAGATGCGAGTATCATTTACCCCATCTCTGATAGTAAATGGGTTAGCCCGACTCAGGTGGTACCTAAAAAGTTTGGGGTAACTGTGGTAACCAACTCGAAGGGGATGCCTATTCCTACCAAGGTAGTGACAGGGTGGTGCAGTGCATAGACTATAGAAAACTTAATTCTGCCACCCGTAAGTATCACTTCCCACTTCCATTTTTAGACCAAATCTTAGAATGTGTAGTTAGCCATCCCTTCTATTGCTTTCTAGACGGGTATTTGGGATATTATCAAATAGAGATTGCATTAGAAAATCAAGATAAGACTACGTTCACATGCCCATTTGGTATTTATGCATCCTGGCGTATGCCTTTTGGACTGTTTAATGCGCTAGCTACATTTCAAATATGCATGATAAGTATATTTAGTGATATGGTCGAAAAATTTATGGAAGTCTTTATGGATGGTTTGACTGTGTTTGGCGATTCTTTTGATTCATGCCTACTCCATTTACAGCTGTTTTGAGTAGATGTGAAGAAAAAGGTCTAGTGCTTAATTGGGAAAAATGTCATTTCATGGTTCTCTCTGGACTAGTTTTGGGGTACATAATTTCTGAAAAAAGGATCGAAGTGGATAAATCAAAAATAGAATTGATCTCTAAATTGCCCACACCTAAAACTGTTAAGGATGTTAGATCCTTTCTTGGGCATGTTAGTTTTTACAAGAGGTTTATACAGAGTTTCTTTGCTATATCTAGACCATGGTGTAACCTTCTAGCTAAGAAAGCCATGTATAATTGAACACAAGAATGCTAGAACGCTTTTCGAACACTCATTGATAAGCTTACGTCTGCCCCTATTATTCAGGCATCAGATTGGAATTTACCATTTGAGATTATGTGTGACGCGAGTAATTATGCGGTGGGGGCAATTTTGGGACAACGAAGGGAGGGGAAGCCCGTTGTTGTATACTACGTTAGTAGAACTCTTAATAATACACAAATGAATTATTCCACTACTGAAAAAGAATTGCTAGCGGTAGTCTTTGCCTTAGATAAATTATGTGCTTATCTGATTGGCACACCTATCATTGTTTTTACTGACCATGCAACCCTTAAGTACCTTCTTTCAAAGAAGGATTCTAAGAAAAGATTGATTATGTGGATTTTAAACTCTTGCAAGAATTTGATTTAACAATGAGTCTGCTGATGGGCCACCCATCCGACACGACTTCCCCGACGAACATTTGTTTGCCGTAAGCCAAGTGCCATGGTATGCGCACATTGTAAATTACTTGGTTTCCAGCAAAATGCCATCCACATGAAGCACTCAAGATAAGTTAAAATTTTTGGTCGAGGTAAGAAATTTATATTTGGATAACCCTTATCTTTATAAGTATTGCTCTGACCAAATTATGAGGTGGTGCATCCCTGCGGTTGAGATTGATAGTATCTTATATTTTTTTCATAGTTCAGCTTGTAGCAGTCACTTTTCTATGAAAAAAACTGCCACAAAAATTCTACAGTCTGGATTATATTGGCTTTCTCTGTTTAAAGACACTAACAATTTTTTTTGTTCATGTGATAGATGCCAAAAGCTTGGTGCTCTGTCTCGAAAGCATATGATGCCCTTTAACCCGATTCTTGTTATTTAAATATTTGATTGTTTGGGGATCGATTTTATGGGACCCTTTCCACCTTCCTTTGGGTATCTATATATCTTGCTTGCAGTGGACTACGTGTCCAAATGGGTAGAGGCTGTGGCATGCCAAAACAACGACAACAACACTGTTGTCAAATTTCTTAAGGAAAACATTTTTCTCTAGATTTGGCACACCTCGGGCTATGATTAGTGATCAAGGCACTCATTTCTATAACCATTCTTTTGAGGCTTTGATGCTCAGGTATGGAGTGCACCACAAGGTTTCTAACGCCTACCACCCACAGACGAATGGCCAGGCTGAATTGGTCAACCAAGAGGTGAAGCAAATATTAGAGAAAATAGTGAACCCGACTAGAAAGGATTGCTTTTTGTGCTTTCTCGACGCTCTTTGGGCTTACCATACTGCTTACAAGACCAACCTCAGGATGTCTCCATACCGGTTTGTCTATAGAAAAGCTTGCCATCTACAGATTGAGTTAGAACATCATGCTTATTGGGCTGTAAAGAGCATTAACTTTGATCTTAATGGTGCAGGAATTCATAGGAAGCTTCAGTTGGCTGAGATTGATGAGTTGAGAAATGATGCCTACGACAACTCCAGAATCTACAAGGCAAAGATGAAGGCAGCTCATGACAAGCAAATTCTGAGGAAGTATTTCGAGTCCAATCAACGAGTCCACCTCTATGACTCGAGGCTTCACCTTCATCCCGACAAGCTAAAATCAAGATGGACTGGCCCATTCGTGGTTAAGCAAGTCTTTCCCAATGGTTCTGTTGAGATAGAAGATCTAAAAGATGGGAGAGTATTTCGAGTGAATGGGCAACATCTGAAGCACTACGTGGAGAAAGTAGAGAAATGAGAGGAGATCTCTCTGGTTGCCCCTGTCTACTTTGATTGATGTTCGATACTTCTATCTATATTATATTTTACTGTTTTCTAGTTTAGTTTCTTTTGTTTTGCTTTGTTTGCTTTTATGTTTTGTTTTGTGTGATGTAGGTTTACCTATGCTACGTTATTGGAGTTCCTCTCTCCCATCGGTATGACTTTCTTATCTTTTGGTAACTATGAGGACACTGTCACATTCTGGTTGGGGTGGTAGCATATGCATGTTATATATTGTTTTGTGTGAAACTATCATGGCATGTTTGTGAGATTTTGCGATTTTGTGAACTGTTGATGCATGATTACAACTCTGTTTTTGTCAAGGTCCAATGACACTATCTTGATTAACACTGACTGTTTTCTGGAAACTCATTTATGTGCACATAATAAGCTTTGTGGATTGTTTAGAGAGTGATGCATATGATCTTTGGTTTTTAACCATGTTTGAAGCACATTTGTTTTTATTGAGTGGAGAGTCTAAGAAAACTAGCATTGTGAACTTTTATTGCCTACTTGAATTGGTTTTATTGCTATTTGAGATGCTTTGTTTAGCTTACATTACATGTGGAGAAATGATTTGGTTAGTCGTCGAATCCTTCGAATCCATCATTGACATTTGCGCGGAGTTTTGATCGTCGACAATATTTTAGGAATGATTCTTCTTCCATTAGTTTATTTATTTATATTGTAATTCTCTAAAAGAAAAATAAATAAAAAAAAGAAGAAGAAAAAAATCATTCTTCTATCAGCTTATTTATTTATATTGTAATTCTCTAAAAGAAAAGGAAAAAAAAGAGAAAAAAAAAAGAAGAAGAAAATATCAGTTTTTGTTTACTTCAGTTTTCAATTTGTATTTGAAAGAAGGAAGATTCAACAATTTAAGGAAGATAAGTTGTCGCACCATACTTAGAAGAAAAGAGCTTCAACACCAAGGTTTATTGATTAACATTGAAATTTCGAGGCATCATATTGGTAAGTCGGATAAAGTGTTCTGAATTGTGTGATTAGCCTATCTTGTTGTCGATTCTTGTTCACTTGCTTGTCCTAAATTGCTTGACCCTTTTCACTGAGCGCTTTTAGCTGCTTTTCAACTCCATGAGTAAATACCATGCCTCTTTAAATAGATAAACACTTTATCTATGAGGATAATGGAGTTGAGGCTTCTTTCTTGGTTGAATTCAAAGTTTTATGCATCATTGGTTTGTGGTAAGAAGGTTTACACTTAGTGCACACACTCACAGTTTCTCAGAAGACATGATTGGAAAATCTTGTTAGCATCTGTGTGCTTTAGCCAACGTTTGTTTGAATGCTAGATAGTTCTGCAAAATTCTTGGATAAACAACATTCATGCTATGTTACTTTTCATGCATTGCTGTTTCGCTTGCATCACTAGGTACTAGCAATGAGCTGGTTGGGGGTTGTGATTAAGGCATGAAAATGCACTTCAGATAAAGTTAATTATATGCATTTGTTGAGATTAATTTTGATTATTCATTGAATTTCTTGACAAGTGTGGTCCTTTAGAGAATTATGTGTTTTAGTGTGTTTTGTAGATTTTGAAAAGAAAAAAAACAAAGAAGCCTTAAACAAAAAAATATATAAAATATGTTCAAAAGAATCCACAACATTCAGACCAATTCAGAGCAGGAAAACCGGGTTTACCAAGAGGAGTGCAATAAAACCCATCATTTCTAGACTGTTAAAGATATATTGAGCATTTTCCTAAGTCATGTTGTCACTAGCTAAGGGTGAAAAGAAGTTTCACTAAATTGCCAGAATTGCCCGTACAGATCAGTTATTTTGCGGATTAAACTGTATTGATTCAGGAAGAAACATGAGATGAACCATCTATTCTTGGAAAGATCCGAGTGTATATTTTCTGGAGAATTTTATGATTCGTAAATATGATTTTTCTAGAGAAAGTTATGGCAGTTTTAGTAGACAAAGGTCAGCCTGTGCGTGATTTCAGCTTGGCAGAAGTGAATGATCTGTTAAATTCCGATTTTTTTGGGATTTGCACGGCCTTGACAGCAGCAAACGCACGGCCTGTACAGTAGCAGAACCGAGCCTGGACAACAGCAGAAGCACACTGCCTGAACAGAAACCCAAGAGCGACTTTTCTGTCTACAAAGCCGTCTCTATATAGCTATATATAAGATTTTAGACTTAGAGAACAGGGGGCTGAAGAGATACACACTGAATTTCTAGAGAGCTGTTGTGATTATGTATTATCGGCTAAGCTAAGTTTCAACCAAGGCAAAGACATGAACTCCTAAACATAGCGGGTTTGGCTTATATTTAATTCAGTATTTGTGTTTTTAACATTGAATAATTATTTTGAGTTGTTCCCTTTATTTAATATTGAAGTTTATGTTTTTGTGTGACAGACAATTATATTTTCTTCTTCCATATATTTTATTTAACTCCGGTGATTGTTGTTCTTCTTCTCCATATAAGTTCAATCATGCTTCTCTTATGTGTGGAATTTAGTATGCAATTGATTTCGGTATATTAATTATATATGTTGGTTCTTTACTGCATTATTGTCTACAGATATATCATCGATTTAGGATATCACATATGATTGACCGTTGCATTACTTGTAAAAATAAGATGGGGATTTCTCATAATAATTTACAAAAGAATATTTTTGGTGCTTTCATTATTATTTTCCGATTACGTATTTGGGATGTGAAATACGTAGTTGAGTTATAATTACTAAATTGATACAAGTTGAAGCTATGAAATTTAGGAGGGATTCTTGGACCCTTGTGTTGCTCATTATTGATTTTCTTTAACTTAATTCAATTGTTTCATTTAATTCTCAACATTTTTGTAATATTAATTTTTAATTTTGTTTCAATTATTTTTTGCCTGAGACTTTGATTGTAGAATGTACTCTTCGTGGGATCAACACCCTATTCTATACTGTTGCTACCACATAGTACTGTTTAAGCGTAATTCAGTAACAGTTGTTGGAAGCAACTTAACAAGAAACTAGGCCATTTGAGAATGATTCTCATATTCATTAGCCAATCTAAGAGATTGGACTAGTCAGTCTGCTTGCATCAAATATGCAAGATAGTGGGTTAAGTCATTGTGATCTATGATGTAACAGCAGATAAAAATAATGTTTATTCATGTTATTAACTACCATAAATATTTGGTCTTTAATCTAAATGGTACCCCCCCCCCCCCCCCCCCCACTACTCTTTTCGATTCCCACAACCCTCAATGTGGAAAACAGGAAACCCCTTTGGAAGGTTTCTTAGTGGGGATTAAGATCCCTATAACTTGTACATTTAGCTTTGTGGTGATACAACAAACTAATAATGTACTTTATAGGTAGATAACTTTTATCATTTGTATCTCATGAAATTCTCAATCATAATTTAGCCTCTTAAATGTATATGACCTTGTTGTGATACAACAAATCATATAATCATAATTTAGCCTCTTAAATGTATATGACCTTGTTGTGACACAACAAATCATATCCACTTTAATTAAGTTAAACCTATCATTCCTCACAAGTTTAAATTAGTGATATAACCCTTGTGATGAGACAACAAAGCTATATTATTTGTTTACCTCATATACTTCACATGTTTTAACAGACAATATAATTTTTCTATAAGTGTAAACCTTGTGGTGACACAACAAATTTACGCACATAAGAAACTTCGTATATTGTGTGTAATGGTGGAAGGCTACGAACAATCATTCCTATTTATTTTCATTTACTACTTAATATTAAAATTTTGCACATAACTGATTTGGGTCTTTACATTTAGATCTCATCATATTAACATGCCCTAAATACATATTAAAATATACATCTCTTGCATAGCAAACATATATCTCATGCATATAAAACCCTATGTGGATGTCTATGGACTTTCTAAGCGTGATTTACTTGAGCCAATTAAATAAAACACTTGGTCAAATCATTGGTAATTATTACATGAATATATCTAATACATTCATGGGCCTTCAATCTTCAAACATGCCACCATACTTCTTTGTGCACTCCTTGATTCGCCTCAATAAAACGTTATCTAACTCTAAGTAACTTTATATACATCAAATATATATAAGAAACCTTGATCAAAAATCAAGGGGATTAAATTGGAGGGAGATAGAAATTTACATTGAGAGAAATAAGAGAAGATGAGGTATGCAAACCCTATTTAAAATTTGAATAACAAAACATAATACTAGTAAATTTAACAAAATGCTAAGGTCTAGGTCCAATAGTCATCCATTCATATAATCAAATTGCATAAAATTAATTCTATTCTAGTTATGGCCTTTATTCTTAGATTTCATTCTTAATCCCATTAAGATCCTTTGATCATTAGACTACATTCCTAATATCATTAAATTTTAAAAACTTTTCTTAATCCTATTCCAAATCAGATTTAGGTTCTTTATTCATTAGAATTCATAATTACAATGTGATAAGGATTTTGGAGTTTCAATTCTTAATCAAACTCCAATTTCTTAAAACTTTAATCTGAAATTAAGAAAAAATTCAATTAACTAAAACATAATTTTTAAAAATAAAAAATCATATATTTAGTTGAAATAAATTTCAAATTTCAAATTTCAATCCAAAACAAATTCAGAATCTCAAAAACTTGCAATTTAAAAAAAAAAATCTGATTTGGACACTATCCGGATTTTTAATCATAGATTAAAAACTAACTCTATTTTTGAATCAGGATTATGGTATATGAAACTAGACTTTTGTATCTTTAAAAACGACATAATCCGATTTAAAATGAGTAAATTACACCTGTTTGAAGTTGAACCAAAAAATATGTTTTATTGCATGTGTTTTTATGCTATTTTCACGATTCTCATCCCAAAACAATTTTTATTTGATATAAAAACATATTTTCATCATCAAAAAAAATTCCATCAATCTCCACTAATTTAATGTATTTCAAAAGTAATCCATAATAATTTTTTCATCATCACATGATAATAATCAATTCAATAACACATTCTTAAATTTTTCTTGATCCATGGTTTCATAAACCTTAATCTAACTTTTAGATTATCAATTTGAAATCTAATGAATTTTAATTTCAGATATTTAAAACCATAACAATAGAACTAAACTCATTCAAATAATTCACAAAGTTGGCTCTGATACAACTTTAAGTTTACAGACATAGAATATGCAACAGAAAAATAAAAATTGTATGCCCATATAAACTTAAAACCATGAAAAATCTCTATGAATCTATTAGAATGATAATCTAAACAATATTTTCATTAAAAAACAGATCTTTTTACCTTCGATGGAGATTATTGTTTTTCTTTGAAAATGATTCGCGAGTCATTCAAGTGCCTGGCCTTTAAATGTATCCACTCAAGCAATCAAGATCAATGATCTTCTTCTCCAGGATATCTAACACGGCTTGAAGAAGAACAAATGGGTTAGGCAAATTCTCTATTGAGTGCTAGCTCCCAAAAAATTCAACCTTTTGTGAGAGACTTATTTTTAATCTCCATAGCAATTGTGTTATGGCATGTTTAGATTTCTATCAAGTAGAGCCTTTATATAGTGCCCTTACTCCCAAGAGCATTATGATTTCTAAAATTTTAATTAAACCCTTGGTTTAATTAATTTTTAGAAATCCCTCACTTAACCCATGATTTTTTCTTATTCTTGCAATTGTCTAATTGTGTGTGATCCCTTAGGTTTAATATTGCACAGGCAATAGGTTGTAACAATTGGATCTCATCCATTTAATTAAAAATCCTTTTTAATTTTAATTCGAATTAAAAATCCTTTTAATTCTTCTCTTTAATTAAAATTAATTCTTAAGTGCTTCTACAAGTCATAATTAACACCTGGTAGTATATTATGACTACTTAGACAATATGAATTAATTTGAACCTTTCAGTTGACAATTACCATACAATTCAATCTTTCTATCATACAATGTCCCTAATTAAACCTAAGGCATCGATTTACTGTCAAGCCTTAATTATTCAATCATATGTATCTTGATCTCAAGTCCATAACTTAAATGGTGAAATTAGAAACTTCTTTCTAATTTCACCCCTCCGTTGACTGTTGTTGTACAATTCAATCCTTTCATCATACAATATCCTTGATTAACCCTAAGGCATGGATTTACTGTCAATCCTTAATTATTCAATCATATGTATCTTGATCTCAAGTCCATAATTTAAATGGTGAAATTAGAAATTGTTTTCTAATTTAACCCCACTTTGGCTAAAGAATTTTCAAGTTATGACTTAATCATATCACATAGTACATTCTCTCTTTTACTAATAGTGATGAATTATTTATTGTATACTCACATACCTCCGTGGTCATATCCAATTACTACCATTTTGTGACCCATAATTAGAATCACATTTTGATAGCATCAAAGCATAATGACCTATATATAAAATATCCATAGTGCCTCAAGTCTAAGGATCACTTGTACAACTGCAACATAAGAATTTTTTATTGACAGCTAGTAAAATTCTCATTAGGAATTTCTTAGTCGAGTCAGTTCGATATACTTGTTCTTTAACAAACACCTACATAACTTGTTTTAATGTCTCACACACTAGCAACCGTGAGATCAATCACCCTCAACTCCTTAAGAAAATATAGTATGTACTAATCTATCTGGATTCATTAATGCCCTTCATAATGATCCTATGATTAGTACATTTAAGAAGAAAGCTTAAGGAAATACATCTCACTACCATGATCTCATTATAATGCTTATTTGCGTTGCTCTTATTCTATTAAGATAAATGTCAATAATAATATTTTATTATCAATAAATGAATAACAAGTAATATGTCCATAACATCAAATGTTATTGGCTTGTAGGACATACTACTATTAGTTTTGCTT
The DNA here is from genome assembly GCA_023935145.1 of Bretschneidera sinensis. Taxonomy (NCBI): domain Eukaryota; kingdom Viridiplantae; phylum Streptophyta; class Magnoliopsida; order Brassicales; family Akaniaceae; genus Bretschneidera; species Bretschneidera sinensis. The sequence goes on from CM043704.1 coordinate 37,439,617, forward strand.
ATGGCACAAAACCTGGGGGATGGACAAGTTGATCTGAAGTAACCATGTTCAAATCAAACGGAAGAGAAGTTTATCTACTCTTTTGAAGAATTCTAACTAGCTTTGAAGGCTTTAACAGGACTCCTGCCAAAGTAACCTTCTTTTTAGTTAAACACTCTACATCCTCACATGGCAATATGCAATCCAAGTTGTTCAAATCTACCCAATTGAGTGTCTTTCTGAAACTAGCTTTGGGCTCTAATACCATTTGATGCCGGATAGTAGCCTGGAATGCAGTAATACTTGAAAGTAATCACTCAAACACTGATCCAAATCACATGGAACAATAGTCCAAATCACATGGACAAACTAACACTCAATCATAGAGTATGAAATTTAATAATTTAATATGTTTATTCATAAGTTGCCAAATAATACATAAGTATCTCATATATATAGGAAAATCTTACTCTATAGATAAGGACGAAATAATAAAAAGATAAACAATAGAGAAAGATGAAATAAAATCATAATCTATACATAAGAAAGAAATCAAAAAAAGATAAGAACAACATATGAAGACAAAGAACAAATCAGATCATGAGAAGTCATATTTGGATAGGTCTCCTCTTATTTTATCTTTTTCAGGAATATTTATTCTTAAAGAAGTCCCTCTGACTTGGTTTTGATGCAACTTTGGGCTTACTGATAACCATCAAACCAACTTTCTTCCTTTTTTATTTTCCCATTTGAACTTGTTTCAGCGTGTTATTGATCTTCGTTGCATCCTTAAGGGTCTACTTCATTGTTTCTCTTTCATTTTGATCTACACTTTGAGTAGCTTACAGTTCATCAACTACCTGTTCCTCATCCATTGCATCTTCCAAGAAGTGTCCACTCGGGTTTATCTCATTTAATAGTGCAAAACTTGATCCAAATGCTTTTAAAGTCAAAGGTTTATCCTAGGAACCTTTAGCCTTAGCATTTCCCATGTTAAATGGTCCTTTTCCAATTTACTTACCTTTCTTATTCTTACATTGACCAGCCCCATTATTTTTTCCTCTAGTTGAACCTTCTTTCCTTTCCCTGTTATATTATTATTAGCTTTAGACTGACCCTTGCTCTCAGCTTGGTTTTCTTTCTCAGAAGGCTTCTTGCTGCATTTTTGGGCTATATTTTGTGGTCCAAACAACTGCTCATCATCAGTCTTATTAGGCACGAGATCTAGCTGAACAGATGATACACCTCCATTCTCGACTGCCTCCTTATATTTCTTCTCTAGACAGTCCTCTTCCTTATATCCGTAATGACCACACTTAAAGTAGAAAAAATTTAATCCCTAATAATTCACCTTAACCCAGCGTCCACCTATGTAAACTCGAGGGATTAAAGGCTTTGTAAGATCAAGCTCATCAACTTTAACCATCTTCCCTATATCATTCCTTAATTTCTCCAAGATGGAATGATGGAAATATTCCAGTGGGATTCCATGACCCCTAACTCAAGCCATTACAGAGTCAATCGTTATTGTGTTTGTCCTTGTCCAAAACTTTGGTGTCCATCTTCTTATAGTTAGGTAGTGTTCAGCTACTATCCATAGGCTTCGAAGGAGTACATAATAATAATCACTTCTATTTTTAAACCTAAAATAGTATTCATCTTTCCTCAAATCGATAGCCTTAAATATGCCTTACAGTGCCCATAATTGCCTCACTCGTTGGATTTATCCAAAAGTTTCACGATTAAAGTCTTCCTCCATGGCTTACGAATCATCTTTTTCTCCATCCGGGACAACTTAATCTATGGCTAGGGCCCTCCTTCAACTGGTTCATCATCATGCGAGACATCATCATTTGTTAGTTCTCCCTCTTCTTTGTTGGGATTAAGCCCAAAATATGAATAATGAATAGAAAGTCCATCCAAAACCGATGGGGCTGATCAAGTGGAGGCAAACCCGATCCAAGAGTTGGAAACTTGACCGGTGTTGGGACTTGTGGCTAATTATTTATGAATTTGACTATCTTGGTGTAAAGACCTATGCATCTTGGTAAATGCATCTTGGTAAATGAATTTGTGTAAAGACCAATGCATCTTGTAACCAACACTTAGTCAAGTATTTTTTTGACCATGTATTAATTGAAGGCCTAGATTTTGTAGGCTTGTTGAAATCTATAAATATGGACATCATGTAAGGTAGTCACTTTATTTCTTAAACAAGAATGGTCTAACAAACCAAACATCAATGTCTAAGAGTTGAGTGAACATTAAGAATATTAGGATTTCGGATTGTTAGATTGATGAGAGTTTTCACATTAATTTTGTTAAAAAAATCATGTAGTGTTGTATAATAAGTTTAATAGCTTTCGTATATCTAAAAATTATAAGCAGTGGTATAGTGAATTTTAATAACTTTCTTTTTTTTATAAATTGTAAAAAAAATAAATATATTCACGTATATAATGAATTATGACGAACCGAGTTAAAATTTTTGTGTTTTTATCCATTTACTTTTATTATTGCTATTCCGTAGTTATTGATTAAATGTCATGCCAACATTCTTTCTAATTCTGGCTTGCTATTAAAATCTTCAACATGCCACACCCAATACTGCTGGCTCATCTTTCGTCCGACTATCTCCCAGCGCCGTGTCCTCCATGGGAGGCAGCAGATTATGAGAAAAGCGCACGTTAGTGAGTAAACCTTTTCGAAAGTAATTTTTCAACAAGACATCAACCTTTTCGGATAACGTACTTTATTTTGAAATTCAAACACCATAAGAATGAGATTTTTCTTGTCACATTGTGGAGCACTGGAGTTTGGAACCTTTTGAAATTCAAACGCTAAAGAAATTAGACCCTTTTTGCCTTTAAAAAACACCCATAGGAGGAGATCAGATCTTGCTCGTTACATCGCGGAGCACTGGAGCTCTACCACGCAATCAATATATTCAATACCTATCCTAGCTGAAGTCGCACTTTCTTCTTCTCTCGACTTACAAAGTAGATAGTACAAATCAAATTCTCTCAGTCGTAAAATAAAATGACACAGAAATCCATGTATTTACCAGAAGAATGCTGGGAATTGATTTTCAGTTCCGTCGGTCACCACCGATACTTCGAACCTCTCTCTTTGGTTTGCACTCTATTCCTCTCAATCACCAACCACCTCCGCCACACCCTCACAATTACCGACCAAACAATTCCATTCCTCTCTCAACTTCTCTGTAGATTCCAGAACCTAAAAAATATTGATATCCGTGAATTACACGGTAATATCAATTTCGCTTTCTCTCAAATTTCTAGATCCGTGTTAGACCTCGAATCCCTTAGTATCTCGAAGCAGAGGAGTTTTCCCGTCATGGGTTTGCGAGAATTGGGGTCGAAGATGAGCAATTTGAGGGAATTTAATTGCTCGAGGATTTGCTCTTTGCAGGATAGTGATCTGATCGTGATTGGAAATTCATTTCCGTATCTCGAGGAGCTCGATATAAGCTATCCTGAGAATGGACCCGATTTCTCTCCAAATGGGTGCTTGGATTCTCAGTCCTTTTCGTGTCCCGTCACTGATTATGGGGTTCATGCTTTATCGTCCAAGCTCAAGAGATTGCGCAAGATCAACATTTCTGGTAATCAGTTAATTACCGATAAATCCCTTTTTTCTTTGTCAATATATTGTCGGTTATTGAGAGAAATCGCGATTCTTGATTGTGATTTCATTACCCAGATCGGTATTAGTTTGGCAATGCGTAATAGTCCAAACTTGGAATCTATTTCGGTGAATGGAATTGGAATTCCTTCTGTAGAGTATTGTTTTATGGAATCCTTTGTGTTTGCCAGAGGTTTGTGTGAAATTGATCTCTCAAATTCATATATCTCCGATGAGTTGCTCAGTTTAGTCGCAGAGGCTTGTCTTCCATTGAAGAAACTTGTACTCTCTCATTGCTATTGTTTCACATTTGTTGGAATTTCATATTTGTTGTCTAAGTATCAGTCTCTTGTGTACTTGGATCTTGAAGGAGCAACTTTCCTCACTGATGACTCGATAATTGAGTTGTGCAATTTTCTTGGCAGTTTAACCTCTATAAACCTTAGTTTATGTTCAAAGATAACAAACTCATCATTCTTTGCCATTACAAATAACTGTCGTTTGCTAAATATTATCAAAATGGAGAGAACTAATCTTGGGTTGGAAGAATTTACTCCGGAAATTGTGAGGAACTTCCAGGTGAAGTCTCTGTGTTTGGCTGGGAATAACAGTTTAAGTGATGAATGTATGAAAAGGGTAGCATATGTTTGCCCCTATTTAGAAGTGCTAGATGTGAGCAACTGTTCAGGTATCACAGAAGATGGCATTTTTGAAATTTTGAAGAGTTGTTGCGATCTTAGGTGCTTGGAGATGAACAATTGTGGAGGAATAAAGAATCTTAGTATAGAATTCGAACTTCCAAAACTAGAGGTTTTGCAAGCACAAGGAGGTGCAGTTAATGATGCGGCATTGGCAATGATTGGAAAGAGATGCCATGGATTACTCCATCTGGATGTGGAGGGTTGTTTCAATGTGACAGCAAGAGGGGTGAAGGAAGTCGTGAAGAATTGCAAAGGGTTGAAGGAGATAAATTTGAAATGGTGTGATAATGTCAGTGTTGATATTGTAGCTTGGATGGTGTTCTCAAGGCCATCATTGAAGAAAATATTCCCACCATCTGGTTTTCTTCCCACTGAAAACCAAAGGAACTTTTTCTTGCGCCATGGATGTTTAATTTGTAGGGGCTAGCAGTTAAAGACTTGCGAAGCCTGTCTTCAATTTAATTTTTTCCTAGTTTTCCTTTATTTACATATGCACAAAATTGTTTGAGAGTGAAATCATGTTATGATTATCATTGTAATGAGATGTAAGTAGCTTTTATCTTTCCTCTTTTCTTTCTTTTAATTTTGTTATGTCTGATAGAACAGAGTGCTTTATAGTATTTAATAGAAGTGATTCTTCTACCAGATTTTGTGTTTTGATTATTTAGTGCTATTTTCCCTTCATTTGTTTTTGGGTAACGAGTTCAAATAAAAAAATTTGGTAAATTGCAATATCATCCTTGAGTTTTACTCATAAATACTACTCATTCCTCTAGTTTCAAAAGTTGACAATCCATCTCAAAATTTGTTAAGTACATTTCAAATCAATTCTTTGAATGTTTAGCAATAATTGTGAAATGACATGAATATCATTAAAAATCATATGACTAGCACAAGATGATCTAATATATATTAAAATAATTAATAAAAATATTTTTTCTTTAAATGTGAATTTCAAAAATTTTTTTTCCATTGCATTTTCATTTGTTTTTCTAAAAATATCACAAAAACAATATAAGCATTAAAATATTTGGTTTAATTAAACCAAAACCAGGAAAATAAAATATGGCTCTCAACTTCAAGTCCTTGACTTTCGTGAGGTACATCCTTCAATATCTTCTTCCATTTTTTATTTAATTGATCAATATTTCTATTTCATTCTTGCTTCAATGCTCATTTGATTACCAATCTTGCAAAGTGACGGGAGATTTCACTTTTTGATTTACTATTTTATTTTTGAGATTTTACTTTTTAAATCCATCTATTTAAATTTTACGTAAAAAAATCAGAACTATAACAATTAAATAGGTAAAACAAACAAATATCAAGAACACAACAATTTAACGTGATTCGGTAATCGTTTTGCTTACGTCCACAACGAACCCCACCAATTTATTAATCTTCAATTACAACTTCAAGAATAGAAAAGTTGTTAAACTCTCACAACCAAAAGCTACAATAAAATCAAAACTCTCAACTTAGCTCTAGTTGTAAGTGCTTTCTCTACTTGACAACTCAAAGTTTTTATCCTAACTCTAGTAGTAAACCACTCTTATTTACAATGTATATTAAAATTATGGATGTGCTTCAAACCTTCTCTAGACCCCATTATATAGAGGATAATTTCCTAACACTAACAAGAAAATAACAACATAGGAAACTACTAATCCTATTAGAACAAGCAACAATCCAATAGGAAACTATTACTATACTCCTACTAGAATAAGCAACTACAAAATAGGAAACCATTTTTTTCAAACCAATTAAAAGTTTTCCTTGTGGAGATTTGAGCCAAAATCCCAACAAATCTCCACATTGGCTCAAATTCTCAATCTCATCATCAAATTTGACTTTCTTCTTTAGTTGGTGTAATCCTTCATGTTGGTCTTCCAATTCCATCCACTTACTATTCGAAACAACTATCCTCTCATTCAACATGTATAAGCTCTCTTTGTTCATGGTATCTCTCATCACTACCTTTGAACTATCAAAAACTTGAATCTCATCATCCTTATTAGTGTTTCCATTATCACTCTCTTTCATTCTACACAACTCCTCCAAGTCTTTCATTGTGGCCTTACTTTGCAAATGTGTGTCTCCCTTCCCCATTGTAGATACACTCCTTATTTGAAAATCTAGAGACTTGGATATTGATCTTTCTTCCACCATCCTTGAAGTGCTTTACTCCCTCAGTTTGTCTGGTTTATCTCTTGATATATTCACGAACAATTATTCATCATCAAACACACTGGACCTCTTCAACTTATCTCTCTTTAGAGGTACCGCAAGAACCTCTCCATTCATCCAAACTTCTTTCGTCATCTTTACTGACTTAAACTTTTCAATCGTCTTGTAAAGGCCTTGTCACTTCATCATATCTTTGATAAAGCTTTGTCAAAAAGAGAAATCATTCCCCATCAAATACTTCAATATTAATTTTGCGTATTTTTAGTGTTTTTACTATCATAACCACAACTCTGATACCACTTGTGGGATTTTACTTCTAAAATCCACCTACTCAAATTTTAGACAAAAAAACATAACCAAAACAATTAAATAGGAAAAACAAACTGTAGGAAATATGGGTCGAGTTGGGCACCCATGATGGACGACCCAACTCGCTCATTTAATCTAGAATCAAGAGACATGGATGAAACCAAGCAACTCTTGGTTGAATCCATGCATCCCTTGGTTATTTAACTGAAAATAACCTACTCTCTCTGGAGTATAAATATATTTAAGTGTAAGAGAGAAAACGCTGTTGAAAAGATGAACTCTTGAGAGAGAAAGAGACAGCTGAGAGAGAACTTCCTTTAGGGAGACAAAAAGGTTCTTGGGTTATGACAAGAACGTGATTTCTTTCATTGTGATTTCGCGTCAGACCTCCTGAGAGATTGAAGCATAAAGAACCGGAGAGGAATCCAAATACTAGAAGATTTCGGGTCAAATCGGTAAGTACCCAATATTTCGCTGTGAAACCATTTTACATTGGTATCAGAGCAAGCGTTTACATTCATTTGTCTTTGATGTAAGCTTAAGGGATGTGAGCTTAAGAGATAAGTTTTTGAGATCGTCCCTAGAAAAGAAAATGGATTAAAAACAATAGAGAAAATATTGGAGTTTAGAGAAAACTAACCATGTTTGGGGCTTGGTCAAACTTTTAGCTATTACAGAGTAAATGAGAACAAGTAAGTTCTCAAGATCACTCGAAAATGATAGGTGAACGAGTTTAGTGAGAGGTAGAAGGCATGTTTAGTGGCAAAAGACTATATCCTAAAAGAGGGTGTTGCTTGTAAGGTTTATCTCTATTCACCCCATATTAGTTATCATCATAAGTCTTAGCTTATGAAAGCACCGAATGGATTTCTAAGCTTATGAAAGCATCGGATGGACTTCTGAGCTTATAAAAGAACCAGATGGACTTTTGAGCTTATGAAAGCACCAAATGGACTTCTGAGCTTATGGAAGCACCGGATAGACTTTTGATCTTATAAAAGCAATGGATGAAAATTAAGCTTATATTTCTTAATGGAGAAATGGATGACTAAATCTACATGAAACTACCCATAGTTTTTATGTTAGAAGGCCAAGAGCACAAAGTATGCTAGCTCCAATGTTTTCGTATATAGCCTGAAGTATTCATCCAAATAGTGATATTTGAGATTTTGTCGAAATATGAAAACTTATGAGTTTGCATGATCAATGAGAATCACTGTATGTATGTAAAAGGTCCAAGGATAAATTTGGAAATTTATCATTCTATGTTAATGATTTATTGGCTAGAAAGAGAAGGAGGTTGTCACCATTTAAGAATGGTTGTTCTTTCATTTTTAAAATGAAGGATTTGGGAGAAGCTAATTATGTATTTGATTTGAAGATCTATAGAGATCATTCACGGAATCTCTTAGCTTTATCAGAAGAGCCTTACACTAAGAAAATTCTTAAAAGGTTCAGTCTACATAATAGCAATCCCGTAGACACATTATATCTAAAGACTGTTGGTATTTGTCTAAGGATTAAACAGGTTGAATAATGAAGCTTCATCAGGCCTTGGCGCCTCACCCCAAGAGGTGTGCGCCTCAGCGCCCAGCAAGGAGAAGTGTTCAGTCCCAGGTGTGCGTCACACCCCAGGAAGTGTGCGTCTTACCCCCCCAGCAAGGAAGAGTCTTCTAGCCAGGTGTGCCCTGCGGTACCCAGAAGAAGGAGGAAGTGTACCCTGGTTTGAGCCGCGGCCTGCCCTATTCAGAAGCACGGCGCCGGGCACACCTGATGTTTCCTGATTAGCACTTTGGTTTGATGCGTCAAGCTTTATCACAACTCACAGAATTACTTAGACTCTTAGAGAACCATGTGTCTTTGGTTCTTGAGATCTAAGGGTGGAGATTGATCTCTAAGATTGGATGAGGAAGTCATTGCCCTATAAAAGGTCATCTAGGAGCCATTCAAGATATGATGAAGTGTGACAATCATCTCAACAAGTGAGGTGAGCATCCAAGTGATGTGAATGTGCAGAACATGTGTGAAACAGAACATGTGAATATGTGTGAAATAGAGCACATGGTGTGTGAGAGTGGAAAGACACTAAACATAGGAGAGACTCATTCAAGAGAGAAGATGGTTGTTTAGAGAGAGAGTAGTATAGATTAGGGATTCAAGGGCTTTATAAGTAGAATTTTCTTGGGAAAAATTCCAGGGAAACACTCAGTCCTTATCACTTTCTTTTTCTTTTCCTTTGTTCTTCAAGAACAGTGTTAAGATCAAGATTAGATCGTGTTCTTGAAGAGGTGTTGTTGTAATTGTAAGAACTCATTGATTTAGTGCAGAGAGCTCGGAGGAGCTCACGGAGACGTAGGCACATTGCCGAACCTCGATAACAATTGTTGTGTTCTTTCTTTGATTGGTTTGATTCCTGTTTTGTTTTGGTTTTATTATAAGTCATTCTAGACTTGTGTGTTTGGAAGATCATCACCTGGGCATCTTGAGGTGATTTCCAACAATGGTATCAGAGCTAGAAGAGATACCACAACAGTGGTATCAGAGCCAAGATTGGTTTGTATCGGAGCAAGAACAGGAGGATATCGAAGCAAGACTCCAAGAATCAAAGGTCAACTTCTTGGGTGATTCAAGAACGGAGTAAAGATCAATATATGATCGTGTTCTTGAGGTGATTCAAGAACGGAATAGAGATTTATATCTGATCGTGTTCTTGAGGTGATTCAAGAATGGAGTAGAGATCAAGATCTGATCGTGTTCTTGAGGGTGATTCAAGAACAGTATTGAGATCCATCTTTGATCGTGTTTTGAGATTTAGAAGAAGTTGGAAAGCAATTGTGGGTGCTGCATAAATCTGGGATTTTCTCTACAAGATGGGTTCAAACTTCATTGTTGAGAAGTTTGATGGAAATAGAGACTTTGCCCTTTGGAAGCGGAAGATCAAGGTTGTTCTTATGCAACAGAAGGTGGACCTGGCTATTGGAGAAGATGACGTTTTTCCAGCAAGTTTCAAGGAGGTCCAGTGGAATGAGATGAAGAAGATGGCATATAGCACCATCTTTCTGCACATGTCGGATAATGTCCTAAGGGAGTGCAAAAACTCAGAAGATCCAGCTGTCTTTTGGAAGAAACTAGATGAGTTATTTCTTACCAAGACTCTCCTGAATAAGATGTATCTTCTAAAACGAATATTTGATTTTAAAATGGATCTGAATAAAGAGTTGCAAGATAATCTTGATGCTAAGATGAAGAGAGCATCAAGTGTAAAAGGGTTGTTCGTTAGAGGAAGGCCAGCAACTCGGTATGGCAGCAACATACATGGCTACTACCGGGACAAAGGTAGAGGAAAAAGCCATGGGAAAGTGCACTCTCGAGATTTGGAGGGAAGAGATGCTTCTATTGCCATAAGGAGGGTCATTTCAAGAAAGATTGCAAGAAGATGATAAGGGATGAGGAAAGAAGTCATACCAAGAATGGAGAGGCTTCGGTTGCCAAGGGAGAACAGCAAGATGATGATGTTCTTGTTATGTGCTCAAGTGTGAGCAGGGGGCAAGAAGGCAGCGGGAAATGGATCTCAGATACCGAGTGCACCTATTATATGTGTCCTCACAGGGATTGGTTCAAGAATTTCAAGGAAACCAATGATGGAAAGGTTTTCTGGGGGAATGATACTTCTTACCAAGTGATGGGCACGGGAGACATCCAGTTGAGGATGTTTGATGGAATGACAAAGCTGCTGAGGAATGTGGGATATCTTCCTGAGTTGAGAAGAAATTTGATCTCATTAGGGCAGCTAGATTCCATAGGGTACACATACAAGGCAGAGGGAGGAAAGATCAAGGTAACCAAGGGATCTTTGACAGTGATCAAAGCAGCAATGACGGATGGTCTCTATGAGATGATCGGAGACACGGAGATCAAGGTTCAAACAGAAAGCTTGATGGCTGAGATGGATAAGGTAGCTCTTTGGCACAATCTCTTGGGATACATAAGCGAAAAAAGCCTGCAAGTTCTTAGCAAGAATGGTCTACTTAATGGTGACAAAGTAGAGAAACTTGATTTCTACGAATGTTGTGTTCTTAGGAAACAACATCAGGTCAGCTTCAACACCGGAGTGCACAAGTCTAAGGGAATTCTTAACTACATTCATGCGGATCTTTGGGGATCAGCAAGAACACCAACACAGGGAGGTAATGTTTACTTTCTGTTTTTAATTGATGATTATTCAAGAAAAGTTTGGGTTTATTTGCTTAAGAATAAATCATAAGTTAATGGTGTGGAAAAAGCTGGAGGAAACTCAAACGGGCAGGGTAGTTAAGGTGTTAAGAACCGATAATGGCTTAGAAGTTTTTAACAAGGAACATGATCAATTCTGTAGGTTAAATAGGATTCTAAGACATAGAACGGTTGTGAAAACGCCTCAGTAAAATGGAGTTGTTGAAAGGATGAATAAAATCCTTAGGGAAAAGTTAGGTGCATGTTAAATGGATCCGGATTACCCAAATGTTTTTAGGAGGAAGTGGTGTCTACTGCTACGTTTTTGGTTAATAGATCGCCCTCTAGAGCTTTAGAGCTTAAGACTCCCGAGGAGATGTGGAGTGGGAAACCTCCTGAGTTGAACAACCTTAGAACTTTTGGGTGTGCTGCGTTTGCACATCAAAAGGATGATAAGCTTAGCCCATGGTCTAGAAAATGTGTATTTCTAGGATATGGGGAAGGGGCTAAGGGGTATAGGTTGTGGTCCTTAGAGCAAAAAAGATTTAAACTCATAATAAGTAGGGATGTCATTTTTAATGAGAATTTATTTCCCTATTTAGAGAAAACTAACCCTGCAGGGGATAGTGAGCAAACCAGTTCGGTATTTGTGGAGCATAGCATCAAGGAAAATTCAATTCAGGTAGAGCAAGGAAGGCAAGAGGGTTCGGACCAGGTAGAGCCCATTGATGAATGCCAAGCTTAGGACACTCGAGAGGAGGCTGAACTAGAAGGGGATGATGCAGCAAGTCAAAATGACTATCAACTCACAAGGGACCGGCAAAGAAGGCGGCTGGTCAGACCACCTTTGAGATATGGTTTTGCGGCTGTAAATGTAGCATCTCCTTGGACAGAATGAGGGATAAGTGAACCAGAGACTTACATTAATGCCATGGGATGTAAGGATTCGTCAAGATGGAAGCTAGCTATGGAGGAAGAAATACATTCTTTGAGGAAGAACAACTCTTGGGAATTGGTGCACATTCCAAGAAAACAGAGAGTTGTGGATTGTAAGTGCACTTACAAGATCAAAGAAGGGAACCCTCTAGGGGATGAAGTCTGGAACAAGGCTAGGCTGGTGGCGAAGGGGTTCACGCAAAGAGACGGCATAGATTTCACAGAAACCTTCTCACCTAGATGCAAGGTGAAGGAAGTGGTGATTATGCTCATCTATGTTGATGATATGTTGTTGGTTGGGAACAGCAGAGAGAGGATAGAAAGGTTGACAACTCAACTCAATGAGGAGTTCGAGAGGAAGGATCTTGGCCTTACACAAAAGATCCTTGGGATGAGAAGAATTCGAGAAAGGGAGAGAAACGGGTTGAAGATTTCTCAGTCTTCCGATATAGAAAATGTGTTGTACACGTTTCTATGGAAGATGGTAAACCAGTGAAGGTTCCCCTTACTGGTCATTTCAAGTTCTCCAGTGAACAATATCCTGGAACCGATGAGGAGAAGAAGGAAATGGAAAAGGTCCCTTACTCTAATGCGATTGGATCAGTCATGTTCATGATGTTAAGCACTAGACCCGACATTTCTCAGGAAATTAGAGTTCTCAACAGATTTATGAGTAATCCTAAAAAGAAGCTTTGGCTTGGGATGAAGTGGTTGCTAAGGTATTTGAAGGCTCAGTGGCAGTTGGTGGTAGCACTCTCAACAACCGAAGCAGAGTATATAGCGGCTACGGAAGCCATAAAGGAGGCTATGTGGTGCAAAGGGTCGTTGGACGAGTGGAAGGTCATAAAAGAACAGATGGTGGTGTCTTCAGATAGCCAAAGTGTGTGGCACTTGTGTAGGAACCCGGTGTTCCGTGAGAGAACTAAGTATATGGATGTTCGGTATCATTTCATTAGGGAAAATGTTACGGAATGATGCATTCATGTGGACAAAGTTGCAACGGAAGAAAATCCTGTAGATTTAGGTACTAAAGTTCTACCTTTAAGTAAATTCAATCATTGCCTTAGACTTCTAAGGATTGGAGTCGTTTGATATGGTGACTCAAGATGAGTTTGGATCCTGAGTTCTATTTATAATAGGTTCGGGTTTAATCACTTAGACAAAGGTAGAGATTGTTGGTATTTGTCTAAGGATTAAACAGGTTGAAGAATAAAGCTTCATCAGGCCTTCGCCTAGGAGGTGTGCGCCTCAGCGCCCAGCAAGGAGAAGTATTTAGCTCTGGCTAGGGGTGAGGCGCACCTCAAGGAGGGTGCGCCGCAGCTCCCAGAAGAATGAGGAAGTGTGCCCTGGCTTAAGCTGCGGCCTGCCCTGTTCTGAGGCGCGACGCCAGGCACACCTGATGCTTCCTGATCAACACTTTGGATTGATGCGTGATGCTTAATCAAAACACACAGGATTACTTAGACTCTTAAAGAACCATGAGTCTTTGGTTCTTGAGATCTAAGGGTGGAGATTGATCTCCAAGATTGGATGAGGAAGTCATTGCCCTATATAAAGGGTCATCTAGGAGCCATTCAAGGTATGATGAAGTGTGACAATCATCTCAACAAGTGAGGTGAGTATCCAAGTGATGTGAATGTGCAGAACATGTGTGAAACAGAACATTTGAATGTGTGTGAAATAGAACACATGGTATGTGAGAGTACAAAGACACTAAACATAAGAGAGACTCATTCAAGAGAGAGTAGTATAGATTGGGGATTCAAGGGCTTTGTAAGTAGAATTTTCTTGGGGAAAATTCCAGGGAAACACTCAGTCCTTATCACTTTCTTTTTCTCTTCTTTCGTTCTTCAAGAACGGTGTTAAGATCAAGATTAGATCTTGTTCTTGAAGAGGTGTTGCTGTAATTGTAATAACTCATTGATTTAGTGCAAAGAGCTCGGAGGAGCTCACGAGGACGTAGGCACATTGCCGAACCTGGATAAAAATTGTTGTGTTCTTTCTTTGATTGGTTTGATTCCTGTTTTGTTTCGGTTTTATTACAAGTCATTCTAGACTTGGGTGTTTGGAAGATCACCACCTGGGCATCTTGAGGTGATTTCCAACAAAGACGAAGGCCTAAATCTTGAATTATGCCTGAAACTTTATGAAAGAAGAAAGAAATTAGAAAAGCTTTCTACATCAGTACTAATTAAAACCTATTATATGCCAGAGGCACATTATGTCTGATATTTGCTAAGCCTTGGAGCTAATGATTAGTTGTAAATGGGAAGAAGCATTAGATAATGTTCAATAGGGATTCATATATACCTAAGAGCACTGCAAATTACAAGCAATGAAGGCTGAGATCATAGCTTGTTCTGCTACAGTGAAAAAGGTAATATAGCTTAAAAGGTTCTTTGAAAACCTATTAGTTGTCGCTACTGTTTGGAATTAGTGGCAGTCAACTTTGATAGTCAAGTTGATATTGCTTACATATAGGATCCTTTCTATCTTGTTGGGACCAAATATATTAATTATAAGAATAACTTACATTGGAGACAATGTGGGTCAAAAGAAAGTGGTCCGACAGTACATATTTGCGCATTAGATAACTGAGTTAAATTTATCCCTAGAGGTATGTTTTTGCCTTACATTAAAAACTCTATATTGGTTAAATAAAAATCTATGTACTGGTAAACTTTAGTGTTTATTCCATGTCTTTTAGACATGTTGGATGTCTTGTACATGTTGTCACTAGCACAAATACACACACATATGAAAGTATGTCACCAGGAAGAGGTCGGATTTCTCACACGGGTGATCGCCTTAGGCGCTGAGATAGTGAATTAAGATGAGGCTTGGTATACTATTTTGACACTAATGAAAGCAATAGAAGAATATAATGAATGTGATGCATTCATAGACAGTGTACCTTATTAAAAGTCGCCTTGACTAGAGTCAAGATGATGTCTTGAGCTAAAGCTTAAAAACTTAGACCAATCATATGATCATCCCACGATCATAGAAACCTAGAAGAAAACCAAATGCGAGTACTTATTAAGGCTCTCAAAGGAGTGAGCTAATAAAGGACTCAAGCTAGGTGCATGAGAGCATAAGGATGTAAATTGCGACTAGGCAAAGATCCGTATAATGATATGCAATTTAAAAGGACATATGGCCTTATCAAGAAAGAGTAAACCACTATAGTATGTATTTCATACTACATGTTCTTAGTATAACCTTAAAAGGAAGTGAGTGAGTAAATCAATCCATGTGTCCTCACTGTGTGAGACCTAGAGGCTTATGCAAATTAAAAGCCTCAGCTAGTGCCCTATGTGACTTTCAACTATGTTCTCAAAGGGATAGGCTGATGTTTGCTACTTTAGCATGTTTTCGATGGCAATGAAATAATTACCTTATGGAACATGTCTAGGAAAGTAGTTAGTTTGAAACAGAGAGATATGAGTGCGGAAGGAAGACTGTTTTGTTTACATCCACCACATGTATTCACAGGTTGACCAATTATGTCGCTTTGTTGAAGCTTGGACATAATTGTGGATACATGGTGAAGAAAGTAAGGTCTAGCATAGCCTTTGAGGGATTAGGTATGTTATTACTGATGTAATAAAGTAAGTCTGGGGCAAAATGAGACACTTTTCTAATTTATTTTTGTTTATTTAGGGTTGAAGCTTCTATGTATCCTTAACAAGTGCATAGTATTGAGCTCCCAAGTGTAGTTGTATTCACAGGTCGCACGACCCATTTACGAGTTTGAAGTTCTCCAAAGTAAATTTAATGTTGAGGTTTTCTCTATCTTTATCTGTTGTGTGATGTGGAGCCCATCACATGTGAGTGGGAGATGTAGGAAATCTGGGTCAGGTTGGGCACTAATGATGGGCGACCCGACCCGTCCATTTAATCTAGAATCAGGAGACATAGATGAAACCAAGCAACTCTTGGTTGAATCCATGCATCCCTTAGTTGTTTAACTAAAAATAACCAGCTCTCTCTGCAATATAAATATATGTAAATGTAAAAGAGAAAAGGCTGCTGAAAAGATGAATTCTTGAGAGAAAAAGAGACAGCTGAGAGAGAACTTCCTTTAGGGAAACAAAAAGGCTCTTAGGTTGTGACAAGAACGTGATTTCCTTCATTGTATTTTCATGTCTGACCTCCGACGAGATTAAAGCGTAAAGAACCGGAGAGGAGTCCAAATACTAGAAGATTTCGGGTCCAATCGGTAAGTACCCGATATTTCACTGCGAAACTATTTTACACAAACAAATATCAACAATACAACAATTTAATGTGGTTCGACAACCTTTTTGCTTATGTCCACCAATAAACTCCATCAATTTATTAATATTCAATTACAACTTTAGGAAGAGTAAAGTTGTTAAACTCTCACAACCTCATAACCCATAAACTTCAATACAACCAAAAGCTCGCATCATAGTTCTAGTAGTAAACCTCTCTAATTTATAATGTATATTGGAATAATGGGTGTACTTCAAACCTTCTCTAAGATCCCTTTTATATAAAGGATACTTTCATAATACTAATAAAAAAAAGAACAACAATATAAGAGACTACTACTACTACTCCTATTAGAATAAGCAATCATCCAATAAGAAACTATTACTATACTTCTAATAAAATTAGTAACTATAAAATAAAAAACAGTTTTTCTTAAACCAATTAAAAATTTTCTTTGTATGGATTCAAGCCAAAATCCTAATCTTTTTCTACCCACGGGTTTTGTTACCATTTACAAACCCTTTTTTTGAAGACGTCTTAATGTTTTGAATGACTAAAACCATCTATCTTTTTTCCTTTTTTTGATGAATTATACCATGCAACTTCCTTATGCATGTTTAATTTGTTCATTTTGCCCCACAGAATAATATCCTTATCAATTAGCATATTATGCTCCCTATGCTTCAATTTGTATGAAAATTCTTACTAGTTGACTCAACTAATGTTCTATCTTATTCTAAGAACTCTAGTAGGATTTCAGTTTTTTTTTTTTTTTTTACCTAGGATTTTAGTTTTTGTTAGGCTCACACTTAATTCTAGGGCAAGTTAATACGTCTTCTGCTACTATGATCAGCAGAACATACACGATCGAGAGAGATGAGAGATTGAGTTCTATTTAAAAACTAAATGGGTGTTGTAATTATGAGTAAAAATTTAAAATGAATTTACAATTTACTAAAAAAATTCAAATTTCTTTCCCCTGTTTTGTTGGAATAGATATGTGCTTTAATTATGAATTTGAATTTAAAAAATGAAAAACTCTAAAAGCAGGAGCAGCATCGTCTTTGGCTGAGAATTTATTCAGTGCAACAGGAGTTCCATGACGGGAATGCTTTCTGGTACTCAAGATCAGTCAAACCCTACGGTAGTGTCATCAAATTTGACATGTCGGAATAAGCTCTATTTCTTACATAGACTAACTGATATGGCCTAAAATACTCCGGCCTAAATGAGCTCCAGGCCCAGTAGAACAACCCCAGCCCAAACAAACACTAGACTCACCAGAGCGGTCCAGTCCAAATAAGTTTCAGGCCTGACAGGATGCACCGACCCAATAAGAAGCCCAACTGAACTCTCCAGCCCAAGTAGTGTTCTGATCCAATGACTCCTCCAGCCCAGACAAGGGGCCAATATACCCTCTGGCCCAGCAAAATCCCCAAGCCCGTGAAGGATGACCCGGCAAACCTGCACCTGAATCTCCCCTACAACTTGACACCCTACAGCCACCAACTACCCTACGACCTCCTAGCCCTGCAGCCACCCTACGGCTGCCCTGTGGCCACCCTACAGCGTCCCTTCTCCTGAGCTCGCAATCATGACCTCCACATTGGCAAACAACTATAAAAGGACCAAGGTATGGACTTCACCGGATCATTAACACACACACTTCTACTTACACATCAACTTTACAAGCCCTCGGCCTCTTTTGAACCCTTGGCTTCTCCTTTAAATCGTTGTTGACTTAAGCATCGAAGCGCCCTCGGAGGTCCCCCCTTTCTCATTCCGAGAGTCTTCAGTTCACTCCTATTACCTGTGCAGGGCCAGGCCACGTCCTCACCAAAGTCACACCCACATCCGAGCCATGTCCTCACCCAGGCCACGTTAGTACCAATTGTAAACGGCATCAACAGATTGGCGCCGTCCGTGGGAAACCACAATCTCTCGCTACTGTAGGAGCGAAGAAGTAAAAAGAACTCATCTATCACAATGCTGCCAAGAAACAGTACCAAAAGAACCAACGAGGAAGCTCCAACGGAGTGCTCGGCTCCTATCCAAAATGACGCTCATAGTCACCATTCCAGACTCAGGTTTCCAACGATCCCTGAGCACGACAACCTAGAGAACAGCACCCCTACCCCTCTAGAATCGATTCTCCCAATGGTAGGGAAGAGGCCGCCCACCTCCTAGCCCCAGTGACTCAAGCTCAGTTCCAGGAGCTATCCAGGATGATAGCCACCCTGGCGGCCCAGGTGCGGGGCGAAGGTCAGCCACCTCTCTTCCCTCCTCACCAAGCTCCAAGACAAGTCGAGTCCTCCGACAGGGATGACCCCACCTATAATCGGCCTCATACCGAACCCTAGCCGTGTAACAGTCAATCCAATGAGAGTTTCTCCTCGAAAGGCAACCTCAACCTAGACAGACGATTTGAGGAGATGGAAGAAAAAATAGACTCGGCTCTGAGGCGCAAGGATCCCAACCTCATAGACGAAATTTGCATCCAAGACCCCCATTCACGAAAGACGTCCTCGAGACCCCGCTTCCACCCAACTTCAGGATGCCTCAAGTGAGATTGTATGATGGCTTCGCGGATCCTATGGATCACTTACAGCACTCCAAGATGACTATGATACTGCACTACCACTCGGACCCGGTCATGTGTCGTGTCTTCCCTCTGACTCTTGAGAAGGCAGCAGGCACCTAGTACTCAAGGCTGAAGCCAGGAAGCATTAGTAACTTCAAAGAACTCAGCTACCCCTTCGCATCCCATTTCCTCAGTAGAAAGGGGCCCAAGAAGACTTCAGAGAGCCTCTTCAACATCATCCAGCAACAGAGGGAGAGGCTCCGGGTCTACATCTCATGGTTCAATACAGCAGTATAGGAGATTCCCGACCTCGACCCAAACGTCCAAGTAATGGCCTTCAAAACTGGATTGAGGTCAGGCATCTTCAGCTCTAAACTGACTCGGCACCCGCCCCGAGACATGAACGAAATCCTGGCCCGAGCCGAGAAATACATGTTGACAGAAGATGACCAAGCCTTCAGAAGAGAGAGTGAAGGGGAAGCTAAGAAGAAGAAGAAGGACCCCGACCCCTAGAAAGGGAAAGTCAAGAGGCCCCACCAAGAAAACAGGTACAGGCCTAACCCTCGCATTGACAGGTTCACTCCACTCAATGACACCCGGACAAACGTCCTCATGTAACTACAAGATAAGTCTGTCCTCTAGTGGCCGCCCAAGAAGCCGCATCACGGAGGTGACCAGAGGCGGTGACACCGTTTCCACCAGAATTATGGTCACGACACTGAGGAATGTCATGATCTGAAGGAGTAGATTGAAGCTCTGATCAACCGGGGGTACTTAAAGGAATTTACCGAGCCCCAAAGAAGGGACGAGCCCACATAGTCGAGAAGAGATGTCGGACGTCCCTATCGTCAACAGGAACGGAGAGACCCGCCAAAGAACCCTAGGACCGAGCAAGAAGGGCCGAGTCGAAAGAAGCAGGAAATAGCCACAACCACTCGCATCATCAAGACCATCTACGGAGGCTAGACCGCAGGAGGTAGTTCGGGGCAGGGCAGTAAAGCCTACGCCAAGGTCGTAGCCTCCGTTAACGGCCCTCATAAAAAAATAAAAACTGAGCCAGTGATCTCCTTCACGGAGGATAATTTGGAGGATGTGCAAACTCCTCACAACGACGCAGTGGTAGTCTCTCTCTTGGTGGCCAACTGCGAAGTGCGGAGGGTCCTGATTGACAATGGGAGTTCAGAAAATATACTGTTCCATGATGCTTACCAATGCATAGAGCTGAAGAATGGATATCTAGAGCCAGTCCCGGCCCCCTTCTACTGTTTTGGTGGTTCTCCAGTGTTCACTGAGGGGAGCATAATCCTCCCAGTGACCGTAGGTACGGTGCCAAGGACACCCACAGTGCAGACCACCTTCCTGGTAGTCAAGCAACCCTCCTCCTACAATATGATCATCGGCTGACCGACCCTCAACAAGCTGAAGGCCGTCATTTCCACCTATCACCTGTAGGTCAAGTTCCCCACTAGTGAAGGTGTAGGAGTGATCAGAGGGGATCAGAAAATCTCCTCGGCCTACTACCTAAACGCTGTCAGGGAAGGGAAGAAGACAGAGGCCCCACCCCTTGAGGTAGAAGATCTCAGAGATAAGATGAAGACACCCAAGGGACGACCCGTAGAGAAGTTGACCTCGATACCACTCGGAAGAGATCCCGTCCAAACTGTCCAAATAGGTGCAAATCTCCCCGAAGAGCACAAAAATGAGCTCGTCTCCCTGCTCTGGAAAAACATAGACCTATTTGCATGGTCGACCTCCGACATGCCGGGGATCAGCCCTAGGACTATCGAGCATCGCATAAACATGGACCCCAAGTACAAACCAATCATTCAGAGAAAAAGGACCTTCGCCCCCGAACGACAGACGACAATTAACACTGAGGTGGATAAGCTGTTAGAAGCCGGCTTTATCAGGGAGGCAAGATACCCGGAGTGGGTGTCTAACGTGGTAGTGGTTTGCAAGGCCAGCGGCAAGTGGTGCATTTGCATTGACTTCACCAATTTGAATAAGGCTTGCCCAAAAGACAATTTTCCTCTCCCTCGGATTGACGGTAGACGCCACTTTAGAGCATGAACTTGTTTCATCTCTCTCGGATTGACCAGATCTTCATGCACTAGCCAGATCAGTATAAGACCGCCTTCGTCACAGACCGAGGGTTGTATTATTACAAAGTCATACCCTTCGAACTCAAGAACGCTGGGGTGACTAATCAGAGGCTGGTGAACAAGATCTTAAATGGGCAGATTGGGCGGAACATGGAGGTTTATGTGGATGATATGCTGATCAAGAGCGCGAAAGCGCGGAACCACTGCTCTGACCTGGAAGAAGCGTTCAGAGTATTGCGCCAGTATAACATGAGGCTTAATCCGTCCAAATGCGCATTCAGGGTAACCGGTGGAAAATTCATAGGGTTCATGGTCACCCAGAGGGGAATAGAAGTCAATATGGAGAAGATAAAGGCCATCCTTGATATGACCCCCTCTTACAACTATCAAAGAAGTTCAGTGGCTCACCGGCTGAGTCGCCGCTCTGAACCGCTTCATGTCCAAATCAGTGGAAAGGTGCCTTCCTTTCTTTAAGGCCATCAAAAAGGCCAAAGATTTCTCCCAGTCTGAAGACTGCCAATAAGCTTTCTAAGACTTAAAGTGGTATTTGAGCTCGCTGCCACTCCTAACCAAGCCGCTCCAGGGGGAGGAGTTCTTCCTTTATCTGTCCGACGGACAGAGCACTGTGGCCTCCATCTTGGTATAAGAAGAAACAGGCATCCAGAAGCCCATCTACTATGTCAGTAGAATTCTCCATGAGGTCGAGACTAGGTACCCTCCAATCAAAAAGATGGCTTATGCCTTGGTAGTGACAGCACGGAAACTCCAGCCTTATTTTCAAGTGCACACCATCGTCCTCTTGACGGACCAAACCTTAAGGCAAATCTTGCATAACCCAAGTGTTTCCGGGAGAATGGTGAAGTAGGTGGTAGAGCTGAAAGAGTTTGACATCCGCTACCGGCCCCGACAAGTAATCAAGAGCCAGGCTCTGGCTGACTTCATTGTGGAGACGACTCTGTCGATAGACCCGGACAAAGCAGCAGCATCCGCACCCAGTGGGGACTCTCCAAGATTAATCCTCTATGTGGACGAATCCTCTAATTCACTAGGAAATGGAGCAGGGATCATCCTTTGTAGTCCGAAAGGATTTACGATCGAGTATTCCTTGAGGTTCGGGTTCAAGACCTCCAATAATGAAGCAGAGTACGAGACTCTCCTAGCCGAACTGAGGTTGGCCAAAGCATTGGCCGTCGAGGTTCTGGATACGTTCAGCGACTCTCAGTTGGTGGTGAGCTAGGTAAAGGGAGAGTTTGAGTCCAGGGGGGAAAGGCTCGCCCGATATCTCCAAATGGTAAAGGAACTAGCCGCCAAGTTTCAGATGTTTCGGATAACTCAGATCCTTCAAGCCGAAAACTCCAAAGCAGATGCCTTGGCCAACTTTTCCTCCTCCCAGCACCTGATGACCAACCGAGCTATTTATCAAGAAACTCTTTCCACACCAAGTATAGATGAGGCTCTGGTCCTGCCAGTAGAAGAGGGACCCACATGGATGGATCCAATCTTTCAGTATCTAAAAGACGGCACAGTACCCGAGCAGAAGGATCAAGCCAGGAGGCTAATCTCTCGTGCCTCGCGATACACCCTCATGGAAGGGCAATTGTACAAAAGAACTCTGACCATGCCTTACCTGCGATGCCTCAGGCTTAGGGAGGCCGATTATGCTCTCTGAGAGGTCCACGAAGGGATATACGAGAATCACCTGGGAGCTCAGGCCTTAGCTTTCAAGGTTCTCCACCAAGGGTACTATTGGCCCCCAATGAAGGACAATGCAGCAGATCTAGTCAAGAAATGTGAGAGCTACCAATGGTGGTCTCTGATATCGCACTACCCTACTAACCCTCTTGTCTCCATCACCAGTCCCCTCCCCTTCGCCATGTGGGGGATGGACATCCTCGGCCCATTCCCAGTAGCCATTGGGCAGAGGAAGCACCTCATCGTGGCCATTGATTATTTCACCAAGTGGGTCGAGGTAGAGCTGCTGGCCAGCATCACAGATCATCAAACTCAAAATTTTATCTGGAAGTCAATAGTGTACCGGTTTGGGATCCCCTGGATATTGATTACCAACAACGGGAAGCAATTTGACAGTTCTCGGTTTAAGATATTCTGCGATGACCTCCACATCGAGCACAGGTTCTCGTCCATTGGGTATCCTCAGGCCAATGGCCAGGCTAAAGTAACCAACAGGACCCTTCTCCAAGGAATCAGAAGAAGATTGGATAAGGCAGATAAACAGTGGGCTGACCAGCTCTCCAATATCCTTTGGGCCTATCGCACCACAGTACGAACGCCCATAAGAGAAACTCCCTTCTTCATAGTATTCGGATCAGATGTCGTCATCCCTCTTGAAATTGGGGCCCCATCGATGCGAGTACAATGCTTCGAACTAAGCCACAACGAGGAAGGGTTAAGGATGAACGCGGATCTGGTCGAAGGAGCTCGGGACAAAGCCCAAATCTACCTTGCCGCTTACCAGCAGAGGGCTTCTCGGTAATATAACTATCGGGTCCAGCCCAAAGACTTCAAGCTACATGACCTCGTCCTCTGGAAGAGTGAAGCGTCCCGTCCTCGCCACACCGGGAAGCTCATCTCAAACTGGGAGGGCCCCTATCGGATCCGGAGGGTTTGTAGAGTTGGCATCTACGAGCTCGAAGATATGGATGGCAAACCCATCCCCCGCACCTGGAATGCGGAGAACCTCCGTAGGTTTTATCAATAAAATGTAAAATGTAAAAGCAAAAATTCAATAAAGAATGAAAGTTGAGCTCCATAAAATTTTCTTAAGTTAAAAAAAGAGTACAAATGAACGGCACTATCGACCCCGGGTACAAAAACAGACCTATTCTAAGAAACCTAATGGGCGTCACCATCACTCCCCGCTCCGCCCTTGCCATCTCCCGCACCCCCGGCTTCGTTATCTAGGCCTGGCTGGGTCTTGCCACCTGGACCCTCTTGGACACCGGCACCAGCAGTCCCCTCTGTGCCTCCTCCTGAAGAAGTGGCTTCGGACCCCTCTGACTCAGCTGCCAAGTCAAGAGCTGAGAAGTTCACCTTCGGGAAAAGAAGCTCATCCCTTCTCTTGGCTTCGTTGAAACCTTCGAAGTACTGAATAGCGCCCTCCCTTGTTAAGGATGCCTCATTTTCCGTGGAACGACGGCAAACCTCTTCCAGCTCCTCCCTCAAAACCTCCTTAGCTCGGCGCCAGTGATCCCTCTCAAAGATTGCCTTCGCCCTGTCCCTATCCGTCGTCTCAAGAGAGATGGACAAGTCATGGGCCAAGTTCTGGGACTCCTCCAACTTATGCTGAGTCTTGGCCAGACGATCCGCCATATCTAGGGTGCGCCGAGAAAGCACCCTAGTAAGAACTCTGGCCTAAAAAAGCATCCTCATAAGGAACAGTCGAAATATATGGACCAACTAAAAAGTGAGACAAGCATTACCTGAGTAAAAGCAACCTCTGTGATCGAGCACAGCGCCTCGATAGGCTTTGACGAGGCATCCACCACGTCGCGAGGAGGAATCCCCAACACCAGATGCTCACGAGCCACCCTGGAGTTGGCAAACACGGAGTCGTCCATCCTCAAAACCCACCTTGGAGTGAAAAGGGGAGCCATTCTAGACACCTCCTGAGGTAGAGATGCCCCTGGAGGAGAAGGAGGGGCAATTGGGTCCACCCATTCCTTAGGAGTCCGGGGCCTCGGGGAACTGTCGGTGGGAGCTGGAGCCACGGACAAGACCTTGGCTTTCTTCTTTTGCCTGGATCCACTAGCCTCCGCGGCCCTCTTCTTCTCGAGAGCCAAGCGCCTGGCCATTACTACCATCTCCATGTCTGCACGTGGGATGAAAAAAGAAGCATTAAAGACTTGGAAGAAAAAAACAAGGTTTCTATAAACTAGCAAATCAACGACTACCACGCTCGAGGCTCGGGGGAAGGCTGGGAGGACACAGGCCGCGCTTGTGGAGTTCTTCGTTATCACCGAGCACTTCGATGTCCAAAGGCACGGCCAGCATTGCCCTCAACGTCTCCTGCTCACGAGGCAGGAGGTGTGGTTTTTTGCATTTACCAACACACTCCAGACTCCAATTGAGAGGTACATCAAAGCTCCCAGCACTCTAAACAAAGAAGAAGCCTCCCTTCCACCACTTTATGGAGGAAGGCTTCTCCTTTAGCACGCTCTTCCCCTACCTCGAGCTGACAATGACCCATCCCGAATAACCTAGCCGGGCTAGCTAAAAATGGGCCTTGAACACGTTGATGTTCATCACTCCTCCAACTTCCTGGCACACGGCGATGAATACCAAGACTAACCGAACCGAATTGGGCACCAGCTGGCTTAGTGCAATGCCAAAGTATCTAAGTATCGAACAGAGTAACGGGTGGAGAGGAAGTCTGAGCCCAACCTTAAGCTGGTGTTCATAAACAAACAGCTCATAAGGCACCTGGCTCGACAGGGAATCGCAGGCCTTCTCTGCACCCTCAGGGGCCCTCGTGTGAAACTCCAAGGGGATCCTATATTTGACCCTCATCCTCACAAGGCTGGCCTCCTCCACTATGCTCGGAATGGAATTCGCCTCGAAAATCCATTCCTCTCTCTCAGTATCTAAGGTGTTGTCCCTAATAAGCATTGACACCCGGACGTCCCCCTCTCCAAACATCTTTGCCTCCTCGCCTTCCCCTCTGTCTCCCTCGTACAGCACGAGGGCTTGTCCCCCCTAGGAGCCGTCTCCTGAGAAGAGACCCCCTCACTAGAAGAAGCACCCATCACCTCCTTTAACTCCCTAGACAGGGTCCCGCTGGTATCACTACCCCCAGACATTTCGCTCACCTAGAAAGAAAAGGCTTTTGTGGAAGACTCCTAAAAATGCCAAGTGCTCTCGGACTTTAACTAATGCTCAAAATCTCTCAAAAATGCAAAGGGAAGAAGGGGGAACTTGTTTATATAGGAGCTTTTGCAGCAAAAATGAGAAACATTAATCCGCGCGTCAGATGAAAAGACGCACCCCTGTTGTTCCCCAGGCGCCGTTTCCAGTCTCCGAGGTGCCAGCTGTCACTAAAATGAGCCCTCTGCCGTAACCAATGCACCGCCATCATTTGACACGCCTACAGAAAGGTAGACTTAATAGGCCTAGAGTGGGCAGAAGGGCCCACGTGGGAAAAAAAGAGGAAGCTACATGAACCTAAGATTCTCCAAGTCTCGATCTCTCGTCAATCGTTTCTCCAAGAATTTCTCCAAAATCCGAGCCTTGTCAACACTCGGTCGGATTCTCCATAAAGTTCGAGCGTATGAGATGCGTTGCATACACTCGGCCATGGTTTCTCCAAGGATTTCTCCAAAATCTTAGCCTTGTCAACGCTCGGTCGCATTCACCAAAAAGTCCGAGCATATGAGCTGTGTGGCATACGCTCGGTCATGGTTTCTCCAAGGATTTCTCTAAAATCCGAGCCTTGTCAACGCTCGGTCGCATTCGCCAAAAAGTCCGAGCGTATGAGTTGTGTTGCATACGATTGACCATGGTTTCTCCAAGAATTTCTCCAAAATTCGAGCCTTGTCAATGCTCGGTCGCATTCGCCAAAAAGTTCGAGCGTATGAGCTGCGTTGCATACGCTCGGCCATGGTTTCTCTAAGGATTTCTCCAAAATCTGAGCCTTGTCAACGCTCGGTCGCATTCGCCAAAAAGTCCGAGCGTATGAGCTGCGTTGCATACACTCGGCCATGGTTTCTCCAAGGATTTCTCCAAAATTCGAGTCTTGTCAACGCTCGGTCAGATTCTCCAAAAAGTCCGAGCGTATGAGCTGCGTTGCATACGCTCGGCCATGGTTTCTCCAAGGATTTCTCCAAAATCTGAGCATTGCCAACACTCGATCGTATTCTCCATAAAGTCTGAGCGTATGAGCTGCGTTGCATACGCTCGGCCATGGTTTTTCCAAGGATTTCTCCAAAATCCGAGCCTTGTCAACGCTCGGTCTGATTCTCCAAAAAGTCCGAGCGTATGAGCTGCGTTGCATACACTTGGCCATGGTTTCTCCAAGGATTTCTCCAAACTCCGAGCCTTGTCAACGCTCGGTCAGATTCTCCAAAAAGTCCGAGCGTATGAGCTGTGTTGCATACGCTCGGCCATGGTTTCTCCAGGGATTTCTCCAAAAGTCTGAGCCTTGTCTATCGCTCGGCATGATTCTCCAAAAGTTCGAGCCTTGTCTATCACTCGGCACATTTCTCCAAAAGTCCGAGCCTTGTCTATCGCTCGGTGTGATTCTCCAACGATTCTCCAAAAGTCCAAGGGTCTAGTCTACGCTACAAACATTCGGCCTTGTGTCCAGAATCAAGTTTGTTTTATTGAATTAAATATGAAAGACAAAGATATCACGCAAAGCAAAGATTGAAAGAAAAAATATTTTATTAATTCAGATAATTACAACTAACGACCTCGAAGTACAAAGTAAAAAGGGCCCTAACGGCCTCGAAGTACAGAGATAAGACAACGACCCTAGGGCAAGGAAGGGGAAGTCGCAGCCCCCTTATTTTGCTGCCACCAGAGAGACGGTCGCACCTTATTCTCAACTTCCAAGAACCAGGAGCAAGCCAACCCCCCATCTTCTTCTTCTGTTCCAATAAGCTCGAGGTCGAGGCCTAAAAAGCTCCTGGCGCAAGAGGACCCCCCCCCCCCCCCCCCCCGGTCAGCCTCCGCCTGGAATCAGGGAAGAGGCCACCCTGGCTCTAAATGAACCAGTGGTGCCCCTCTTCTTCTTCCGTTCCAATAAGCACGGGGCCAAGAAGGGCCCACCATCCAGAGACACGACACCACTCTTCCCTCGACTCCTGCTCGAAATCTGGAAGAGGTCCATGCCCCCACTTGAAATCTGAAAGAGGTCCTAATCTCCGCTTGAAGTCAGGAAGAGGTCCGTATTCGTTGAACCACGATCCTCCTCCAGAGTGATCTCATCTTCCTTTTTGGCCTCCATAAATCCTTCAAGAGGCTGCTTGCTCCTCTCTCTCTCCAGGATCGCTACCCTTGGAATTCTCTAAGACAACAACTCCTTTATCGGAAAGTTATGTTCCCCTCTCACTCTTCAGAAATTGAACTCATTTTCTGCTTAAAACAAAAGGTGTCAGAGACCCCTATTTATAAGAAGGGAAAACACGCTCAATGAAGAGGAATAAATGCAGAAAACGAAAAAAGAGAAGATTTTTCACTTCTCCAGGCGACCTTTCACCTCCCGAGATTGACAGTCCAACTGCCAAGGACAACCACCCAAGCGCGTAACCGATTTCACGGTTTCAAGATGACTTTTCACTGTCCCAGGCAGTGATAGCCCGGCTACCACGCACGTTCTGGGTTCAATTAAAAGCCTGTCCCAACGAATAACTTCCTCAAGCACATAAATATACTCAAGGAAGTGGGGGGCCTGTGATATGGCCCAAAATACTCCAGCCCAAATGAGCTCCAGGCCCAGCAGAACAACCCCAGCCCAACCAAACACTAGACCCACCAGAGTTGTCCAGTCCAAATATGTTTCAGGCCCGGCAGGATGCTCCGACCCAATAAGAAGCCCAACTGAACTCTCCAGCCCAAGTAGTGTTCTGATCCAATGACTCCTCCAGCCCAGCAAAACCCCCAAGCCCGTGAAGGATGGCCCGGCAAACTTGCGCCTGGATCTCCCCTACAACTTGACACCCTACAGCCACCAGCTACCCTACGACCGCCTAGCCCTGCAGCCGCCCTACAGCGCCCTTTCTCCTGAGCTCGCAATCATGACCTCCCCATTGGCAGACGGCTATAAAAGGACCAAGGTATGGACTTCACTGGATCATGAACACACACACTTCTACTTACACATCAACTGTACAAGCCTTCGGCCTCTTTTGAGCCCTCGGTTTCTCCTTTAAATTGTTGCTGACTTAAGCATCGGAGCGCCCTCGGAGGTCCCCCTTTTCTTCTTCCGAGGGTCTTCAGTTCACTCATGTTACCTGTGCAGGGCTAGGCCACGTCCTCACCAAAGTCACACCCACGTCCGAGCCATGTCCTCACCCAGGCCACGTCAGCACCAACTGTAAGCGGCATCAACACTAACATTGTAACCGAAAGTTTGTGCAATCATTAAAAGAACCAATGTGAGTTTAAAAAACAAAATCTTAGTCGAATTTTTCGCTCATCAAATCTTGTGGCATACCCAAAGAATCTCTCTTTTTCTGTCTATCTCTCTTTTTTTTTAAGTAAAAAAACATTTGGAGAAAAAAATTGACGATATTCTTACGCGTGAATCAGACACAAATATTTGGTTCATATCAAATCATTAAATAAAGCTTTAAATTAACGCAAGTCTTAATAGTTAATTCTTCACATTTCTTGATTTTTTTTTTTACCTTTTGAGGTTCAAAACATATGCCAATTTGATCTATTACACTTGCACAATAAACATATATATTAAACACTTCAAGTGTGTTTTGTTATCATCAAAATAAAATGAATGCTTAGCAAGCTCACGAGGTCCTAAACCCAGTAAGCGGTTTTTTTTTCCATTTTTTGGCCATTTTAAGATTAGAAAATGTTATGTTTTCTTTTTAAATATTGTTTTAATTAGAAAAATATTAAGAATACACATATAAAGATTACAAAAAGATTAAAGAATAAAAATATTATAATATGAATTAAAAATAATTAAATATGCATCAAATAATTGCACATTAATGTTAAATAGTTTAAAAAATGAGAAAATATATTAGAAATGAATTTTATCCTCTCTTTTTTCGCCTACTTTAAAGATTATATTTTACTCGTTACAACAAATTCCAGCACTTTTTGTTTTATCCAATTAAACATTAACTATTTTGCGTGCATAACCAAACGCGATAAACCTAATTTTATTCCTATAAATTCGCAATTGTATTTTATATAATTCAATTTTGCGTACCAACTAGGCTGTTAGAAGATAACTATGACTTAACTATGATTAATATAAAGGAAAAATGAGAGGAAAAAACAAAGAAATTAATCAAATGAAAAAAAACATTTTTCTACTTATTGGTAAGAGAGATGTGAGAAAAGAAAATGCGAGGATTTTCTTTTTCTTCCAACTTTAGCTGGTAAAATCAATTGTCACCATATAGTAGATCAATTGTCAACCCTCACTCACATCATAGATGAAAGAGAAACAAAATGAGAGAGAATTACCTCAATTTGTGTAGACATGCCCAACGAATCTCCTTTAAACAAAAATAATGATTTTGATTTCTTTTGCCCATTTCTTCTCTCTATTTTTTCAACCTTTCTATCAAACACAGGAAAAAAAGAATTAAAAATAAATAAATTTTTATTCTCAGATTTTTCACTCTCGTTTCCATTTTCCATTTTGTTAGAATAGAATTTTCAAATTATAATTAGAATTATATTCTAACACTTTTCTCTCACATTTCTTTCGTATTAGTGGCAGACAAAGATCATCAGTTGAATAATCTCCACGTCTTAAACAAATAGTACTAGAAATCAAAACATTTTCTAGAAAAGAAAAAAGAAATCAAAACATATTCTTATTAGTGTAGCTGCAGACAATTGATGGCAAGGTGGCCACTTCTATTGCAGACAAAGCGATCTTGGCTATGCTGGAATGTCAAGGTGGCCTCACATTATTGTTCTTGAGTTTCTTTTAGTGGAATTACATTAGTCGTTCATAATAATTCTAACAAAGATCGTCATAACAATAAAAATTTCACCATGTCAATAGAGCTTTCAGACTCTATCCGCCACCTTAAGATGACGGATTGAAAACGAAATCGTTTCCATTTTTCCTCCTTATTTGTCACTCATGTTGATCTGATTTTACTCCAGCATATTCTTGCCAGAACCCAGGAAACAGTCAAATGGGGCAAAAGAAAAACGATGCGGGTGAGAAAATTTCCTCATGCAGAACAAATACACATTAACTTGTATGCATAAAAGCTTTCTTTATTGCCATAAGTTTGGAACAACATATGAACATTTTCTCAAGAATCCCTACTTTTCTTGGCTGTTAAAACATCCAGCCATAATTTGTTTAGACGAGCATGTGTAAACAAAGTGTTTGCTCAAAAATGTGGCAGGAAATGTAAATGAATCAAACTCTAATTTTGCTTCCTCTCCTACATAACTGATACAAAATTTTAGTGACTAACCACACGAGCTCAAAATTAGAAAGCACAATTCGCCATTTTCTTGTCAGGCTCAAGAAGAGTTGTCTAGTTCTTGTAATTTGGGTTGTCCCGAAGACCAAGTTTGGATAGAACTAGGCAGTAGGAATCCCAGTCAGTTCTTCGCAGATACTTCAACAACTTCTTCCTCCTTTGCACCATTGCTATAAGACCCTTCCGTGAATGTTTATCCTACAACATAATGGTAACTTATTTAAAGTGCAAAGGAAATGTGCATGCATGTCTGTGCGCTTGTCTTGTTATTTCAAAAAATTTCACCAAAGGAAAAACAAAAGAAAACAGTGACAGCTATTTGTTCAAGGCAAGTTGGCAAACAAAATTTTAACTACTAAAAATGTCAAACAGATTGACATAGTGCACAATAAAGGATGGCCTACCAAGCATTACAGTGCCATTGTCAAATCCAGTAGTAAAATTATTTGGTATAAAACCCACCAAACCCATGATTCCTTGGGCATTCTCTACTCTGTGTCACTTCCTTTCCAAGATGAAATTCTGAGGGTAATGGATAATGTTCCACAAGCATAAATGGAGAAGGGAAACATTCTGTGACAGCAATTGCCAGCTCGATGCCAAAATCAGGATTGCTTTTGACACCCATCATCCATAAAAAAATAAAAAGTACAATTAAATGTCTCTTCCTTTGGTCAATTAATAAACAAATTTACTGTTTCTTTTCTCATGCTTCTCACCCCAACTCCCTACCCCTCAATTAAATGCACTATGTTAGAGCTAGATGGTTCCTTTCTCTACTAAAAAATTGACAGAGCTAGATAGAATATATAGTCCGGGAAAACCTAAGAATGCTTGTAGAAGAGGAAAAAAACGAATGAACAAAACAAGAAAAATGTAATGTAATTGAGGAAATACATAAATAATTCAGGATCTTGGACACTACTACAAAATTATATGTTAGAACAAGAAGCTCATGAACTTTGGCCATCATATAAATATATGAACATGTATTTGAGTTCCACATTCTAGAAACAATAATCATGCCCTGAATAAATGAACAATTGTCACAACGGCATCACCGACCCACCTTTCTGTGACAACTACTGTTTATGCTAGGTAAACCACAACTTTTGGCTACTCTTCAGTGGCACCACCAGATAAACAGTTTAATATTCTTGATATGTATTATATATTTAGGGCTATCATCCAATGTACATGAAGATTGTTGGAGACAGAAAATCCTAAAAAAATCAGTTTAAGGAGACAGCTTTCATTGCGTCCAAGAAGAATTTGCAATGTAGAGAATACCTTGTTACATGCAGTTCTACAGGGTTCTGCATGTAGAACAATTGAAGCATGGCAATGGAAAATAATTCTTTCAATGAGTTCAGGCCTTGTTAAATTAAAATTTACCATGTTGGCATGTTATATCTCACAGGTCCATCAAACACTGGCCTTAAGTGAACAAGTCATTGACAAAAGCAAATTTACAACAGCAACATTAACAATAAACCATACTACATCAGGATTCCTTTTTTGCTTTTCTAATGCTCCTTTAATTAAGTGATCATTCCTATCTGCCTAAATTGTTTAGAAACAATGAACAGTTAACTTCATATATTATTACCAGTAACCACCATCACTAACCCTAAGATAACATGTAAATTATATCAAAAGAACATGACAACCCATCAGAAAACAAATTGAGTTGAGAGTAGTATGCATTACTGTTGGAGGAAGCGCAAACAGGGGGGAGGGGGTGGGGGACTAGAAAGAAAAGATCTTGCCTTCAGTCTCACCTTTTTGTGTACAACAGAAGACAGATGCTTAATCTTAGTTGTGAGCTGTGCCACTGCAAAGTGATGAAAAAAGAGGGCATCAATAATCCTTTAACTGAAATGCAACCAATGACTCATATGGTAAAATTCCAAAAAACAAAAGAACTGAACAGAATGGGGAGAGGAGACGTCTGATTTCTATCATTCATGAGTACACAACCACATATCTGGAAGTATGGTAAAGGGTGAAGAAGAACAAGAGCGAAAAAATAGCTGAGATCAGTTAACAGTAGGTGACCTTAAATGGAAAAAGAAATATACATATTTTCAAGTTCATCTATCAAGCCACATGAAACATACTCGTTTGGGTTAGCTTATTTTATAATAAGCAGCACATTAACCACTCAATTACCTAAACGCTAAATCAAATGGGTAAATGAAAATACATGATAGTATCTTGTGGTTGGCCTTGTTAAACTTCAGTACCAAAGTTTTAAAAGTTAACATTGAGTAATTGAGTTTTGTCCTTAGTCAAATAGTCCAAACCACAAGATACTTCAGTGTGTTTTCTCCTTATTTTGCAATAAAATTTAAAATTCGAACAAAGTTTCTTTCTCTCATGTTCGATATTGACAACTGTACACTTGACAAACCATTGCAAATACCAAATCAACTTGAAACGTGGTAACTAAACCCCAAACAAGAAGAATCACTTGACTTTTACATTTTAATAAAACAAATTAAAAGTTCAACAAAGTTTCCTTCTCCCATATTTGATATTTGATAGCTTAAGCCTAAAAATCCATTGCAATGACCAAATCAACGTGTGGTGATTAAAGGGATCCCATTGACTTGGCCTTTATTTGACTAACGACAAACCTCATGTACTCGAAGTTAACTTTTAAAAACTTTGGTAATGAAACATCATCAATAAAAACACATGATTATAATTTTAAGTTTAAAATAAGCTAACCCAAACGAAGCCTATGGTGAGATGCTTTTCCGCTATTGACTCAATCAATTAATTAACCAATTATTAAACTAAGATTGAATGAGCTTGATTTTGATTCCCTATGTCTCTCTCTGCTTGTTCTCATATGAACTGCTGCAGAGATAACAAATCCATTCATGAGTAGGTCAGAGCTCAATTCAGCAATATCATTTATGTTTGCTTATT
This sequence comes from Bretschneidera sinensis, assembly GCA_023935145.1. NCBI lineage: Eukaryota > Viridiplantae > Streptophyta > Magnoliopsida > Brassicales > Akaniaceae > Bretschneidera > Bretschneidera sinensis. The sequence goes on from CM043704.1 coordinate 37,473,602, forward strand.
TAATAAATAAACTCAAGCTTGCTTTTGCTCTTGATTTTTGTCATCGTGTAATAAAGAAGCCAAGCTTGAACATGGCTCATCTAAGCTTGTGACCCAGTAAACTAAGTTAGACTTTTGTGCTCATTAATATGGAATTATGGATATATATCTACTAAATTACTAACCTTAGATATTATTTACCCAATGATGAAATTCTTCCAAAAACATGTCAATATTTCCAAAGCTTGTAAACCCACCAGCAAGAGCGTAAAATTGAGAGTATTGAGCCAACTATCTTTAATATTTTCAATAAGCCTTTCTACTCCATCAAAAGCTCTTCGATTCCTTTCTCTCCACACTAACAAAAAATAGAGTATGGGATCAACAAATAAACCTTCTTGACCTCCTTAGATGCCTTCAACTCACTCCAAGCCCAAATTTCATATTTCATGGAGCTCGTTGCCACCCAAGAAGCCCCCAAAATTCCATAAGCCATCTCCCACAAACTTCAAGCTAACAAACATTCCATCAAAAGATGATACACGGACTCGGCACACTCTTTGCAAATATAGCACCTATTAACAATCACTTTCCCCCTCCTTTGTAGATTGTCTAGAGTTAGAATTTCCTCCCAAGAAACTTCCCACTCAAAGAAATTAACTTTCTTGGAAGCACGGGAACACCAAATTGCTTTACAAGGGAAATTGGGATAACCATCCAAAGGAACTTTTTCAAAGAGAATTTATAAAACTCTTTAGCTGTAAAACTTTTGTCCAGACAAAGCCCCCACCTCATCCTATCCTCGCTACTAACCCTACTACCCAATCATGAACATTACGAATAAAAGCCACAACCCAAGATACCCCTTTAATTCTAGATGTTTACTTCTAGGCCAATCCTAAAGGTTCGTTTAGTAAAAGAGAAAAGTGGGAGGAAAGAAAAGGAAGAAAAAAATAAGAAAAGTGGGTGGAATGAACAGGTAAAAGAGAAAAATTGGAGGAAAAAAATATGGGATATTAATATTTTCCTCTTACATGTTCAAATGGAGATTGGAAAATAGAGAGGAAAAAAGGAGGCTTGTAATTTTTTTAGCTTTACTCCTACTTAAATACTCAAAGTAACAATATAAAAGAGAACAAAAGTAAAATGATATTGTTTGCACTTTCTTTCCTCTCATTTTTCCATTCTATTAAACAAGGGAAAGATAAAACTTTTTTTCCTACTAGTTTTCTGGCCTCTCTACTAAGCACATAAAGAAAAGTATCTTTTCACTTTTCTATCCTTCAGCTTTCTTTCCTCTCAATTTTCTTACTTTTTTTATAAGTCACTTTTCTCTCTTATTACACACCGCAAAGGTGAACTGATTTTCTGAGAATATTAACATTTCAGAAAATTCTCCCAAAAGTTTATATCCAAGCCTCATATAACTCTCAATTCCTTTATTCATATGTCAAAGCACCTAAAAATTTACTTCCTTTTCATGCATCCGGTATTTTCTTTGTCGTACAATCTTATCGAATAATCCTCCGCATCTTAGTTGACAACAATGTACAGCCAACATACATCAACATCTCTTATACATTTTAAGTCATACTCATCAAGACTCCTACTTTTTAAGACGAAAAAAAACTTCTATTGATAGATAACAATTATTTTTTTAAAACAAGTACAAGAAAAAGAATTGGGGGTCAACAATAGTAGAAGGTGAGTATACAAGAAAAGAACCCCTAAAACAAGAGAAACATTATTGACAAAAATCAATTGAATTCACATTGAAGAAGGGATCATGCAACAGAAAGTCGTAATTTTAATGTTCAATTGAAACATATTCTTCCTTTTTTGCTTCTGGTTGGGGGAAGGACCATTGGAGAAAACATTTTACCTTGAACACGTGCAGATCCACAATCTGATTCAGACATCTTAAATTCATCTCTAACTTTTGCAAGTTCAATTTTCATCTTTTCTCCAGAAGACATGTTATCCAGATGGAAATACTGCATTAAACATATTCTACTACATTAAGAATTAATAATATTGAGAAGGTAGAGCTTCTGGATGTAAGAACAACAACAATACAGTCATTCAAATATAAATATCTGTTTCTTTTAAAGATTAAAATGCATTTTTAGGACACAAAACTAACCTAACAAGAAACATCAGCATGTCAGGTCAATAAATTATATGAATGACACTCCTAGAAAAGTTCATTTAATTCATCATTTTAATTTAGTTTATTTGATAAGAAAAGTCTTTCCATCCAAGAAGAACAGCATGCAGGCTGATAGATATAACAAATTTTCTTCCAATTCTATTTATAAGTAAGATGCACTCTACAGACATAAAATGCATGTCAAGAACTTAATCTGATCCAAATACATCTGTGTTTGAGGTTGTTAACGGAAAATAAGCATGTTAACTTAATGTTCCAGACAGGATTATTGCAAAATTTCACACTATCGTTCAGAATCGGAAGCCAAAATTTAGAGCAGAAAACTGCACTTGCCTTTTCAACCAGATGCTCCTTAGGAGGATGCAGCATGAAGTTTGGAATTCTACCCAACTCGCCCAAGAGATCAAGTCTCTGCACTGAAAAATATATCTCATCAATACATTACAGAAGATGATGTCACCTATTAGGGCAGGCAAATTTTCATCAACTGAAATCTGTCTAACACATAGTTACGGGAACTCAGTACATTTTGGTTCGCGGTACGTGTTACGTTACCAACCCCGTACGTGGTACATTTGGGATAGACTTAAATGGTTTATGTTGTGTATAAGTACATGTAAAAAATTAAGTTACTAGATATATTTATGAGTACAATTTAAATAGAACTATGAGCATAATAATAGTTCAAACGATAGTTTTGACAAAACTGTAAAATCAACAAACATAATATTAGAAAACATAAATTTAAAATAAAGTATGAGTATTCTCGTAAATTCTTTCTTGTGTCTAGAGATCTTTCTTTTTTTCAATTTTTTAGCTAAAAAGTCTTAAGAAAAATTTGAATAGCCAATTTAAGAGATTCGGTACAGGAATACACCACGAATCGGAACGTAGAATCCGGATCGTAGTTCCAAGGAGGTAATAGGGATCCCAGCAACTATGGTCTAACATGAAATCCATAGCAGAAATAATTTAATATAATAACTTTAAGAGAACATTAAAAAAAAATAACAGTTAAATTCATTCCTCCAACTAACCAAGTTGTCATAAACCTAAAACTTTTCTATCAGAAGAACCCAGAAAATAAACTTGAGAGTTAAGACAGTAGGCACCCTGACCACATTTTCTGAATGAAAGAATCTTTTTACCATATGTTCAAAGTTTATGTCCGGAAAGTTAATTCTGTTAAGAGTACCTTAAATTATTTGAGCTGAATCCAACAAATTAGCTTTGGGGTTGTTCAATTTTTGTTCCAACTTCAATAAATAAAAATCAAACAAGAGAATTTAAATTTTCCACACTTCAATCATTATTTTTCATAAGAATCAAACAAAGAAATCTCACATTCCCAATAATAGGATTTGATAATTTGTGGAAAGTTGCAGTCCTTAATTAGGGGAATCTAACTTACTAGAAATCAAACGTCCCTCTTGGAACTAGAATACAAATTAAAAATATTCAAAGTTACAGTATTTTTGTTTGCATCAAATTTTTAATCACCATTAGTTTGTAATTTCTGTATCATTCAGCCAAAAGAACTGCAGATAATACCATCTCAAATGCTTTGATCAAACTTTTCAGTGAAATGGGGCTTCCAAAATCCAGGTATTCTGAAAACATGCAATCATTTTGAAACAAATATTCCCACATATTGAAAATTCTAGCACTTACAGTTTCAGTTTCTTTTCTTTCTCCACAACTTTTAGGCAACCGACAGAGGTTAATAAATTCATCATCAAACATTGCTATAACACATCAAAATCAGCAAACTTTAATAAGTTAAAACAAAATTACTTTATTTAAGCACTTCCATCATTTCAACAGCGGAACCGGGAAGATTTTAGTTTAGGATCTTCACTTCTGTATAATATACCTGAAATATTTGTTTATTCTCTTTTGATCAGATCAAAAAACCAAAAGACAATGGTTTTGTTTATCATCAACCATTTGAAACACAAGAAATTACGAAGAAATCATTTGAAATCTACTCAGTCTACTCATCATTCCATTAATATAATTAGTAGCACAAAAGACTAACTCAACAAGCATAAGAAAAATAAACATACAAGCATAGATGTAGGTATTGCTTTACTCAGTCTCACTCATCCTTAAAACACTTCAAATAACATAATCGTTCTCTTATTCAAATCGCGCATTCCCAAAATGCTCTTCCTTTTCTACTCCACCCCACCCCCAAAAATAATTGTAATTAATTTCTTTCATAATCCAATCAACTTGAACGACATAAAAGCCGTTAAGAATAACTAAACAGGTAAATATTTACGTATACTCACTTGAAGTTTTCTTCGTTTTGTCATCGTCCGACATTTTCAACTTCACCAAGCTGTCCCTCAAATCCTTAAAATACAGTCCGCCATATTGCTTCTCCGTCTCCTTCTCCTCCATCTCCCTCAACCTCATCAACCTCTCAGTCAACTCCTGCAACGAAAACCACTCTTCGCCTGCTTCCACTTCCTTCTTCTCCGGTCGCAACTTCCTCAGCTTCTCCCCCAACTCCCCGTAGCTATACATCTTCACAAACTCCGTCTTCATGGCCTCAGTATTCCCCTCTCCTCCTCCTCCCGCCTCCCTCTCTTTCATTTCCTTCCCGAAAACTGACACCGGCAACGCCTCCGTCCCACCTATCACCGTAGACCTCACATTTCCCGTATCATTCCGCTTCAGACTCAAACTATCCTTAAATGCTGACAACGACAGCGACTGCGGACCTTTCTTCTCCTTGTTCACCGCCGTGCTCGGCCTCATTTGCCGCAAGCTCTCCCTTATTGTTTCAAACGACACTCTCCGGCCTATTGAAGTCCCGGAATCAGCAGTACTACCACTGGAATCTTCAGATTTGCCTATCACGTGTCTCTTGTAGAGCTCTTGAAAGGAAACGTGAGGCTGTGATTGCGAGGGTGTGGGGGGAGGCACAGTGGATCGGCGCCGGAACTCGGAGAGATTCTTGCGTATTTCTACTAAGGAAGAAACTTTGCCGATTGTGGGCTTATCAGAGAGAGAAAATGAAGAGGGATTTGGGGGTCTTTTAGCAAATGGTGAAATGTGTTGGTTTTGGTTTTGTGGCTGCTTTTGTTTGAGACTGGCCTTAACATCATTGAAATGAGAAGAGGGTGACGATTGTGAAGATGACTGAGAGGGGTTCGCGGTTGATGCGCTGTCGTTTTGGGGAGGTGGGTCTGTGGAGGTAGTGGAGAAGAGGTGGACGAGTGAAGGGTTGGTGAGGGATCTGTGTTTCGGTCTTGTGAGATGAAGAGCCATCAGAGAGTATGGGTTTTGACTTTGTTTTCGGCTTGGGGATTTGGTCTTGTATTTGACAGTGTTGTTAGGGTTTTTTTGGTGTTGAAGAAGAAGAGTGTGACTGGGTAGTGGGTTTGGGTATGGGTATTTTGATGGGTTTATGTGTGAACCGGGTTTCCTTGTATCATGTCTTTGTTGGCGTCGTTGAGTTCTCTTTTTTAGTTGAGAAACAAAAGGCAACAAAAGAATTAAAAAAAAAATGGTAATTTGCATATAACCACAAGTCTACAATTTTAAGTAAAATTGTGGTTGAGTTACAAGTAGAAAATTACTTTAAATTGTATTTGAGTTGCACCAAAAATTTTATAGCGCATGCCTACGTACAAAAGCAAAGTAAAGGATTGCTACTAGTTTTATAAGACTAAAAAAGTCTGTCTTCACTAAAAATAAGTCTTACATGCTTATATTAATGCTTCATAAGGCCAGAGGCTAAATCTTAAAAACCTGCGGCAGCCAGTAGCTCCGCCCTTGATAAGGGCATGCCATAGTGCCTCTTATTCTAACTTCGATTACTCACGCTATAGATCGATATATTTTTTTTCGTTGATCAGAAGCTTTGAATTGTTTTATATGATTTTGACTGAGGTTCAGAGAAAAAAAAAAAGCATTAAAAGTTCTTTGTGGTGATAGAGGTCAAGACTATTTATCAGACTAGTTTAAAGAACCATGTGAGGATAAGAGAATATGTAGGCAAGTAATAATTATCGGTACTCCACAACAAAACTGTGCAACCGGAAATAAGAAATCACATACTTTTGGACGTGGTTAGAGCAATGACGATGCAAACTAACCTCTCGATAAAGTTTTTGGGATGCTATTTTGACTGTTGCCTACATTTTAAAACGTGCTCCCTCAAAGTTAGTTCCTTCAACCCCAAATGAATTGTGAAAAGGTAAAAAAAATCCACTTTGGAGGGTTTGCACCAATGGAGGTTAGAAAGATATGTTCAAAATTCTTCTCATAGACATGGGAAATTGGGCCCTAAAGTGAACAAACAAATCTTCATTAGATATTCAAAACAATCTAAGGGTTATATGATGTTTGGTAAACATCTTGATGGAGGAATAACTGAATTAGAGTCACGTGATGTGGAATTTCATAAAGAAGATTTTTCAAGCATTAGTGAATTAAAGAAGGATCCTAAACTATACGAGTTACAAGAACTTGAGGGAGGTGCATCATCATCTCATGGTATGTGTGAAGAATTACATCCTCATTTGATGCATGCCGGAGATAGTAGGAGCGACCACTTGATTGGTGCAAGCATTGTACTAGAATAAAACTCCCAAGATTCACCTATAAAAATAACAAACGTGGTATAATTCCCCGTCGTCATTTCGAGATAGAAAGAGAAGCTTTCGTGTGTGCTTCAAGGGATGCTGATGAGCCAGCTTCTTATGTAAAAGATGTGATTTCACTTGCTTCTGAAAAATGGATAGATGCCATAAGATATGAGATGAGTTCTAAGCGCAAGGCCATTAGAAACAAATGGGTCTTTAAGATCAAGTGCAAGATAGATGGTTCAATTGACAAATACAAGGCCCAACTCATGTCGAAATGCTATACCTAACAAGAAGGGATAAACTATGAAGATACATTCTCCTTACTGGAGAGGTTTGCCTTTATTTGCCATATTCTGGCTATTGTCACACATTTAGATTTCCAACTATTCCAAATGAATGTGAAGACAACGTTTCTCAATGGAGAACTAGACGAAAAGTCGGATCAACCAGCGGGTTTTATGGATGAAAAGAATAGGCGCAAAGTTTTTTGCCTTAAACACTTTATATAGCCTAAAACAATCATCTAGACAATGGTACCGTTAATTTTATCGAGCTATTACTTCGATAGGCATCACAATGATCAAAGAAGACCCTTATGTGTATGCCAAAATGAATGAGAAAAGCATTCTTATCCTTTCATTGTATGTGGACGATATTCTTTTAGCCAAAAATGATATGGAGTTAATTGTCGCCACACAAAAGTGGTTGTCCTCCATATTTGAGATGAATGACATGGGATAGCATATTACATGGTAAGAATTAAGATCCAAAGGGATTGCTCTAAGAAACTTTTGAGTTTGTCTCAAGAGACTTACATAAAGAGAATTTTAGAACAATTTTGATTGCATGATGCCAAACCCATTGACATCAAAATCGTGCAGCACTCATAGTTATTTTAGGGCTATGTTCAACACTAAGAATATGACTCTTATCCATTCCTTATTAGCATCACACTCGTAGTTTGTAGTATTGATGAAGAAATCATACATAACTTTGTTACATGAATTATGAGGGATCATAGATGTTTGATCTAGTGTGTGCATATAGTTTGGTGTATAAGACAAGACATTGAGTTATAGTGCTACGTTAGTTTGGTGATAGCTTAATATAAAACTCCTCACATGAACCTTTCTCATTAAGTCGCATGCTCAACTTCTGGTATGAAGGGAAAAGTGGTTGAGAGATTATATGTGATGATGCCTAATATGTACAAGTCGAAGATGTAGCAATATGGATCGGGTTAATCCAAACCCATGACCCATGGATATATCCATTTAGGCATCTAGATATAGATACAGATGTAATCAAGAAGACATAAGAAAAAGAGTTTAAATTTAAAATAAACTAAGAGAGTTAGTTTCTTAATTAAACTCTATCCAATACATCCTATATAAACACGAGTCATTATCATATTAAAGGACCAAGATCAATGGTGTTCTTCCCCTGGAATTTGGGTTCACTCTCCTACACAAAACTTAATTAAACTCTATCCAATACATCATATAGAAACACCAATCAGTATCATATTAAAGGACCAAGATCAATGGTGTTCTTCTTTTAGAATTTTGGTTCACTCTCCAACATAAAACTTCTCCCCCAAACAATTTCTCTAAGTTTCCACCTATCAACCTTGGATTTGGAGTGTGTTATTCTATAGAAGACTTTTACAGATGTTCTGTATGATAAGAAATACTCTTGTAACTATTCCATAAATGAGAAGTTTTTAATGGGAGCATCAGAGGTTCGTAAGGCAAACAAAGGACGCGTATTGGAACATCGGCTCTTCAACGCAAGTATTGTTAAAATTCTAACAGTAAGCTATGCACGTGAGTGTAGCTTAAATACGGATCTAACTTCCTTCCTTTACTCTCATTTTCTTCTAACTAGTTTACATACTTGTGCTATGCACGGGTTTGTTTCCTAATAATTTTTAATGTGTATAAATTATAGTATTTCTTTAAAGGTGATTGAATTGCTTTTTATATATTTTTATTAGATTAATGTTTTGACATAGTTTTTATTGTTATTATTGGTGACTAATACTTATAGGTTATTTTTTAAGATTTTTAATTTTTAATTATATTTAATGTAAACGGTTAAATGGATGGGAAGTAAATGGGATGTTAAGTGTAAATTAATTTATTTTTTTAATATATTATCTCTGGATACAAATTAATTTATGTAAATTTAATCTTTTTATAATAGATTTTTTTAATATTAATGTACCATGTGATTTTCTGATGGACATAGTTCCATAAAAAATCTCGAAACCTATATAGAAAATAAAAATTATATTAAAAAATCTTTTTATCAATTGATACTTTTAGCGACCATGTGTTAAAATATAAATAAAAAAAAGATAAAGTGATCGATTATATGTTAGAAACGAAATAATAATAGATTATTAGCAGTTAAATAAGAGTAAATGCAATTTTTTGACTATTTAATTGTGTGTTTATTAAATAAATTTAATTTATATTGATTACATATGTTGGAAATCACTCTCAAGATGCCCAGGTGGTGATCTTCCAAACACCCAAGTCTAGAACCGAAACAAAACAGGAATCAAACCAATCAAAGAAAGAACACAGCAATTGTTATTCAGGTTCGGCAATGTGCCTACGTCCCCATGAGCTCCTCCGAGCTCTCTGCACTAAATCAATAAGTTCTTACAATTACAGCAACACCTCTTCAAGAACACGATCTAATCTTGATATTAACACCGTTCTTGAAGAACGAAAGAAGAGAAAAAGAAAGTGATAAGGACTTGAGTTTCCTTGAAATTTTCTCCTAAGAAAATTCCACTTACAAAGCCCTTGAATCCCCAATCTATACTACTCTCTCTCTAAACAACCAGCCTCTCTTGAATGAGTCTCTACTTTGTTTAGTGTCTTTGCACTCTCACACACTATGTGTTCTATTTCACACACATGTATTGAGATGATGATATTCATTTGTTGTTAGAAGACCCTTTATATAGAGCTATGACTTCCTCATCCAATCTTTGAGATCAATCTCAACCCTTAGATCTCAAGAACTAAAGACTCATGGTTCTTTAATATTCTAAGCAATCATGTGCGTTTTAACCAAGTCTCACGCACCATCTCAAAGTGCTGATTCAAAGGTGTGGCCTGGAGAGGAGTCCTAGACTTACTGGAGGCAGCGGCGCCCAAGGCTGGGCCGCGGTGCACAGCCAAGATCTGATGCTGAACTCTTCATCTGTTTAATTGTTAGACAAATACCAACAATCTCTATCTTTGTCTAAGCGATTAAACCTGAACTCATAGTGCAGAGAACTCAGGATCTAAACTCAACTTTAGTCACCATATCATCTGACTCCAATCCTAAGAAGTCCAAGGCAATGATTGAACTTGCTTAGAGGTAGGACTTTGGTGCCTAAATCTACAGGATTTTCTTCTGTCACGACTTTATCCACATGAATACATCATTTCGTTACATTTTCTTGAATGAAATGATACCACACCGGGTTCCTACACAAGTACCACGTACTTTGGCTATCTGAAGACACCACCACCTGCTCTTTTAGGACCTTCCATTCGTCCAACAACCCTTTGCACCACATAGCCTCCTTTATAGCTTCCGTAGCCGCTATATACTCAGCTTCGGTTGTTGAGAGTGCTACCACCGGCTGCAACTGAGCCTTCAAATACCTCAGCAACCACTTCATCCTAAGCCAAAGCTCATTTTCGGGATTACTCACAAATCTGTTGAGAACACTAATTGCTTGATAAATGTCGGGTCTAGTGCTTACCATCATGAATATGACTAATGCAACTGCACTAGAGTAAGGGACCTTTTCCATTTTCTTCTTCTCCTCGTCCAATCTAGGACATCGTTCACTGGGGAACTTGAAATGACCAGCAAGGGGAATCTTCACTGGTTTACCATCTTCCATAGAAAACTTATACATCACATTTTCTATGTCGAAAGACTAAGAAACCTTCAACTTGTTTTCTCCCTTTCTCGAATTATTCTCAGCCCAAGGATCTTTTGTGCAAGGCCAAGATCCTTCCTCTCAAACTCCTCACTGAGTTGAGATATCAACCTTTCTATCCTCTTCTTGCTGTTATCAACCAACAGCATAGATGAGGATACTCACCATTTCCTCCACCTTGTGTCCAGGTGAGAAAGCTTCTGTTAAATCTATGCCTCCTCTTTGCATGAACCCCTTCGCCACCAGCCTAGCCTTGTTCCGGACTTCATCCCCTGGAGGGTTCCCTTATTTGATCTTGTAAGTGCACTTACAATCCACAACTCTTTGTTTTCCTAGAATGTGCACCAATTCCCAAGAGTTGTTCTTCCTCAAAGAATCCATTTCTTCCTCCATAGCTAGCTTCCATCTTAACGAATCCTTACATCCCATGGCATCAATGTAAGTCTTTGGTTCACTTATCCCTCATTCTGTCCAAGGAGCTACTGCATTTGCAGCTGCAAAACCATATCTTAAAGTTGGTCTGACCAGCCTTTTTTCCCAGTCCCTTGTGAGCTAATAGTCATTCTGACTTGCTGCATCATCCCCTTCTAGTTCAGCCTCCTCTTGAGTGTCCTAAGCTTGGCATTCATCAATTGGCTCTACCTAGTCTGAACCTTCTTACCTTCCTTGCTCTACCTGAACTGAATTTTCCTTGATGCTATGCTCCACAAATATCGAACTGGTTTGCTCACTATCCCCTGCAGGGTTTGTTTTCTCCAAATAGAGAAATAAATGCTCATTAAAAATGACATCCCTACTTATTATGAGTTTAAATCCTTTTTGCTCTAAGAACCACAACCTATACCCCTTAGCCTCTTCCCTATATCCTAGAAATATACATTTTCTAGACCTTGAGCTAAGCTTATCATCCTTTTGATGTGCAAATGCAGCACACCCAAAAGTTCTAAGGTTGTTCAACTTAGGAAGTTTCTCACTCCACATCTCATCGGGAGTCTTGAGCTCTAAAGCTCTAGAGGACGATCTATTAACCAAATACGCAGCAGTAGACACCGCTTCTCCCAAAAAACATTTGGGTAATCCAGATCCATTTAACATGCACCTAATCTTTTCCCTAAGGATCTTATTCATCCTCCCAGCAAGTCCATTTTGCTTAGGCATTTTCACAACCGTTCAATGTCTTAGAATCCCATTTAACCTACAGAATTGATCAAGTTTCTTATTAAAAACTTCTAAGCCATTATCAGTTCTTAACACCTTAACTACCCTGCCCATTTAAGTTTCCTCTAACTTTTTCCACACCACTAACTTTTTCAAAGCATCTGATTTATTCTTAAGCAAATAAACTTAAACTTTTCTTGAATAATCATCAATTAAAGACAGAAATTAAATACTACCTCTCTGTGTTGGTGTTCTTGCTGGTCCCCAAAGATCTGCATGAATGTAGTCAAGAATGCCCTTAGACTTGTGCACTCCAGTGTTGAAGCTAACCCGATGTTGTTTCCCAAGAACACAACATTCGCAGAAATCATGTTCCTCTACTTTGTCACCATTAAGTAGATCGTTCTTGCTAAGAACTTGCAGGCCCTTTTCGCTTATGTGTCCCAAGCGATTGTGCTAAAGAGATGTCTTATCCATCTCAACCATCAAGCTTGCTGCTTGACCCTTGATCTCAGTGTCTCTGATCATCTCATAGAGACCATCCTTCATTGCTGCTTTGATCACTATCAAAGATCCCTTGGTTACCTTGATCTTTCCTCCATCTACTTTGTATGTGAACCCCATGGAATCTAGCTGCCCCAATGAGATCAAATTTCTTCTCAACTCTAGAAGATATCTCACATTCCTCAACAGCTTAGTAACTCCATCAAACATCCTCAACTGGATGTCTCATATCCTTCTCACTTGGTAAGAAGTATCATTCCTCAGGAAAACCTTTTCATTATCGGTTTCCTTAAAATTCTTGAACCAATCTTGGTGAGGACACATATGATAAGTGCACCCCGAATCCAAGATCTATTTCCTGATACCTTCTTGCCCCTTGCTCACATTTGAGCACACAACAAGAACATCATCATCTTATTGTTCTCCCTTGGCAACTGAAGCCTCTCCATTCTTGGTATGGCTTCTTCCTTCATCCCTCATCATCTTTTCGCAATCTTTCTTGAAATGACCCTTCTTATGGCAGTAGTAGCATTTCATTCCTCAAAATCTCGGTTTAGAGTGCGCTCTCCCATGGCTTTGTCCTCTACCTTGTGGTTTGTCCCGATAATAGCCATGTATGTTGCTGCCATATCGAGTTGCTGGCCTTCCTCTAATGAACAGCCCTTCTCCACTTGATGCTTTCCTCATCCTGGCATCAAAATTATCTTGCAACTCTTTATCAGGATCCATTTTAAAAGCAAATATTCGTTTTTGAAGATACCTCTTATTAGGGAGGGTCTTGGTGAGAAACAACTCATCTAGTTTCTTCCAAATGACAGATGGATCTTTCGAGTTATCCGACATGTGCAAAAAGATGGTGTTGTATGCCATTTTTTTCATCTCATTCCACTGAACTTTTGTGATACTTGCTGGAAAAGTGTCATCTTCTCCAATTGCCAAGTCTACCTTTTGTTGCATAAGAACAACCTTGATTTTTCACTTCTAAATGGCAAAATTTCCCTTTCTATCAAACTTCTCAACAATGAAGTTTGAAACCATCTTGCGGAGAAAATCCCAGATTTATGCAGCACCCACAATTGCTATCCAACTTCTTTTAAATCTCTAGAACACAATCGAAGATTGATCTCAATACCGTTCTTGAATCACCCTCAAGAACACGATTAGATCTTAATCTCTACTCTGTTCTTGAATCACCTCAAGAACATGATCAGATATTGATCTCTACTCTATTCTTGAATCACCTCAAGAACACGATCAGATATAGATCTCTACTCCGTTCTTGAATCACCCAAGAAGTTGACCTTTAATTCATGGAGTCTTATTCCGATAACCTCATGTTCTTGCTCTAATACCGGCTGTCCAAAGCTCTAATACCATTGTTGGAAATCACCCTCAAGATGCCCAGGTAGTGATCTTCCAAACACCCAAGTCTAGAATGACTTGTAATAAAACGAAACAAAACAAGAATCAAACCAATCAAAGAAAGAACACAGCAATTGTTATCGAGGTTCGGCAATGTGCCTACGTCCCCGTGAGCTCCTCTGAGCTCTCTGCACTAAATCAATGAGTTCTTACAATTACAGCAACAGCTCTTCAAGAACACGATCTAATCTTGATCTTAACACCGTTCTTAAAGAACGAGAAAAGAGAAAAAGAAAGTGATAAGGATTTGAGTTTCCCTGGAATTTTCTCCCAAGAAAATTCCACTTGCAAGGCCCTTGAATCCTCAATCTATGTTACTCTCTCTCTAAACAACCAGCCTCTTTTAAATGAGTCTCTCCTATGTTTAGTGTCTTTGCACTCTCACACACCATGTGTTCTATTTCACACACACTCACATGTCATCACATCACCCTTGTATTGAGATGATGATATTCACTTGTTGCTAGAAGACCCTTTATATAGAGCAATGACTTACTCATCCAATCTTTGAGATCAATCTCAATCCTTAGATCTCAAGAACCAAAGACCCATGGTTCTTTAAGAGTCTAAGCAATTATGTGCGTTTTAACCAAGTCCCACGCACCATCTCAAAGTGTTGATTCATAGGTGTCAGGTGTGCCTCGTGCTGAGGGTTGGAACAGGGCGTGCTGAGGCTCAGTGTTTCGTGCTGAGGCTTGGATGGGCTGGGCCGTGGTGCAGCCTGGAGGGGAGGAGTCCTGGACTTGCTGGAGGCCGCGACGCCCAAGGTTGGGCCACGGCGCACAGCCAGGACCTTATGCTGAACTGTTCATCTGTTTAATCCTTAGACATATACCAACAACATATTATACTTAATTCATATTTATTGCATTATATTGTATTGATGGTTGATAAGAATTTAATTTCCTTTACACGTGGTACAGCCAAGGCTCTATTTTATATATATATATATATATATGCTGAAAAGAGGACACGTCATAATTTATTAAACCAAAGGCTAGAATTTAGCCATATACTCTAATTAAACCATTATAAAAAGAAAAATAACATATAAAAAATGAAGTAAAAAATTTGACTAGACAGAGTCTCAGACTTCATTTTTTAGTACCAAAATGTTTCTTCCATGATTCCATCTTTACCTCTATTCATCAATTCATTACTTCTTATCATTTTTTTCTTTCAAATCTCTATTCCTTTCTTCACATAAAACTTCATTAGCAAGGGTGTGAAATTAACACCAACACAAAATTTTATTGCCAATGTTGAGATTATCTTCTCTTTTTTTTTTCTTGAGAATGCACAGATCAAATACTATTGAATTAAAATGTAGATTCTTGTAGCAAACACGACACAATAACATCATATGGCTGTTACGAATGGGAATTAAGGCTAGAGGAATGTAATTTTGAGGAATGAGTTGTAAGGAGAGAATATAGAAAAGTTGCTATAGCAAAAGGTTAAATAAGCTACTATTAGATCCAGGTATAAAGGTATCAATAAATCAAATAAATCTCTTTTATCTTCTCTAAATTTCTTAGGAGGTGTTAGTTCTCGAAATATAGCAACTATCTGTCAATTTTATTCATTTCCTTCGTTGTAATTTCATTGTTGAATCAATATATCAAGCTCCATACCCATTTTGGGATTTATCCAATTTTGCAGTCCATTAATCATTTTGGTTGTTACATTGGTGCTTTCATTGCCCTTTTGCCATTGTCGATTAGACTTGCTTGAAAGTTTTCACCGAGAAAGTGACTCACCTCGTCGATACAAATGAAGCCAACAACCATTGTCTCACTGCTTTAATCGCTTCTGTTTTTGCGCAAGAGTCCACTCTAACAGAACTTAGTCGTCTTTTCACCGCCATGGATGATCGTCTCGCCCAAGCTTTACGCACCATCCCCTCACCACACCTAAAAAACTTATCTCATTCTAACCATGGTTTTTCATATTATTCTCCATAATCCACAATCCAAACACAAACCATGTGCCTTGATGTTCCGAGCTTTAATGGCTCAGATCCACCATTCATACACAGTAAATTATCTGGTTTACGCTTAGATCTTCGCCGAGAGGGTTTGGCATTTTCCCCTTTATTTCCACACCATAATTTGCATATGCCACCCTTGTTACCTATAGTGATCTTCTCTAACACAAATGAAAACTTTAATGAGCCATCAATTGGGGCATATTGAAGCATTAACAATCTGGTTTTTGGTTTTGATGATAAGCTCTTCGCCTCATATTTTAAAATTCTTAATGAAATTCTTATATCACTAAGCAATAATTAGCTTCTTCATGAATTGGTTGCTACTGAGTTGTTCAATCAACTCACCTCTACCATGCCTTAGAAAATTGGGTGGGGATTTATAGAAATTCCCACTACTACTTTGCCTTCGGTGAAAATGAAGAAGAAATTGGATCGACTCATGATCTAAGGTACAACCACTATGGTTCTGGACAAGTTTTTGGGTCAGTCTCTTTTGGCTACATGTAGTAATTTTCATGATTCACAAAGGTTCTTGATATGAACTTCAAGTTCTAGCTGATTCTGAACCCGATTTAGGAGCTACACGAGTCGAATTTTTGGGTTGACTCCAATGAGGTTTTGGTAATGAATTCCTATGGGATTTATGCGTATGATTCTGCTTTTCTCCTTGCTCATGCTATGCATGCTTTCTTTCACCTAAGTACTCTTAAGTTTGATATCATCAATGTGATTAATAATGGTTTTTAATGGATTGGTTATTGGTTCAATTATTCTGGGTTGTCAATCATGCTTCTTCGGAGACTGTATTTGCTGGCTCGCAATAGAGATATTTAGTTGAACTTGGGTGCTATGTTGCTAGGCTTGAAAATGGGGAAACAAGTTCATGGCATAGATTTTATATCTGTGTTTGTTTCTAACTCTGTTGGTCAAGCCATTTTGATTCATATATATTTGAACTGTGCCACAATTAGGGATACCCACAAGGTATTTGCTGGATCGCTTGATATATGGGTTGTCATTAAGGATAGCACATGCACTACATTTATGCAACTCCTTAGCTCTGTGAATGTTGTTGTGGTATGGGCCTTGGGTAATGTTGCTAGTGATTTCCCAAGTTTGCAAGGATTTTTTTCCTAGTAATGGATCACTTAAACCATTCTTGGCAAAGTCTCTATGCTGAGGAATGTAATTTGGACTTTATCAAACAACAGTAATGGCAAGTCACCAGCACTAATTGAGTACCCTTATCTTAATCCAATTCTCATAAAAAACTGCAAAAGGAGAATTAAGAAGGAAGCCTATTCTACAATATTCAATATCAATGCTAAGATCATGATTGAGCTTTATGGTGTCTTTATTCTTGGTTTTGTGATGGGGACAAAGGCAATTGTAGAATCTAAGTTTCTTTTCTTATTCTTTAATATTGACTTCATTTATGAGGTTCCTAATGAGGGCATTACTTAAACCTTGAGGACAAGGTTCTTTGATGGATTGGGGAATGTTACGAATGAGAGTTAAGGCTAGAGGACGGCAATTTGGAGGGATGAGCTGTAAGGAGAGAATATAGGAAATTTGTTATAGCAAAATATTATACAAGCTACTAACAGATCCCAGTAAAAAAGGTACCAACAAATCAAAGAAATCTCTCTTTTCTTCTCTAAATTTCTTAAGAGGTGTTAGTCCTCGAAATCTAGCAACTTTATGTCAATTTAATTCATTTACTTTGTTTCAATTTCATTGCTGAATCAATATATCAATCTTCATACCTATTTTGGGATTTATCCAATTTTTCGGTCCATTAATCATTTTGGTTGTTACAGTGGCTCACTCATGCAAGACATATAAAGAGAATCAATAAAAACCAACTTAGCTAAACAATTTGCCACTTCATCAGCCTTGCTACGTCCGTGACCGAATTTCAATCAAGAAAATGTGGAGCTACAACTATAAAACTCATGGAAAAATAATCTATCATAAGGAAGAAAAAAAAAAAAGAGAACCACACCAAGTATGAGCCTATCCTTCCAAAATATAAACAAGATGTTTGTAAATATTAAAAATGCCTCCATGCAGGGACAATATTTCTAAAAGAAAGTTAATCAGTGCTTCAAATCTATCATCTTAAGGCTCTGTAAGAAATGTATACTTATCCAATTCAATATCAGTAAAAAGTTTCGAAGAAGATTGTCCAGGATCTTGACTACTTCTTCCTTCTACAAGACATGAAAATAACTTCATTTTGCATACAAGTTGCTACGTCTAGAAATCATTGACATGATTACTAGCTATTTTATCTTACCTAAACCTTCTATTGGTTCTTGATTCTCTTGAAATGACTATTCTTCTATTACATCTGGAATTAACATTAGCATAAGAAAAAGAGAAGAATAAAAGTTGTAATATCATAATATTAGATATATCAGCATAAAGAAAAGGGGAAAATAATTTTTTAAATATAATCTCTACTATTATTAACTAAGAGCTGAGTTAGTCTCCATCGAGTTGGGGAGACCAACTCAGTTGATGAAAAACAAAAAAAGGGCATAAATAATAAAACTATATATATATATATATATATTATACTTTGTGGGTAGTTTAGTAAAATAACAATATAATAAAATGAGAATAGTTCTGCAAATTGAAAACTGTTTATCTTTCACCATTATTTTCTCTTACCTAAAACTCCTATTGGTTCTTGATTTTCTTAAAATGGCTTTTTCTTTCATCACATATGGAATTAACATTAGCATAAGAAAAAGAGAAGAATAAAAATTGTAGTATACCATACTATTAGATATATCAACACAAGAAAAAGGAAAAAATATAATTTCTACTATTATTAAACCAAGAGCTGAGTTGCTCTCAACCGAGTTGTGGTGACCTACTTAGTTGATGAAAAGCAAAAAAAAGAAATAGTATAATAATAAAAAAAATATATTTTACTTTTATGGGTAGTTTACTAATATAACAATATAATAAAATGGGAGCAGTTCAAAAAAGTGAAAACTGTTTATCTTTTACCCATAATATCCACGAACCATGTGTATTGTAACTTCCCATACCATCTCTTCATTCACAGAAAGAAACTAAATCAAATAAGTGATATGGCGTTGATTTGGAACCTACTTTATGTGAGATTAAATCAATTTTTTCTTTAAAACTTAAAGTGGGTTCCCAAATGTCCTCTGTAGTTGCTAAATACCACCCAAGTCATGGGTTTGATCACAACATACCACTTCAATTTCCTAGCAAAAAAAAAGTACCACTTACCATTTGGAAGCCATTTGATAAAAATATTACATTTCTCTTCAAAGCTTTAAGGTGAAGGGTTGTGGCAAGCAATTACTCTTATTTAGATATTTTTCTTTTTTTTAAAGATATTATTTATTGTTTCATAGTTTCTCTTCCTTTCCTTTAAATTTACAAAAATAGTTTTCTCTCTTAATATTTTAATCAATAATTGTTGTAAACAATTGAAGGACAATTACATGATTTTATTTTTGTTGTAATTAATTAATTCTTTTATTTTTGTTGTAGGGGAGTAGAGTTTTTAACACATTTAAACTATGAATCGTCCTTCCAATTAACCGAACAGCATATCAAAACGGACATCTGCGCGTGTTAAAATGCTAGTCAAATATTAAATTTAGGCCAATAAAAATTACCAGTAGAACTTAGAAATAAAGTAAATTACAGATTCTACACGATAAGCTACTTGAGATCCATGATGTGATGATGTTGTAAAGTACCTATGATAATTGATCTTTTGGTGAGGGATGTTTAAAATAATTTATCATTTGCTTCTACATTCCTTTTGTTTTTTAAATACAACTCTTGTATCGATGTTTACCCTTGCAACCCTTTTTTTCTTAAGCCCTTTTACATTCACATTGATTATGCCTTTTAACAACTCTTGATCATTTTTTTTTTCATTTGAAGTTGAACAAGATTCATTAAACTTAGTTTTGCCACCAACGTGCTCACATTGTTTTCTTATCGAAATGAATTCAATGTCTATTTTCAAGTCATTTCCACATTGCACTACTACCTTATATGCTTCCTCGTATTCAACTACTTTTGCTAATAGCTTGACATATATGGAGCACAATTATCTATAGCGAGTTATCTTTTCCAAGTTAAGGCCTGTTTATATATCTCGCCTATTGAAGTCTTGCACAATCCCATTTTCATTTTTTCTCCATCTCTTAAGAATATAATTGTTTGGAAATAACTTGTTACCATAATTTTCAATGATTTTTAAAGCATGGCTACATAGTATACCATAGAACTCAAAAAACCCACAGCCACATTGAACAACATTTTTTGAAACATCCCAATTAACCTTGCAATCTATATATTGATCATAGATTGACGTCGCATAGTCATGAAAAATTTTACCTTCTTGGCACTACTTTATAAAAGCTACTTGTAATTCTTTACATTGTTCTTGAAATTTTGAAAATATATAAGGAGTATAAGCATGAGCTACTTGGTTCAACATGAGTGATTTGATCTTGATTTTTTGCAACTTTTGCCTTGAATTATTCTCAGCCTCTAATTATTTACACCTTTTAATATCAATTCTTCTTTCAAAATGGTGGAAAATTTTGATGATATCAAAATTTGACCTCACATAATATTTCCAGTCTGAGTTCGAACTTTAACTCAGTTGTGTAGAAGTCAATCCAATAGAAAAAGGCATCTTCACATATGCTTTGTTCCATTTTTCTTTAAGTCCAAGTGTTTGTTTTAACCAAGCATTCTCATGAACATTATACTTACTAAGCATATCATTTCAAGCACTTAAAAATTCCTCCTCATTCCAATAATTGCTAGAACTTGTGCATTATGATATTTATAAAGTAAATGGCATTTTAACAAGAAGAAAAATATACTTCATACTTTCATCGATGATCATTCACGTTATACATATATATTGAGAACAAAAGATGAAGTGATTGAAAAATTCTAAGACTTAAAATATGTTGCGGAAAATAAAAAGAAAAAAGAAGAAAATTGAAATACTTCACAGTGATAGGGGAGGAAAGTATTTTCCAAATGAATTCTCTAATTTCTGTGAAGAGAAGGGAATTATACATCATAAATCTGCCCCTATACCCCACAACAAAATGGTTTGGATGAGAAAAAAATAGAACTTTAGTCAACATGGAGAATGTCATGATTGTAAATGCTAAGTTTCCTTTCTATTTATGAGGTGGAGCCTTATATATTACATGTCATATTCATAATCGAATTTCTTCTAAGAAAACACATTTTACGCCATATGAACTTTGGAATGGTAGGAAACCTAATCTCAATTATTTCAAAGTGTGGGGTGTATTGTATTTTGATGCGATGAAATTTACACTAGCAAGTGCACTAATCATTCAAGTAATAAAATGATGAGCAAATATCGTTCCCAACGAGGACTGAACAAGTATTACAGAAATTATGACTCAACTCTTACTGTTATTTGAGCAAACGAATAATTGTCGGAGAAAATGTTACTAACAATTAACTAAAGGGAAAAACAGAACGCAATATTAAATAACGGAAGATTTGCACACTTTGGAATGAAGACTCTTATGAACTAACGTGCTAAGGACTCGACTTCACCTAAACCATAATTGACAAGAGTTTTGAATGGACAAGTTTCGTTTACTATGTTTTTCAAGATAGTAGAATCCCCAATAAATTGGTTATCCTTATTCAGGTCTAACCACAATCTCAAGAATCATCAACTTCAAATATCCATATTCCAGGTCTATTCTAGATTAATTCAACTTAAGAAGCACTACGTTCAATGGAATTCCTTTTAATTAAATCTCCCTATTCGGTTACGGTTTAAACGGACCACATGAACTTCCTAGAATCCCTATTCGGTTACTCCTATTTCATTCATGGCATGTTTTACCCTGGCTTTGCATAGATAACAATCCAACATCATATTTATTAATTCAACCATTCATAAAAGCATAGCTTCTCTATTCGACACATCACCATGCCTCAAGAAGGAATCAAAATAACAAACAGCATTAAGAACAATAAAACACACTCTTTGAAAAACAAAGTAAATTCCAACTTGTCCAAATAGCACTCATGAAATAGGTTTAGGATCCATCTATCCTCAACACAAAAATATCTACTCCATAATAATATTCAAACAACCCATGTTCATATTATAAAACATCAACATAGCTAGATAAGAATAATACAAAACCGGAGACTAATGATTTAAAAGCTTGATGCGTAGCCTCCCGGAGTGTCTCCAACTCTCTTTTTGCGTCTCATCTCCTCCAAATTATGTTTTCTTCTTCTACGGCCGTTCTCCCCCTCTTTTTCAGCTAGGGTTTCTATTTATAACATTCAAAATTCGTGGGCTGGTGCTGCAGCGCCAACATCCCAGCACTGCAGCGTCAAGACATATTTCAAACCCTATTCTGGCGCTGCAGCTCCAACTTTCCAATGCTACAGCGCCAACTTTCTGTCCAAATTTCTCTCTTTTTGCTAGCTACCAGCGCTGCAGCGCCAACATCCCAGCGCTGCAGCCTTGAGTTTCTGTCTCCTTCAGGCATTTTACCCTTCCAGTGCTCTAGCAAGTGTCTGCACAGAAGATTTTCAAGACTTAGCATTGATCATTCAACTAAAACAACTTATTAGTAGAATAAGATAAACTAAACTCAAATTGCTAAAAACACATGCAACACAATTCTAATGTTTAAGATCAACACCAAAAAAAGTGCCTAAAAGCAGTATAATAACATGATTTATTCAGAGTTATTACACCCCTAAACTCACGTTTTTGCTAGTCCTCGAGCAAACTAGAACAAAATTCTATGCATACACATCCTAAGAGTGCGAGATGGTTTGATTAGATTTGATATAACATGCCTCAAAGATTGCATATAAATTATAACGCAAGAAAACATTCCAAATGCTGCTAAAGTCTAGAATTTCAAATTTATTGCTAACTTTATCTTAAATTAAATTCTTAAAACGTGTGTGTGTGTAACACCTTTATAAACTTAATTGTTTCGCCATTCTGATCGGTTTATGCAAGCAGGTAGGATAATGCCAATCTTTCAAAGTCCATAAGCTTGCTTTTCACACCACTCTCCACTAATTTAGGCCATGACAATACCCGAGATCACCAGGACTTTATTCAGCTTATAACTTTGGCTAAGGTTAAGGTATGGTAAAAGATTGATTTGAGGCTCACATCACCTTAAGGACATCAACCAATAACAATTTTATTTCAAACTTTCCCTCGGTTATCATGGAATACCTCCAATACTTTTGTTGTTGTCACATCTTCTTCTTCTTCTTCTCTTCTTTTTTTTTTTTTCGTATGCTTGTACTATAGTAGTACTAGTCTTTATTTCTGTGTGCATTAATGAAACTACAACATAGCATGTACACGACGATCAAACACAGCTTTGCCAGCTGCCTGTGATAGGTAGAATACAACTTGATCAAATAGTTCGTGTGGTAAAATTTTTAACTTCGATCTTTCCCTTGGTCATTCTCGATGGGAAATATGTGATATTTATCATAGCCAAGCGAAGGCCGCTTTCTCTTACTCGATCCTCTGCCACCCGCTTAAGAGAATAGTCCATTCATTAATCGATGTGCTCACAGGTGAAAGGTAGAGTTGTAGCATTTTTTTTTCATGTTTTTTTTTTCTTTGAAAAAGAAATAAGTTAGATGATTGGGTGACAAAACAATAAATATCCAAGCTCAAAAGGGGAAAACTAAGGATAATCACATATCACAGGTTGGCTAGAAAGGCTCAAACTTTCCAAACATGGCCTGGATCCTTTCTTTGGTACAGTACTACCTAAGATTCCGCCTCGAGTGGTTTTCAAACAAGTTCTAGAGTCCAAGAGATCACAAGGCTACACTGCTCACATAAACGCTCTCCGAAACAACAAGACAACAAAGTGCTTAGGTGTAAGTGCTCATTGTGTTCAAAGAGTTCGATGTAAAATAAATCCAATAACAAATTTAAGCACATAGACAAACATAACATTTTTCAAATTTCCAATAGCTATAATCAAGTCAATCTATTTTTCATCATCAGCAAAATCAAAATCAACCAACAGAAAACACTCAGATAAAATAAATAGAAAAATAACTAGAAACATGAGTAGCACACAACACTCAGATAAAGCTCTCACCCCCAAACTTAAATAATACATTGTCCGCAATGTATAAAATTTGAATTATAAAGTAAAAGAAAAGAACTCTCCTGATTAGTCGGAACCCGAATCAATTGCCTCATCAATGTCCTCATCCTCCGGATCATTACTATGACCAGGATATGGTATTGCGATGAGGGAAGAAGGTTGAATTTTAGTGATTTAGAGAGAGAGAGGTGCTGGGAATCAGACTTTGAATTGACCTAACAGTGGTAAAGCTGTTTATTTAAAAACCCAGTGTGCGACTTGGCGCTACAGCGCCAACTTCCCAGCGCTGCAGCGCTGAATCTCTGGTCTGATCAGTGCTTAATAGTCTGATCAGCGCTGCAGCGCCCAAAGTGTATGGCTGCAGCGCGGAGTCTCTGTCCTGACTTCAATCAATTCCTGAAAATAAAACAACAATAACCCATTTTAAAATAATGAAAACTTAACTAACAGACAAATCAAACAAAACAAAAAATATAAACACACAAAACAAATTCAAAAGGCAAGAAAAATAAAAAACAAAATGTTAGTTCTAATTTATAGTCTTTAGCTTGACTTTCTGATTTATGGCTCTTGGAGAATGGTTGTGGACGATTGAGGGTCAAACGTCCCCATGATGTAGTGCTTCAATCTGTGCCCGTTGACCTTGAACGTCTCATTGTTTTTCTCGTGTCGTAATTCAACGGCATCAAAAGGTGATACACTTATCACGGTGTATGGTCCAGTCCACCGAGATTTCAGCTTTCCCGAAGATATGTGCCTTCTTAGGACTTCCAGCAATCGTTCCTCCATTTTACCTGTCAACGAAGAAGATATTATAGCTGAGAAAATATTTTTCTCTAAATAAGCATATTTCAAATGAGCAAGTAAAGTTTTCAATTTAGTTATTATTATTTGTTCTTCTGGCACTTCTTTTCTCATTTTAGACTCCAAGTTCCTTGCTTCTTCTTGGATGACAAGTTCTTCAGTGGTAGTAGTTCCTGATTCCATGATGCATCTCTCTGAAGTATCTTCATTTAATATTTTCTCCTGAAACTCCTCAATGATGTTATTAATAATATCCACTTGGAAACAAAAAGAAGTAGATAAGCCAGAAAGGTATTTCATAATTTTATACATATCAAAAACTACTTGCTCATCATTGACTCGCAAAGTCAATTTCCCTTGTTGTACATCAGTTAGGGCTCTCCCTGTAGCAAGGAATGGTCGTCCAGGTATAAGAGGTATCTCACAATCCTCTTCCATGTCGAGAACAATGAAGTCTACAGGGCATATAAATTTATCAATCTTTACCAGTACATCTTCTATAATTCCCCGTGGTCTCTTAATAGATCGATCAGCTAATTGCAATGACACTGTCGTTGTTTTGACTTCTCCTAATCCAAGTGTAGGTCCAAAATATACTATGGCAATACCCAAGAGGGGGGTGAATTGGGTATTAAAAAATTTTTTGAGGATAGGGAATATGTGGTATATATTTAGTTTCAGAATTAGAATCGATCAAACCTTTACTAGTAGACTTCTTTTCTGAAACAAGTTTCTCCTCTTGCATGGTCTCTTCTTTCTCACCTTCTTGATTAGTGATTTCTTTAGATTTTGGTTCATCCAATTGTGTGCCACTCCTTAGTGTTATGGCATTGATATCCTCCTTAGGATTTTTTTCTGTGTTGCTCGGAAGAGAACCTTGTGCACGTCCAAAAATTATAGTTGCTAGTTGGCCCACCTGAACTTCCAGATTTCTGATGGATGCTTCTTGATTTTGGAACCTAGTTTCTGCTGCATTTAAGGATTTGGCCATCTTGTCCTCCAAGTTTGACTTTTTTTTTCTTGAGGTGGATATTCAGGAGGAGGTTGTTTCGCATTGCTTTGATTCCAAGACAAGTTCAGGTGATTTTTTCATCCCGGATTATATGTATTGCTATATGGATTGTTTTGCCTGTGAAAATTTGAAACAAAGTTAGCTTGTTCAGCAAATGAATTAGATGCAAATTGATTACTTGCTTGACAGTTACTGCTATGGTGGCCAATACCACCACACAATTCACATATAACATGTGTAGTAGGATAAAGTCCATCTATCTTCTTGGTGAGAACCTCCATTTGTGCTGTTAAAGCTGTAACAGCATCTATATTGTCAATCCTGAGGCTCTATTAACAGGTAACCTTTCAACTGGCCATTGATAAGAATTTGTGGCCATCTTTTCTAGCAATTCAATAGTTTCTTCTGGAGTTTTTCTCATGATAGTGCCACCTGCAGCTGCATCAATCATGTTTCGGGTTGTACTGGTTAAACCATTATAAAAAGTTTGTACCTGCATCCAAATGGGCAACTCATGATGAGGACATCTTCTCAAAAGGTCTTTAAAATGTTCTCATGCCTCATAGAGTGACTCTCTGTCGACCTGCAAAAACATAGTAATTTCATTACGTAACTTTGCAGTTTTTGAAGGAGGAAAGTATTTCCCTAAAAAAATTTGTGCCAATTCTGCCCATGTTGTTATGGATCCTGCTGGCAAAGAAGTCAACCAGCTTTTTGCTTTATCCCTCAGTGAAAATGGAAAAAGTCTTAAGCGAATTGCATCCTCCAGTACTCCATTATACTTAAATGTGTCGCACAGTTCAAGGAAACTCGCCAAGTGAACATTCGGATCTTCTTGCGATAGGCCCCCAAATTGTACTGAATGTTGAATCATCTGAATGATGGCAGGCTTAATTTCAAAATTGTTCGCTTGTATAGGTGATCGTCGAATGCTAGATTCAACACCATCCATCTTTCGCATAGCATAATCCCACAGTGCACGTTGCACCTCTGCATTGTTCCCTTCTGCCATTGTATTAACTGTTACTGGTGCTGCTCTTCTCAAAGCGTGAAAAGTGCACTCAATCTCTGGATTAAGTTCTGCAAGTATTCTCCCACTAGTACGTGTCATGCACTAGAAACGAAAACCCTGCAAAATAGACTTAAAAACCAACTTAACGAACTCTCAAATTAACTAGTAGAATCACAATAAATGTAATATTTTATTTCAATCCCCGGCAATGACGCCAAAAACTTGATGCGATGAAATTTACACTAGCAAGTGCACTAATCGTTCAAGTAATAAAATGATGAGTAAATATCATTCCCAACGAGGACTGAACAAGTACTACAGAAATTATGAATCAACTCTTACTGTTATTTGAGCAAACGAATAATTGTCAGAGAAAAGGTTACTAACAATTAACTAAAGGGAAAAACAGAACGCAATATTAAATAACGAAAGATTTGCACACTTTGGAATGAAGACTCTTATGAACTAACGCACTAAGGACTCGACTTCACCTAAACCATAATTGACAAGAGTTTTGAATGGACAAGTTTCGTTTACTATGTTTTTCAAGATGGTAGAATCCCCAATAAATTGGTTATCCTTATTCAGGTCTAACCACAATCTCAAGAAGCATCAACTTCAAATATCCATATTCCAGGTCTATTCTAGATTATTTCAACTTAAGAAGCACTACATTCAATGGAATTCCTTTCAATTAAATCTCCCTATTCGG
Organism: Bretschneidera sinensis; assembly: GCA_023935145.1. Lineage (NCBI taxonomy): Eukaryota > Viridiplantae > Streptophyta > Magnoliopsida > Brassicales > Akaniaceae > Bretschneidera > Bretschneidera sinensis. The sequence goes on from CM043704.1 coordinate 37,501,107, forward strand.
TTACGGTTTAAACGGACCACATGAACTTCCTAGAATCCCTATTCGGTTACTCCTATTTCATTCATGGCATGTTTTACCCTAGCTTTGCATAGATAACAATCCAACATCATATTTATTAATTCAACCATTCATAAAAACATAGCTTCTCTATTCGACACATCACCATGCCTCAAGAAGGAATCAAAATAACAAACAGCATTAAGAACAATAAAACACACTCTTTGAAAAACAAAGTAAATTCCAACTTGTCCAAATAGCACTCATGAAATAGGTTTAGGATCCATCTATCCTCAACACAAAAATATCTACTCCATAATAATATTCAAACAACCCATGTTCATATTATAAAACATCAACATAGCTAGATAAGAATAATACAAAACCGAAGAAGAATGATTTAAATGCTTGATGCGTAGCCTCCCGGAGTGTCTCCAACTCTCTTTTTGCGTCTCATCTCCTCCAAATTATGTTTTCTTCTTCTACGCCCGCTATCCCCCTCTTTTTCGGCTAGGGTTTCTATTTATAACATTCAAAATTCGTGGGCTGGTGCTGCAGTGCCAATATCCCAGCGCTGCAGCGTCAAGACATATTTCAAACCCTATTCTGGCGCTGCAGCTCAAACTTTCCAATGCTGCAGCGCCAACTTTCTGTCCAAATTTCTCTCTTTTTGCTAGCTACCAGCGCTGCAGCGCCAACATCCCAGCGCTGCAGCCTTGAGTTTCTGTCTCCTTCAGGCATTTTACCCTTCCAGTGCTCTAGCAAGTGTCTGCACAGAAGATTTTCAAGACTCAGCATTGATCATTAAACTAAAACAACTTATTAGTAGAATAAGATAAACTAAACTCAAATTGCTAAAAACACATGCAACACAATTCTAATGCTTAAGATCAACACCAAAAAAGTGCCTAAAAGCAGTATAATAACATGATTTATTCAGAGTTATTACACCCCTAAACTTACGTTTTTGCTAGTCCTCGAGCAAACTAGAACAAAATTGTTTGGAAATAACTTGTTACCATAATTTTCAATGATTTTTAAAGCATGGCTACATAGTATACCATAGAACTCAAAAAACCCACAGCCACATTGAACAACATTTTTTGAAACATCCCAATTAACCTTGCAATCTATATATTGATCATAGATTGACGTCGCATAGTCATGAAAAATTTTACCTTCTTGGCACTACTTTATAAAAGCTACTTGTAATTCTTTACATTGTTCTTGAAATTTTGAAAATATATAAGGAGTATAAGCATGAGCTACTTGGTTCAACATGAGTGATTTGATCCTGATTTTTTGCAACTTTTGCCTTGAATTATTCTCAGTCTCTAATTATTTACACCTTTTAATATCAATTCTTCTTTCAAAATGGTGGAAAATTTTGATGATATCAAAATCTGACCTCACATAATATTTCCAATCTGAGTTCGAACTTTAACTCAGTTGTGTAGAAGTCAATCCAATAGAAAAAGGCATCTTCACATATGCTTTGTTCCATTTTTCTTTAAGTCCAAGTGTTTGTTTTAACCAAGCATTTTCATGAACATTATACTTACTAAGCATATCATTTCAAGCACTTAAAAATTCCTCCTCATTCCAATAATTGCTAGAACTTGTGCATTATGATATTTATAAAATAAATGGTATTTTAACAAGAAGAAAAATATACTTCATACTTTCATCGATGATCATTCACGTTATACATATATATTAGGAACAAAAGATGAAGTGATTGAAAAATTCTAAGACTTAAAATATGTTGCGGAAAATAAAAAGAAAAAAGAAAAAAATTGAAATACTTCACAGTGATAGGGGAGGAAAGTATTTTCCAAATGAATTCTCTAATTTCTGTGAAGAGAAGGGAATTATACATCATAAATCTGCCCCTATACCCCACAACAAAATGGTTTGGATGAGAAAAAAATAGAACTTTAGTCAACATGGAGAATGTCATGATTCTAAATGCTAAGTTTCCTTTCTATTTATGAGGTGGAGCCTTATATATTACATGCCATATTCATAATCGAATTTCTTCTAAGAAAACACATTTTACGCCATATGAACTTTGGAATTGTAGGAAACCTAATCTTAATTATTTCAAAGTGTGGGGTGTATTGTATTTTGATGCGATGAAATTTACACTAGCAAGTGCACTAATCATTCAAGTAATAAAATGATGAGCAAATATCGTTCCCAACGAGGACTGAACAAGTACTACAGAAATTATGACTCAACTCTTACTGTTATTTGAGCAAACGAATAATTGTCGGAGAAACGGTTACTAACAATTAACTAAAGGGAAAAACAGAACGCAATATTAAATAACGGAAGATTTGCACACTTTGGAATGAAGACTCTTATGAACTAACGTGCTAAGGACTCGACTTCACCTAAACCATAATTGACAAGAGTTTTGAATGGACAAGTTTCGTTTACTATGTTTTTCAAGATGGTAGAATCCCCAATAAATTGGTTATCCTTATTCAGGTCTAACCACAATCTCAAGAAGCATCAACTTCAAATATCCATATTCTAGGTCTATTCTAGATTAATTCAACTTAAGAAGCACTACGTTCAATGGAATTCATTTCAATTAAATCTCCCTATTCGGTTACGGTTTAAACGGACCACATGAACTTCCTAGAATCCCTATTCGGTTACTCCTATTTCATTCATGGCATGTATAGATAACAATCTAACATCATATTTATTAATTCAACCATTCATAAAAGCATAGCTTCTCTATTCGACACATCACCATGCCTCAAGAAGGAATCAAAATAACAAACAGCATTAAGAACAATAAAACACACTCTTTGAAAAACAAAGTAAATTCCAACTTGTCCAAATAGCACTCATGAAATAGGTTTAGGATCCATCTATCCTCAACACAAAAATATCTACTTCATAATAATATTCAAACAACCCATGTTCATATTATAAAACATCAACATAGCTAGATAAGAATAATACAAAACCGAATAAGAATGATTTAAAAGCTTGATGCGTAGCCTCCCGGAGTGTCTCCAACTCTCCTTTTGCGTCTCCTCTCCTCCAAATTCTGTTTTCTTCTTCTACGGCCGCTCTCCCCCTCTTGTTCAGCTAGGGTTTCTATTTATAACATTCAAAATCCGTGGGCTAGCGCTGCAGCACCAACATCCCAGCACTGCAGCGCCAAGACATATTTCAAACCCTATTTTGGCGCTGCAGCTCCAACTTTCCAGCGCCGCAGTGCCAATTTTCTGTCCAAATTCCTTTCTTTTTGCCAACTACCAGCGCTGCAGCGCCAACAACCCAGCACTGCAGCCTTGAGTTTTTGTCTCCTTTAGGCATTTTACCCTTCCAGTGATCTCCAGTGCTCCAGCAAGTGTCTGCATAGAAGATTTCCAAGACTTAGCATTGATCATTCAACTAAAACAACTTATTAGTAGAATAAGATAAACTAAACTCAAATTGCTAAAAACACATGCAACACAATTCTAATTCTTAAGATCAACACCAAAAACGTGCCTAAAAGTAGTATAATAACATGATTTATTCAGAGTTATCATATTTTATAACGTTGCAAATCCATATAAATCAGAACTTAGATCTAAAGGAATTAAAATTGTATTTGTAGGATATGCACAAAACTCTAAAGCATATTAGATTGTTAGACTTAGAATTAAATGTTATACTTGAATTAGAGCATATTGAGTTTAAAGAAAATAAGTTCATTTATGATTCTAATATGCATGAATCTAATAAAGGAAAAGAGAAAAGACTAGTGAAAAGAGAAAAGAAAGTGAAAATTCCATAGAACCTAGGAGTCGAAGAGTCAGGAAAGAAAAGACTTTGGATTATGATTTTATTTTCTCACAATTATACTCTTTATAGTTGAAAGAGATAGAACCAAATTACTTAATAAAATACTCATTTTACTGAAGATTATCCAAAATTAATTAGTGAAGCAATGTCTTCTAGAGATGGAACTTTCTGGAAAGAAGCTACAAATGATTAAATGGACTCAATATTGCCAAACAATATTTAAGTTCTAGTAGACTTTCCTCAAAGATCTAAGCCAATAGGTTGAAAACGAGGATTTAAAAGAAAGTACAATACAAATGGTTCTATACAAACTTTCAAGGGAAGATTAGTTGTCAAAGGGTTTACACAAAAAAAAGTAATGATTATTTTGATACTTATGCACTAGTAGCTAGAATAACATACATTGGAGTTCTTATTGCTTTAGCATCAATTCATCTTTTCATGTGCATCAAATAGATATTAAGACAATATTTTTTAAATATTGATCTTAATGATAAAGTTTACATGGAATAACTTGAAGGGTTTACACTTCCTGAAAACGAAAAGAAGGATTATAAGTTAGTGAAACCTCTGTGTGGTAAAAAACAAGCTCCAAATTAGCGGCATGAAAAATTTGATTCGATAATTTTATCAAATGGGGTTGGACATAATATTGCGGACAAGTTTATATATTCAAAGTTTATTGAAGATTGCGATATAATTATTTGTCTTTATGTAGATGATATATTAATGTTTGGTATTAATATGCTTGGAGTGAATGAAACCAAGAAGTATCTTACTTCAAAATTTAAAATGAAAGGTTGGAATGAAGTAGATACTATCTTGGGTATCAAAGTTAAGAAATATGGTGAAGGTAATTCTTTAAAACAATCTCATTACACTGAGAAAATGCTTCAAAATTTTAAACATATTGGAATAAAATAAGCAAATACTCCCAATGACTCGAGTATTAAATTAGTATGTGTTATGCATTGTACAAGACCAAATATTACATTTGTGGTATGCAAACTTTCAAGATATACTAGTAAGCCTAGTACAAATTATTGGAAAGCTATTGACAAAATTTAGGATTATCTTAAAAGAACAACTGAATTAGGGTTGTTCTACTATGATTATCCAGCTATACTAGAAGGTTATTCTGATACTAGTTAGATACGTAGTGCTAGTAATAACAAATCCACATAAATGATGAAATTTACATTTAGATGTGTGCAATTTGTTGGGTTTTTAAGAAGTAAATTTTCATTACACATTAAATTATGGAATCATTATTTATAGCTGTTGCAGAAGCAAAATGGTTTAAAAATTTGCTAATGGATTTAAAGTTGTGGCCACAATTGATGACAACTATTTTTTTTTTTTGCACTATGACAGTGAGTACTTTGTGTTATACCCGTGTGCATAAAATAAAGGTAAAGAAATAATTTTATATATATTATATTGAATTAAATAATCCATAAATGAAAAATTTAGTATTGATTTGAAATAATATTTGAAAGATAATATTGAAAAATTTGTTGAAAAGAGTTATAAATTTTTTAAAAACAAAGTACTGAAAAGTTTTGAAATTTGAAGTTGAAATGAAAAATTTTTGAAGAAAAATATGGACTGAAGTTGAGAAAAAAATAATTAGAAAAATTAATAAAAAATATATAATTTTTCTATAATTTTTTGAAGGAAGAATTGATTTTTTAAAGGAAAAGTGGCAAAACTGTAATTATATAATGGCAAAACGGTAAATTTTAAATGATGTCAGGATTGTAAATAATCGATGGTAAATATATAAATTTTAAAAAAATAAAAAACGAAGCGGCAAAACGGTGAAGGAATGGATTATGTTCACGTGAACATAATCATTAGTTTTAGATCTTTTGATTTATTTATTATTAAAAAAATTGCAAAGCCTTGTATATGTCTCTGAAGAATAGAGACTCCATTTTTTTTATAAGTTCCATTTGGTTTCCTTTATTTCTTCAAATCAAATTCTTAACAAAAAGTTATAAAGAAAATTTCTCTAATATTAGAGATAATTACAGTCATCTAATTACAATAGCAAGATTTCATCATATTTGAGATAAATTTTCAATAAGACTCATAACTAAATAATTATATTGTTTGAATTATGTTATGAAATAGTAAGATTTATGAAAGTTTATGGTTAGATATTGGTGATCAGCAATCCAAAAAAATTGCTGAAAGGAGTAGGAAAGTCAAAGAAGTGATTCACGAGTAGTTTTAAGTGTTATGCAGTGAGTTAGATTTAGTTTTAGTAATCGAGGTCGATAAAAATATGAATTTATGATATTTGAATAAATTGTTGAATTATAATGATTGGATGATGTATTTTCTTTTATGTATGATAATTGATTGATTTATTAATTAGGAATTAAACAATATGTTGAAAATTAATTGTATAAGAAATTATATTTTAAAAAGGACAATTAATGAAAAATATGATGAAAAGATATATGAAATTTTTGAAAAATATGATTGAAAAATTGATAAGATATATGAGGAGACAATTTAATAAATATGATAAAAATAATAATTTTGAGAAAGAGATAGTTTAATTGAATGCTTTGATGTATGTTTGCTTGCATATTATTGCTCATATGCATAAAAAAGAAGATCAGGAAGGCAACTAGTCTAGCTGAGAAGATCAAGAAGGTAGCTGGTCTAGCTGAAACATCTCGACATGTGGTAAAATATTCCCAAATGAGAGTATGAAATGATCTGATGAGAAAAAAAGAAAGACAATTTAAATTTATGTATTATATTTGTTTTAAATATTTATTATTGATGGTTGAGATGCTAAAAAATCAGTATTGATGATGAAAAGATTGATAGACAGATGAGTCTCATAATGAAACAACTTTGATGATAAATAAATAGAAATAATGATATAATAAAGAATTATATGATCGATTGTTTGTATGATGTGAACTTTATGATGATATTAAATTGAAAATATTAAATTGATAAAATATATGAGATATAAGTAATGAAAAATGATAGCTTGATAATTTATTTATTAAGAGATTTACAAATGATTGAATTAGTATGCGAGAAGAGATAAATGATTAATTATGTTGATTTAACAATGATTTGATATAAGTAGAAATATACAAATCGAGTACTTCTAGTAAATTTAATTCACTAAGCTTGTGAAGCTCACTCCTCATTGTTAAATAATTTCAAGTAGCAGGCATGATAGATAAATTTGTGAGCTGAGATTCAGACTGAGTTATTATCTGTAAGTCTTGTGGTCCACATCTTCGGACTAATGGAAGAAGAAGAAGGAAAAAAATAGATACTCATGCATCTTGAATATGTTGTATATATTGTTTTAGATAGGATATTGATAATGTAACCCATGTTAAGGTTTGATGTGTGTGTGTGTGTGTATTTAATCGATGTATGTATTTATATTGTTACATATATGTGCCATGTTGGGATTTCAAAACGTTATGGGGTGGCTAACCCGGGATAGGTCATTACACTTTGTCTAGAGCGTATAGTAATATCTATAATGGTAAATCTATACATATAAGTTTGAGACATGTATCTGTTTGAGAGTTGATCTCGAATAGAGTAATTACAATCATATATGTGAGATCTCGTAACAACTTAGCAGATCATTTGACTAAAAGATTATCAAAAGATATGATAAGGAAAACATGCAATGGAATGGGGTTGAAACCTTACTAAAGACACTATTAATGATAACCCAACTTTGAAATAGAAAAATTAACTACAAAGTTCAATAGGTAATAATAACTTACTGTCTTGTGTCTGTTTGCCACTGATAGAGAAGAGCCTTATTAAAGAATTATCAGTGCCACTGTTGCAGATAGAGAAGGACAAGTGATAAATGTCTATAGTAACAGAGACATTAAGTAAACATTCATGGACTACATGAATATAAAAGTGGTACTGCTTTTAACAAAAGTTTATGAGTTTACTCTTGTAAATATTCATGGAAAAAAAGATGAGCACATGATCATAATAATGCTCAACAATTATGAAAACCTTTTGAAGAAACTGGAAAGATTATGTGTGTAGTATCTCAAATTCTAATGCAAATGAGTTTATGTTTAAACCTAGGACACCAATAAGTTCATTAGGATTATGAAATGTTTACACTAATTAAGATTTAAATCGAAAGATACCTTTTGTATGCATGATATTATTAGGTATTTTAGACATAACGCATATATTACTAGGTATTTTAGACATAACACAAATATTACAATCTAGTGGAGGATTGTTAGAGTAAATTGTAATATAATGTGGGAACCCAATCCCACATAGAAAGTAAATGAAGTTGTTAAACTGAATGCTTTTGGTAGATTGTTAACTTATCTTTAGTGGGTGCTACGCCTCAAGTGGTTCACACACACGCACGCACGTGCTGCGTATATATATGGAACATTTTAGGTGCACTTGACACTTAGACACGTGGTGATTACAGTTGCGGTTAATTAGATATAAACCATTTTTATTTTGTTATTTAAAATTCATTTTCAGTTATATTTATAGTTACGTCAGAATAGTTTCACCATTTCAAGTAACGATTGCTCACCTAGTATAAAATGCAACAATAAACTGTCAGATTAACAAATGAAAAAGTAGTTTTTCCTTTCATTGTCCAAACTTCACATATTCTAAAAGAGAATTTCTGTTGATGGAGGAAATATTAGAGGTGGCAAAATCTGATCCGACCTGAAAACCCGACCCGACCTATCCGAAACTTGACACACTTGAACCCAAAAATACAATAAAATATTATGACCCGAGACTTGAACAACCCGATACCGAAACAAATCGAGACCCAACAGACTGAAACCTGACTAACCTAAGATCCAAATGACTGGTGACCCGAGAGACTTGAAACTCGAACTACCCGAGACCCAAACTGACCTTATATTTTTGAAAGAGTAAAGCTAATTTTTTTTTCATTTGTATAAAGTAATGGTATAAAGTATAAAGCCATAACTTGTAAAAGAAATATAAAACCATAAAGTAATTATCTTATACTAACTATTAATATATAAAATTTTAAATTTATTTATAATAAATATCATATACAAGCCTTTTCTACACCGAATGTCATAAGGACATGATATATGACATGATATATTATTAATTATTCAATATTTTTATCTTAATAAAAATCACGATTAACTTGAGCATTATATATGTATATAATAATAAATGTCAGCTATATTTATTTGTTTACACAATTACACTCTCTTATATATGATTCCAATTTCCAATTAATATTTATTAGTGTTTAAGTTGGCTAAAATATATGTTACATTTTATTATTTTAAATAGAAAAATAACATGATTTATCAAGGTTTGGAAAACAATTTGGTTCTAAATACAAATTTTAAAAAAATATTTTTTAAGATCTAATACAAAGATAATGTACTACAATTGTCAATTGGATCTTACTCTGTTGCTCATACAAATGCATTTATCATCCTATAATTAATTTTTTTTCTTTTAAAGTATTATTAATTACTTAATTAAATTTAAACAAGTTTTAAATAAATTTTATAGGTTGGATCCAAGTTATAATCTTGGGTTTAACCATCCAAATTATTCAATTTAAGATCAGGTTAGCCAAACTTGGTCCAGTAATATTCTAATGTCCAGTTTTACTTTTATACGATTATACTCCTTAAGGGTTAGAGAAATGGGTAAGGTAATTCAATTCGAGTTGAGCTTGAATTGATTTTTAAATTCTAATGGGTTTGAGATTTTTAAATCATAATGGACTTGACTTTTGGTTATTTAGGCAAGAATGGGTTGAGTTGAGTTTTAATTGGTTTGAAATTTTTAAACCATAGTGAATTTGGCTTTTGGTCATTTAGGTAAAAAAAGGTTGGGTTGAGTTGGTTTGAAGTTTTTAAATATCAGTTATACTTATATTAAAAAATATTAACATATATCAATAAATGTTTAATTATTTAAAATATCAAACAAAACTTATTTATATTAAATTATGAGTGATGATTTCACGGATTTGATTTCGTAGGAGTTACCAAGGAACGGAGAAAATCTACTAATAATCACAGGAAAATTAAATAGTAATTGTTATAAAATTTTTTTAAAAAATAAAAATTAAATATTAAATATCACCTTTAAATTAGCATCCTACCCGCCTCAAATAAATTTCTCTTTCCCTAAACAATTGTTCTAACAATTCCTGATCTTCAAAAGGATGAAAAGAGTGTAGACATATTCTTTACAGGTTAAGGGACAAGAATTCGAAATGATATGCATCAACAGAGAACACCTTTCAATCGCATTGATGAAATAGAGATTTTTGAAATAAGCTAAAGCTTTAAAAAAAAAAAATTGAAGTTGCAGAACATTTGTGCCTTAGTACTAGGACCGCAATAAGAGCTGCGGAAGATGAGCAAAATTTGTAATCATGCGTTTTTCCTTCGTCTCAAAGTCACGGTCTCTCTTTCTGCTTCTCTCTATGTTTTTTTTTTTAATTTTTTATTAGGCAAGTTCTATGCATGGTTTCAATTTATTCTCATCTATATATATAATAAACGAAAACCAAAGTGCTTTTTTGAATCTCCTAAATCCAGTAATATGCAGTATCTGAATATTAGTTTCTTTATTAGTTTCTATAACACAACATTTAAAATGTGAGGTATTCATTTACTTCTCATGCACTTTTAAACAAAACATAAATAAAAAAAGGTAAATATTAATTTTTGTTCTTAAGGTTTAGATCAAATAATAATTGAGTTTTTATTGTTTTAATTTGAACAATCAAGTATTTAACATGTCAAATTCAAAACAATTGAATCATTACACTATAATGTCGTGAAGAAAATTAATGGGATACATGAAATACCAAAACAACCAAGATAGAATTGAGAATAACAGGCACCTTTTAGTTGAGCTTCTCCAACAAGTTTCTTTGCCATCACCGACAACAAGTCCTCGTACTGGCTTGCTTGATGTGGTTGTTTTCGAGCCAATTCGATCAGTTTCTATTATGTTTTGATATGTTTGGAAGATGAGAAAATAAGGAAAAACTGAGGATTGAGGGTATAATTGTTATTTTGATCAATTTTTTTTGTCTTGTTAGTTTCTGTCATGGCATCATGCTTTTATAATCCAATTGTTATGATTTTCATAAGTTAGAGATCTGATTATTTAAATTGAAACCTTAAAGATTCAATTATGATTAAATCCAAATCATTGGGATTAAAATTGATATTAATCCATAAAAAAAACCCATACAATGCACGAGCTTTCCATTAGTGTTAAGAATATCTATATATTAATTGTTACGAGCTTAATACGTAAAGTATATAATAAAAAATTAATAATATGAGGAAAAAAAACTCAAGATGCTACTACAAATAAATATAATTCTCTTAAATTGGTTGGAGGTAATCCACTCTCTATTGAAAGTGCTAGTTTTCAAGAAACTACAAAAAAGAATTTGGTATTTTTTTTTATCGGTTAACAACCTTATAATAAAAATTCATTAGCAACAAGTACATAAATCCTGCAAATGATTTTCAATCGGACACAAATTTAATGAATTAGTTGATGCTTGCACAAGTTGACAATCATTATATCAATATATTCCACTTTAATTTGTGTTCACAAATAGTACAAACTCATTTAATCGATTATATTTTCATTTTCATTTGAATTTAATTTAATTTTTAAAAATAACTTAAAGAAAGGTTAAAGAAAAAGTGCACCGTATACATCGTACATCCTAGGCCCTCTAACTCAACACACGTGCCAGATAATATTAACTGCTCACCACACCATCCATCACAATCTTCTCTCTATCGGCTCCCTCCATCCACCTTCTCTCCAGGCGCGTACGCCTCAAACCCTCACTCAACCAATCCAAAACAGGAAGCAAAAACCTGCCACGGTCTTTGCCACGTGTCGACCTGGTCCTACAGTCTAACAGAGAAAACAAAAAAGAAAGATCAGTCTTCAATGCATAAAACTAAAAAAAGAAAGAGAGAAAAAGAGAGAAAAAAAAAACCCTTGTCAAAACAAAGCATCTATTTTCTCTCTCACACACCACATATAAAACCCTCAATTTATTTTCTCATACAAAGTTTTTTCTCTCTTCATCGCCACTGTTTTTTTCTTTTTCTCTCTCTCTCTCTCTCTAAAAGCAAGGTCAGATAATATGAGTGACGATGAGTGGGTTAAAAAGGGCATGAGTGATGACTCGGTGGTGGTGGAGATGCTGCTTCGGCTCAACCAAGCCGTGCCGCCACCACTTCCGCCACCTGTTCAGATGAGCACGCCGGCTCTCCAGCTCGAGTGGTGTGTGCGCCAGCGCCGGTCCAAGGCCGTCCCGAGGAAGAAGGGCGAGCCAAGGCGCGCCAGCCCCACCACGCCGCTCTCTTGGAGCGGCGCCACCTCCTTCAGCGGCGGGGCAGACTGCTTCGAGGAGTCGAGCCGCCCTGCCAAGCCGATTGACAACACGAGATCTAAGGTTTGTGCAATTTTTTGTTTCTTTTTTTGGGTTCATCGGGGATTTTGACTCGGTGAGTTCGAATGTGTTTGACTCAGTTTGTTGGACGTTGGTCGTTTGCTCTTCTTTTCTTAATTTGATTTGGTGACAAAAATGTCCCTTGAAAAGGGTTTCTCGTTTTAGCACACTTTGTTGAATTTGGTTTCTTTTCATAGTTTTAGGAGATTCCCTTTTTGTTCTTTCCCAACTGACGATTTTACCCTTTTTGCATGGGGATGTCTCGTGAATCTCTAGGATTTTTTCGGTCATTTTACTTGTCAGATCGGCATATTCTCCGTCACCGGACCGCCGTTTCTGGATTTACAATTCAAACTTCGTTGACTGAAACTTTTCAACCTATAGCTTTCCATTTTTATTTAGTTTATTTATTTCTTCAGAGAAATTTGGTGACCTTCATTCAACGCATAGAGTCACGTTTTTTTCCTCCCACTTTTATCACTACAGACATCAATATTTTGCATCCGTGTCATTTATATTATACAAAAAGACTAAAGTACCCTTACGCCTCCAGAAACTGTCCTCCGAATCCAAGTCCCTTGTCGGAGTCAATACTCCATTGGTCATAGGGTTTTCTTCAAATAACGAAATTATCCTCACCAGGAGTCAAAACTCTTGTTAAATTGAGAGGGGCATCTTGGTCAATAGAGAATTATGATTATAGTTACTTGTTTTATAGGTAGCGTGTTTTCGTGGCAAAATAAGTCGCGTGTTTGGTGTAGTGTTGTTAGTGGTTCTGCACTTTTATCTCTTGTGCGTTTTTCGATGGGAAATGATCGTGTGCGGTCGCAACATTTTTTTTTACTTTCTGTGGGTGCACAAATTTGCTGACGCGGATATCATTGGGATGATCTGCACGACAGCTTGATCGCAACCCTAGCTTTTGTTGAAAAAGTGAGGTGGTCAAAGTTTACTAGAAGTTTAGATCCTTTGGGGCTTTGGGAGAGTTCAAAAAGAAAAAAAAAGTCGGGACATTTCTTGATTGGGCTGTAATTCCTATGAGTGACAGCCTGTCGTGATAGCTTTTTATTGTTTTTTTTCTTTGTGTTTGGTGTGTGGTCTTAAAAAGGTATGATTCTGGTCAAACAAATGTTTCATGTAATGTCTGGTTTTCAATTGAAACTTGAAAAAGGGTGGGGGGGTTTGGGTTGTCTGACTGTTTGGCTATTTGCACTGCAGTATTAGCATTTCTTTAAGTGGGGATCATTTCGCCACCAAGTTAATGGAATTAGCTGACTTGTTGGTTATTGGTATTAACAAACTGAAAACATTACTATCTAGCTTTTAAACTAACGTGTCATTATAAGAAGTATGGATACTGATGGACATGTCCATGAGAGTAAGACACTAAATATCTTCAAATCTTAACAAGTTGAATTATAGTATAAGGCAGAAGCAGAAACAAAGGAGAAGCTAAAATCAACTGATATATCAGGTGTGGGCGCTCACTCAAAGTATCAAATATATCAACTAACATTTAAGGATTTTTTGGGTTGATGGGGGATTTATTAAAAAATATTAAAAGGTTCATGTAAATCCATAAACGTATTTAGCAGGTGCATGAGCCATATACCAGTAAAGATTCTTCACCTTTAATATATATATATATATATATATATATATTTGTTCATTTGTGGGCTGACCTTTTGGACCTTGCGCTAAAAATTTTACATGGAAGAAATTTTTATTTTTGATAAGTTTCGTTTTTTTTCTTTTTGCTTTGAATTAACTTGAAAATGTATGGTTTGCATTTTAGTTGTGAAAGAAATGGGCTTAGGTACTTGGAAGAAATAGCTTATACAAATGTAGGAGTCATAATTGTTTTATGTCTCTCTTTTATGCCCTACGCAATATGTTTTTTTTTTTTTTTTATAAAATCAACTGTTATTAGATTGCTAGGCTTTGAGCGCTTAGTTTCATGCAAAATGAGTTGCCTACCAAAGTACAATTCAGAGCAGCTTTTTGCCGTATGATCCAATAATTTTTTTTAATTTTGAAACTTATATATGGTTTTCGACGTCAAACATTCATATTATGTTAGTCTGAGTTTATTTCTTAAATCATTAATAACAGTATGCTTATTGATTCTATTATGTTGTTCACCATGTCGTATGTACAGGTTTCGGTTATGAGTGAAACAGCTGGACTCAAGAGGTCAAGAAGGAAAAAGGTAAATTGAAATATTATGGACTTTACAATGAAACTTACATGTAACAACAGGCATGGCCGAAGCGCTAGAACGTCTATTAACGACTCAAGACTTTTCTTTTTTTGTGGGATATCAATGAACCATATGTCCTGTTTGATTATTGTTGTCACAAGACGTGTAATCAATTTCACTCTATTGAGATACAAATAGAAATATAATTACTAATATAGTAAATTCTCCATGTAGTCACTGTGTTGCTACCACCTCACCATAGTTAGAAAGGAAGCTGATTAACATCAGAGTCAGTTTTTAACAATTTTCTTACATCTTTCTTTCTTGTGATTAGTGAGGTAGTGTTTAGATTCATATTTCACGGTGGTTTGAATATTTGGTTTATTGCAGACGTTAGCTGAACTTAAAGAGGAGGAGTGTTTGCTCTTGAAAGAAAGGAGAAATTTGAAAAATGTACGTATCTTCAATTTTGTTCTTAAAAGACCTTGTTCCGTCCCCATTCTCCTCTGTATTTAGATAATTTCTGATTTTAGAAACCTTAATATTAACTGTTGATTTTCCTTAAAAAAATTATATTAACTGTTGATTCATTTATTGATCAGGAATTGGTAACCCTGCGTGTAACAATTGAGAAACAGAGAGCCAAAAATGAAAGTCTGAAGAGAATGAAGGCGAGTCTTCTCTTTCTCTCTCTAAATTGTGTGTATTTATAATTTATGTAGCATTACAAACTCCAATCAATAAATTACTCTTAAAATCGTTTAACTTTTCATGTGAGAGTATAAATTTTGGTCTTTGTAACCTCACTGACAACATATTATTTTAAGAACATCATAACTTACATACTAATTTTTGAACTTTCTGAATTTGACACTCTATATTCACATCAGATTCCGACAGTTTTTAACTCTCTTGTTGTGGCATGACTCGGAGCA
The DNA here is from genome assembly GCA_023935145.1 of Bretschneidera sinensis. NCBI lineage: Eukaryota > Viridiplantae > Streptophyta > Magnoliopsida > Brassicales > Akaniaceae > Bretschneidera > Bretschneidera sinensis. Next base: position 37,516,555 of record CM043704.1, read on the forward strand.
TATTCCCAAATCTCATTGCTAGTTTTATGTTTTTTAGGAAAAATTGATCCTTTGCTACGACATGTTGAATTCATTTTGCATATCTGTAAATGTATTATTATGTCTCTAGAAATTTAGGCAATCATCAATACGGGGTTGTAGCTAAATAACAGGATCTACTGTTTGTGGTTTTGACTTCACTGAGGGTATAGTAGGCTTTTCTCTGTGATCTAATGCTTTATCTTCCAGTTTTTTTTTTTTTTTTTTAGTTTGACCTGTTTCACATATGTGATCATTTGCATCGAAGGATATCATGCTGAACAAAATATTGCGCAGTGTTTTAGAACAGAAAATTGCACATAACCTTTAAATTTTTAAGAGGTCTATTTCCTTCTAGGTAAGTAGTGTCCACCAGCAGACCTAGTCGCTAAGTGATGGAGTGACCCTTAAGTAGATTATACTCCTAGTAATTAATGGTTAACAGCTATGTCTTCAGTGGGTCTTTGGTCGGGCAATTCCCCAACCCACCTTCAGGAGTGCATGCCGCTCCTGCAACGAGCCTCAAAGGAATGGTTTGTGTCTGCAAGCTGTTCATCTAGGCTGTTTTTGGCATTGATTCTCAAGCAGGTAAGGGCTTCTATGGTTATTGTGCAATAAGGGTCTGCCAATGACTGGTAGCCGGTAGCCCCCTTTTACCATTTTTTCATTCATAAAGCAAAAGAAAAATCTGAAAGATAAGTGTTTTTAAGGATTTATACTAATTAATTGATGATAAATAAAGTCAACAAATGCACAATACATGACGTATTAGCTTTCAAGTTTTATCATAATAGAAAGGTGTGATATATGATACTTTGTCATGTAGTCAATGCCTTAAGATTGCTATGTTATTTTGTGAACCATGAGACCAGGGTTGGTGGCTTCTTGTTGAACTAATGGTGTCTTATGTCCCATGTTAATAGGGAGATAGGCAAGTGCCAAATAGAGTTCTAACAGTTCTTTTATTTCCCTTGAACAGCTTGAGCTATCACATCAGACAACGAAAATGGTTGCTTCTTTTGCATCTGAAGAAGCTACTCCACTCCAACCCCAACAAATGGAAGTAGCTTGTGATACCACATGTTCAGTCTTGTCAACAGGGGTCGTATCTAATGAATATCATCGCGCAGCTTCCCCCAGTGGTTCAAAAATAGAGAAGATTGGAAGTAAGGAGGCTTCCTTTTTGCTACCTGATCTAAATCTAGCTCTCGAGAATGATTCAGGCTCTGAAGTTTGATATGGAATTAGCTGAGAAGAATCAGTTGTATATCGGTATTCTTTTTTGCGCAAATTAAACGGAATTAAGATTGATCTCCAACGACAATAATTTTTAATAATACTCTACATAACTAGTCAGTACTAACCATGTCGCAGGTAGTGATTGTAAGCACTACTGTAAGAATTACCTTCGCCCACTCCTTAGTACAGCAGCGGAAATTTGTTTTTCCATACAAGAAGGTATCGAGGGTAGTGTTAAGATCTTAACAAATTTGATGGTCAAGTTTCTTTCTTGGCTGGTTTTTACATCCATCTGAAATTCTTTTGGGTAACCCTCGTTCATTCTGTTTTCCTTTTTTAAGAAGTATCTGACAGATAAAAGTGTAATTATTCTATATAAAATCACATGTTTTGTTACTACCGTCAATTGAATCATGTCGGTTGGAGCTTGATTGTGCTTGTCATTTGTTTGCTGTTTTTTATTTATTTATTTTTATCTTGTTCCTAATTGTGATGAAATTTTTCATCCATTGACATGTTTCATACCTGTGGAGAGCAATCTTAGTGTTCAGGTTTTGTTGCAAGGGGAAATGTTCACAGATGAAGCTTCAAAGAAAATAGGGGTAAGAGATTTTGAGTGAGATCTTGTGATGAGGCAATTGATAACATTTCAGTAAGAAATATGAAAATAAGCTCTGAACTTCTCTAACAAAGTCATGTACGAAGTGCTTTAACTTAATAGTCTTACCGTGTAGAGATAATCTTTAATTTTTAAACGTTCTACGGCTTTCAAGTGACGAATTATTTTGGTCTAGAAAATCATTGGTAACTCTTTGAAAATTCATTAATAACATTGATAAACTTACTGGTAACGAAAAGGATTGAAAAAAATGACTACTTCACAGTTGCGTGGTGGGCTCTCATTGACTCGTACCTTGGGATGTAAAATTTTGTCATGAGGAGATTTTTTATTTTTTTTTTATTTTGACCTCTATCCTTAATTTTTTTCTTTTTGCTAATATGTAGAGATGATAATCTAAAACGGTACAAGTGTATAACAACAGTACGGTTGCGTGTTTACATAAATATTTCATTTATAGTAATTACAAATAAAATTCATTTGTTTTATTTCTTTAGTCGATTTATTTGGATTATATAATATTAAAAATATAAAATATGGAATCGTTCTTTACAAAGTAAGAACAACGTAGCGCAAAAAAGAAAATTTGCGGTAAGTATATTAGTAGTATGGTTACAAAGAATGAAATTGAAAAAAATGTTCCAATTAACTCCATTCTTCATCACCTCTCAGAACTGCATCTTTCAAGTCTTTCAGCTCTTGAGATCCATCAAACTGAAGTAAACGTGTAGAACCATAATAACATTACTTATAAATGACCTACCAAAGCACGGACAATTCCAACAAAGGTAAAAAAAAAATGAAATTCTCCAAGTGAAAACTATAAATTCTTAATTTTAGGTTCTACATTCATAACTTTATCATCGCTCTTTTCTCAATTCATTGAACATTCACATATAATCCAAATTATCGTGATTGTTAATAATTTTGTTTTAAATTTTTTCTTTTTTTCATTCTCTCTAACTGACTTTTCATTGTGATATTTATGATAAAAAATGAATATGAAAGCCGTTAGCTTTATTTTTTAAGTGTTTCAAAACACCTAACATTTTGTATAATTAGCCGTTATAATCTAACTAGTAGTTGAAAATATTGTAGCCAAATTAACCAATAGAGCCTTAATAAGGTCACTAATTCACATTTAAGCCATTAGCCATTAGACCATTAAACCACTAGCCGTTAGGCCATTATTGGTTATTATCTCACCCAAAATTTCACCATTTAGTGGACTTGTAACTCTCAAGTTTAAGAGTCTATAAAAACACACATTGAACAACCCATCTCTTATCTTCTTCTATATATAATTTGATCAAGTATTGTGAGTGTCAAATAATAACGAATTTCCAGTAGCAATCTGTAACGACCCATCCCGGGTTGGCCACCCCGAAACGGTATCATCACATTTTGAGAATCTCAGCACGACACATATATGTAACAATAAATATCATCAAAAGAACTTTACATCAATCTGATCTTTAAGCATTTTATACAACGTAAAATGCATGAGGACTTACAAATAAATTTTTTTCATTTTATTTTCTCATTAGTCTGAGGATGATGACACGTACGCGGCTTACAGAAAATGATTTCTTCTGAACCTCAACTCACCAAACTATTTGCCAAGCCTGCTACTTGAAAAACATTGTACAATGAGGGGTGAGCTTCACAAGCTCAGTGAATTAAATTTACTAGAAGTATTCCAAATTCCATAAATTGTCATTTAATATTTAATATTTTATTTTTCACATAACCTGATAACAACTTTCTAATATCATTTCCCATATCATAAGATTTATTCTCTATCAATCTCTTCTTCTCAATCATCAATCAGTCCACCTTAAGACCCTCAATTATCTCATAATTACATCGTAATGAGGTTCACATCATAAAGTCTATCATTTAGATAAGTCTTATCACTAAACTGTCTCTTTCTATGAGACTCAACCATCTATAATTAAATTCACAATAATATATCACATCTCAGCATTTCAATAATCTCATCATCATAACTGTCTCTTTTTATGAGACTCAGCCATCATACACGACAATATACCACATCTCAGCTTTTCAATAGTATTTTCATCATAACTGTCTCTTTCTATGAGACTCAACCATCTATAATTAAATTCACAATAATATATCACATCTCAGCATTTCAATCATGCAGCAATAATTAAAACAGATGCAAATGCATGAATGATTATGATGGGAACGTCTTCCCACCTGTCGACAGGTTGTTATTATCTTAGACCGGCTGCCCTCCCGGTTCTTTTATTCTCATCAGACCGGCTGCCTTCCCGGTTAATTCCAGCATATACCGGCTGTCACGGTTATTTCATTAGATCGGCTGCCTTCCTGGTTCTTTCGGTTATATTATTAAATGCATATGCGCATGAACAATGATATGAAACAGTAATATAAAAACAATATAAAGATTCAAACCACTTAATTTGGCTATCCTGATTATCCACAAATTTTATATAACAAAGTTTCTTTAAAAATTTCTTACATCCAATCATCCTGATTTTTATCAAATTATATAAAAATTTCACTAAATTCTTCTCTTCTCAAATCACATCAAATAATCAATTAAAGTCTGTCAAGATCCACTAAATTTCATCTCAAATCATCCACCAAAATTTGTCAAGATCCACTAAAATTCACCTCAAATCATCCACCAAAATTTGTCAAGATCTACTAAAATTTATCTCATCATAACTCGTATTAAAACATCAATATATCTCATCAATAATTTATTTATTGCTTTTATTCTCAAATAAACTTATAATTTTCAAATATATCATTTCTCACCGAAAAATATTTCTACCTGGCCAAATTTCCTATCATACCCATAAATCAATTTTTCATCTATCACCCTAGCATACTTTAATAATTAATTATAATAATATCACCAAATAATTAATTTTTATTTAGACTACTAAGAGTAAATCCAACTCACCTTGTAGTACTCAAAGCTACCTGTGGATCATCTTCTTGCAGTTCTCGGTTCTTCTCAGAAATTTCTCTCGATGTAGATAGTCAACTCCTGACATAATATCTGTATTAAGTTTCTAATTATTTCTTAAATTTATCATAAATCACTCCCTTTGAAAATTCCTACTTTGAGCTCCGGGAATTTTATATATGCTAAAAATTCAAAAATAAATACTACACTATTACCTTATAATACAGATAGCTTCTCATGATCCTTTATGAAATTCCATAGAAAACTTCTTCAAAATTTTGCTTTTTCAGCATTTATTTGAGCTCCCAAGTGTTTTAAAAAAAACAGAATAATTACATGAAACTAACTAAAATTCCTTCGCGTACTCTGCTTGAACTTATTTGTACCCATTTATATGAGAGAGCTTAGGCTGAAAATTTCAGCAGCACCTCTCTTATAGTCTCCACGATTTGGAGTGATTGAGAGGTATTCTCCCAACATCATGATTCTTTACTTTTTCTTTTTCCTTTACTTTTCCCTTATGAGACAAGAATGAAATGATGAAAAAAAAAACATCATGATTGCCTTTGCAATCATTTTCCCGGTTGGCATGTACTGCCACAACTTTACTATTCATCGGTTGACTTTTTGATTTTGATTTTTTTTTTGTATTTCAATATTTGTCTCTTTCAATCCTCATTCAGCCTTATGAGATTTTAACTCTTTGCCATATTTATTAAAATACATATTTATCCTTACTATAAAAATACGGGTATTACACAATCCTTTAGCCTTTGTAGTGGATGTGCGTTCATACAAAAGATTATTATAGTTGAATCCTGTAAGGTATACGCGTTGAGACCATATGCATTAAATCAAAGACTTCAGGGATGCAAAATCTACCTTGAAGGACAATGCCTTCGCGTGCCTCTATAACTAAGTTGTTCTAATTCTATTTTATCTAATCATTGTGTTTTTTTTAAAAATTTTATTAGTATATTTTTTTGTTACAAGAATTAAAGTATTCATAAGAAAATAATTCCAACAATATTAAAGGTAGATCTCATAATGGACGCTTCAATTCTTGTTGTGTCAAAATATGACTTGATACTACTAAAGTTGATCTTTTTGATAGCAAGAAATTTTTTATGTTATTTTAGATCTTATTAAAATTGCTCTTGTACTAACCGATCCAATACTTATGGAAGACATTGAAAATAATGAAATGGCCAAATAAATTTTAGAGGTAGCGGATAAAATTACTAGACATACTATTTTACATCGCTTAGCTAATGAGTTATACACTGGACATTATTTCATTGGATAAATTTTTCGTGTGGAAATCTACAAGATCATACTAGCATTATGACACTAGCCGTTAAGATTTATTGTGAAATACTTTAACGATTAAAGGCTTATAATGGATTTTAATTGTTAATCGCTTATGGAATAAATCATGAGACTCTATGCGTACAAGACAGTAAGAAAACTATTGGATGGAGAAATGAAGAGTGTTATTGAGTAAAAACAATTTTAGAACGTTTCTTATTCCATGAATTTCATAACATGAAATATTGTGAATAATTCAGAATTTAATATGCTTGTTGAATAGTATGTTGGCCTATCTTACTTGTTCGAAAAATTATTTTTCAAATATAAATTTGTTAGCATGGAGACAATTTGTAAATTTCATTGCTCTAATAAATATATTCTTTTATTTGATATGGTGTGTGTATTGATATCATTTCAATAGATTAATTTTTTTTACGTGATTTAAATTAAAAAGGACTGTAAAGTTGAAAGAAAGTATGTTTGCAATATAAATGTTGAAAATTTGACTACTTCAATTGACAATAAAATTGGAATAATAATTAATTTGTTGGGAACAATTATGAGCATTTTATGTCATGACAATATTTGATTTTTTTTAGAAGAATACTATTGGTGTTATTAATTTTCATTCAATAAAATATTTATCTGTGATGTGAAAATTATTAATTGATATTGTCATTAAAATATGCTTAATGTTTATCATTTTTATATTGATTTCTTATTTGTTTGAGTAATCAAATAAGACATGGATCATGATTTGTATGTGTTAAATGATGCTTATGCATTTACGAAATCCTTTACTTGACTAATAGTTATAATTGTATTGATATTCTAGCCAAAAGTTAGTATAAAATTGAAGTGTACTAAGAACAGTAATATTTTTAATTTTTCAATAGATATTTACATATGATTTATAGAGAAATCAAGTGAGTACAAGATCTTATATGCGATTATTAGCATAAAAGCTATCAACTATCACCTTTTATTGTGGATGATAATGCAACATTTTTATCTCAACCATGTAACAGGTATGAGCTTAACTTCACAAGTATTAAACTACTCAACTATGAGTGCCTTCATAAAAAATAATTTTATAAAAAAAAAGAAGAAAAAACTCATGGTTGTGATTTTTTTATGCATATTGCTAGTTATTTTGTGAACCAAAAGCAATGTGCTTTATGTGGAAGTTTTTGTACCAAGTTAAATAATTTTTTGATAAATAAACTATGAGGTTGTAAAGGTAGAATTTTTGGTAAATAAGGAAAAATAAATAATTTGAGACACCTTACATTAATTTTTTGGTCTCAAGTTAAGCATTTTTTGGTGAGAAAAGTTTAAAATTAGTAGCTTAGGTAATCCCTTTGTTAAATAAAAATGCCTAAGTGAGTATATTTTATGCAAATAATCGGAGTCCAACATTTATATTTATGTGATTTGCTCTTGTTGGAGAGCATTATATTTGATTTTTGCTAGCAAAAAGTATTATTTGATTTGGCTCCTTACAACATTATTATAATGTGTTTTTAGTACTCATATACTCCGAGTTTGCGATATTTGAAAATGTGGGGGTCGTCAAATTTTTTTGTTGTTGGAACCTAAAAAGAGAAAAAATTGGTTATAAAACTTTTAATTATGTGTTTATTGACAATTCATATTGGTATACTAGAAGGTTATATTAATGCAAATTAATTAAAGCCAAAGAGTGGTTATCTGTTTACTTTGGCAGGTGGAACAGTCATTTGGAAATTATTCAAGCAAACTATCATTACAAGGTCCACTATAGAGTATGAGTTGATTACCTTGGAGAAGGTTAACACGATTATTTGTGAATATTCCATTGTGGGATAGATCAAACACATCTTTGACTTTCCATTATGATTGCCAAACGGAAATGCTTGTGCTCAAAAATAAAATTCACATTGCATCTTGATTGGCCCATTGAGGGGTATACGATTATTGTGGTTGGCTCGCTGATGGGTGTTGCCATATGATGTTGGGCTCGTTGAGGGGGATATTGATTTTGTATTTTTCCCGTTGAGGGATGTGAATTAAAAATAACTTTGTGAGGTCAAAGAGGAATCAAACCAATTCTATGACCAAGTCACTCGTAAGAGAGTTAGTGAGTGAGACATCAAGGGGGATGAGAATATTTCCAATTAGTAAGACTATGTGATGGATACCCAACCTCTGTAAGTTGAGATCCCATGAACGAGGTTCAATGGGAAGAACGAAGTCACTATAGTCTCGTGTGATACTGTCACTTAGCTATACGCAATTCATATGAGATGATTGGTAAGAGTCATTCCCTATGGTGTATGACAGTGCAACTGCGATTAGTGTGAGGATGAGCTTATAGCTCTTAATGGGTCCCTAGTCCAAATTTGGATGGGGTGTTGATCACAATACACTATTGATGGATTCCACTTATACAAATGTGAGAGTTATGCCACTCCCCATGTTATTTGGGAAAATCACTAGAGTACTCATGAAAATCCAAATATGCACACGGTTATAAAAGTGTCAAACCGTTGGAATTGCTATTGGTTGAGAAGGTTATGTGAACAATTATCTTGGTCGTATTATATTAATGGAATCGATTAAATGAGTTTATCTCCACAATTTTCTTACGGTCCCAAAATGGTTCGTTCTTGGTGAAGTTCAAATCAAAAGGTATTATCACTACCTTAAAACCATCTGGTTTGGGAGTCATTGGCTAAACACTGGTTACAAGAGTCAACTAGAAAGCTTAATGGAACTTAACATGGCAAAAAAATATCGTGGTGAAAGAAAAAAAGAAAAGAAGTAAAAACTATGCCATTATTGTTCTTTCTCATAAGGAACTTGATGAAGGTTTGGACACCGAAACACTATACATTAAAATTATTTAGAAGCTCCATCTTCTATGTGCTAATTCACCACACACCAAATCAAACTTGTGATGCCTTAAACCAACCTTGGGTAAGTAACATGAACTTTTAAAATCCTTATTCACTACCAAAATGTGTTTTTATTATAAGATTACTCATGAACAATCATCATGGTTTTATATGCAACCCAAATTTTTGGATATCATGAAGAATGAATTTATCTTTGATTTTGTTTTCATATAGTCTTTTGTTTTGTATTGCTAAGGGACTAGCAATCTGTGAGTTTGGGGGTGTGATAAGTTCTTAAATAGTTATATTTAAGCCCTTTAATTTACACTTGTTAAGCCCTTTGTTTATCTATTTTAGTACATTCTACTTCATTTTCGTGTTTTCTGTGTTTTTCATAGGTTTTTGAAGAAAAGAAGACATTTTGGAGCTCTAAGGAATAAAAAGTGAAGATCTACAACCAGCAAGGTGCGCTCTCTTATGATCGAGCGCACAGGCACTCGTGCATACACCTAGAAGGCTCGAGCGCACCCATGTGCTTGAGTGCAGAAGCTCGCGATCGAGCGCACACGCACAGAGAAACGGCAGAGCCAGTTTTGGAAAGAAGTCTCCGGTTCTCAAATTGGAAATTAGGGTTTCGGGGTTCCCTTAGAACCCTATATATAGACTTGTAAAACACAGAAAACACACCTTTGGATTATCTTTCAATTTTGCTTTGAGTTGTAAGCTTTGGAGGAGAATTGAAGACTCTTCTCTCGGGTTTATTCTTTCCCCTTTATTTTTATTTTATGAATCTGTTTAGCATCACAAGCATGTGTAACTAAACCTTAGCAAGGGCTTGATTGAAGCCCTAATTATGTTTAACCTATAATTCAGTATTGGTGCCTTTGCAATATTTATGCTGTGATTCTTGATTTGATTAATGTCTGTTTTTATTTAAATTCCTCATATGTGTGTGTCTGATCAACGTATGCATGTGGTATAGATTAGTTAGTTGAATCAATTTGGATGACCGAGTCCTGAGTTCAATAATAGTAACAAAAGATATCCATGTCGGATTCTTGGGTTAATCAACATGGGAAACCGAGAGTGGACCAAGCCCTAGGTCTCGTGTGGTTGTCAATTTTCACAGACCTTTATGCTCTCTTAAGGAACAACTCAGTATACACCATGTTGAATCCCTTAAGAGAGAAAAGAGTTAGAGTATACACCATGCCTAACTCGTTTCCTAGGGAAATCAATAGCTTAAGGAGTGGACCAAGCCCTTAGGTTGACAACCATTAGGTATTCATAGCATGAGTAGAGCATTGGCATATTGTTTTGTTAGGGTAGCATGATTAGTGGTGGATATCAAGTCCCTACGCCTTTATCATTATTATCTAAACCCAATATTTATTTCTATCTATTTTTACTTTGTGAAATTAATTCTAAATCGAAATTCACCACTTCCTGTGGAAATGATCTCGCACTTGCACACTATGCTACTGTAGATCTTGTGCACTTGCAAGTAAAACAAGTTCGATTATTTGCTTATTTATTTAGGTAGATAAACGAATAACAGTAGTATAGATTGGGGATTCAAGGGCTTTGTAATTGGAATTTTCTTGGGGAAAATTCTAGGGAAACACTTAGTCCTTATCACTTTATTTTTCTCTTCTTTCGTTCTTCAAGCACAAGAGGGCTCTTGAAGAGGTGTTACTGAAATTGTAAGAACTCCATTGATTTAGTGCAGAGAGCTCGGAGGAGCTCACAGGGACGTAGGCACATTGCCAAACCTTGATAAAAATTGCTTGTGTTTTTTCTTTGATTGTTTGATTTCTGTTCTGTCCAAATCATTGTGGATTTGGGGTGTTTGGAAAGATCACAACCTGGGATTCCGCAAGAAGGTGATTTTCCAACAGCACATATAGTTGGAAAATGGTACTAGCAAAGAATTAATCCGATCAAAGAAATCTAACCCAATTACAAATTCATAATCATCAAGTGGGATTACCTCAAGAGTTTCCTTGCCTTTCCAATCTCCTAGTTGTAGCTCTACCCCTTGTGCTACACTCATTGTCGGGATTTCTTTGGAATTAACTGTATTGATCCACCCATTGCCTTTCTCCACCTTAAGGATTAATCTCTTGGACATTTCCTCAAACACAAAGAGATCGGAAGCCCTAGTGTCTACAAGAGCACTAACCTTGGTGCCAACCACCATGATGTTTGTAAACATGAGCCCCTACCGCCTGCCAAACCTTTTGGCTTTGATCGAGTTACGCATGATAGAGCCAAGCTTGAGGGTATCCCTATCTATTTCCCCCTCTTCCTTAGCAATGGCATAGAGCTTGGTTCATTTCGAGCAACCCCGCACCCGATGAGGACCCTCACACAAGAACATGCTAATGGCTCATTCTTTTTGTCTCCTTCCTTGGTGGACTTCCACTTGTGAATGGGTGGTTTCCTAAGACCACCATTCTGATACTTGTTTTTTTCTCCTCCACCTTCGCCCTTGTTCTTGGAGGAGTCAAATTTCTTTTGTTTCTTGAACTCCACCAAAGATTCCACCATGGACATGGCTCAGGTGAGGTCTTAGACACCCCTTCTTTGGAACTCTTGCTTGGCCCATGGTTTAAGGCCATCCATGAAGGAGAAGAGAGCCTCCCTCTCTCCAAGATTAGAAATTTGGAGCATGAGTTCCGAAAACTCTTGCACATACTCCCATACTTCCCTAGGTTAGGTGAGCCTTCACAGTGTGGCTCTTACCTCATCTTCTGCATACTCTGGATAGAACTGTTGACAAAATTCCCTCTAGAATTCTTCCCACATACCAATGGCAGTACCTGCACACCTACGTCGCCACCACAATAAGGCAATATGAACAATATACATAGAGGCTATGTTTACCTTGGTTACATCCTCTATGATGTTCATCACTCAAAAATATTGCTCCATCCTCCAAAGAAAGTTGTCCACATCCTTTGCAGCTCGGATGCCTTGAACTCCTTTGGCTTAGGCACATTCACCCTATGATTGGGTGTCATAGCAAGTATACCACATCCGACGGCTGCTGTGCAAGCTAAGAGCTCTTGCTTGAGCTCTTCCATCTCTTCATGCATAGATACCACCACGGCCTCAAGGGTGTCATTCTTTTGCATGAGCACGTCTACGGCCTCGTTGAAGGCACTTTGCATCACTTCTTGGAGATCCTCCCTCATGGAGTTTAGCTCATCGATGCTACCATGGGTATCCCTGAACCTGTCCCGCATTTCCTCCATGACTAACTCCACCTTAGCCAAGCGAGCATCCATGCTTGACATCATATCCTTTGAATTAGTCTTCTTGGCCGCCCTCCCTCAAGTCTCATGACCATCATGAGCTAGGTTGCTAGCATCAAAAACGGTCGCCATCTCTTCTTAAAAGTCTCGATGAACCGTGTTTTGATGCCACTTATCATGGATTGCAAGCTTAAGTCACTAACCATGCAGCCTTAGGCTCGAAAACACCTCCTAGGAATGCCTAAGTCAGCCTTCCTCTTAGCTACTCAAGAGAACCACCCTCGAAGCTAAACTCACTCAAAGAAAATAAGCCAACACAAGAGAATATGAGACAATGCTAGAGAGCTTGCTATTACTTAAATGATTGAATGATTTACAAGTGAGAGGGAGGCCCCTTTAAATAGGGAGAGCTCCCTTACATCCATGGCTAACATCTTGCCAAGTGTCACAATCCTATGGTACTATAAGTGTAGTACAAGTGTACTACAAGTGTAGTAAGAAAGTACAAGGTACTACCATGTAGTGCACGTGTAGTATAATGCTGTACATTATAATCAAAAGTGTATTAGGAAACCCTCGAACATGCGGATCGTGACATTCTCCCCCACTCAATCTGGCGACATTCTCATCGCACTCTCGGCCTGAAACTGGTCGATCTTCATCTGAAATTTCCACAAGGCCTCGACTGGTTCCCAACTAGTCTCACTATTGGGTTGTCCCTTCCATTGTATCAAGTACTCATGCCTCGACTTGTAGTTCTTCCGTCTCAAAACTCGGTCGGCTAATATACTCTCAATGTCTCAGTCATAAGAGACCTTAACTCCTATAGGGGCTCGCTGTGGCTCACCTCGATCCGGATCATTTTGGCCTTCATGGAATGGTTTCAACATACTCACATGGAAAACCAGGTGCACCTTAAGCTTGGATAGTAGCTCCATTTTGTAGGCCACATTGCCTACCCTCCTAAGAACTCTGAAAGGCCCCTCATATCTGCGTAACAATGCTTTATGGATCCCTTTGGTGCGGAGTATCGAATGTAGCTTCGCAAGCACAAAATCCCCCACTTGGTACTACACATCTCGTCTCTTACGATCAATCCACTTCTTAGAATGCTTGGCTGCCTTGGTAGGTGGTTGGGTAGTAGATACCAACTCAATCTTATGATCCACCTCTCTCTTAGGTGGGAGTTTCTTGGGTAACTCCAGGGTCATCACATCAATAAAGGACTCTAAAAGTTCAAGTACCTCAAGAGGAGTCTCTTCTTTGGACTCTAGGACCTTCTCATGTTTCAAGGTGGCCAAATATGTGGCTTCATCCCTTCTTACCCCCTTGGCTAGTTGGATTGTCGATAAAACCCAATTGGCTTGGCCAGAGTCTCGTCTTACCGGCACGAGGCATTGGCACCGAGAATCAAGGATGCACATATAGTTGGCAAATGACACTAGCAAAGCATTAATCTGATCAAGGAAATCTAACCCAATTACAAAGTCATAATCATCAAGTAGGATTACCTTAAGAGTTTCCTTGCCTTTCCAATCTCCTAGTTGTAGCTCCACCCCTTGTGCTACACTCATTGTCGAAACTTCTTTGGAATTGACTGTATTGATCCACCCATTGCCTTTCTCCACCTTAAGGCTTAATCTCTTGGACATTTCCTCTAACAAAAAGAGATCAAAAGCCTCAGTGTCTACAAGAGCACTAACCTTGGTGCCAGCCACCATGATGTCTGTAAACATGAGCCCCTTCTGCTTACCAAACCATTTGGCTTTGATCGAGTTAAGCATGATAGAGCCAAGCTTGAGGCTATCCCTCTTCGTTTCCCCCTCTTCCCTAGCAATGGCAGAGAGCTTGGTTTGTTTCGGGCAATCCTGCACTCGATGAGGACCCTCACACAAGAAGCATGCTAATGGCTCATTCTTTTTGTCCCCTTTCTTGGTGGATTTCCACTTGTGAATGAGTGTTTTCCTCGGACCACCCTTATGATACTTGTTTTTGTCTCCTCCACCTTCGCCCTTGTTCTTAGAGGAGTCAAATTTCTCTTGTTTCTTGAACTCCACCAAAGATTCCGCCAGGAATATGGCTCGGGTGAGGTCTTGGACACCCCTTCTTTGCAACTCTTACTTGGCCTATGGTTTGAGGCCATTCATGAAGGAGAAGAGAGTCTCATTCTCTTGAAGATTAGAAATTTGGAGCATGAGTTCCGAAAACTCTCGCACATAGTCCCGTACTTCCCCACGTTGGGTGAGCCTTCCCAGCGTGGCTAGTGCCTCATATTCTGCATAATCTGGATAGAATTGTTGGCGGAATTTCCTCTGGAATTCTTCTCATGTACCAATGCACACCTACGTCGCAACCACAATAAAGCAATATCAACAATATACATAGAGGCTATGTTTACCTTGGTTACGTCCTCCATGATGTTCATCACTCGAAAATATTGCTCTATACCCCAAAGAAAGTTGTCCACATCCTTTGCAGCTCGGATGCCCTTGAACTCCTTTGGCTTAGGCACATTCACCCTATGATTGGGTGTCATAGCAAGCATACCACCTGCGACGGCTGCTGTGCAAGCTGAGAGCTCCCGCTTTAGCTCTTCCATCTTTTCCCGCATAGATACCACCATGGCCTCAAGGGTGTCATTCTTTTGCGTGAGCACGTCTACAGCCTTGTTGAGGGCACTTTGCATCGCTTCTTGGAGATCGTCCCTTATGGAGTTAAGCTCATCGATCATACCATCGGTATCCTTGAACCTGTCCCGCATTTTCCCCACTACTAACTCCACCTTAGCCAAGCGAGCATCCATGCTTGACATCATATCCTTTAAACTAGTCTTCTTGGCCGCCCTCCCTCAGGTCTCATGACCATCATGAGTTAGGTTGCTAGCATTGGAAGCGCTCGCCATCTCTTCTCAAAAGTCTCGATGAACCGTGCTTTGATACCACTTGTCACGGGCTGCAAGCTTAAGTCGCTAACAGTGTGGCCTTAGGCTCGGAAACACCTCATTGGAATGCCTAAGTCAGCCTTCCTCTTAGCTACTCAAGAGAACCGCCCTCGAAGCTAGACCCACTCAAAGAAAATAAGCCAATACAAGATAATATGAGACAAAGCTAGAGAGCTTGTTATTGCTTGAATGATTGAATGATTTACAAGTGAGGGGGAGGCCACTTTATATAGGGAGAGCTCCCTTACATCCATGGCTAGCATCTTGCCAAGTGTCACAATCCTACAGTACTATAAATGTAGTACAAGTGTACTACAAGTGTAGTACGAAAGTATAAGGTACTACCATGTAATGCACGTGTAGTATAATGTTGTATATTATAATCAAAAGTGTACTAGGAAACCCTTGAATACGCGGGTCTCACGCGGGTCGTGACAATTGCATGAGCCTCACGATGTATTTTATAACTTTCAATAAATCAAATTTTCACAACACAAACATAAGGGTAATATGGTAATTCAATAAAGATATTTATTTAATTTTTTCATCTTCAAGGTTTTTTGGCGATATCGAACAAACTGATGGTCAGAAAAACGTACCCCTAATACCGTTGAAATTCTCTTACCGAGAGCTACAAAGTGATATTCAGAAGTATCACCGTCCGACAAGTCGATCGCCCTCACACACAGTTGGTTATCTTGAGAGGGCGTTTTTTAGATCTAGCATTTTCCTGTGACTTTTATCTGAAAGTAACACTACTACCGAGTCGAAAATTGAATTTTGGACCTATCTATGAAATTTGGCGGCGAACCACCCATGGAAAATCCGAGGTGGATCATACTCTCCAATGGACTCCGACACCCGCAAGTGGGTCTCTTCTCTGCAATTTTGAATTTTTGACATTTCTGATTTTTTTTTGGGTAAAATTACAACAAAAAAATACATATTTTAATCTTGTTTTAGTGTATAATTAAGGGTATTTTAATCCAAAAAACTTGAGATACAATACTAACATGCGGGAAAAATTAGCAAACTCCATAGTTTTTTTTTTATATATATATATATATATATATATATATATATATATATATATATATATCCAAACTTCAACACAAGTTAGCATTATTACCAAATTTGTTAGACAAAAATTACCTTTATAGACTAATTTGAAGAAAATGGGATAAAGGGCAGATTGGTAATTTATACATCATCTTCTCTCTCTTCTCATCTCTCACGATTTTACCAAATTTCATCACTCTCTTTCAACCTTTTGCCCAGCTTTCTCTATCATCCCTCATCCGTCTCCTTCTCACATCTATTCTCACTTGTCTCTCTCTGTCTGCTCTCCATCACCAATTCTCCATAGTGCAACTCTGGTGCCACCATTGATAACAATCTTATTTCATGGGGTCCAATCTTTGCAATATTACATATATATGATGGTAAACCCTTAAAGTAACCAGCACAATAGCATATCATCCCAAGCAAAACGAAATAATAACCAAAATAAAAAGTTCAACATAAATAATTTCACAATCAATCCTTTAATTATATTAATTTTTATTTGCAGTTAATTCACTGTAATTTGATTTAATTTTGTAATAGTTTGGAGAGAGAGAGAGAGTTAAGGAGAAACATAGAGAAAACTAGATTGCTAGGAGTCTCGGAAGAGATCTGTGACAAGTAAGGAGTGGATTCCACCGGGAGATTTAGCGGTGGAGAGAAAGAATTTGTGGCAGAGGAATATCGGAAGAAGAAGGTAAAAAAAAAAAAAAGTAGAGAAAAGAAAACCATCTTACGGAGTAGAAGTTCAATTTTTTATTTAAAAATTATTTAAATATCTTTATTAAACTAACATGGCAGTGATAGTTTTGGTCCAAATAAAGTTGAACACCGTGTTAACTTGTGCTTAAAATGTAAGTAAGTTAGTATTTATATATATATATATAAAAAGAAAAATATTCATTAACTTTATTTATGTTATAAGTTAGTATTGTGTCACAATCAATTTGAAATGATTTAATAAGAAAGGTATTGAGAAATGGGTAAATTCATAATAATTTTGCCTCTGTATATCTCTCATTCTTTATAGTAAAACTGATGAATTCGTTAAATTTCAATTTTCTTTTGGTGAAGAGGATTTTGAAGAATGTAAACTATCAGCATTGAACAAAATCCCAGATTATACAATGGAAAAGGCATACGTTTGGCAAATGGGAAATTTGCAAATGGAAAAAAAAATCAATTCAAAGATATCGTATAACAGAACCTTCATAGGATTGATTATGCTTTTAGAGTTGCAGAAAACCAAAAGAATTTGACTAATTGAGGTTAATAAAATATGAATTAATTGATTTTTTGAAAATTGAGTTGAAGAAATGGAGAAGAGGAAGAGGAGTGAGGAAGAAGAAATGGAGAAAGGGGAGAAAAAAATCAGTTAATCTATTACTATTATAAAGCCAGAAAACCCCTTTGATATACAGTCCATAAAATATCAACTTAACAAAAAATCACATATCAGCTTCCCTCTCACAACACATTTGTAACTTTCACCTAAACACTATCACTTGCAACTTTCACAGTCATCCTATCAGTCACAGACGATTCTCTCTCCCTTCACGTTCTCCCTCGGAAATATAAATGACACCCAAAGTCTTTGTCTCCAGGATTATCTCACTTTGTATATTCAAACCTCCCTTTCTTTTCTTTTCGACTGATTGGTTACCGAGAAATTGAAGAAAGAGATTAGTTTATTTTACAAGCTTTGGATGCACTGCTAACAATGGATTAAAGATGCCGATAATCTCTCATCTATTGTCAATCGCTTCATTACAGATTAATAAAGTGACTGGTTAAAAAAAAATGGAGTGACCTGTTCGTATGCTCATATTCACACATTTTTGCTTGATTTATGTCAGATAGACTTTGCTCTTATTTATAATGTTTGTTAATACTTATGATCTTTGATGAGATTTTTTATTTGATCATATTATTTTGATTGGGTATTCTTTTCTTTGATAGTTTCATTGATAACAGAGTATGAAATAAAGGTTAAAATCATTTTGTATTTGGTTGTTATATACGTCACATATAGATCATGCAATTCATCATATACTATGTTTTTTTGTATATACTTCTCATTTGTGATATAATGTATTCTTATGCTACTATATATTTTTTTCTTCATGATTTTGTTGTTGAGCATAATTGTTTTTTGTTATCTTCGGTTTTTATGATTTTTGTTCTTCGGTTTTCTTTTCCAATGTGTGTTTAAATGGGTTAATGATTTGATTTAGTTGAGTATTTGGTTGTTTGAATCCTTGATAAATAGCCTTTCTTCCTTGATTGCTTGATGAAGTTTTTGACTCTGATTGTTGTTGTATTGTTTATCCACTACAAATATGTAACTCATTGTTTGATAAATCGTTTCGCTAGAAACATGAATATCTACACGAAGTCATTTAGCATCATGAGTTTTATTTTATCCCAAATTTTTATTCTCAGTGAGATTTTATAATATCTAATTCAATGTAACCTTGGGGGATTCTTTCCCTATCTATATATGTTAGAAAAAAGATTATCGGGTCGAAACTAATACACAACTAAAGCGAAATAAGAAAAATAAAGATAAACAAGACACAAATATTTTACGTGGAAAAACCCCGAACAAATTGAGGTAAAAAACCACGGGCAAGTGTAGGAAGATTTCACTATTGTAAAATAGGGATTACTACACCTTCTCTCTGATTACAGTGAGATAACAATTGTCTAATCTCTATTGTAATAGGAGAAACAACTCCCTCACAAATTCAGAAAAATATTACTTAAGGAACAAATTTTCCTCTCTAAGTAGTAACTCTCACACTCTCTCTAATTACACTTCTCTTGATTTTGTGATGGCTATACAAAATGAGAGCCATGAGTATTTATAGGCAAAATGAAATGTGCTGGTGGGTATGTGCCGCCCACTTCCCTGCTGTTTTCTTTGACCTCAAAAGGTTGGTAGCAGCCCACTTAGCTGCTGTTTTCTTTGACCCCAATAAAGGGTTGGTAGCAGCCCACTTCCCTGACAATCTCCCACTTGAAGACCGATTTCAATCTGTCTTCACATCTCGATCTATACAGCAGATCTTTCGTAATCCTTCCATCCTTCCTCACTTGCCAAATCCATGCTTACTTACGTTTCCACTAGACCACATGGGGATCTACACCATTTAAACTTGTCAATGTTGATTGGCTTGGTCATAGCATCTGCTAG